>JAMXBB010000002.1:93492647-94133376 GCA_024138015.1 Lumnitzera littorea | reverse complement strand
TATAATATTATTTTGTCCAAAAAATTTTATTTTTATATCATAGTATGGATGGGACAAACTTTGAGTTTTTTGTTCAGTCTATTAGCTTAAGTTTTTGTCCAATCACTAAGTCAAGTTACAAACCAAGTATAAGATAAAATTTTTTGTTCAATCTAATATTACAAAATCTAATACCATAACATTGCACAACCAAATACTACCTTAATAATATAGAGCAATTTCCATTCTCTTTGCTCTTCTTCTTCTTCTTTTATGCATTCAATAATGTAGAGAACCTCTCGTTCCCACCCTCCCCCCCCTTCCTCCTCCTCCTCCTCCTCATTGTTTTTTCTTTTTGTTCCTTTTCCTTTTTTGAAAAGGCAACTTGTTGAGATTCTATTGACACATAGCCACTGTGGAAAGACTTGTTTGTATTCCACCCTTCTCCTTTTGGGGTCTATCCAAAAGTGATTACAGTTCGTTAATATTCACTTTTGATTTAAAAAATTTTCTAATGATTTAGTTCAAAAAATTTTCACATTGGACCCAAAAATGCCTATATCTTTCCATTTACTTGAAGCAAAGGAAAACTTACCATTTGTAGCTGCTCTTAGCATTGATAAGCCGTGTGGTGTGCATTGTGAGAACCTCTTGTTTGACAAGATTGCTCCAAGGGCGTGCGTTCTAAAATTTGTCCCAGTTAAATGGGTTTATCCTGCTGAACCTATGTTTTTATATGAATACAAGTATTTTTTGGGACTTATTACTCTTCTAATAAAGTTTATTAATTAGAATAATCACGGGAGTGGTGAATAGAAAAAGAGAAGTTGAGTAATCTGCATAAACAACGAGTAATAGAAGTTCCTAAAATTAGAAGCATGTTATATCTTTTCTCTTTTCTTCTTTGATGATGAGGAATTCTTGTGGGTAAAAGTAATCTACAGCCGCGGTTCTCTTGTTGGATCTTGGACTAATCCTAATTCCTAGGAGGAATATGGACCCATGACCATACTTTATGGGCTGTGTCCTCAGCATCATCAGCTCATATTTGCTGCTATATTTATCCATGTAGTGTCTTTTCTTCTGTAACCTTTAAAGTGATCCGAAGCTTCAGAAAATGTAAATGTCTTTTCAAATGGATTTAAAGAACTGAACACATGACTTTCTTGTGGCTGGTGATCCATATTTCCCAAATGAACTGCAATTCAATTTGCCTATTTAAAACATGTTTGATCCTTGCTTCTGTGCTTGTATACTGCTGCTGTGTCTGCAGCATCTCAGAGAAAACCTCCCAACTACTCACGTAGGAACTAAACCAACTTAGAAACATTTTATAACCTGTTTCTAAACCATCTTCTGTTAAAGAGTGCTGTGGTTCCATTTTCATAGCCATTAATCCTGCATGTGACACATGAACTTTGTCTATACCTTCAGTGTGTGCCTGCACAAATATAATCTGCAGAGAGTTTCAAGTGCTTAGTGAACTCAAATTAGCCAATTGAAGGTGCATGGTATTACATATCATTGGCCACTGAACATGGTAAAGGGTAAACAAATCCGTTGATCTACTACTTGATGGATGCACTGCTGATACATCAGAATGGAGATTATTTTCGCTAAGATTTTCAGTTGTGGGGATTTTAGTTTGCTCCTATGTAGCAAATCAAGGAGAGAAACATAGAGCCATTGCAAGCAATCTAAAGAATTCCCTCCTGTTGGCAACGACCTGTTGTTATTTCTGCAGAGTCTATACTTGCAGCAATTTCATTCACCCTTTTTTTTTTTAAATCTGTCTTAGTTAACTTAATTATTTTTAAGAACTTTTTGTATGTGTTCTCGGAGATCTTGCATCAGTTTCATCTTAAAGTGGAGGCTCCTGGAAAAGAGGCAGCAAAAGAGCTTGGCAGTGGCACTTGGGCTTCACTTGAAATGAGGCATCACTAGTCACTGCTGAATGCACGAGCAGTTTTTACTTGACTGAGTTATATGCTCACCTGAGTTAAAACAATATAGTGAGAACACAAAACTTGACCCCTACTTTAATCAAGCACTAAGATTTTGAGCCTGAGTTAGATTCCATTAGACTTGGTTTTTTTCCCTTGAACAAATTTGTTGACCTTAAGTCAAGCTGAAATCTGAATTCTACTTCAAGTAAAATTGAGGCAAGCTTGAGTTTAGGCCTGGCTCGTCAACCTAGTTGAGTAGAACGCACGCTCAAGCTTGACTTGACTATGGTCAAAACAAACTTGAGATAACATCACGTCCATCTCAAGTTAGCTCATGAACTTTATTGTCTTACATTGCTTATTCCCATGGATGAGTGCTTTTTTTGAAGCTTCATTGTGAAAGTTAGCCAGTAGGCATGATGCTCGATCTCATTCAAATAAAATTTCTCGTGAAAATCAAATCTTGTGAAAGCATGTCAAACTTTGACTTATATCACATAATTTCGCACGTGATGTTTCTAATCACCGATCCCCCGCATATCATAGAAAAGTTAGCACCTGGAAATGCATTATTAATCTGAAGCAATAAAGGAGCTCTGGATTTAGAATCACATACCCAAGGAAGCCTCTGTCCTGTAGTAGGTCTATGTATCGGAACTTGACTCCTACATCCTTTATTATTACCATTTTGCAACAAGATTGCCTGTTGGCTGCCAAGCAACTTCATCCCTTCATAACAAAAATGGTGATTATATTTATCAGGTTTGTTTGGCTGGCAGAAAGAAGCCATCATCCCTGGCTGTTTTGTTATAGCTAGAGTGTTTAGGAAGTTGTGCGTTAATCTTATAAGATCTCGTGTTTGGAGCTGCTGCTGCTGCTTCTTCTTCTTCTTATAAAGTAATGTGTTTAAAGTTTTGCTGCTATGTTCAAATCATAAGTTGTCTCCTTGGAATATGCCTATATGTTTCATGCAGGTGCTGGAAGTGATGTTCAGGCATACCAGTTTGATATGTTTCATATTTGAATGCCACTTTAATGCTAGCTGCAAGAAACGTGTTGGATATTAAGCTCTCTAAACTCTGTTTTAAATACAGGAGGTGCGTGCTCAATATGTATTCTTTTCTTGCTTCTACGATACCCCATAAGCTGTGGTGGACGCGGACTACCGAGATTGTAAGCGATTGATTATAAAGTTCCCAATGATTGTGGGAGATCGCGGATTATAAAGTTTCAGATGGTTAATACCGAGTCAACACAGGTTCAGGATTTTTAAAGCGATTATGGGTTTACTTAGCTTTTTCGACTTTGCATACGACAATAGCATTTCGAGTACTCATTCTTTGAAAGGATTTTTGTTAACAAAGATCCCTATTTACTCGTTAATTAAGTGCTTAAAAGACGCTCGCTCGCTGGAAAAACTGCACATGAACGCCTTTTTTTTTTTTTTCTTTCGTTTTTAGTTAACAGAAAGAAAAATGTTGACGACTGGTTTTTTTATAGAAGCTTGGGAGCCCAAAATGTGCTCTTCGGTCTAGGGGCAGCGCAACGCTTAGTTGATGCATTTTTATGATGGTTAATGATAGTGATACTATTACAATTCGTTTACTTTACTATTTGTTATGACAATTCTATATAACAATTTTATTATCCTTTATTTTTTTATAGAAAGGTTATCATAACAATGAATTGCATTTTAATTCGGTATTAGTAAGTCCATCAGGAATTCTAATTATAAAAGAAAAAATAATCTAATAGTCATTTATTAGATAAATGTGTGAATAGCTATTTAATATTAGAACTGATTTTTTACTCAATAAAATCAACAAATGACAAGTTTTATTTTATTCAATGGAATAAATAGACCGTTAATTTGTATAGTAAAAACTACTCCTGTATTTCTACCATGAAGTTTGCCGTGTCCCATGGTGCATCACACAGCCATATAATACATTTTTTCTGATACAAATCTCCTGTAAAATTAGATGAAAATTTGATGTCAATAGAGGGTTAAAAAAAAAAAAAACTATAAAATTTATAAAAGGTAAGAATGAATCTTTGAAGATGTACAATAATATATTATTATTGAAAATAATCTTAAAATTTGAATGGCAATCTAAACAAATAATTCTTTCTTTTTTTAAGAAACTGGTAGATACTACTATAAAAAAAGATTCAATAACATTAACACGTTATGTAGTTGGATAAATGATATATAAATATTAATAATATTCGAACACTTAAAAATGAAGGTATATACTTTTTGAAAAAAAGTATCAATTATATATTTACGTATTAAAATTTTATTAATATTTATATATCATTTGTTAATTTACATGATATCTTATTTCGTTGAATCATTTGTCGCTTGGAATATATTTTCCCATCATAATTGCCCTATTTGCTGCAGGCATAATTACGCTATTTTCCTTTCCACGGTAATCCTGTGATAATTAGGAAGTTTTTTTCAATATTTCAAATTTTCTTGCTTTTTTTTTTTTTTTTTTCATGTAATACACTGTCACTTGTAATACTTACAAGAAAATGCTAACCAGTACCAGAATTCATCACATTCAGAAACTGCTAACCAGTACCAAAATGCCCATCGCATTTTTGGTTTCAGCTATATATATATATATATATATATCTGTTTACTTCTATTAAAATATGGCTTAAATTTCTTTTTTATTACCAACTAAGTTTATATATTATAATTTGAGGAGATAAGACTTGAACCTTGTTTATCTCATGGGGAGACTAATGTTTATATTATTAGGTTACTATAACAGTAACGATGTAATTGAAGCAAGTTCATGTAACTGAAGCAAGTTCGAAATAGGTTTTATAAAACTTGAATTGATTCTTGTAGGGTTTGGTATTTTTCAAAATTTTATGAAAACCTTATAGGATTTTTATTTCTATTGTTAAAACCTACTCAATAGAGTTTTGGGTTTCTCATAGGGTTTTTCTTTTCTAATACTAAAATCCATCCCTAAATTCATTCTGGACTTTATATTCGAACCACCTAACACTAATTACATAAAATATTTTATTTTGCTTTTGATATTTTAAGCTCTTGTTATTATATTCTTAAAAGATTTTTATAAATAAATGATTAATATACTTGTTAATTTTCTTAATAAAAAGATACTTATTATTATATCTTATTCTTATTTCTTATTGAGTCAAGTTTTTTATCATATTTTTTTGTAATTCCAAAAATTGACCTTAAACTCTATATTCTATAGGGTTTTTATCGGATTTAATGATTTGAGTATCTTATAGCAATCACTTAGTTATATCCTTCTATAACGGCATTCCTATAATAATCCACTTAGTTATATCCTTATATAACGGCTTTGGAATTCCTTCAAATTGTTTAGATATATGAGAAATATTACATTCTCGCTATATTTATATTATTAAAGTTGATTGGAGCTTAAGTAATCACTTTTCTTAAAAATACATATTTACTCTCTATTTACTATTATTTAATAAAAAAACTAACAATAAAATAAACTATTAAAATTATAATTAATAAATAAATATGTATACTTACTTCTTTCTCTCTCTCTGCTTACTTTATATTTTCTCTCTCTCACTTTTCCACATTATGCTATTAACTATACCTATATCTCTCTTTCTCTCTCCCACGTAACGCAGTTATTAATATTATATATAAGGGCAAAAGGGACTAGAAGAATTCTTCTTTTCTTTTCTTTTTAAATGGTTTTAATTATATCAAATTTTTTTATGATAAATACGCCATAAGTGTCTAAGTTCTTTTCTAATAACTTAGTCTATAAGCTTTTATTTTTTTACAGCATAGTATCTACACTTTCGATTTTCAATGCAATTTAGGGGAAAAATTAGATACTAGTATTACCAACTAAATTGAAACTTGAAAGTGTAAACACTAAATTAAAAGTACAACTATTGAATTACAAAAACCAAAACTTTATGTACTGAATCATCCGAAATTGAAAATACATACTTACGGTATATTTATCGTCAATTTTGTTATAAAAAAAAGTGACATCACAGGTATATTCACATATATTCATTATACATATATTATAATACAATATGTGATCATTTTCTTTGATGGAAACCCAAAGATTTTTTTTTTTTCCGTCGTTATTTTTAGTCCGAACCAATCAAGATTCAGTGTAATTTTGGTAAAAGGTTATAAAAAGATATAAAACCTCTATATGATTCGAATATTGCGGTTAAGCCCTAAATTTTTCTTAAAGAAAAAGGCAATCTATTTGATATAGAACTTGAAGGATTACATCTTCCTAGAATAAGATTGTAGAGAACTAATTTTGTATTGGTATAAATTGATGACTAATGCATCGTTTATTTGTACTTGATTAATTGGGTTAAGTGATAAAGTCTATGGAGTCTAGATTTTAATTAGGATGATTTAGAGAGATTTGCTTTGATAGATTCAAAACAGAGATCATTAAATTAATTTATTCGCTCTTAACCTCTTTCTTAGATAAATTTGCATCCTCAATATCTTTTAGATAAATTCGTATACTCAATAAAGCAGGCTACTGGCATTAGGGCTTTGAGCTCCTAATAAGCTCATTAGGATAATCTTGAATAAGCAAGTTTAATCTTGACTGTTGATCAATTACGTGATTCGATAGTTATTATTAAATATAGGAGTTTATAAATCCCCAATCATGTCTCTTCAATTCTGTGAATACTCTACTCTTAAGGAATAAAACAATATTGAAGCCAAGAACAAGTCATTACTTAATGAAGAACAGTGAGGTTCATATATTATAAGTGCTTGAACTATTAAAAATGTTTATTCCTCCTATTAGTTATTTCTTTCTAAATCTTATCTCTAAGTTCTACTGTTGCATCCTTTTCTAAGATCATGTGTAGTGTAATATTCACACAGTTTTCACGTGATAACCTTATTTAGAACCCTATCTTTAAGTAAATTAATAAAGTAATCTCTACCGCATATTATATAAGTCCTTTTATTGGGGCCATTTATTGCAAAGAGGAGTTTAATTACTCTATTATATCATAAATCTTGAAAGCACGGTGTCTCTTCTTCTTTTCAACAATTTTGAGAGGGAAATGATATTTTAATCATTCACTAATATTTGCACATCTAAAATTAATGAATTATAAATATGCGTGGATATGCACATACTAATTTTGGGCGTATTAATATCACGTGTCTGATCCTCTCACTCTTTTTCTTTTTTTCTTTTTTCCCTACTACAAACAAAATTCACATATCCTTGAGATGGCAACGGTGATTTTCTACAAAATGGCAACTATTGGTTGCATCTTTCAAAAAGGCAACAAGCATTTACATGATTATTAAAAAATATCAAATGGGAACCTTTCCTAGATTTAACCATGCAATTATAAAATGATACCGATTTAAAAGGAAAAAAAAAATTTAATTTATTCCTTTACAACAAAAATAAATTGAAAGAGTAATTGAATTTAACCAAATATTAAATTTTATCATATTTAAATCAAATTTGAGCTTTTATACAAAGTCAATAAATTTTTTTTTTAAATCTTTAAATAATTAAGACTAAAAGACTAAAGAGTTTAGTTGAGCTAGGTTCAAACTTGCTACCAAGTTCAAGTTTTAAGTTTTAAACTTTGGAGACGATCTTAACCTCAAACTCAAGCTTATATCTTTTGATTTTATTCTACTTGTTTATACCATAATTCCAACTTCTACAAAAGCAGGTTAAAAAAAACCAAAAAAAAAAAAAGAAGCAACCTTTATTGAATTATGTTATTTTTTTTCCCTTTTGGCCAGCAAGAAATTTTTGAATTTTGTCACATGATACAAGTCTATATAATCTATCGCCATCCTTCCACTTAATTTTTTGAACTTTCAGTTTTAATTTTAACTTAATTATGAATTTATCGACTTCTGGCGTGGGGCACACTCATCAACATATGTTTATTTGGATAATTAGAATCTGGCAATTAGCATTCATATCAATTAAAAGGAAATAATTAATTGTAGTTTCCTAATAGGAAAAATGCACTAATATTATTATTGAGTAACGTCCGCGAGTTGGCACCTGGTAAGAGATACTTCTACATCGAGTAGGTAACTGTCCTATGACAGCTATCAACAACTCATTTGAAATATTATTTCTACATTATTCTTAAGATGTGATTTCCAAGTATTTTTTAAAATAATCCACTGTATATGTTAAGAATGTGCAAAATAAACTAATTACAAATTTGAAGATTAAATAATTTGATTCCAAAAGAATGGAATACAATTTCCTTGTGTTTTTTTTTTCCATATATATCTACATGCATATTCCAGTGATCTTTTCCTTTTTATATTTTTCATGGAAAAAGAGCTTAAAAAAAGCCCACAAAAACTTATAGTTTATTATGTATAGAAATATGTAAATGATGGGAATGTGATAAAAATACAATAAATGATCAAAGTAAGAAAACATTAATAATTCTGCTAAAATCTCTGAAAATGAAAAAAGAAAATTATACCATTTCTTCTACTCACCCACATATTAAGATGATCTATTATTATTATTTATTTATTTTTGTGTGTGTGTGTGTAAAGTTAGATAAGTGCCCTAAGATAAAAACAGATTTTGTAACCAATAAAATATTATGTGAGAGGAAAATTAACAGCAAAGAGAAACCATATAAAATAATGTTGCTCTAGACATACCAACTATATTGGCCCATTAAAAATTCACATTATCCTACACCTTCCAAATATGGCACTTTTTTCCCTTTTGAATAAAGTAATTAGGAATTTTGGGAAAAAGATAATAATATATATAAAAAGCTAGGAATAACTTTTTTTCTATATACTATTGGTTGTATTTTTCGAAAAGGCAAAAGCATTTACATGATTGTTAAGAATGATCAAATGGGGTCCTTTCCTTCCTAGATTTAACTATGCATTTGTAAAATGTTATTTCCCAATACTGATTTTTTTTTTTTTAATCATTTTAATATGGCCGTTTACAACAATGATAATTTTAAAGAGTAAATCATTTCTTTTGTTTCGCTTGATAAAATTAGTACATTCCTAAAAATCTTTTTAATTTGTCACAAACCTTTATGCTCAAAAAAGTTAAACCATTTCGGTTAGAGATGTAAATAAGCCAAGCTAACATGCAAGTTATTCGAGCTCAACTTTATTTGAGTTCAATTTGACTATAGCAAAAGCGAGCACAAACTCAAGCTATTTAAGTAGCTTTGGTTTGATAAACTTATGATAGTAGTTGAGCTTAAATCGAGCTTAACTATACATTCAGTTTTATCAAAATATAAATCGAGTTTAAATTTCTATACATAGTAAATAAAAAAAGAATATGAAAATATTTAAATAATTATGATTAAATGAGCTTAATTGTGTTAGGTTCAAGCCTATGAGTACACTTAGAATTGAGATTGACCTAAAAAATTTAAGCTTACTCCTAAGCTCAAGATTTGAATTTTTGAGGCAAGTATAAACTCAAATTAAAATTTATGGCATCTAATCTATCTAATTTGCTTATACCCTAATTTTGACATCTACGAATGCTTGGAAAAAAAGGGTTAATTACAAAAAGTGAAATGTGTTAGGGTCATTTTGCAAACAAGTGAGCTATGAATTTTTTTTTGATAAATACATTACATGTATTTTGAAGTTATTGATAATACATACTAAAATGACACATGGCACAATTTTAATGGATGAACTAATATTAAATAATTGTAACCAAAATTAGAGCAGGAAAATAAAAAGAATAAAATACATAAACAAAATACTAAAAATAATAATTAAAATAAACCCACACAAATAATAAGAGCAATAGTGGAGCCTTTTGCAACCACTCTCTAGTTAAGGAGTAGCTAGTAAGGGGCCAAATATGAGTGTGAATCATGTAACCTATAAAGTGGTGGTAGATAGTTATGACCCACCATCACAAGGGAGTTGTGCAACCCCGGTGATGTTGGCCGCCCAATATTAATAAAATTTATAAGAAAAAAAGAAGGAAATAAATGAGAAACCCAATTTCGACTTATAAGGTTTTTTTGGCTTTTTTTTTTCTTCTCAATTTACACATGCCATTGCCTACCACTATAATGGGGTCATGTAGCCAGCTTCTATTATTGTGTGAGCCGTACACCTATCTTTATTGGTAAATTGTGACTCATACTTCATTTTGGCTGTTTTTCAACTAATCCAAGGCTAAGAGTTAATTGGTGGCCACATTAAGGGGTTCAGGCAACCCCCCATTGTAGAGGCTAGGCACTAATGGAATTGAGGTGGTTGGAAATGCATAGTTATATATATATATATATCATTGGTTTTCTTCATTTTCTTTTTTTTTTTTTTATTTTCTAGTTTTTAATTAATACTTAATGATATTACTTATATAAATTATTTAATAATAAGTTTTCAACTAATATAGTTTTGCTATATGTACTTATATGTATGTAACAAAAAACTATAATATTTGGGTCATGTATTTATTGAAAACAAAAACTCAGATCACCTATATGCAAAAATATAGAAACACGGGTTATGTTTTTGTAATTAAATCACTAATCCAAACCAAAAGAAAAAAAAGGAAATTTAATTGAATCATGTCACCTTTTGTTTTTTTTTCCAACAAGAAAATTTCGAATTTTATTATGTAATATTTAAGTCTATCTTATCTATCGCTATCCTTCCACTTAATTTCTTCTAACTTTCAATTTTGATTGTAACTTAATTATGATTTTATCAACTCGTGGCATGGGGCACGCTCATCAACATATTTATTTCGACAATTACAATCTGGCAATTAGCATTCATTTCAATTAAAAGGAAATAATTAATTGTATTTACCTAATAGGAAAAATGCAGTAATATTATTATTGAGTAACGTCCACGGTAGAGTTGGCACTTGGTAAGTGATGCTTCTACATCAAATGGGTAACTATCCTAAGCCAACTATCAACAACTCATCTGAAATATTATTTCTACATTATTCTTAAGATGTAATATCCAAGTGCTTTTAAAAATAATCCACCGTATATGTTAAGAATGTGCATAATAAATTAACTACAAATTTCAAGATTAAATAATTCAATTCATTAAAAAGGAATACAATTTTATATGTTCATATCGTGTTTTCTTCCATATATATTTACATTCATATTCCAGTGATTTTTTCCTTTTTATATACATTTTTCATACAAAAAGAAAAAAAAAAAAGAAAACCATAAAAACCAATAGATGTACGAAAATATGTAAATAATGGGAGTATGATAAAAATACAATGAATGATCAAAGTAAGAAAACATTAATAATTTTGCTAAAATCTCCGAAAATAAAAAAGGAAAATAATTCAATTTCTTCTAGGTACCCATTCTTTTTTTTAGCAATACGTGTCCCCTTATTAATATGATCTATTATATATATATTGGTGTAAAGTTCGATAAGTGCCCCAAGAAAAAGACAAATCGTGTAAATTGTAACCGATAAATTATTATGTGAGAGGAAAATTGGCAGACAAAGACAAACCACTAGACACACCAACTCTGCTGGCCCATTAAAAATTCAGAATATACCACCGCACCTTCCAGATACTGCACTTTTTTCCCTTTTAGATGTAAAAATTTTGAGAAAAAATAATAATATCTATAAAAAGGTAGGAATAACTTTCCATCCATGTTATTATTTCCGTACATGTACCAATCTAGTAGATACTTATCGATAAAATAGTTATAGATATATATATATCGCAAAAAAGCAAAAGTAGATTTAAAATTAAGATTGAACTATTCATATAGGACGTTCGTAAGATGCGAGCGGAATCCGAAATGGAAGAGAAATTTTATACAATAAAATAAATAATTTTCAATGAACCGATTCCATCCCATCCCATCCACCTAATTTTCCTATAAATACCCCATACTTCAAGTCGGCAGTTTTCTTTTCCGCTTCGCTTTGCATTCCATTGCTTCGTCTCTCTCTCTCTCTCCTCCTCCTCCTCCTCGTCCTCCTCTCTTCAGCTAAGTCTCTCTCCTTTTCTATTTTTTTTTTTTGAAATTTCCCTTTTTTAATTTAATATTTATTTCTTACTCTCCGTTAGCTTGCTTTTCGGTTTTTCCTTTTCTTTTTTTAGGTCCCCTAAATTTCGAAACGGCTTGCCGTTTTACAGTTTAGGTTTGCAACAGCTTGAATTGGTTCATAGATCTAGGGTTTTGATTGAAAAATTAAGGTTTCGTCAATCCAAGTAGAGAATTTCATAATTGGGGGTAAAAATTGGGTCCGTTCTAATGCTGTTAAGGTTTTATTCGTGGAAGATCCATTCATGATCTATTCCATCCTGATGCGCCGAGTTCGTGTGCTTCATTCGTTCTCGGTCGTGTTTCTGTATTGGTTCTACGTGTTTTCATTAACTCCTGTTGTCCATTCGATTAGGTCGATATGAGATTTTGATCCGTATCAATCAAGATTAGCAGCATTAGAAACCCTAGTTTTTGGCATTTTGAAAAAAAGAACATAAAAAAAAAAATCAGCTTTTAGGTACTACGATTCTAAAGCTTTTTGAGTGGTTTATTTGAGAAAGAATCCAGAAAAATGTCTTCTTCTCAACGTGCATCGAGTTCGGGATCAGAATGTGATCCGACGAGTGGGAATGTGACTATAGATGAAAAGAAGAGGAAACGGATGGAGTCCAATCGGGAATCTGCACGACGGTCCCGGATGAGGAAAAGGAAGCAGTTGGATGATTTGAGTGGTCAAGTGAGTCAATTGCAGAATGCTAATAGCCAACTCGTGCAGAACATCGATGCTACCAATCAGAAGTTTGTTGAGGTTGAATCTGCAAATAACGTGTTGAGGGCTCAGGTGGTGGAATTGACAGAGCGGCTTCGGTCCTTGAACTTGGTACTACAAATGCTGGTGCAAGTTAGTGGGTGTGCAATTGATATACCAGAGATACCGGATTCCTTGATGAATCCATGGCAGCTACCTTGCCCGAATCAGCCCATCTTGGCTCCTGCTGAAATGCTTCGATATTGATGAGTTTATCGGGTTATGAACATTATAATGATATCTCATTGGTTCTCTGCATTGGGATATTGAGTAGTTTATCGTTCTTGTCATCGTTGTCTCTGTTTTAATTCTAGAGCTGAAGGTTTGATTTGTATGTTGCAGATTGGCTTTATCTTATCACATTGCATGATAATGGTTTTGGAAACAATGTGCTTGTTGCTTGTTTCCGGTTACTGATTTTTCTTTTTTTTCAGGGTGATTAGTTTTTCCATTTGTTCCATTCATTCATGTTAGTTTGCTCTGGTTTCGATTTCTATACACTATAGAAACCCAGGATTCTAACTGTATTGATCTGAAATCGAAATGGTTCTAGCATTTATGTATCAGCAATTAAACATGGATGTAGAGGGCCTACACTGCATAACGTGTTTAAGCCGCGTTTAGTCTCATTTTTCTCATGCAATATTGAGTGTTGATCGGACATGATTCTAGCATTTTTGTATCAGCAATTCAATATAGATATATGGAGACACTACCACATAGCATGTTTATGCCACTCTGTTTATTCTCGTAATTTTTGAATATACTCAAATGGTTTATTCTTTTCTTCTCTTCATCTTTAGCCTCCGCTTCCGTCTTTCTGTTCTGAATGGGAACAAAGTTTATGACAAAGAAAAGATATAAAGTTGTCTTATTTTATTTCTTATACTGCTTAGCGATCCCATATTAAAAGCTTGCGTTTCTTATAATTGAGATGTGAACCTAGAACTTGATGTTTTAAAGATCAAGCTTATTTTCCCTTTTCATCTATTTGAATTGTGGGACCAATGTTTGTTCACTTTCACTTTGTTTTGCTTTTGTTACCAAGACAACGTACTCAATTGATACAAAGATGTATCGATTAAGTTTGAGAAGATTTAACTTAAAAAGGTTAGGTTGTTAAACTCTTAAACTTGTGCATCTGTCTATAATAAAATCGGTAAAATTGTATAGATTAGTAGATTCTTAAGTCTATAGAAACTAATAATTCATAAGGAGTTTGCACCTAAATGGTTTTGTGTTTTTTTGAATTACGAAAGTCTTTATAAATTTGTAGAATTCATAAAATTTTATAGGTTAATTCATAATTTTAATAACCATGAAATGAAGGTTTCAATCATTCATCTAATCTCTGCAAGCCAAAGTACCTCATGTATGGATTTTAGCTTTATCCTCTGTGCGATCGAATTAAGCAATACGATTGTATTTTCTCCTCAGAATTATTATGGAAGCATGGGAAGAATAAAGATAAAAATATGACCCTTAATATAATCCTTGAGATCACAGCATACACAAGGTAAACAAAAATTTCACAAAATCATAAGTAATAAATTATAAGTATAGGATTTAGTTTAGGATTCCCTCTTACATGGTAAATTTATGTTTTAACCCGAAGGACATCTCTTATAATTTGCGTGGTTGATTTCAATTTTCATTGGATCTTAGTTTAGTATGAATGCACATGCTTCAGGTTCAGGTTGTTCTTAACGTGATTACACAGGATTTTTGTTAGGAGGTAGGCGTGGGCTCCAGTTTGTTTTCTGAAGGGGGTAGTTGTGGTTGGAGGAGTTGTGCACGATATACACGAGAATCCATCGCAACTGTCGAGAAAAGCATTGAACACGCCATCACGATGTACATGAGTGTGCGCTACATTAAATGCGTCGTTTAATCTTATTTTGATTCAAACTACGTTAAATATCCTAGCTTGAATCCCAGAGATTTAGGTGTCAATTTGAGGGAAAAAAAGAAGAGGAAAAAGAAAGAAAAAAGATTGAGGAAAACTGTGCCCCTTTGTTTTTTTCCTTTTTTTTTTTTTTTTTTTCAAATCTTACTTTGACTCGTAAGCCTGAATCAAAGAAACCTAGATGACAAAATGGAATAAAGAGCAAGAAATTCTTGAGTTTTTTCTTTCTTTTTTTACCCTTTTGGTTTTTCTCTTAGCTTTATGAGCTAAAAAGCCCTACTTGCAGTTGCAGCTATTGAAAGTAGGGACCTATAATATGTTGTTAAGTATAAACGTATGAAATTCTTAAAAAGAATTTGTTTCTTAAAATCTTAACCTAATATTTATGGAACTCTAAGTAATTTAAGTTAAAGATAAAAAAGGGTAAAATATTTTCATGTTTCTTTATAAATATTTCCATAAACATTTCTTAAAATCGAAGACAAAAATTGAACTATGTATGAAGTTTATTTGTCTTCTTTTTTTTATATAAACAAACTGGTTGAAAAATTGAAACTCTTTTTCCTAAACTGCAAAAATATGAACCTTTCTTTTACATTTTTCTCAAATAAACCATAATTAGAGAAAGAGAATATTTTGCTTATAGTGTTACTTTTATAGATTTTATTGAATAATTAATATTAGAAATACATAAACATCATAATTTATTTGGACAATAATTAGATTAAAGAACATTTTGATTATGTGAGTTGCAATTGTTTAAGCTTTATTTATTTCATTTTTTATGTTTATTGTACTTAAACCAAATCTCAATTAATGTGTATTAAATTCAAAATAATGATTATTTTAAACAATTTCTAAGCACAAAATGTTCTTTAGTCTAATTTTTGTCTAAATAAACTATAATGTTTAATTTTTTTAATATTAATTATTGAGTTTTCAATGAAAAATTAATTTACGTACCATATTTATCCATAAATATTATACCATTCCATGCAAAACTATGCAAATAAATAGTATCTATATAAAAAGAAGTTCAAAGGGAAATTGAATAAAAGAAATTCAATAAAATGTGCAAAAGTAATATTATAAGTAAAATATTCTAGTTATTTAATTATGGTTTATCTAAAAAAATGTAATGGGAGGACTTATAATTTTTTAGTTATTTAATTATGGTTTATCTAAAAAAATGTAATGGAAGGACTTATAATTTTGTAGTTTTGCAAAAAAAGGTCTCAATTTTTCTATAATAGGTTTAAGAACTTATATTTATAAATTATCTTCGTTTGAAGGCTTCTATCTATGTCACATATGTTAAGTGGGTTCTGCCCGTTTTAGCTTGCAACATTCTAAGAAAGGATTGAGGTGGGTGGTAATGATAGATTATGGTGAAAGTAAAAGAAATATTATGAGAGAAAACTAACTTTTATTTCATTATTTCTTTCTTTTATTCTTAACTATGTACAATAAGCCTATTTATAGTTGTTATCTTCTAATTTTGCTAACTAATATTTCTAACTTATTTCAAACTTGCTAGCAACTTTTAATTAAATGTTAACTAATATCTAATAGTTGTAATAGTTCCTCTCTTCCATGAAAATGAACCTTGTCCTTAAGGTTTAAAAAAATTTCAAAAGAAAAACATTATTGTGTAATTTCATTCAAAAAGAACAAAAATGCATCAATCTTCATAACTTTAAGGCATCTCCTTGATCTTTCTTGACAATACCATATTTTCTCAACTTGTAGTATATGATAAGAAATTAGAAGTGCATGCAATTCACCATTTGAAACGTGGTGGAAATTTTATATGATTTTTTGTGTAGAAATAATGTTGTCTTTTGGGTATTTGTAACCTAGATGTAATTATATTGTAAATTTATAAAGATTTAATGGAATTTGCTAAACAGTGGAATGGAAATTAGAGTCAATGATTAAATGATGTAAGTAAAATGGTTTTAGTCGAATGTAGCCAATTTGGAAATTTCCAAACACAAAATTCTAGAACCCAAATCATAATTGGGGAATAATCTTTTTGGATTTTTCATTCCTAATTTTTGGGAGGAAAATGTACAAGATATATAATGGCCAACCCCAAGCCTAAAAAGTCTAGAATATTCTACTATTTTCTAACATATGCCAGAATATGCATTGGCACGTGATATTTTATATTTTTTCCATTTTCTAATTTTTTTTTCTTTTCTGATAATATTTCTAATATAGGTAAATTCTATTTACAATCTATAAGTCCTAATAAGATATCAAGAGGAGGGCAAATTATTATCTTTCACAAAAACTAAAACTTTTTAGGTTTTTTTTTTTTAAAAAACAAAATCTCTCTTAATAGCTTAAATAGCGTGATAGTAGTTGTGAATTGATTATTTAACTTAAGGTGCAAATAATAACAATACAAATAGTAAAGATCAAAAAGTAAATAAAGTAAGGAGGCAATCATTTTATAGAGTTTCGAATTTTTGCCTAATACTTTCTTCCAGTTCCATCGTTAAGGACTCGATCCTTCTCATCGATTTCATTCCACTAGTCCAATCTTTTCAATAAACAAAGATCAATAAGAGATTACAAGAATATTCAGTTGCTCATCTATCTTATTTCACTAGTTTCTTCTTAAGCTATACATCGGACTTAGAGAACTCCCTAATTCTCTCCCACTCAAAAATACAATGTCAATAACTTTTACAAGGAAAGTAAAATAATATAAATAAATATCTCTTTACAACTTTCGCACAAAAGCGATAACAATGAAATAATGAAATTGATTTTGCTTAGTTTCTAACTTAGTTTTTGACAGTATTCCTTAGTATTCACGAGAGAGATTTTTAATTTTAGTTTCGACTTTTGCCTTCTATTATTCTTGTGCAGCTTCTATTTATCTTGGATCAGCCTTTACTGTAATAGCTAGAAAATGGATATTTTCTGATATTTCTCCAAGCAAATTCGATTTAAACATAATTAGTTTTGTTGTTAGAAAAATATCCTATGAAAATAGGAACCAATAATTTGAACTTTTGAAAACTTGAACCAAGTTGATCTTGATTTGTTTTTTTATCGAGCTTGAGTCATTTGACAGTTGCTGCATGAGGTGATTTGTTCCAATCCTCAATTGATTTCGTGGAGATTGGAAAAATACATTTCAAATATTAAGGATAAGCATGGAAAGATATGAATAAATCTTCCTATAATTTGTTCTTCAGAAAAAGGTCTAGCATATTTGTCACGAGCAAGTTTTTCTTCTTTTTCAGTCACAAAATCCTTAGAAAATATTGGGTTGGATTTATCTAAAACTATAACCTTATCTTGAGAAATTGCTAAAAACCGTATTCAAATTTTCGAATGCAACTTAGTCCAATAAATCCTTATATAGTGATCTACAAAATTTTCTTGAATCTTGATATATCAAAATTCTTTTTTAGTTAATAATCTTATTGAATTTAAACCTCGATCAATCTTACCAAGATTGTTAGAAAATTTTCTTCCTAAATATATTGTTGAGCATTCTAAAAAATAATCTAACTTAAATCCCTATAAACTTAACCATCTTAGTGGAACGAAATTGAGTATAATTTCCTAATATACTCAATAAAGTGAAGCCAGGCCTTTTAGCAAATTTGTCCAACTTAATTCATTTAAGTTAGTCAAAAAATGACTTAGAAACAACAGTTACTTACAATACTGAATGTAAACTATACTTTTATCATCTTTTGCTGATATAGTTTCTGACATACATTTTGATAAGTACAAACTCAAACTTATTTTCTTCTTAATACTTCTTTTCTTTGAATGTCCTACATACTCAAAGAGCTTGTTAAGTTCATTTACATCTTTTTGTTATCATCAAAATATATTAAGAGAAAACTCAACAAAATTAACTCGTAAGATTCCTTACCCCTTCAAAAATCCTTGTCCTCAAGGTGTTTTGAAATATCTTGTACCATTAATTGTAAGGGAGCAAACTAATTGTTTCTTCTCCTTCAAAGACCTAAATTGTCTCAACAATATTCCTAGTCTATTTAATGTACAAAATTCTAGCTTAGCACACTCATTCCTCAAATCCAAAATTGTGAATGTTAATATTGAGGTGAAATAACATCAATTTGATTTCTCTCTTGTCCTATCTTTTCATCGCTTAAACCCTAGGGAAATACGTTCCTCTGAAGTTGTGTGACGTACCCATTCCTTCCTACTTTACGAACATGGAACGTGATTTATACTGCAACCATCTATTCTTCCTATCTTCCTTCTTTTCAAACCTTCATCTTCCTCATCTCTTTCTTCCTTAAAAAATAAATCCCTAACCTTCATTTCTAATTATCTCTTACCTCTTTTAAGTATACACTCAAAACCCTCATCCTTAATGCAAATCATAACTTTCTTCATCTTCTATACACAACTCATAAGAAACCTTAGTGAGAGCCTCTCATATTCATCATCTTCTACTTCATTTCCCTTATCAAAATCACTAACCTTTTCCTTTTGTTGACTTATGGTTATAGAGAACTCATCTTGTTAGATTTCTTTTCCTTTATGGTTAACCATATTTACAAGTTGGGGTTTCCCTTGTTAACCATGGTAATGATAGTTAAGAAGACAGCATGCATTGGGTTTATAGTCATTGTAGCTACTAGTATGAGAAATTCTTTGTCTTCATCTAGAAAAATGTCTCTAATTCCACACTTCTTTAACAATCGTCGACAATCTAATGCCCCCTTCAATCCCTTCTCTGTCGACTTCTTCGATCCATTCCCCTCCTTATCCTCATCTTCCTCCTTCATCAACACACAAGTTGACTTAGTAGGGACTATGGACTAATCACTCGCTCTGAAGCTCGAGGACTTGCTTATATGGTTCATCGAGCTACCCAAGGGGAGCTGAACTCTAAAGACCAGTGTATTCTCCATCTTGACCTGTTGAGGTACTCTGTTCTCCATCTTATTGAAGAAACCCTCAAGGTGCTCGACCTGTTGTTAACCTGACCTCTTTACGATACACCAGTCAAAGGCTAAGTATGAAACCTGCTTGTTGTTAAGTTGACACATCTTTGCGGTCAGGTTACCCTACTTTTGAGCCAATCAGCTGAGGTCGATCCGAAGAATGACCATCTATTACACCAACCTTTCCGAAGCTTTGAATAGTTGAACTGTCGAGCATTTGACTTGACCTACTCTGCTTGAATAAACTCTACCTAGCAAAGTAGTATCATCGAGACCATAGAATAGACAATTGACACTAAAGCTTATTTTTCTAACATCTGTACTCTCTTTACAAGAATATTCCCTTTCCATTTAATTATGGATTTACCCTTATAAAATATGTACTTTTCCTTTTCTAGTGATAATCTTTTTTGTAATTTATATTAACCTAAAACTTGCCTTAATTGAGCCAGATAAAACTTGTAATATGTAACAGCCGTATCATCAGTGATATTGAATTTTTTAGACATTATTCTTCCTTCTTGAGCTTGTGTTTTTTTTGTTAGGGACCAAGATATTGAAGAGCTCTTATGTTGACCATTGAGCGTCAACTAGTCACGAGCAACCATGTATTATACTTGTATGTCATATCAAGTATAGTTTGAACTTATGTAAGGTATTGGTGAGTCATATTTATCATCAGTACACAAGGACCTTTGCTCAACCTTTGACTACGAGTTATTTTTCGGATCATCTTGGCATTTGGACCCACCCTTTTTGGCTTACGTGATATCGATAGCCGAATGTCAACCTTCTTGGCGATTTGTATCATCATGGTATCCGAAGTTGGATATGTTCAGAACTTGGCTATGTTTGAGCAAGTTTCTGTTACTTTGTGCTCTAAGTGACTTTCTACTTCTGTAGTATGTTTTAAAAACTGTTTATCATTGTCGTGAGAGTTTGAGGAGTGTTTAGCATTAAAGAAATTCAGTGCTCCATTTTCCCCCAATTTCTTGTTTGCAAAACAAAGTGTGAGTATTCAATTGGTTTATCGCGTGTTGGTTGTAATAGCTATTGGTGTGTTAAGTGTTGTTATTGTTTGTGAAAAGAATTTAGAGTTATGTTTCAACTGTTAATCTATTGTAATGGACAACAATGTTCAACTTTAGTGTTCAAGAAATCCTTGGTAACTGAGAGAGTGATGCTCGTAAGTAGTAATGGCTAAGGTCAACAAGGAAGTTTCATACCTTAATTTGTGAATGAACGATTAGATAGGCTTACTGACTTAGTAACTAGCTTGTTGACCACCATAAACGAAGATAGGAAATGAGCTCAAAATGACCCTTACAAAGGTCAAGTTAATGAGTTACCCAAGAGAGACAATAGCCAATATGGCTAAGCTAATGCCTTGGTTCAACCACCTCGAATTGGAGGAGTGGACAGAGTTACTTGATAGAGACTAGCATTAGATGAGATCGAAGAAGAGGATGAAGGAGTAGGTGACGAGGAGGAAGAGTATTACGAACTCAAGGAGAGGAATGTTTGAACTCTTAGAGTGGAAGAATTTGGGATGCATATCCCTAGTTTTTTAGTAGTAGTGACGTTGAGGACTACTTGGACTGGATAGATAAGATCAATAAGCAATTTGGGTATCATGAGGTGTTTAAGAATACCAAAGTTAGACTTATTGTATTGGAATTTATTGGCTATGCAACTTTGTGGTGAAAGAATCTACAAGCCACCCATAAAAGAGAAGGAGAATGTGAACATGTGATAAGAGATTAGGATGAAATGAATAGGGTCATGAGAAGAAGATTCGTTTTAGGTTACTATTTGCAGGATGCATTTAAGAGGTTACAAGACTTAAGGCAAGGAGGATCAAGCATTGAATCGTACGTGAAGGAATTTCAAATGTTGATGATTTGTTGTGAAGTAGTTGAACTTGAGGATTGAACTTTGTCTCAATTCATTAATGGATTGAATATGAGATTGGAGATATTGTGGAGACTATGTGTATCGTTACACTTGATGAGGCAATCCAAGTTGGAAGATTCTGAGCTGCTATCAATCGACCTACCCTTAGCTAACCCGTTTTGAGCAAACCTATGCAATCAGAAACAAGTAAAGTTACTAAAGTTTGACTTGGTCGAACTACCCAAGCAGAGGAGAAAGAGATCCTAAGGAAGTTTGAGAAAGGTTAGAGCTTAAGAAGAAAGACAAGTGAGATCAAGTGTTTAAAGTGTCAAGGGTTTGGATACATAGCCACTCAATGTCCGAACAAAAGAACTACGGTGATCCTGAGAGAAGCACCGACCATTGAGGTAGATAATACTGATAATGATGAGGAAGTGGAAGAACTGAAAAAAAAAAAAAAAAACTAGACAAAGCAGGCTGCTCAAGGAGGAAGAGATTATCTACAATGAAGAAGGGAATTTCATGCTTACGGCTATGGTACCGAGGTAAGTGATGAGTGTGAGCCCAACACCAAAAGATAAACAATGAGAGAATTTGTTCCACATTGATTGTAAGGTAAATGGATCATTGTGCATTGATTGTCGATAGTGGCAGTTGCACTAATGTAAAATTTGCTTTTACAGTCCAGCAATTCAAGTTGTTGACCTCACCCCACCCCAAGCCTTACAAATTGCATCGACTTAGTGGCAAAGGAGCTTTACAAGTAAATAAACAAGTAGCCATGCCAATCTATATTGGAAATTACCAAGATGAAGAACTCTGTGATGTGTTACCAATGAGTGCGTCTCATATTCTTCTTGGATGACCATAGATGTTTGATCGAAATATGAATTATGACTAGAGGAAGAATATATGTTCTTTAGAGCATGAGGATAGGAATGTGAAGTTAAGCCCTATGACTACTGAGTAAGTTAAAAGCATGTAGACACAACTAAGTTGAGTTCTAAAGAAGAAAGCTTCGGTAATAACCTAAGTTGAGCTGAAGAGAGAGATGAAGCTTCAAGAGCTGGTCAGCAGGTTACTTGAGATGAGAAGATCAGATGAGGAACTGTTACCTGTCACGCCCCGAAGCGGCAGAGTCGTAACAGTCCCGCCGTGTAAACCACTCTAAGATAGAAGTTGGCCTCACAACCGCTATCCTAGACCTGATCTACACAAGGCGTTCACAACTAACCCGCTTTGAAGTAGATAATTTGTAATTTAAATAAATCATTTACCTATAAAAGTGAGGAATTATATATATATGTTATCATTCAATTATTGCAGTTAAAGTTTACAACATTTCTCCGTACTATATTCCCTAGTTGTTACATTATTCAAAATGGAAAGTAATTCTAGAATAAAAACTTAAACCTTAAAATATGTGTTTATTCTTCACATGTCTTTCCTCACTCCCCAGGATCCAGCAGTTGCTAGCTTCATAGTAGTTGTTGCCGCTTCTTAGCCAGCACCTGCACGATGTCTATAGGGATGTGAGCAACCACAGCTCAGTAAGTTAGGACGGAGGACTTAAAACTATACCATACACACAACAAGGTTTTCAATCATTTATTAGTTGTAATGCATGTGCAAGCAAATGCCATCGCACGACGTTGTCCGGCCCGTCGTGAGATTAGAGAAATTGCGCCCGCTCTAATCCGGGTTGAGGAGTTACCGTTAATGCAACAGCTCACGACCAAACCTAGGCTTGTGTAATGGAGACCTTGCTCCTCCCGCGACTACCTTCGAACCACTGTCTTCATCCCCGCCGCGACCTCCTCTCCTGTCACTTAGTTCGACTGAGGATGAAGAAGGGACCATTTTGCAATCCTGCGCTATCCCTTCCGAAGGGGTCGGTATTTGGCCGGAGAGTCCTAAATCCCCTAACGGGTTGCCATGCATGTTCGATTATGATTACTGGTCGTATATTTGATTAAGTCCAATTTAGGGTGATCAATCAGTACATACAATTCATACAATATGCGCCAAGGCAACAAACATAATCATAGCATCACCCATAATCAAGCACATGCACGCATTCAACTATCTAACAAGCATAATCAAGCATAATCTTAAGCCTCCAAAATACAGCAGCGTATTAATCCCAACTTACCTTGACTCCTCGCTCGCTCACTCGAGATCCGATTTGCTCAGGCCATCGCCGGTTATCCCTATAACACGAACGTGGTTTCAGCTTTTCATATAATTGTTATAGGTTCGTTTTATCCTATAATGCTTCTTGTTAGGTTTTGTTTACGGTTTAATATACCCAATTATCTAGGTATTAAGTCTTTTATAATTATTCTAGGTTTGGGGTTAGGTTCAGGTTCGGTTTTCGCATCGATTTCTAAACCAGGTTTTTAGTTCGATTTTTAAGTAGCGTTTTATATTCCAACCCTAGAAATTAGTTTCAACCCATAATGTGAAATTAATCACATTATTTCCCGATAACCTAAATACCATCATTACCCTTTGTTAGTGTTTATTTTACTCGGTACACTTAAATCCATATCAGTGTACCGAATTCACTCCTAATGTGACAAATTTTTACATTTTTCATATAATTCCATAAATTCAAGTTTCCTATCAGATTTATTGTGCATTTTTATTATTCTCAAAATATAAATTTTTATTATAATATTTTCTATTTATTATATTTTCAATAATTACACATTATGCATTATTGCATATTATGCACATAATGCATTTCTAATATTTCTATTACCCTAATTACCATCTCTAAACACCAATTATTATTTCAAAATGTCTAAATCCATCCTAAATCAGATTTTACTCCAAATTTTCCTAATTTACAAAATTAACTATTTATTTCCTATTACTCATTTATTACATAATTAACCTAATAATTACATCTAACACCCTAAATGCTATAAGTATCATACTCCATCAGATCTTAACATCCTAAAACATGTAATTATTCACTAAATCAGAAATTAATCATTTAATTACATAATTAACCCTAAATTACCCATTTTATCCCTCTTTTTAGAGCCTAAAAATTATCTAAAATTTTCGAAAATTAATTTTTGAAAAAGGGCTTCCTAGCACTGTTCTATGTCACATGAGCATCCTACAGAAAAATTTTCAGCCCCAAACTACATCCCTAAGCCTATTTAATTTCCGGTTTAATCATGCTCGGTTTTGAACAATTTGTTAAGGACCCTATATTTCCAGACATAATTAAACTAAATCAACATTTTTCCCTAAATCTACATACAATAAAACATCAGAATAACAAGTTTCATAATTTTCTGGGCAAAATAACTAATTTTACAAAATTATACAAGATTCGGGCTGGAAATTGGACTCACCGGTTTGGGTGGCTCCGGCCACCGCGGGCCGTCGTGGGGTTGTCGGCCGGCCTAGGCGCTGCCACCACCGTGTGGTGGTGGTGGCCGTCCACTCCCAGCTCCTCGTTTGGTGTGGGTTCCCTTTAAAACCCCAAACTGCACAGTTTTTCTTATTTTTTTTATTTTTCTGGATTTTCTCTCGAATTTTCGACTCTCTCTAATTTTCTCTGATTTGTATCTGTCTAAATGAGCTTCTGAATTTTTCTTGCTATTTATAGACGAATTTTGTAATTATTATGCATTAATTTGACAAGATTTTGTCAACTTTCCTTGATTTTTGGCTTTTTGTTTGTCCAATTCTTATTGGATAATTTTTCTTTTTCTGATTTGAACCTGCCACGACCTTATCTTGCTTCAGTTATCCACTTCTGATTTTTTTCTGATTTTTCTATAATTATTTTGTATTTTTCTTTAATTATTTACTTAATTTTCAGCTTATTTCACTAATTACGCGTATTTTTATCTACACGTAAATACATGTAGGGTGCACGTGAACATTCCTAAATATTATTTTGGTCATTCTAAAATTTTTAGTATACATATAATCTATCTCTAATAATTTATTAATTATTATATTACACTTTTTGCCTTTTTGGTAATTAGCAGTTATTATGCTTAAAATTTAAAAATTTTATAGTCTCCTATTTTACTACTTATTTTCTAAATTTTAAGTTTACAGGGTCATTTTTACTGGTATCTTGTTAAATAGTTTATAATTTGGGTGTGACCGGATCCTTTAGCCGATCGCCCTAAACCTTGGGTTCTAAGTTCAATCTTACGGTTATTTGGCTGAACTTTGGGGCTTACACTACCTACCGAGGTGAAAACCTTGCTGAACGAGTTTACTGACTTGTTCCCAAGTGAACTGCTAGAAGGTCTACTTGAACATGCAATAGACTTGCAATTAGGAGCCATATTACCGAACAAGCCTCCTACAGATTGAATTTGGAACAAGTTGCTGAATTGCAAACATAGGTTGACAAACTGCTGAAGAGAGGGTACACATGAGAGTCCTTAGGCCTATATGCCATGTTAGCTTTGTTGGTGCCAAAGAAGGATGCATATAGGTGGCCGAGCAATCAATCGCATTGCCATCAAGTACAAGTACCTTACACCAAGGCTTGATGACATGCTCGATAAATTGAATGAAGTAAGAATATTCTTTAAGATTAATCTCAAATCTAGATACCATTAGATTTGAATTTAAGAGGGAGATGAATGGAATATCATATTTAAGACCCATAATGGATTATATGAATAGCTTATGATGCCCATCAGGCTATTGAAGCGCGCTGAGCACATTCATGAGATTAATGATCATGTGCTCTAAGAACTGATAGGAAAATTTGTTGTTATATATTTTGATGACATGCTAGTCTATAACCTTAACTTGGAGACTCACTTTAAGCACCTCCAAGCGGTCTTCTCAAAACTCCTAATCGAGGAGTTGTATGTAAACTTGAAGAAACGTGACTTCTACCAACTTGAAGTGATCTTTTTGGGATTTGTTATGAGTAGTTGTGGTATACGAGTTGATGATGAGAAGGTAAGGGCAATTATTGATTGGCTTATGTTGATCTCCTCCGCCGACGTGTGAAGTTTCCAAGACTTGACATCATTCTACCACCGATTTATAGGAAATTTCAGTACTATTGTGGCCTCACTCATCGAGCTGTTGAGGAAAAATGTAGAATTTAGGTGGAGAGAGAAGAAAGAGAGGAGTTTTAAAGAGGTGAAGGAGAAGTTAATTGCTGCACCTGTCTTAGCTCTTTTGAGCTCTGACAAAAGTATTTGAAGTGGAATGTGATACGTTTGGCTAGGCATAAAAGTTGTATTGATGCAAGAAGGTCGACCTATTACTTATTTTAGTAAGAAGCTCAAAGAAGCCATACTCAACTATTTTGTATATGATAAGGAGTTTTATTCCTTTATTCGAGTTCAAACCATCTGTCAACATTATCTGTTAACCGAAGAATTTGTAATCTACACTAATCATGAATCTTCGAGATATTTGAAGAGTCAACCTAAGTTGTTAAGGAGGCTAGCCAAGTGGATTGAATTTATGAAGGGATTTTTGTATGTTATCAAGTATAAGAAAAATGTAGTGGCCAACACCCTATCGAGACGACATTCCCTCTTGATCTAGCTGCGGATCAGGTTACTTGGATTTTCTATGATCAAGGGCTTGTATGCTGAAGATCCACACTTTAGACCAGTCTGTGTACAATGTGAAGATGGTAAAATACTTGATAACTATTACAGGGAGGATAGATACCTATTTGGGAAGAAGAGATTAAGTATCCTGACTTGTTCTATTCGAGAATTACTAGTGCATGAGGTGTATGGTGGAGGATTATCAGGGCATTTTGGTAAGCACCAAAATCATGAGGTATTGGCCTCTAGATTTTATTGGCCAAGGATGATGAGAGATGTCTAAGCCGTATTGAAAGATGTATTGCTTGCAAAAGGGCTACAAGCCGATCCAAGCAAGGGCAATATTTACATTTGCTGATCTTAACCAAACGATGGTCCGAGTTGAGCATGGACTTTATGTTAGGATTGCCGAAGATGTCCCAAGGGAAAGACTCCATTATGGTGGTCGTTGACTGATTTAACAAGATGGTATACTTTGTGCCCTTTTCCAAAACTAATATGTTTTAGCTATCTCTTTTCTTTTCTTATAGGAGGCCTTTAAACTCCATGGATTGCCTAAAACAGTTGTGTTTGATCAGGATAAAAAATTCATGAGCTACTTCTAGAGAACCTTATGGAAGTGACTAGGAACTAAATTACTATTTAGCATCACTTGCCACCCTCAAATTGATGAATAAACCGAGGTTGTCAACATAACATTGGGAATCTTACTCAGAGTTGTTGTTGGACAAAGCATGACTGATTGGGATGTGTACCTACCCATAATCGAGTTTGCTTACAATAGAACCACACATAACATCACAGGCAAATCCTCATTTAAAGTCACTTATGGATTCAACCTTAAGCTTCCACTGGATCAGACACCATTATTAAGTTAGCAAGAAGACTGATTTGCTATTAATGAGTCAGAGGCCATCAAGACAATGTACCAAAAGGTCATTAAGAAACTGAGCTGAGCTACTACTAAGCTTGAGAGGCGAGGCGAAGGATGAAATGGCAAAGAATTTCAGCTTGGTGATTTAGTTTGGATCTATCTTAATAAAGATGGGTTCCTAAGTTTGAGGAAGAGTAAGTTATCTCCTAAAGCCAATAGACGTTTAAAGTGCTTGAAAAGATTAATCCTAATGTCTATAGATTGAATTACTCAAAGATTGTGGAGTCTCAAACTCCTTTAATGTTGCCGACCTCCATTTGTATGTTCCCCAAGACAAGTAACAAGAAGTTGAGCTAGATCCCAAATCTTAAATATCTCGGAAAGGATGATAAGGATCACGGACTAATCACTCACTCTTGAGCTTGAGGACTCGCTCATATGGTTTGCCATGCTGTCCAAAGGGAGTTGGACTCTAAAGAACAATGCATTCTCTATCCCGATTTGTTGAGGTACTTTGTTCTCTGTCTCATTGAAGAAACCTTTGAGGTGCTCGACCTATTGTTGACCCAACCTCTTTAAGTCGCACCAATCTAAGACCAAGCACTAAACTTGCTTGTTGCCGATCTGACATATCTTTGAGGCCAAACTACCCCACTTTCGAGCTGATTAGCTGAAACCAATTAGAAGAACGGCCATCTATCAGACTAACCCTTCCCAAGCCATGAATAACGGAATTGTCAAGCATCTAACCTGACCTGCTCTGCTTGAATCAGCTTTACCTAGAAAAGCAGTATCATTGAGACCACATAATAGACAGTTGACATGTACCCTATTTTTTTTTATATCTGTATTATCCTTACAAGAATATTCCCTTTCCATATAATCATGGATTTACCCTTATAAATTATGCACTTTTCGTTTTTTAGTAAGAATCTTTTTTGTAATTTACATCAACTTGGGACTTACTCTAATTGGGCCATATAAATACTTATACTATGTAATAGTCGTATCATTATTGATATTGAATTTTTCAGACATTATTCCTCCTTCTTGAGCTTATCTTTTCTTGTTCAGGATTGAGATCTTAAAGAGCTCTTATCTAGACCATTGAGTGTAAACTAATGGCGAATAACCTCATATTATATTTATGCATCATATCAAGTATAGTTTGAGTTTGTGTAAGGTGTTGGTGAGTCATATCTACTATTGGTGTATGAGGACCCATGCTTAACCTTCGACTACCATTTATCTTTCAGACCATCCTACGGTTCAGACTCACTCTTTTTAGCTCGCTGATATTGGTAGCCGTGTGTTAACCTTCTCGATGATCTGTATCACGATTAGATAGAGACTCTATCCTCGTATGTCCCAAAAGTCAACATCCTAGGCCTCAAGAAGGAAGAACTTAAAGTGGAGGTTGAAGACGAAAGGATCTTACAGACAAGTGGAGAAGGTAATGCAACTACGAAACATCTTTTATCAACCTTATTGGTGGCAAGGAGAATGAAATGGCCAAATAAACTCAGGTGATATTGCAAACACCAAGTATTCCATGAAATGCTCTAATAAGATCTTAGAAACATAAGGTCACTAAACTTCTCATTGTTTAAGAACATGTTCCTATTTGTGTTTGTATCATTGACTTTGCAATGTGTTGCTAGGTTTCCTTTATGGATGTGGCTACTCTTGCACTCCAAAACCTCCCTTATCGACTATAAAGTGATATTACTAGCCAAAGAGCTGAACCTGAAAGCCTTTTATTGCAAATCGTCTTTAGACAACACGTCGAATGGAGACTCCATAAGTGACTTAACCCTTTCATTTTTGTCAATTCTGTAATATGGATTGTAGTGCATATGATGTGATTCTCTTGCCTTAAGCTGAGATGTACATCTCTTAAATGAATTTCACACATTCTGTTGAATAACATTCACACCATTGAATTCGATTTTCAATAACCTCCTTATCTTTAATTCTCATTTTATTGATCCTGATCACTCGTATAGGTGACAATGGTGCTAAAGTTGCTACTAGAATAATAGGCTTTTGCGCCTTAGGGTCAGCTTTATCAATCTCATCACAAGGACTATCTTGGGAGTTATTCTTAATGTCAACTTCTAAACCACTCTTGTAGGTATTGAGCAATTTATCACCTTTTGAATCCCAGAACACTACATCACCATTATGAGATTTGTTGTGGCTCATCATAATCTTATCAATTGAAAGCTTCCTTCTCTTCTCTTTGTTTTTACTATTAGCAATTGATAACTCTCCTAATCCTACATATAATTTTTTTCCACTTGGACCAAGGCACTAGGTCAAAAAATCTGTTACACCAAAATTTCCTTCCCATATCTTTAATCCTTTCAGTCAATGACACTGACATTTTAAATCTTTTTTGCTTCCATCTTGGCATTAGTCCATTCACACCATCATACCTAAACATGCATTTTTTTTTGTCAACTACATCTTCTTGATAAATACTATCTTGAATCAATTTTGTATGAATTTGATTCTTGTGGCTATGGTTGGCTATGCATATGGTTCGAAAGTTGTAGTAATTGAACTAATAGATTGATAGTGAAATGATTAACTATGGAAGTGGGTATATTTAACGGAGCTATGAGTTTGATGTTGACTATACATGTGTTTGGCTTGAATGGTTCCTATAGTGATGAAGGGTCAAATTTGGGCGTGTTGTGTTGAGTTTCATGTCAGTATGATGTTGGTTGCATAGGAGTAGCATGGTCTTGAGGCTACTGGTATCAAGTATGGGTCAATGGAGGGGTTTAGCGTGGATAGTGGAGTTGTAGGTTATGGTGGTAACCACAGGTTTCAAGTTTAGTAGGGTTTTAGTGTTGAGTAGGCTTATGGTTGTTCTCGTGGTAGTGTTTGATGCAATAACAGAGGTGGTGGGAGATTTAGCTAATGGTGGTTCTAGTTTTGTTGTGAGGATGTCTGGTTATTTAGTGTCTTAGTTTTGGTGGTCAATGGAGATGATGGATGTTAATTTAGGTTGTATTGGTGTAAATTGGCTTAGATTAGCTATAGTTTTTGTTTTTCCAACTTCATTTCTTCAATTCTTCCTAGATTAAAAGTCGAGTTAGGAGCACTTACTCGAGATTGCATTATTTACATCAATTCCCCATGTTGTTTCAGCATAGTTTTTATTAGAGGCTCCATTGTTGATCTTAGTTTCTTTTCCTATTCTTTCTAGATTTTCTTAAAGACATGCTTAACTATCAGTGGTAGCCATGGTGATAAATGGAGAGCTTGATACCAACTGGAACGTGGTGGAAATTTAATATGATTTTTGGTGTAAAAATAATGTTGTCTTCTAGTATTTGTAACCTTGATGTAAATAAATTGTAAATTTGTAAAGATCTAATGGAATTTGCTGATCAATGGAATGGAAGTTAGAGTTAATGATTAAATGATGTAATCAAAATGCTTTTGGCCAATGTAGCTAATTTGGAAATTTTCGAATACAAAAAATTCTAGAACCCAAATCACAATTGGGGAATAATCTTTTTGGATTTTTCATTCCTGATTTTTGGATGGAAAATGTATAGGATATATAATAGCCTCCTCCAAGTCTAAAAAGTTTAGAATATTCTACTATTTTCTAGCACATGCTAGCTATGCGTTGGCACTTAATATTCTATATTTTATATTTTTTCTATTTTCTAATTTTTTTCCTATTTTGATAATATTTCTAATATAAGTAAATGCTATTTACAATCAACCCATAACACCATCAAATGTAAAATAGCATGTGTTTAACTTGTGATTGATTTCTTGAATATGTTGCTTAGCTAAAACTTTCGTAAAATATTGCTTCATCTCTTTTTATATTGAATCACTTGTATTATCTTGGACAACTTCTTTAACTTTTATCTTCATTAAAATGATGAATGGACTATCTTTCATAACTTCTCCGTAGAAAGAAATGAGAAATTTCTGTTCCTTACTCAATAAATCCTAAATTCATGAATCTTCCTTGTTTTCAACCACAAAATGAACAATCCTTGTCATTGTGAGCGCTTGGTTGAATTATGCATGTATTTAGATTTCCTCGAGAATTGTCATTGTCCAATGAAGTATGATGATTTTGATTTTGTAAATTACGTGTCATCATTTAATCAATCTTGTGAGAAAATATTTGCAATTGATTGTTAATTGTTATAAGAGTTTATTTAATATTTCACCGTCTTTGTTATATTGAAACAAATATATTCTTGACGACTTCTATTTTAACATCATATGTTAAATTCGCACTACTCATAGAGTTTAAGAGTGAGAGCACTAATGCTAAGTGTGGTTTTGCCCATTTTAGCCAATGATGCTCCAAGAAAGGATTGAGGTGGGTGAGAGTGGTAGATTATGGTGAAAGTAAAAGAGAAATTATAACAAAAAATTAACTTTTATTTCATTGTTTTTTCCTTTTATTCTTAAGCATGTAAAATAAGGCTACTTATAGTTGTTATCTTCTAATTTTGTAACTAATATTTCTAACTTGCTACCAACTTTTAAATGACAAATTGATAGAAGTCCTTAAACGAGAATAATTTATAAACATGGGTCTTTAAATATATGTTGAAAATATCCAAGCCCTTTTTATGCAAAGATTTGCAAAAATATTGACCCTTCCACACTTTTTGGAAGAAAAACTCACCATATAGAGTATTCAACGAACAATCCGAGATAGATAGTCGATAACGAATAGAAAAAACAGCATGGATTGGATTTTAAATTGTTTGTGTTTGGTATATGCATGTATATATTGGAACAAGGGTACTATATCTCCAATCGCTAAATCTACATACTGATTTTTGTGCCAAGAGTTCCCCATATTACACCTCAAATTTCACATAACTACCATAGGGAAAATCCAAACATCTTAAATCCCTTTTTCCCCTTTCAACACATTCAATAAAATATAATTCATTAAACAACATTAATCATAAACGATATCAATTTAATCATCATAAGTACGGCACTCATCAGTCCCCGGGTTGTCCTTGCAATATGTTTCCAATGGGTCCTGCTTCTTCTCCTTAGCATGGCTCACAGTAGCGCTAAGCTCCTCTACCTCATCCCATGCTGCCGCGCACTCCCCGGAACTCGCATTTTCTGCACATGCCTCCTCTGCATTCTTTATGCTCTCCACCACCTTATCCTCGATTTTTTCAGGGGCTGCCGCCATCACGACTCGCATGCGGTGGCTGGCTCCCGAACTCTTCCATGGATAATTTAGGCAAGGGGTGGCTAAGGGCTGTTTTTGAGCGTCATTAACCTTGGCTACAACTCTAGGGACTGAGAAGTTAATGCTAGTCATGGTTGCCATTGTAATGGAATAGTGTCTTAGCTTGTTGTTTTGATATCAGTGCAAGAAAGCATACCTATATAAATAGTTAGGATAATGATTTATTTGTTTGTTATTTATTTAGTTTATTTTTTGTGGACACACACAGCTTCTTATCGAGGGACAACCTATGACTGGCGTCCGCGTTAGTCGAGTAAAAGATATTTGCAGTACTAGATGTTTCGTTCAATGTACTTTTGGACTCTTTTTGCTTAAGGTTTTTCTCCATGGGATGAATGAGAAATTTGTTGTTTTCCCATGATTTTTCTTAGAGTTGATTTTCTCAGCATACTTCCAAGAACGAGAAATAATTTTTTTTTTTTGCCTTTTCTTATATATTCCTTTATCAAAATATCTTTTTGAGTTAATTACGAGAATGTATCTCAATTTTCTTCAATTTTATAACCCGAACTCTATTATAAAACTGTTAGTTCATAATGAATGAAAAGGAATAATTTAAGAGAAAACATGTAAACACATTGCGTTAATAAGTTTGTTGTTTAATTAGCCTTATATATCCAAAAGAGATAATAACAAAAGTGGGGAAAGCAAAAGCATAAAAACTCATCTTATATACAAGTATTTTATAGAGGGCTTCTAAGCCCAATAATTAAAATATATTTAACTTATTGAAATAAGGTGATAAAGTCTCGAGAGTCAAGTTTATGAAATTCGGAATGAGTAAGAGAGATTTGACACGATAAGTTTAAAATATGACGTGTTATAATCTAACTTTTTTTTGTTTGGCTCACTCTAATAATATAAGTTAGCCTAAACCCATTAAGGAGCACTCATTTGAGTTCTATACGGAAGGATTTAATGCTAGCATTAATTTGGTGGTAAAAGAAAAAATAAAATCTCAATCATTAATTATGATCTCAATCTAAAGGATAAAATTAACTACCATCCTTTATAAATGTCCCTTCTCCTTCCTCATTTTGATAGAAGAAAACTCTAACTAATGTTGTTACACTACTAGATTACTCACACAACCTCATTCTTCATAGATCATGAAGTTTGATGACATTAAACTTCTTTATCTATCACCATATGTCTTAGAGGCTTATTGAGATTATCTATTTCTCTTTCTTTTCACTTCTTGTGTAGATCATCCCACAAGTGTTATTTAAGTCGAGTCATTTCCTTTTTGTCATATGCAATGGGTATTTTATGTAGTATGTATGTAATCCTCACGTACAAACCCATTCACCCACATATTTAACGTAAAAAAGAATAGAAAAACCAAATATATCTTTCGTAATTAACTAGATATATTTTTTTATTAGCTTTTAAATACATATTTTCTAGGATATGCAACCATTATTAATTTGACAATAGTATATTGAATGAACAAGATATCTTATCTTCCATTTCATTTATTTTATTTATTTACTTTTTTGGTTCTGATGTCTTATTTATGTCACATGAATTATCATTACAGATTTTTTTTCTAGTATCGTTAAATTTCAATTTTTTTTTACCTTTTTTTTTTCCTCTGTGAAGTTGAGAGAAGAAAGGACTTCAATGATATTTTGGTGCCTTAAGAATCTTTACCACGTCTCTTATAGGGACCAGACGCTTGCAAACCTTAGTTGGACGTTTGGTTTCATAATATCAAAGATAGTTGGTGTGAATGACTCGGATTGACATGTGGCATTCCACCATTTGTTGAGCTACATGACGATCCCTATAGTTGACCAGGGCAAGAAGAAGAAAGAAAGGAAGCCTATTTGTGACCACGTGTAAATATGCTTTGAAAATATCTACTTATCATTAAACATTATATATAGTATAATAATAGTTAGAATTCCTGTTTTATCCATTCGACTCAATAGGTCGATTTTTGAACTTGAATAATTATTGAAGGCCTTAAAAAAAGTTTAATGTAAGCAATTCTAGTTCGTTATAATTAATCTTTGTTGGATTTTCTTTTTCGAAATCTCTTGGTAATATATATATATATATATATATATATAATATCTGTAAATGTTATATCAAATGCAATGGATCGAAACAAGAATGAAACCAAACCAAATTAAATCATATATTGCATTTCTTAGATGGTCTAAATGATTCATGTGTGGTTTTGTGTATAATCAAACTAAATCTAATTGCTTTTCATTGAAAAATTAAAAATAAACGATATTTATCAGTTTCAAACCCTATTGGCATTTTTGTCTAACCTCATCTACATTTTCTTTTTTTGTCTCTCATATCACTCTCAACTTACACAATTCATTCCTTTTCCTTCATTACAATCTCTCGTCTCTCAACCAAACTTGTACGCCTTCACTACGATATAAAATACAATATTTTATGCAGTTTTAAATCTTATGCAATGTTTTTCTATTTGAACATCAATATTTAGTAGAAAACTCTAATGATTATTAATATTATCAACTAAAAACAAGTGTTTTGTAATTTCTTTCCTTCAATTCAATATAAACATGTAGGCTATAAGTTAAGATTTTAGTGGAGTTAAACCTGAACCTAAACTCGAACCAAAATCAGAGAAAGAACTGAAGAAAGTCAAAAGTGGTTCAAACCAAATCATAGGAAATTTGAAGCAATTTGGCTTAGAATTTTGAACACTTAAAAGTAGTTTAATTCATTAAAGGATTAAATAAAACTATTTCAAACATGATCTGATCCCTTAAACTAACAAAACCAAATTATAAAGACCTCTAGATGTCATGAAATTCAATTTGTCATTATTTTAAGGTTGATTATGAATTTGCTTATTATATTTATATAATTATGTAGTCATTTTATCTCTAAAATTAAGATATTAGACTCTCAAAATATTTCAAAAGCATGCTTTTGACTCCAAAATGATTATTTTACCTTGATAAATTTTTATTTAAAAATTACTAATATTTTTAAAAAATTTCATACAATTAGTAAAAAGAAAAAAGAAAATTTTTTTCTCAATTTTCACTTTTAATTATTGAATATTTTATTTATTTTTTATTATTTTATTAAAGAAAAATGGTAATAATAGAGCTTGAATTTTAGTTATGATTCTAAAGGCTCGATTTCAAACAAAATAAGACTAAAGCATAGTTGGAGCCCAAATTCTAGTACGTCTTTGTTTTTTGCCAGTTATTTACATCCTATTTTATTGAAAACTTGGTAACGTAAATTATGATTTTTATATAATAATAAGTCTATGGAATTATCATTATGGTTCCATACCTACTGTATTTTGTGGATTCCATCAAATATGACTACCATGATGAAGGAAAAAGTTAGAAGTGGAAAGAGAGGGGACATAATGTCATATTCTGATACCCAATATTTTTCGCGAGGTAATTATGCAATCTCATTTAAAAAGAAGAAGAAGAAGAAGAAAAATCTAAGAGGATGATCAAATTGAAAAAAAAAAAAAAAACAGACAATGATAAAGCATAATAGAAATGATACATAATGCATGTAAATGTAACATGTGGTCATTGGAAACAATGAGGTAGAGGAGTACAAGACCTTGATCGGACTTAGCCTATTAAGAATCTTCGAGCGAGATGCCTTATTGAAGAATTAGGACTAGCCCAACCCTATGCTTTGACCGTAGGTCTTAAGATCGATGGTTTCAGTAGGTCAGGGTCATAATTGTAGACTTGTCTAACCTATCCTTCTTTATAAAAAAAAAAAAGATTTTCTCCAGCTTTACTTCGTCATTAATGTTTGTTTGGTTTAAATACCTTATATATTGATGAATTGAGGTTAGTTCATTTATTTTGTTGGTAAAAAACTTGATATACAGAGTTCGAGAGTCACCCTATAATTTTATTTATATAAATCAATAGGGTTTGAAAAAGTAAGTAAAGGAGTACTACTCCTCTTATAAACAAATGCAAAGCAAGGACATATGCAAATAAGATAGTACTAATATCACCTTACAATAGTATTTAAAAGAAAAATACATAGATAGATAAAACAATGTATAAAGAAATGTAAAATTGCCCAAAGGTAGCATAGTATTTAAATTAATTTAGGTAGTGATTTTTAGTCATTTCCTCTCTCCATGCGTTCAGGATTTGACCCACCATGCTTCCACTTAACATGTTGAAATTATTGAAGTAATTGTCTTCATAGCTAGAAGTGGCAGATGCTTCTTACTCTCTTTGCTCCAATCTATACCAATCTTAGATGCAATCAAGAGCTTCAACAGACACAAATGATGGTTTGACTAGATGATTATCCAAAATCAATATGGCTATACCAAATTCTTACTTAATAGTAATCGTTGATGCCGGAGCTACCAAAACTTACCGAATCATGTGAGAAAGCATTAGAAATATCTTTATTTGCCTTCTCTACTATTCTAAGATATCAAAATCACGAAAACCTATATAAACTTTAGTGATAGGATATTTTGGACATGGATTCCTTAGGTCCAGGTAGACTTGCTTGGACCATAGGCTAACTCGATTGGGCCCATGGTTGACCTAATGCACTAACACTCGACTTGGTCATCCTATTAGCTAACCTTGACATAAGCTCTCTAGGCAAGCTAACCCTTCTAGATGACTTGCCTAACCTTGCTTGGTTATAAAAGTTATTAGAAAAGTGGATAAGGTTTAGAGACTTAGTTACCTACTATGAACCTACGAATTTAGAATATGTTCGACTCCATACTCCCACTACCCAGGTTGTGCAGACGTGTTAACATGCTATACATGCTCCCTTGATTCTCAATAGCCTTTCTCTATAAATAACCTCAATCATCTCAATGATGAGATACCTTAACTTTTTGCACTTAGGTAGATCAATTAGGGCTTTATGCTTAGGTGGTGAGCTTGTAAAAAGGAATATTGTAAGGAGCACTAGGGTTTTGTTTAGTATGGTTGCTTCGATGCTTATGTTACTGCTTGTGAGGAGGAGAGCACAAGAATGCTAAAAGCTCATTGAGATAATATGAGTGCGCAAAGAGTTAAGTTGTCTCACCATTAGGATGTCTAAGGTTATTTATAGAGGAAAGTCACCGAGAATCAAAGGAGCACATATGGCATGTTAACATGTCTATATGACCTGGATAGTAGGAGTTTGGAGTTCAACATGTTCTAGATTCGTAGGGTAGTGGTAGTTGATTGAGTGTCCAAGCCTTATCCACTTATCTAATAACCGTTATAACTAAGCTAGGTCAGGTAGGTCATTTAGAAGGGTTGGCTTGTTTGTAAAGCTTATGCCAAGGTCAGCTAGTAGGATGACTACATCGAGTGTTAGCAAACCAAGCCTATTATGGGCCTAATCAAGTAAGCGTAGGTCTAAGGGACCCATATCCAAAATATTCTATCAACACTTATGTAACACCCCCCTCCCCATGCAATCTCATTGTCGATGAGGTGCCAAGGAGAGAGAATGCCGGATGGGTTCCTTAGGCGCATGGTCGAATTGGATTTGAAGCGACTCAATGTGCTAACTGGTTGATTTGTTGCATTAGGGAGACATCTCAGTGTTTGTAGGGAAAGAGTTGACATAACGTATCTAGAGTCAGACCTCAAAGAGACATCCCGTAGGTCGATCTTAGCTAATCACATTTGGACCGAGTTGAGCACTTAGAGGATCAAGTGTTGAATCTAGGAGCAAAAGGACTAAACTTTTCAAGCAAAGGAGAGTGTTGAGTCGAGGAAGCAATCTCAAGAGGTGCTACGTAGTCACTTTTATTGGAGCTGAGGTCATACTCATAGGGTCGGATTGATTCAATTTGTTTTTGTTGGGCATAATGGTTTTCCAAGTTGTTTTGCTGATGAGACATTATGGTAGGTAGGGAAGCTGGAGATTGTCAGGCAAACTTCTTGAGGTAGTTAACCTTTTTGAATTCCGATCTTGTTGTGCATTCTTAAAGCACATTTAATGCAACATGATAGTTGTCATATTTGTACAGTTGCAGTTGTATTGCCACTTTGATCTGACCATTGGATTGAAATTGTCACTATGTGTAATTATCATAGCGCATCGAGAGAGTTGCTCCAATTTGAATCCTAATAATTGTTAGTGCACTTCCCTAAACTTGAGGCCTATAAATACCATTGGGTTAGCCAATTCAACACTTTACACGTCTTAAATTTTGTCTTCCTATTACAAATACTCTTCATCTTTCTCAATTTCCTTAATCAATTTACGAAATTCTCTTCTTTCTTCTTAATGTACAATTAAAGATGGTAGTAAACTCTAGAGCAAACTCCGATGAGTTCACATTCCAAGTTACATTCATCAAAATATATACTAGCACCTGATGATTTTGGAACAACCGGGAGTGCCACTACCCCTGTAACGATGATAAAAGAAGTTTTGTCTATGTAAGCACAAATAGAGGAGGAGTCTTTGGACGTATTTATGGAGATAGACAGGGTGGAGCTCATCAGTGCCATCCTATGTGATGTGTATCCCTACGAAAGGGTGCTAAAGGTTGTTGATTTATTTGATAGGCCTAGAAGTGGTTTAAGACCAAATGTTTAGGTGAGCAAAAGCAAGCCATTTGCTGTAAGACATTGTTTAAGTAATTATATGGTAGGGGATTGGCTTGGTATGGTGTTATGAGTGGCAAGGCTAGAGGAGAAAGTAACCTTGCTATCGGGAGGCGCTTTGCAATCTATGATAAATGTCTAGAGTTTGAGATGCACCTCCCTTTCATTAAGTTTAAAAGGGAACTTTTTTATTATCATAGGTGTTACCTTACCCAAATTCATCCCAATAGGTTTAAGATTCTAAAGGCATTCCAAGATCTCTGTGAATACTTAGTGGTGCAGGCTATACCACAATTGTTTGATTATTTTTATTTCTAGAAGGGTTGGGTAGATGGGCATACCTTTAAAGTCGCCAACGAAGAAGATGTTGGATGGCTTAGACTCGTTTGTGAAGTATTGGAAGGATAACTTCCTTATAGTAGAGTTGTTTGAATGGTTAAACTTCTAGACTTATTGGACCAAATTGGTCCAAACTAACACGTTAAAGAAGCTTGATCCAAGCGACTCTGAGGCCACATAGGAGATTGATGCCTTAATAGCTTTGAGAAACAATCAGTTGATAAATGTTAAGGAGATAGTGTAGACATACTTCTCTTGGCTAATCTCCTAACTCTTCCTAAGCAATGGAGAAGTCCATGATGAAGAAGTGGCTAGGAGGTATGGGTCTAAACTTGATGTGAATCGACTCCTTTGTCGTAACCATGTAGGCTTGCAAGAAGCTATTCTTTATTCATTGTCATTCAAGGAATAGGGATTCTTACTTACTAATATTGGTCACAGCGGGGTTGTTAAGTATTTGAAATTGCTTACACTTGTATTAACTTTGCTCGTTTCTTTTTGTAGGTGAGAATTTGGCAAGATCAGGGGAGTTACCTTGACCTGGTGGATTAGACCTCCTTTAATGGGGGGAGGCCAAAATGAAGGTTGAAAAGAAGGTCGCTAATCCAAAGGCCAAAGCTCCTAAATTGAAGTTAAGCACTAGGGACACATGTTGTAGGAAGCTACCAGTTCTACAGGGGATCCCTCTTAACACCATTGCTGTAGAGCTGGTGGTAATGAAGCTCGAGACTATTGTAGCTTCGTTATTTGAGCCCCTTACCACAGTAGGGGAAAAAGACCCTGTTGTTAGTAAGTAAGAGTTAGTGGTGCTCTCCTCTATTTCTGAGGGTAGAGGGAAGAAGCTCAAGGTTAACATGGACAAAGAGTTGGTGGGTTGGAAAAAGAAGGCCCTAGTAGTGGTCAAGGCAAGCATAAAACTATAGAAGAAGGAGAAGGAGATTGTCAAGGCCCCATAGCTCTCTAAAGTTGCCATGGAGCACTTGATCATTCCTGTGTGCTTAGATTCCTCCCCCTCTAGCTCATCCTTACCTCACTTTTGAGCAGATGGGGCTAACTAACTTGTATGAACTCAATGAGTGTTGAAATATGGGGGTAGTCCTTAAGTCGTTCAAGAATGCCTTGTACGAGTCTTAGGATACTTGTCCATATGAGGGGGTGAATGAGGTTATTACTAGGCAAGCTAGAAGGAAGATCCTCCAATTGTAGTGGGGGATCTGGGTGAGCGATGTGACACTATGGCACAGGGAGCTCAGTTATCAGGACATGTTAGGGTCTTAGACCCCGATCGATTAGCTATCTTGGAGGAGGTGGAGATCGAGGATGAACCAATCTCTAAGATGGGGGGCCATTTCACTACCGTAGCTCGCTAGGTGAGTTACTGTTTCTTTGAGTTGCTTTTCTTTTACAACATACTTTAGTTTCTTTATCTTCTAATTGTTTGTTGTTTGTTCGATTTTGCATAGTACAATGGTCTAGTGCTACAGTAACTCAGGCATTATGACCAAGTTTTGAAAAAGGTAAAGCTCCTTTAAGATGAGTTGTTTAGCGCAAATCAACATCATAGGGAGTTGAAGTCCTCTTCTAGATGTTACCATAAAAAATTGTGTAAAGCTAACTGACATCTCTATCGTGCTTCTTTACAAAGGTTAGTGTTGGAGGCTAAACTAGAGAGGGAGAGGTTGGGGTACAAAAAGGCTAGGGCTTTAAGGAGATTATTGCATTGCATCAACAACTATAAGAAGAGCAGAAGTTTAAAGTCGAGCTCTCCAAGAAGTTAGAAAACAAGTAGAAGGCCAAGGCGAAGCTCAATCTATGTAATTAGCAGCTGAGTACGTTAGTCTCCAAAACGTAGATTGAGTTGTTAATGAAGGATGAACAATGCTCCTCTGCCACCAAATTTTCCTTAGAGTTGGCTAGGTAAAAAGGAGAGGTGGAGAAGAAGATTAAGGATCATGAAGACAAGGCTAATGAGATGAAGGAGTTGATCACTAGCCTCGAAAAAAGAGACATCATGTATTCTTCTGCCGAATATAAGGCTATAGAGCAATTATTGAAGTTTAAGTGGTGTAATGATGAAGGTGAGGACATTTCCGTAGAAACAAGCCAAGAGATTTGAAATATGGTACTCCAATAGCGCCTTGGCTTAGACTTGACCTACTTGGACTTACTGGATGGTCCTACCCAAAAGGTAGAAAGGGAAGCTAAGGGTAAGAAGGAGGTAGCTATTCTTGCTACAGAGGTTGATAACTCTTAGTTTAAATACATTTCACATGGTGATTTTATAGTCCCTTACATCTTTAGTTTTTTTTAAAGAAATTGATACTTAATTGAGTAAAATTTTGATTTCAAGGTTTGAACGCGTTCTTAGATTGAAAATGAAGAAAAGGAATCAAGTTTCACTCAATTTGGAGTTCAAATGAATGAGTTATGAAGTTTTGAAGTTACATAAACAATAGGAATTTTGGTTAGAAAGTTACACAGTCTGAGATACAACTGTGTCCATAGGCTGTGTCTATCCAGGAAGATTTTAAGTGCCAAGGTCAGTAAGTTACACAACCTGAGGACATAATTGTGTCCCAGGCTGTGTCTGATGATGAAAAAAGGAACTTTACAATATATTATAAAAGGACTTACTAGGGTTCCACATAGAATTGGGGGGGACATTCAAAAGAGAAGAGACTTGAAGAAAAGGAGGAGCAAAAGGCGAAAGTAACACCTAACTTCAAGATTGAAGAGACTTTTCATTAATAAAAGGGGTTTTTCATGTTTTATTTCTTGATTTTGTTGCCATTTGTTTTTAGTTTCACTATGATAGCTTAAGATTCTTGTATTTAGAATTGTAGAACCTAGGGTTTCATGTGACTATTAGATTTATTGATAATTTTCAATAAAGTTTCTATCTTTTCTTGATTCAATTATGTTATTTAATTGTTAATTGATATTTTTAGAGTATCAATCTATGATATTATGCATGATGATTGAGAAATCACATATGTAATGAGATCTTGACATAATTGGAAAGAATTACATGTGTACTTAGAGATAAGATACATGATTCTTCCGAAAAGTTGTTCTTTTGTGTGGGAATTCATTATACATTAATGTGATTTTGAATTATACTACTAAGTGAAGAGATTCCGGTAAATAATTTAGGATTAGGGTTAACATGCTTGAGAAAGGTATTAACTTTAATTGTGAATTCCTCCGGTCAAGAATAATAGAGATTGAATTAGATACATTTTAAGCGGTTATATGTTAAACACTAGGGGAAATAATTCCTAAATACGTTATTTGCTTTCTTGAAGTTGTTCTTAGTTTTATCGCTTTCTAAATTGCTTAATCAAGTCTCATAATTAAGTTAGTTTGTTAATTTTAGTATTTTTAATTCATTTAACTCATCGCAATTTTCCGGTTAGATAATAGAGCTAAGGTTAATATTAGTACTCGAAGTCTTTAAGGGATCGACTTAGACTCACATCTGCTATATTAAAACTGATAAGTGCACTTGCCTAATATTAGAGGCCATCTAAAATGCTCTTTCATCCTCTCCATCCTCGATAGCTTTGTAAGGGGTCATTCTCAAAGATACTCAAGGAAAGAATCAAGACCAGGGTGACTATCCTACCAACCAAAGCATGGAGACTCCTCCTCCCCTTACTTCTGCTCTTGATCTTCCGGCCTAGACTTTAGTGGATCAATCCTTCGAAAGAATTAAAGAGCTAGATTTTTCAAAGTTTCTAGAGCTGACTAATCCCAAGTATCAAGCCTAAGTTTCTTTCTCTCTCTCTCTCTCTCTTTCTTTTCTTTTTGTTTTTGTTTTTTTTTTTTTTTGTGTTGTGTTTGCTTGCTTTGCTTGTCTTTGCTCAAAATTGTAAAGGCTTAAAAAATGTAAAGGCCAGTATGCTGACCTCTTACCTTCTAATTGTTCTATAATAAAGAACTTGATTTTGCAGTTATGTAGTTTATACTTTGTTTTTGCTCTTACATTTCTAATTGCTTGGTGTACTTGATTGAAGAGTAGGTGTTACTCTTTTGTAGGACCATTTAGTTGTTAGTAGCTTAGGTCATTTTGCTTAGGGAATAGTTAGGGTTACTCTTCCTTAGGGACTGTTCAGCTGTTAGTAGCTTAGGTAATCTAGGTGGGTTGAGCTGGTGGTATTTTAGCGGGTACTGTAGAGTTCCTTGGTTGTGTAAGAGATATTTCCTAAGGTTGAGGTTACCCAATAGGGGTCAAGTTAGTGATGTTCTAACCTGCCAATACTTGAAGAGGCATATGAATTAAGGGTCCTTTTGAGGACCTTAATAGTTCATAGGTTTGTTCACTTAACATAATAGGTTGGGACGAGTTAAAATAAATGTAAAAATAGACACATAGCAACTTAGGGAATTTAATTTCATTAATGAATGTGGAAAGTACAATCTTATTTACATTAACTTAATCAAAGAACAAGCATAGATTATCGGCGTTTTAAGTGCATGGGATGAGCTCTCCATCTAATCTTTCTAACAAAAACGTACCATTCCTCAGGTTTTCTCTGACTCTAACATGATCTTCCCAGTTAGGGCTAGCTTTCCTTGTCCATCTTGTAAGTTGGTCGCTTGAAGTCTTCTACAAATCGGATTCTACTTTAAAGCCTTTATGCTAGACCTTCTTGTCATAGTATTTGGCTGGCCTATGTTGATAAGCGGCCACATAAGCTAAAATAAGGTCTCGGATTTCTTCTATAGTATCTAAACTAGCTTGTAATATTAATTCATTCATGAAGGCATCGAAAGATTGCGTCCTGATGTTAGAGAGCTCCAACTTTATAAGGAGGATAGGTTCCAACCTGTAGGCTAAACAAAATGGGGTTTTGCCTATAGATATGCAGTGGGTAGTCTTGTATCCCCATAGAATGTTTGGCAGCTCGTCTATCCATCCGTCCTGAGTTCGATCAATCCTCTTCTTGATGCTATTGAGGATGATCTTATTGGTTGCCTTGACTTGGCCGTTGGATTGGGGGTGTGCAACTAAGGTGAAGTGAAGTGTAATATGGTGCTTGGCATAAAACTCCTTAAACTTAGGGTTGTTGAACTACCGTACATTGTCCATTATCAGGGCATGTGGAACCCTAAACCTGGAGAGGATGTTGTTATGATCAAAGGACTCTATACTCCTCTCCTTGATCTTAGCGATAGCCTCTGTCTCAACCTACTTAGTGAAGTAGTTTATGGCTACTATGATGAATTACTACTCTCTAGATGCCTTTGGGAAAGCGCTAAGGATGTTAATGCCCCATTTAGAGGTTGGAGTTAGGGGGCATGTATAACTGGAGCATGCTTCTGGCATTATGGATACTTTTAGGCGACTACCTTCACATCTTACCTCATAGTTGGCTAGTAGTATTCGAACCAAAGAGCTTGGATATAGAGGGTTTGATGCATCTCTAGGATTATACACATAGAGAGGTATCACAACGAACAAAAACAAGAAAATAAAAGGGGTGGGGTTGGGGGGGAAGGGGGGTGGGTTTAGCAACGAAATCCTATAAGGTCTACGACTCATTGGTCCAAGTGATAAGGTTGATTACCACAATTCTTCTTGAAGGGATTGATAAGAGCAAGTAGAGGAGAATTTTCCAAGAAACAAGCCTCAAGGGTTTTTCATTAATATGCTAAAATCTATCTAAAACCCTATACATGTGTTCCATTTATACATAGTAGCAAACTTGTAAATAAAATGACTAAAAAGATGCCTTAGCGGCATTCCGATAAATATAAAATAAACTTAAGGGTAATTTAGGAAAAATACAAGAAATAAAAAGTCTAAATAACAGAAGCAAAAATAAGTAATCAAATTAGATATCTAGATGAGGAGTGTATGAGCTAGGCTTCGGCAGTTGATTAGGTCGGTACCCTAAATCCTATCATCATCCCTCTCTTGAAAAAGTTTCGACCCGAAACTTGACAATTGATTGCTCCAACTTCCGCTTGGATAAAAAAACAAGTTTGCAAGAGCAAAACAGAAATAAGCTACAATAGCTCAATTTAATGATCAAAACAAATACAATTCAATGCTCTTTCCACTCATCATGAAGGCGTTCAATCAAGCTTTTCATTGGATACCCTTCCTTCCACTCATCATATATCCTATCAATTACCCCTAAGTAGTTCTAGTAACTATTAATCATGGGGAATAACACAACTTAAGGCTCAAACATGACATGAGCTTGGGGGATCTAAACTTGTAAGACTTCAAATTCTTGCTTAACCTTAAGTACTTCATTTTAGCAGTTATTACCTCATTTACTTCCTCACAACCAGTTTCTTCTTTAGTCATCATGGATGGTGTAATAACTCCTTCATCGACTTCTTCTTCCTCTTTGATGGCCTCTTTGGGAATTTTCTTTTCGGCCATCCATCTCTTTATTGAAGTCTTAACAATCTTTTATTAGTCTTTAAGACTAGCTGGGGAGATAGGATGGAGCACAACTCGTTCTTTTTCATAGAAGGAACGAGTATTCTTCAAAGGCGCATAGCTCATGTTATGACTGGTCTTCTATGGAGAACCTAAACACATGTAATAATCTCCAATGTTGGCAACATCAAATAAAACTTCATCTTGAAATTTACTAATAGAGAAGGCTAATCTTGTTTATTTCGTCACTTGAATCACTTCATTATTACAAACAAAGTCATATGAATTTGAGTGATCAGTAGTTTCATAACCTAATCTTCCAACGATAATTTCAAAGATAAAGTTTTCAGGATAGTGACAAACTTGGATTAATATAATACCTTATTCAAGCCTCACCTTTATGTAAAATTTCTTCATTGCCATGGGATAAATTTTGAGCTTGAATTAAGTTAATGACACCATAATCTACAATCTCTGATGAACACTAAAAATGCTGCACTTGCCCCCTTTAGTTCTAGTTATTAGCTTAGTTCCTGTAGTTTTCTTGGTCAAATGTTGCTGTTAACACTTCAGCGTGCAAACGCCCACGGTACAACACTCATTCGCATAGGTCACACCGTTCACTTCACCAACCAGTCTACAGTTCGGTACTACGCTAGTACTTGTCATTACAAGCATACAATAAGTAAATGATAGCTTGGTAACCTTAAGAGTATAGCAGTTCGGCTCAGTACTTGTAGCCACTTGTTTGACTGCACTTACTTCAAGTTGCACATGACAGCTCAATTGTACTTCAGTGTCAGCTTCGTAATTTAAAATGGCAACGGCGGCACCTCATGTTAGAATAGCGGCTCGGCGATTTGAAAACAGTAGCACGTTTCTCTTTAAGGTTAAAACAGCTCGAACATCAAGTTGACAGCCCGGCTCAGATGCTTAAATTAGCTTGGACACAATTTCAACTATACTTGGTTTGTTCAATCTGGTAGTACTTACCGACCATTATCCTGTGTAACAATTTAGCTTGGTTTCACCTCCCTTCTCCTGCTTGGATTGAACTCAACAATATGATACGTAGTTTGCAATAGCTCAGCTAGCTTGGCCTCAAAATATTAGTAGCTTAGTAAGACAAAAACAACAGCTCGAGTGTTTGGAATACAGTAGCTCGACACGTAAGCGTAGAGACCATAGACCAGCTTGACAGCAATTTAATAGATTACCTCCGCTCTATTCCAGTAGCTCGGTGCATTCATAAAATAGCTCGGACTTCATGAACAGCTCGACAATTATGAAAACAGCACAATAAATATGCGTACGTGTCTACTACTCCAATTTGCGAGTACACAGCATCTCGGATGCTCGAAAACTACACAACTCGAATCTTCAATCTCAGCTCGGATACAAAATTGATCAGCAAATGACAGGACAATTCAGCATGGACACACTCACTTCAGTAGTAGTTCGGAACAATTGCACTACCATACATAGAGCAACACTTGTTCGACAAAGTTAGAAATAGAGGAGCATGAATACTTTGACCAAGTTCACGCCAAGTCACTACTTGACAGTTTCAATTTGGTACTCTTGGTCAACACTATTGGCTCGCTACTGTTACTTACACTTGCATGCAATTCAAATCACAAGTGACGATACACTAACTGTTACACTTTACCGAAACTACTTCACTTATCACTTCCTCTTGGCACCAATCAAATACCCACGAGTTCAACTCGGCTTTGAACTTCTCTTCTGTTCACTAGTACATTCCCACAATAAGATCACATACAAGATAGCAGAATAGCTCGGCACTAAGGACACTTCAACTCACGAAATAATAATTTTCTGTTCACAATTTGAAGGCACACACAAGCGATTAGTTCGGCAATAGTTCAACAAATAACTTTAATCAGCTCGGATTTTTCACATACTAGAAGTTTGGATTGAGAATAATCTATAGTTTTGGCAATTTCGAGGAATAGCAGTTCCATATAGCAACTCAAACTTTCATGATAGCTTCAAATATCCAACTAACTTTAGCTTGGCAATTGAGTATATAAACCAATTCAATACAAGGTTCACTATCACCATTTGGCACAACACAGATCCAAACATTACCCATAACCAAGACTTCGGCACACACAATCACAAGGCCTTGGCACCTTTATGTATACACACACACAATAGCTCAAACGAAATAGTAGAGAGTTTGGCACAACTAGCAACTCGACACTTGAATTGTGACAGCTCAGTTCAAACACAACAGCTAGTTCAGTAACTTCAAGTGGCACTCCACAACTCATAAATAAATCAACTCGACCAACTCTAGGACAGCTTGGTACTCCACTTCACTTTAGCACTTTGGATTGAAACAGCTCAGAGCTCAAACAACTCTTCAATATAGCTCGATGACAATTCATCTCGGCTCGAACGTGCAAGCTCGGCAATGTAACACCATAACTCACTTAATTCACCTCGACAATTTATCAAGTCACATGTGTCAACTCGATACTTCACACAACTCAATAGATCAGCTCGATAACCAAGGATTCAAGGTGCAAGCGGCCTCTACACTTCTGCAATTCCTACTGTTTCATAAGTTCGATAACTTGCACTTAGTAATTAGCTTGGTAAAGTAAATCAGCTTGACACTTGGCTAAATCTAAATTTTGATCTTCACAGGTTCGAGCTCGGCAACAATCAGCTTGGCAATAGAAGAAACGTATAGTGCTTTAGGTCGGCTATAAGACAGTTCGGCACAGAGCCCTGTCACCAACCAAGAAGTAGCTCGACACACATACACAACGATCACGACACCAACTCCGGTACAAACCCCACCGATTACACGCACAAGAGCTCGCTACTGCAACTTCACAACTACTACTACTATATGATTAATAATCCCTTATCGAACTCCACACAATCATTATCAATCGTTTTCTAACAACAACAATAGACCAGCATGAAACCCTTCTCCAGTAGTCCACACACACTTCAAGTCGTGCATGACATCGAGTCTCGGCCACTGACGGCACAACTTGACCACAAGCTTATGGCTACAGTCAATACAACCACCCACACAAAATGGTCCCCTACTATCACGACCCAAACAATATTATTGTCGTGGTAGATCACTGTGTACTGTACAAAGACCTACAATCAACCCCCTTGTTGATTATAGGCCTTCTATACGACATGTAAGGCTTCTTCTACTTTAGGTTACCATTGAGCTCATAGATATATAATATCGAGCATATTAACTAAGATTTACCATTTAAATACAAAAGTACTGAAGTTAAAGTCTGGACTTGCAGAACTCCACAATAAAATATTACAACAAATCCAAAATCTTACAAGAGTATGCATTGAGAAATTGTAACTATAGAGTTAAACTAAATAAAGAAAACAAGTATTTATAAGTCTTCATTTCAAAATTCCCTCTTTACTTCTTGAAAAATACAATCCCATCTTGTCATGAGACTCAACTTAGGCATTCCTCAGCCCAAATGGACGAAGAGGTGGTCATACATCAAAAGAAATTTATTGGGGTGTAAGCTTACGCTTAATGAGTTAATTCTCCGTCATACTACACAAACAATATAATTTAAATACACAACATATGAATACTTGAACACTCAAAATGCCAACCAATACATGCAGCGACCTAAGAACTGCATGTAACTCAGAATTTCATCTCCTATAGTTAGGGTTGGAGATAATTTATTAACATAAATTATCAACCGGGTTCTAGCATCTAGGTTTTGTTTATACCAATTGCACCATCATACTCAAATCAACTCAAAATCATATATATAACATATACAAACTTTACTTTTCATATGAAAAATATACTTTCCTTTTAAAACATCATATTCTAAGTCAAAATTCTCAAGTTTAGTAGTGTGATGGCCTCCGCAATACACATCACGCACCTTATGTAGAAGTCATAAGACATAGCCCTTCGCTAACAGTTAGTGCCCTTCGCTAACAGTTAGCATCCTTTAGCGTCTAGTAAGCCCGATAGCTAGGATAGAGACTCAAATATATAATAATAGCATAATCATGCCTAATCTTGATAAGAGCCCTTACTCCTATGTGCCTTTGCTCCTATGTGCCTTCGCTCCTATAAGCCCCTTCCTACCTTTCACGTGAGGTTGCAGTTGGTGTAGTTGTGATCCAATTATGAGAAATGAATGACTTATTGAATTTCTTAATCAAATACTTAATTAATTCAATTTTCATTATGATCAGACAATTTCATTCCATACAACTATGCATAACTATCATTACAAATAATTCCCATTATTATCTAATTAAAAAGTCATGGGATTTAATCATAATATCGTACACATGCATTTCTCGTATCCCACAAGCATTCTAGTTCGTTATATAAATTTAATTGCATCTACACTACAAGCAAAACTAAGCATAAAGTCATTAGAATCACTCATTTGGCCATAGCAGATCAATCGTAATAATTCGAAGGTAGGTCGTCTCCAATGCTTAGGTTTCCTAAACATCGCTAATATAATACTATAAGAAATTGAAATAGAATTAGAAGACTATTCTAAAATCTTTTAAGTTACACTTTTAACTTAGTTTTCATATTTTTCTCGGTTATACTTAAAACTCCAATCGTATAAAACTTTCTCATTTTAAATTCAATTTTTATGATCTTATAGTCGATTTCTATCAGTTTTTAGTGTACTTTAATGTGGTGTGATTATATTTTTAAGATAAGACCTACAATTCTATCCACTGGTCAGAACAATAGCAGTCCTTATGTTTTGATGTTCTTTTGGGCTTAGTTTGGTTGTTGAGCTTTTTGTTATCTTAGGAAATCTTTTGGGCTTAGGCTTAAGAATTTATTCTAAGCTTAAAAGACTCTTCAAAGTTAGATTTCTATTCTTGTCTTATGACCTTGGTACTATCAATATTTTCTTGGACTCTTATGTAGGCTTAAGTGGTCAAAAGGGCTTGTTTATGGTCTAAACTAAACTTAATGACTTTGATGGGCTTAGGGAGTTTTATGTGGACTTCTTATGAGCTTCAAAACAACCTTTCTTAATTAAACTAGATGCTGGTTAGAATTTCTTAGGGGTTTAATTAGGGGTTCTAAGCTTGTTTTGGATGATTTTAAGCTTGGTACTACACTTGCTTTGATTTGTCTTATCGCTTTGTTTACTTTGTTTTATTATATTTTTAAGTGAGTTTTCTTAGAGTTCCAGATTTGGACAATTTGGAGTTGTGACTTCCAATTTGGTTTTTCAACTTATTTCATCATTTCCTTAATGTTAGATGATAGATCAAGAACCTACACTACTTATATTCCAACTCTAACTTAACTTCTCTTCTATGAGGTCATTATTTGGCTTAAGTACTAAGTAAAAATTATAAATCACACACTTATCATAAGTTCTATACCTCAGTTTACATCTCAAAAGGTTGATTTCCTCATAATACATCATATAATGGATTTTCCTTCACCTAAAGTTAGATTTAAGCATATGTAACTAAATGAAATTAAAAGTAACATCTAAATAGCCTACATACACTTCACATCCAGCATATTGTCCTCTCTTCCATATATATATTTTATTATTTTCTCAACTTACAAACTTCCATTCTTAGTGCTAGACATGCATTCTACATAATACCTAAATAAGTATGCTCATAGTTCATCTAGCTATGTTATCACCTTATGTGTATGTTAATATCTTCAAGAACATATGTGAACTCCTAGACATGGCAAAATATAGCACTTCAAATCTTAAAAACTTACTCATCCTAAGTAGTATAAAAAGGTGGTTGTGCATAAAGGATCTTCCTTTTCGTCCTCGTTTTCCTTTTCCTTTTCCTTTTGCAAGCTTCTTATGCTTCCACAACCCTGGGATTTGGGGTTAGTTTTGAGGTGTTATAAGATTTCTTAAAATAGCTTTTGATGTGGATAAAGATGGAATAGCAAGAAAAGGCACTTATGCCGCGAGTATGTATGTAAATATGTGGCAGTAAGGTGGGGATTTGTGGGGTTTTAGTTGCTTTTATTTTTGAGAGCTTAAGGTGTATGCAAAGAGAGTAAAAATGAGAGAATTTAGGAGAGAGAGTGTAATGCGAACTGCAGCCAAGGACAGACAACACTGGTCATTGAGATAGGTTTAAGTTTGCCGAAAGCTTAAAAAGAGTGATAGGGAACACAAAAGAGTGAATGAAAGAGGTAAACAAAACCCACGAACAACTCCAAAAGATATGATGCACCAATGGAACATTTAAGGACTCACGGCACAACTTAATATGACGCACGAATTGGTCCGGTGAGATTATTCGCTACCTAGCCTTTCTTAAGGGTTATGATAAGAGTGAAATGAAAGTAAACAAGCAGTGTTTATGAAGGAAAAAAGTCAAGTGTATTAATAGTAATCTGATCATTACAGCTACAAATATAAGGACTATTTATATCCAATAAGTTAGGACAATTTTCCTAAAAGGGAAAAGACAAAAAGGGGTATTACTCTAAAGAAGTAATGTACAAGGATATAAAAGGGTAAAAATGAATATTAAAAAAAAGTAATGATTAGTGTAGTAGATTTTACACATGGTCCTATACATGTAGCAGTGATACATTAGTGATACCATTAGAGAATGTAGACAAAAGAGTACAAGCAAGTAGCTTGTCCGAGTAGGGGTAACTAATGTTACGCCCCGAAATCGCAGAGTCGCAATAATCTTACCGTGTAAACCATTCTATGATAGTAACTGGCCTCACAGTGCCTACAATAGACATGATCTATATAAGGCGTCGACGACTCCTTGCTTTGAAGTAAACAGTTCGAATAATAGTTATACTACAATTATGATAAATATTACAAATTTCTAATAAACATATATAATTATAAGCAAGTCTACAGAGCTTCTTAGGAAGTTTTACATAATCATCACAGTTTACTAATTTACATAATAACTATCAGTTTTTAATCTTTAACTACAAGGTCAGTCTAGTTACACATTATACTAAGTAACTTGATCCTTACACCCCTGGCTTCAAAAGGACTAACCTCTGGGTAATTGTAGGGCGGCATAGTACTTGAAATGTTCAAAAATCAGAACCTGCAAAAGGATCTATAAAGGTATGAGCAACTACAGCTCAGTAAGTTGAATTGGAGACTCATGAATGCATACAAGTACAAACAGGGTTATCAAACAATTATTTTCATGCAATGCAACAATCAAGTGTCATCGCACAATGTAGTCCGATCCGTTGTGAAATTAGAGAAATTTCACCCGCTCCAATCCGAGTTGAGGAGTTCCATGTTATCCAGCAGCTCGCAACTAAACCCAGGCTTATGTAATGGAGACCTCGCTCCTCCCATAATTACCTTTGAACCATTGACTGAACCCTCGCCGCGACCTCCTCTCCTGTCACTTAGTTCAACTAAGGATGAAGAAGGGACCATTTTGCAATCCTGCGTTATCCCTTTCGAAAGGGTCAGTATTTGGTTGGAGAATCCTATGATCCCTTAACAGATTGCAATGCATGACATTTTTTGTTATTAGGGTCAACTAAGATTAAATTCCTTCTAGGGTGTTCACACAATTTTATACCAATTCAATCAGTTACAAAATCACTCATAATACAAATTTTAGCACAAATTCAGATATATCAAACACATGCGTAGACTACTTACAATCACAATCATATATAAGCCTAAGTCTCCGAGTACTGCAAAACTAGTACTCTATTATAATAAGCAATAACTTAACTTACTTGAAATTGCTCGATCGCACGATCTCTCAGTCGCAAGCTGATTTGTCTCTAGGTGTCCGATAATACAAATAGGTCTCTTTAGTACTTATAATTTATGGTTTCATATTCTAAGTTATATTTTAACTCATTTTTTTCCGTGTATACCCATTATGTCCCAATGATTTGTTGTATTATATTTCGGTGTTCGAATCCTTAATGAGATTTTAAATTTTGATTCCTAAGCCTTAATTATGCTCGAATCCTAATGTGAAATTAATCACATTAAGCTCAAGTGTCCAAATATCCTATTAGGTCGTAATTTGGTATTCTAAACTATTCAGTATACGCTAACCCTAATTGCAGTATTGAATTTATTTTCGATGTGTGAAAATCTTACATTTTGAGACATTTACTTAAAATTAAATGTTATTTCAGATTTATTATTTTTCTGATTTTTATTATAATATTATCTAAATAACCCTATTTTTTTAGATTTATTAATTTACAATTTCATATATTACTAATTTCTTATATTAATTACCTAATTTCCTAAATTAACCATACTTAATACTCCAAAGGCTAGGATTAGGGTTCCACTGCAGAGATTAACATCCCTAAACATCTAATTAATATCTAAATTAGTAATTAACATCTTAATCACCTAATTAACCCCAAATCATCCAATTTTTCCATCATTTTAGGGCTAAAAATTAACTTAAAAATTTCAAAAAATAATTTTAAAAAAATGGCTTCATAGCACTGTTCTACATCATATGAGCATCTTACAGAAAAAAAATGAGCTCCAAACTACACTCTTAAGCCTATTTATTTTCCGTTCTAATCATACTCGATTTTGAACAATTTGTTAAGGATCCTATATTTTCAGACGTAATTAAACTAAATCATTATTTTCCCCTAAATCTACATACAATAAAACCTCAGAATAACAAATTTCATAATTTTCTAGGCAAAATAACTAATTTTACAAAATTATTCAAAATCAGGGTAAATAAGAAACTAACCGGTTCGAAGCTTTCTAGCCGTCCAAACCCGGTCCAAGGTTGTCGGCCAGCCCAGACGGTGGGTCTAGTGTAAGGTGGTGGTGGTGGTTTGGTCTCAGGTGGTGGTGAGAGGTGGGTTTGGCTCACTTGCCCAATCTGTACAATTTTCTTTTTTTTTTTTTCTGGATTTTCTCTTGATTTTTTTAGTGTTCCTATTTTTCCCAAATTCTAAACTGTCCAAATGACTTCTAGAAATTTTCCCCTATTTATAGATGATTTTTGTAATTATTATGCATTAATTTGATAAGACTTTGCCCATTTTCTTTGATTTTTGGCTTTTAGGTTGTCTAATTTTCATTGGTAAATTTTTTTCTTTTACAAATTTGGACCTACCACGACCTGATCTTGATTCATCTTATCCTCTTTTGATTTTTTCTGATTTTTCCATAATTAATTTATAATTTTCTTTAATTATTTATTTAGTTTTTGGCCAATTTAGGTAATTTCACGTATTTTTATCTACACGTAAATACATGTGAGGTACATGTGAACATTCCTAATTATTATTTTGGTCATTCTAAAATTTTTAGTATACATATAATCTATCTTTAGTAATTTATTAGTTATTAGATTACACTTTTCGCCTTTTCGGTAATTAGCAATTATTATGCTTAAAATTTGAAAATTTTATAGTCTTCTATTTTACTACTTATTTTCTTAAATTTAAGTTTATAGGGTCATTTTTATTAATATTCCTCTCAATAGTTTATAATTTGGGTTTGATCGGATCCTTTAACCGATCGCCCTAAACCTTGGGTTCTAAGCTCAAACCTACGGTTACTTGCCTTGGCTTGGCTTTAGGGCTTACAACTAAAGATTAGCCTAGTGTCATTCTCTCTGCCTCTCGGCAAGAATAAGGCTGAGCAAGTGGTTTGTTTGAGCATGAGTGAGTGAGAGAGCAAGGATTAGCTATTGTCTCGGCATTCAGCATTTCAATACACTATCTCCAAAAGATGGGCAGTCATTCGGCCAGCAAAGAGATACTTGGCTTTGGTAGGAGTTGGATGGAGCAGGAGGATTCGTCTTGCTAGTCCCTCTAGTCCTCAGGCTCGGCTGTGAGTCAAAGGTCCAATAGACTGATTCCCATCAAAGAGTCGGTTGTGATGTGTGTGTTTTTGCATCTACAAAGTCCCTTTTTAATGCATCTAAACTTGTAATGATTAAATGATGTAAGCATTATAGGGCAAATAATAAATGTGAAAGACAAATGGATTGATAGATGATTGACATGGTATGGCCTCCCCTAAGCTTGCTTTTCAACCGGCCACAGGGTGTCTTAGGGGTATGGGTTTTATCTTCTCACTTGTTTTAAAATTAAATTGATAAAGTAATGTGATAACTTATTCTTATATAGTATAGGTTATGGTAGAATAAGGAAATGGTCTTATCATAAGCTTTTGATAAATTATCAAGTGATAAGTGATTTCAACTCTTAAATAATAAGTTATTTAAAGTGATTGGTTGGTTTGTCTATCTATGTGCAACATATCTTATAAGGAATTGTCTTATGTGCAAGTCTTTTAGGGTTTGTTCTTAAATAAATTTGTAGGTTATGAATTGCCTCTTATGAAATTTTATAAGTTTCTAGAGTTAAATAAAATTATTCAAATCATATTTTTAATTATTTATTTAGGGTTACAAGTTCTTAATTATAATAAGGTTTAGGGTTTCGGATAACTTAAGGTCTGATATTCTTGTGTTTAAGTTTTTATCGGCAATGAACTTTTGAATTGAAAAACTAAATTCGTTTTCTAAATGTAAACTTCAAATTCTTAGTTTAGTTGATCCTTAAGAATAATCAAGAAGCACTCTTAGTTAATTACATGTCCCTTAAATAGCAGGGTTTATACCTACGAACACAAGACACACCACTTCAACTAGCATACCTACTACTTAAAATTGCAGCAACACACCTAAGATTCAAATCCTAACACCATACATTACTACACTCAAACACAAAACTTGTAGCCACCACTATAACCGTTTACTATAGCTACAACAACAAAATCCACTACACAGCTCAACTTTGATGACTACTAGAGCCAAACTCATAGACCCAACACAACCACTATCATAACAACACGAAGGATTCCTAATGGCCTCACAATTGAATTCAAATTGCCTAAACCAATAATTAGAGTGCTCATTGTAAGAAAAATCAACCACCTACTACTTTTTATCACTTATGACAAGAGCGCACATACAAGGCAATGCCTTTGGACCCTCATACACCTACACATGACAATGTCTCCAAAGCACTACACCACCAAAACAACCAAATGAACGCAAGGTCATCTACCTTCTAGTGTAAGCGTCAGATGCAGTACACGAACACCATAGTCTTCTTCTATCTCACATACATGAAGAACCCAAACATGCACATGACTTAGTAGCCTACACGGCAATTTGCATCAACCCACTAGAACTTTGCCTACACCCCAACTGGATTCGAATACCCAAATAAAAAATTGGAACACCTATGGTAAGGAAATCGAACACCTACGTCTCAATTTGAGCACCCAATTTGAATCCCTAATAATTTCTTAAAGCTTTCACCCGTAATCCCAAATGCTAATGGTCCTCGTATGTCTATTGCAGTACAGTTAATATACCCATTGTGAAGTTCGAGAAATCCCAATAAAGGCCTTCACACATCCATCGGCACTTTCTTTTCCAATCGAAGACCATGCAAATTATATATATATGTATGTATCAAATGTACAATTAAGCAAACCAATTTCACAGCACCCGACAAAAATGGATATTGGAGATAAACCTAATCGAAAGGAAATGTTCCGACGTATTGCCATATCCCTAAATCACAATTCTCTAGTAAATAAACTCTTCATGGCACAACAAAACTGACGGACAGGCATATTCTTGAATACAAAAAAGTAACTCTAACACACTCACTATGGTAGCCACGGAAGGAACACAGTAGCCACTTATAATATATGAATAAAAACTTTACGGAACCTAATACGCTCACTTATTGGAACCGCGCTCTAATACCAACGAAATTGATATGTCTCAAGGGTTGTATACACGAAGAGGCACCACAACGAACAAAAATAAGAATATAAAAGGGAGGATTTGGCAAATCTATAAGCTATCTAGCTGGATATGATGCACCAATAAGATCCTACACAGCCTATGACTCGTTGGATGTGACACATTGGTCCAAGTGGTAGGGTTGCTCACCACAATCCTTGCTAAAGGAATTGATAAGAGTAGATAAGGAAGAGTTTTCCAAGAGAAAAGTCTTAAGAGTTTTTCATTAATATACCAAAATCTAGCTAAGACCCTTTACATGTACTGTATTTATATATAGTGGCAAACTTGTAAATAAAATGACTAAAAGGATGCCCTAGTGGCATTTCGGTAAATATAAAATAAACATGAGGGTAATTTAGGAAAAATACAAGAAATAAGAAGTCTAAATAACATAAGCAAACATAAGTAATCAAATGAGATATCTAGGTAAGGAGTAGATAAGCTGGGCTTCGGCATTTGGTTGAGTCAGTATCTTGAATGCTATCGGGGTTTGTGACTAGATGTGATTGTTGTATACACCAGTATGCAGCTTTTCCATGACATGTAGTCTATCTTTAGGTTGGAGACATCTTAATAGAGGGAGGCTGACCCCTCTTTACTACAGGACATTGTCAATCAAAGTATAGTTGGTGGCATGGTATCTCAACTTCTTGGTCTCCTTCCTGTCGACTAGTAATGTACCTTACTCTAGGTAATCTTTGATAGGATCCATCAAGCTCATCTTTGTTAGTGTCGTATTGAGCTCGAAGACCTCATCTCTATTCGAGCTAATAATCTTTTTTGGCAAGTACTTTATAAATATTTTTTAGTCTTTCACCTTGAGTCTTTGTATCCTTGTAGAGGAGAGCTTAGATAGCTAATCAACTACTAAGTTCTCAATTTAGGGAATTTTTGTAATATTCTACAAAGGGAACTCAACCAAGAGGGTAATCATTTTCTCTAAGTATCTTGCCATAATGTTATCCCTGGCCTCATATTCTCCTTAGACTTGCTGGATGACAAGCATAGAGTCTAAGAAAACATCCAGGTGCTCGGCATCGATCTCTTTGGCAAGCTTAAGAATAGTGATTAGTTTTTCATATTTGGATTTGTTGTTGCTTATGTTGAACCTGAATTTACGAACATAGTAGACCGTAGTCTTATGTGGTCTAGTAAGCACCAAACTTGATAGGGATCATAGACCCATCACTTACTCCCAAGCTCGAAGACTTACCCATATGGTTCATCGAGTTATCCAAGGGAAACTTAACTCTAAAGAACAATGCATTCTCCACCCAACTTGTCGAGCTACTCTTTTCTCTATCTCATTAAAGAAACCCCTGTGATGCTCGACTTGTTACTGAGTTGACCTCTTTACGACACATTAGTTTAAAGCTAAGCACTGAAACCTCCTGCTACTGAGTTTACACATCTTCGAGGCTAAGCTACCTTACTTTCGAGCTGATTTGAAGAATGGACATCTATTGGACCAACCCTTCCTAAGCCTTGAATAGCCGAATTGCAAAACTACTGAGCATCCGACCTGACTTGCTTTGCTCGAATCAGCTCTACCTAACAAGATTAGTTACTTGGATTTTCTATGATTAAGGATTTATATGCCGAGGATATGTACTTTGGCCCAATCTATGCTAGATGTAAAGATGGTCGAACACTTGATGACTATTATAGGGATGACGAATACATGTTGAGGAAGAAGAGACTGTATATCCTAACCAGTTTTATATGAGAATTGCTTATGCATGAAGCGCATGGTAGAGAATTATCTAGGCATTTTTGCAAGCACTGAACTCATGAGGTACTAGCCTCTAAATTCTTTTGGCGAGGGATGATGATAGATGTCCGAGCCGTACTGAAAAGATGTGCTACTTGTACAAGGGCTAAGAACCGAGCAAAGCAAGGGCAATATTTATCTTTGACGATCCCGACCAAACCATGGTCCGACCTAAGCATGAATTTTATGTTAGGATGGCTAAGGACTTCCCTATGGAAGGACTCCATCATGGTGGTCATAGATTAATTTAACGAGATGGTGCACTTTATGCCCTATTCCAAAGTTAATGATGTTTTAGCTATCTCTTTTCTTTTCTAGCACTAGGTCGTTAAACTCCATGGAGTCCCCAGAACAATTGTATCGAATTAAGATCCAAAATTCATGAGCCACTTTTAGAGAACCTTTTAGAAGCGATTATGAACCAAGCTTCTATTTAGCACAACCTACCATCGTCAAATTGGCAGACAAACTAAGGTTGTCAACAAAACATTGGGAACCTTGCTCAGAGTCACTTGCCTACAACAAAACCATGCATAGCATCACAAGAAAATCCCCATTTGAAGTGGTCTATGGATTCAACCTTGAGCTTCCATTGGATTAAATGCTACTACCAAGCTAGCAAGAAGACCAATCCACTTTTAAAGAGTTTGAGGCCATCAAGACGATGTACTAGAAGGTCGTAGAGCAATTGGGCTAAGCTACCATTAAGCTAGAGGCGAGGCAAAGGATGAAAGGGGAGAAAATATCAGCCTGGTGATTTGGTCTAGATCCACCTTAGTAAAGATTAATTCCCAAGTTTAAGGAAGAACAAGTTATCTGTAAGCCCTAAAGCTAAGCTAAGCCAAGTAACTGTAGGAGTGAACTTAGAACACAAGGTTTAGGGCAATTGGTTAAAGGATCCGATCAACCCAAATTATAAACTATTGAGAGTAATATTAGTAAAAATGACTCCGTAAACTTGAATTTAAGAAAATAAGTAGTAAAATAGGAGACTGTAAAATTTTCAAATTTTAAGCATAATAATTGCTAATTAGCAAAAAGGCGAAAAGTGTAATATAATAACTAATAAATTACTAGAGATAGATTATATGTATACTAAAAATTTTAGAATGACCTAAATAATAATTAGGAATGTTCACGTGTACCCTACATGTATTTACGTGTAGATAAAAATACGCAAAATTACCTAAATTGGCCAAAAACTAAGTAAGTAATTAAAGAAAATTATAAATTAATTATGGAAAAATCAGAAAAAAATCAGAAGAGGATAAGATGATCCAAATCAGGTCGTGGCATGTTAGGATCTGCTAAATAAAAATCAACCAATTAGAATTAGGCAATACAAAAGCCAAAAATTAAGGAAATTGGACAAAGTCATGTCTAATTAATGCATAATAATTACAAAAATCATCTATAAATGGGGGAAAATTTTCCAGAACTCATTTGGGTAGTGAGGAATCTGAGAAAAATCGAGAGACTAAAAAATTTGAGGGAAAATTCAGAAAACAAAAAAAGAAAAGAAAACTGTACAGATTGGGCAAGTGAGCTAAACCCACACCTCACCACCACCTGAGACAGAGCCACCACCACCACCCTACTCTAGACCTACCGTTTGGGCCGGCTAACAACCTTGGACCGGGTTTGGATGGCCGGAAAGCATCGAACCGGGTGAGTCCAATAATTGTCTCGATTTTGTATAATTTAGTAAAATTAGTTATTTTGCCCAGAAAATTATGAAACTTGTTATTTTGAGGTTTTATTATATGTATATTTAGGGGAAAATAGTGATTTAGTTTAATCACGTCTGAAAATATAGGGTTCTTAACAAATTGAACAAAACCGAACATGATTAGAACTAGAAATAAATAGGCTTAGGAGTGTAGTTTGGAGCTCAATTTTTTTCTGTAGGATGCTCATGTGGTATAGAACAATTCTATGAAGCCATTTTTTTAAAATTAATTTTTGAAATTTTTAAGTTAATTTTTAGCCCTAAAATGATGGAAAAATTGGGTAATTTTGGGTTAATTAGGTAATTAAGATACTAATTACTGATTTAGATGGTAATTAGATGTTTAGGGATGCTAATCTCTGATGTGGAAACCTAACCTTAGCCTTTGGAGTATTAAATATGGGTAATTTAGGAAATTAGGTAGTTAATGTAAGAAATTAGTAATATGTGAAATTGAAAATTAATAAATCTTAAAAAATTAGGGTTATTTAGATAATATTATAATAGAAATCAGAAAAATAATAAATCTGAAATAACATTCAATTTTAAGTAAATGTATAAAAATGTAAGAATTTCTCACATCGGGAATAAATCCGACACGGCAATTAGGGTTAACATGTACCGAATAGTTTAGAATACTAAATTAAGACCCAATAAGATATTTGAATACCCGAGTGTAATGTGATTAATGTTACATTAGGATTCGAGCATATTTAAGACTTAGGAATCAAAATTTAAAAGCAAATTTAGGATTCGAACCCCGAAATAGAGTGTAACGAATCATTAGTACGTTATAGGTATATATGGAAAAATGAGTTAAATTATGAGTTAGAATATGAATCCTTAAAGTATAAGTACTAAAAAGACCTATTTGTATTATAGGACACCCAGAGACAAATCAGCTTGCGACTAAGGGATCGAGCGATCGAGCAACTCCATGTAAGTTGGGTTATTGCTTATTGTAATAGAGTTCTAGTTTTATAGTACTCGGAGACTTAGGCTTGTATATGGTTGTGATTGTAAGTAGTTTACGCATGTGTTTGACGTATCTGAATTCGTGCTGAAATTGTGATGTGAGTGATTTTGTGTTATGATTGAATTGGTGTGAAATTGTTTGAACACCCTAAATGAAATTTAATCTTATTCGACTCTAAGAACCAAAAATGTCATACATTGCAACCTGTTAAGGGATCATAGGATTCTCCAACCAAATACCGACCCCTTCGAAAGGGATAGCGCAGGATTACAAAATGGTCCCTTCTTCATCCTTAGTCGAACTAAGTGATAGGAGAGGAGGTCGCGGCGAAGGTGAAGTCAATGGTTCGAAGGTAGTTGCGGGAGGAGCGAGGTCTCCATTACATAAGCCTGGGTTTGGTTGTGAGTTGCTGCATAACATGGAACTCCTCAACCCGGAATAGAGTAGGCGAAATTTCTTTGATTTCACAACGGACCGGACTACGTTGTGTGATGACATTTGCATGAAAATAATTGATTAATAATCCTGTTTGTGCTTGTATGTATTCATGAGTCTCCAATTCAACTTACTGAGCTGTAGTTGCTCATACCCTTATAGATCCTTTTGCAGGTTCTGATTTTTGAATACTTCAAGTACTATGTCATCCTACAATTACCCAGAGGTTAGTCCTTTGAAGCCAGGGGTGTAAGGATCAAGTTACTTAGTATAATATGTAACTAGAGTGACCTTGTAGTTAAGGATAAAAGAATGATAGTTATTATGTAATCTAGTGAACTGTTGTGTTTATGTAAAACTTCCTGGGAAGCTCTGTGGACTTACTTATAATTATCTATATTTATTAGAAATTTGTAATGTTTATCATAATTATAGTATAACTGTTAATTGGACTGTTTACTTCAAAGCGAGGAGTCGTCGACGCCTTGTGTAGATCATATCTATGGTAGGCACTGTGAGGGCAGTTACTATCATAGAATGGTTTACACGGCGGGACTGTTGCGACTTCGCGACTTCGGGGTGTAACATTATCTCCTAAAGCCGATGGACCATTTAAAGTGCTTGAAAAGATAAATCCTAATACCTACAGGATTGAATTACCTGAAGATTATGGAGTGTCAAACTCTTTTATTGTTGTCGACCTCCATTCGTATGTTCTAAAGATAAGTAACAAAAAGTTGAGCTAGATTTGATTCCAAATCTCAAAGAGCCTGGAGGGGATGAAAGGGGTTATGGACCCATCACTTGTTCCCGAGCTCGAGGACTCATTGATATGGTTCGTCAAGCTGTCCAATGGGAGTTGAACTCTGAAGAACAATGTATTCTCCGCTTTAACTTGCCAATGTACTTTTTTCTCCATCTCTTGAAGAAACCCTCGAGGTGTCTAACATGTTGCCAAGCTAACCTCTTTACAATATACCAATCTAAGGCCAAACGTTGAACTCGCTTACTATTGAGCTAACACATCATCGAGGTCAAGCTACCCAACTTTTGAGCCGATTAGCCAAGCAATCTAAAGAATGGCCATCCATTAAACCAAGCTTTCTTAAGCCTGGAACAGCCGAATTGTCGAGCATCCGACCTGACCTGCTCTACTCAGATCAGCTCTTCCCAGCAAAGCAATATTATTGGGAGACAGTTGACACATACCCTATTTTTTTCTAACATTCATACTGTCCTTACAAGAATATTCCCTTTCCATTTGATTATAAATTTACCCTTGTAAATTAATCGCACTTTTCCTTTTCTAGTAAAAATCTTTTTTGTAATTTACATCAACCTAGGATTTACCCTAATTAGGCCATATAAATACTTGTAATATATAATAGCTATATCGTCAATAACATTAAATTTCAGACATACTTTCCCTTATGAGCTAAGTATCCCTTACTTACTCTCGTTTACTCTTATCTAGTCCATTGCAAATGTGGATTAGTGGCGAGTTCCCTCCAGCTACACTTGTGCGTCATATCAAGTATGACTTAAGCTCATGTGAGGTACTAGTGTGATATATTCATCGTTGATGCACGAGAACTCCTACTTAACCATTAACTTCTATTTACCTTTTGGACCATCTTAAGGTTTAGACCTACCCCTAGTTCGTGTGATATTGATAGCTGTATGTCACCCCTTCTCGACAATCCGTATCAAAACCCATGCCTCCTCCTTTGAAGGTAGATGAACCATGGACATGGAAAGTCTACTCTAGTTTATCATCTCCGATTGGTGCTTCCTCCTCTCTAGTATATTCCATGATGAAGTTAGCCAACACTTACACCTTAATGGTTGTTCGTAGGTGGTATTGAATTTTGTATGCGCTCAACTCTAGTATATACTTAACCATTCGAGTAAATGCATTAGGCTTCTATAAAATTGTGTGAAGTGGCTGGCTTGTCAACATGATGATTTAATGTGCTTAGAAGTATGGTTGGAGCCGTCGTGCAAAAATCACTACTGCTAAGGAAAACTTCTCCACCTTAGAATACTTGACTATGGGCCCTTGGAGAATGTGATTAATGTAGTATATAGGCCTGTGTTCTCTTCCTTCAACCTAGATTAATATGAACGAAAGTGCCTTATTGCTAATAGCCAAGCATAGATAGAGATCCTCTCCCAATATGGGCTTTGATAGGATTAACAAGTGCTTTAGGAAATTCTATAACTCCTTGAAGGTCGCTTGATAGGGGAGTTTGTCGAGCCTTATTTTGTTTTCCTTAATTTAACCTATATTAAGCGTAGCCCGCTTAATATAAATTACTCGACATAAAATTAAAGAAACTTTTTTCTTTAAAAAATGTTTTAAAAAAATATTTAGAAAAATTGGAGTCACCAACCAATTAAATTGGTAAAAAAATGAAATTAGAATTTTTAGGTAGGAAAACCTTAATTTGGCTACTAATCCACAAATTTTCTTAAAAAATAATTTTAAAAAATTAACCAGAAAAACTAAGTTTAGGAGCTAACATATTAAAACTAAGTCACCATATAAAAATTAAAAAAAAAAAATCAATTAATGGGCTTTATTTTTATATTTTTTATTTTTTTCCTAAAAATACTAAAATATATACAAATATGTAAAACATAACTAAAATGAATTTGTTTAGGATTTTTTTATTACGAATTTTTCAAGAAAAGGAAAAAAGTTTTATTTTCTATTTTTTATACAGTTGCCTTAAAGATGCCTATATACCTGCTAATTGGGATCAAACTAATATAGTTCTTTTTAGAAAAGATTTAGTGGGTGAAATTTGTTTATTTTGAAAATTGAGCTAGATTTATGTTTTTTTAATCATTTATTATTTTTTTAAAACCTAAAAAATCTAATTTTGCGAATCTATTTAAAAAAATCTAACTAACTAAATCTTTTTTTTTTAAATCTCGATTAATATTTTTTTAAAAAAAAAATCACTACGTATCAAAAGATATCTTTCTTAAATTCTATATACAGGATACACTAAGATACAATACCTTTATACGTATCTTTTCTAAATTTCATCTGTAAGATACATTAAGACACATATCTTTTTTAAATCCTAAATGCAACATACGTATCTCAATACATATCTTCTTTGAAGATACAGATTTCAAAGAAAAGACATACTATTTTTCAAAAAATGTAATTTTTTAAACAAATGTAATTGAGTTAAATAAATAAAAAAAATCGAAACTATCTAAAAAATATCAGACAATATGATAAAAATATAATAATAAAAAAATCTACACTAAAAGAAAATAAATTAGTAAAAATAATTTTAAAAAAAATACTACCTAAACAAGCCGAGTCGTGCGTGTATGATGTACGGCATGTGTCGTGCTTGTAGTTGTAGATCAAGTCATGCGTTGTTTCTATGTGATCGTATGTGTATGTCGAGGATTGTAGGAATTTTGTGTGGGTGCGTTGGTGTTTTGTGTAGTCAAGCGATGTGGCATGTGTGTAATATATTATGTTTGTGGGAGTGAGGGACATACAGTCAGTAGAGGTATGTCAGGGGCTATGGTCAAGGTATATCAAGGGCTGCTGTGTGGGACTACTACGAGCGTGCTGTGGGATGTAAGGGGCTATTGTGGGAATGCCGTAGGACGTACATGTGTTGTGTTGAGGGCAATGGAGTATTGCAGTGTTGTTGTCATGTAGTATCGTAGAGCAGTGTAAGGTGAGTGGAGTGAGCTATCAGGCAATGGAGTATTCGGTTATGGGGTGATATTGTGGAAGTAGGGCTTGTGTTAAAATAGAGAATATGGGTTGTGTAATTGAAAAACGTATCAAATGTCACCTGTTAACTCACTATTTATAAACCTACAATTGAATCCTTTTATATCTCAGATACAGAAGATTCAATAATGATTCTTTAGAGATTTAACCTACCTTTTAGAAACCCTATTTTAATTTGGGCTTTCTATTTTCTGGGCCCGATTCAATCTAATTTAACTTAGCCTAATAATCTACTTAATAAAACTTAAGTCTATTCTAGCTCAATATAAAGTAGATAAAAAATTCATTTTATATTGGATTGAAATAAACATTTTTAATGAAGCTCGATCCTTCAACGATTTAAAATTTATTAAATTGAGCATCGATTCGACTTGTTTTGACTTGACTCAATTGTACTCACTACGACTTAACTCGATACAACTTAACTTGATATGACTCAACTCCATACGATTCGACTCGATTCAACTAAACTTGACACTTCATTTTTATTATTATTATTATTATTTTCAATTTTCGTTTCTTATTTTTATATTTTATATTTATATTTATATTATTTATTATTATTTTTTATTTTCTTTGCTCAATAAAACTAATAAAATGAAAATGACAAAAATAAGGTATTTACAACTACCTCTTTTTATAATGAAGTTTAATTAGAACTTTGCCACAAAGACAAAAGAGGTACCCTCTTTTGCCAAATCTTATTTTGAACTGACCAGCTAGGTTGTGTTTTATTTTGATGATGGATATTGACTTGAAAGGTCGATGTAAAGAATAAATTGCCTATCTTAAAAGGATGGGGCAAATGAATGCTTGTCTCAAAAGAATATGGCAAAAGGTTAGGGGGCTTATCTTGAAACAATAGAGCATAAGGGTGTCCATCTTAGAAGGATAGAGCAAAAATTTCAAAGAGGCTTATCTTAGAAGGATAGAGCAAAAACCATTGGAGGGCAAAGGTTTAACAGATAATTCGAAGAGGATAGATATCTTCGAGATTTGTTTTGGTTTGGTAGAGGATAGATCTTTTTGAGATTTGTTTTGTTTGGTGGATAATCCGAAGAAAATAGATCTCTTCGAGATTTCAGAAAAAACTTGTTTTGATTTGGTAAATGATTCAAAGATGATAGATTTCATTGAGATTTAAAAAAAAACTTGTTAATTCTCTTCAATATCTCTTTCAGGAACTTTTAAGATGATTTTACCTAGGAATGAAGAATTTCAGAGATAGCAACCAATTAGTATACCTTATGTTGACTTTCGATATTCACTCATCCAAACTACAAAATATGACCAAAGTATTGTACTTGCTTCTTTCCCTTTTTTTCTTCTTTTTTTTTTCTTTTTCTTTTTCTTTCTTTTTTTCCTTTTGGAATAAGGTCTTCTTTATGATTGAAACCTTTTGCTCAACTGTACCATGCTCATGCCTTGATCTTGCTTTTGTCGTCATCAAGTCACAATTTCCATCTCTCTATAATTCTTGAAAAATAAATCTCTTTTCAAAAAACTAGATTAAATCATTAAGAATATTTTATTTCAATTTATTTGGTGTCTCAAATGCATTGGTAAGTGTTTTGTGTTTAAGTGTGTGAGGCTAAGAAACATGGTATACAAGTGTTTATTGGCGGAGTGTTTGTTGGTCAATGGTCATCCGAATTCGAGAACATTCATGGATTTTAACTTTATTTATAAATGATGAAAGATTAACCACAAACAATTCTCAAGAAAAATTGGAATCTTTATTGAACTCAGTTTTTATGGATAATACAATTTGACTGCATTTGAATTCACAGGTCCCCTTAATTCTGGACCATCCATTTCTGTCAGCACTGATACACCTCCTAATAATATCCTTTTCACCACATAAGGGCCTTCATAATTTGGAGCAAACTTGCCCCTAGGGTCTTTTGTATTCGGCAATGCTTTCTTCAACACCAAATTTCCTTCCTTGAAGTACATCAGGCATACTTTCTTGTTAAAGGTTCGGATCATCCTTTAGTGGTAATACTGACCATGACATATCGCTACAAGCCTCCTCTCATCTAGGAGGTTCAAATGCTCTATTTGTTTCTTCACCTACTTCGCTTCATCAAGTTGAATTTCTGCCAACACTCGAAACGAAGGTATTTTTACTTCTACCGATAGTACCACTTCAGTTCCATATACCAATGAATAAGGTGTTGCACTTGTAGAGGTTCTAACTAAGGTTTTGTAAGCCGTAGGAGCAAAAGGAAGCATCTCATACCGGTTTCTATAAGTGATAGCCATCTTCTCGATGATTCTCTTGATATTCTTATTAGCAGCTTCAACTGCCTTGTTCATCTGAGGTCGATACGGGGTTGAGTTTGTATGATTGATCTTGAATTGGTTACATACTTCAACCATTAGCTTGTTGTTCAAATTTGACCCGTTGTCTGTAATAATAGACTCCATTGCACCATATCTTGTAATGATATCTCTTTTAAAAAATCTGACTATCACTCCTTTGGTCACCATAGCATACAACATTGCTTCCACCCACTTGGTAAAGTAATCAATCACTACTAGAATGAATTTGTACCCGTTTGAAGCTATTGGCGAAATTGGACTGATCATATCCATTCCCTACATCGAGAAAGGCTAAGGAGCCATCAATACATGTAATTCTTGGGGAGGAGCATTGATTTTATTGGTGTATACCTGACACAGGTGATAGTGCCTTACGTGCTTGATACAATCTAATTCCATTATCATCCAAAAATATCCCATCCTCATGATCTTCCTAGCTAACATGTATCCATTCATATGAGGGCTACAGACTCCTTCATGCACTTCTTTCATTAATTTATTGGCTTCTTCTTCATTTACACACCTTGGTAATATTGTATCCGATGATCTTTTGTATAACGATGCTTTACTTAACAAAAAATGAGCAGCCAATTTCCTTAAAGCTTTTCTATCTTTCTTATCATCCTCATCAGGGAACTTACCCGTTTGAAGTAACCTTTTGATATCATAATACCAAAGCTTCTTTGATTCCTTCTCTTCAACTGTTAAGCAAAAACTTGCTTTTTCCTCCACCTCAATTTTTAGAGGCTGAATTTCTATCCCATCCGTGACTTTCACCGTCGATGCTAGCGTAGCTAATGCTTCAGTAAATTGATTTTAGGTTCTTGGAATGGAATAAAATTTCTTGGAATCTTTCAATCAACTTGCTTAAATGCTCGTGATAAGGTATCAACTTCCCATCTTTTGTCTTATATTTTCCCGAGATCTGGAGAATTATAAGAGAAGAATCTCCATACACATCAAGCTTCTATATTCCCATGTCTAGCGCCATTTGAGGCCCAAAATGTAGGCTTCGTATTTTGCTATGTTGTTTGTATATGGAAATGTTAACCTCATTGCCATGGGGAAATGATTACCCTCAAGTGATATTAATACTGCTCCTATTCCACATTCGAACACATTAGCTGCTCCATCAAAATACATTCTCCATCCCAATTTTTCACTACTCAATTCATTTGCCACTAACACATTTTCATTAGGAAATTGAGCTTTCTAACCATCATCTTCATCTTCTAATGGGTATTTTGCCAATTGATTAGCTACTACTTGTCTTTTAACTGAACTCTAACTTACGTACTTGATATCAAATTCAGAGAGTAGCATCTACTACTTTGATATTCTCTCGATCAATGTTGACTTTTTTGCTAAATACCTCAATCGGTCATGTTTTGTTAACAACTCCACTAGGTAATAGAAAGTGTACTGCCTGAGCCTATGTATCACTTATACTAAGGCACAACATGTTCTTTCTACCTCTGAGTATTTTTGTTTGCCTTCTGTAAACTTCTTACTCAAGTAGTATATAGGATGCTCCTTTCTACCTGTTTCATATTTCTGCCCTAGCATACATCCCATTGATTCAGGAAAGATCGTCAAGTAAAGAATCAATGGCCTTCCTGGTGTAGAGTGACCAGTATTGAAGGATTCATGAGATACTCCTTGATTTTAGAAAATGCTTGCTAACACTCTTCATCCCATTCTATCGCTGCGTTCTTCCTTAAAAGTTTGGATAATGGCTTACATTTATCAATTAGCTGTGAACCAAACCGAGCGATGTAATTTAGCCTCCCCAACAATCCCCTAACTTCCTTTACAGTCTTTGGTGCAGGCATGTTTACAATTGCCTTGACTTTGTCTAAGTCCACCTTGATTCCTCTTCTGCTGACTACAAAACCCAACAATTTGCCTGAAACTACTCCAAAGGTGCACCTTTCCGGATTTAGTTTCAGTTGGAACTTCCTCAACCACTTAAACAGCTTTCACAAAACCTCAACACAATTCTCATCCTCTTTGGACTTAGTAATCATATCGTCCACATAAACTTCAATTTCTTGATGCATCATGTCATGAAACATGGTAACCATAGCACGCTAATAAGTTGCTCCAGTGTTCTTCAACCCGAAAGGCATCATGCGATAACAAAACGTTTCCAAAGTAGTAATGAAGGTGGTTTTGATTCTATCTTCTTCTACCATCTTAATTTGATTATATCCCGAGAAACCATCCATGAATGAGAAAAGATGATTTCTGGTCATATTGTCCACTAATACGTCAATATGTGGTAAAGGGAAGTTATCCTTAGGTATTTTTTGGTTTAAATCACAAAAGTCTACACATACCCTAACTTTTCCATTTTTCTTCAACACTGACACTACATTGGATACCTATTCAGGGTAATCCAACACTTTTATGAACTCGACTTTTAGTAATTTCTTCACTTTTTCTTTTATTTTAAGGAGTATATCCAACCTAAACCACCTAAGTGTTTGCCTTTTCTATTTAATATTTTCTCTAGTTGGCAACTTATGAACTACAGTGGACGAATCCAAATTAGGCATGTCTTCATAGGACCAAGCGAATGTGTCTAAGTATTCTAATAATAATTGCGACAACTCTTGTTTCTGATCATCCGCTAAATTACCCTCAATGTTCAAGTTTCGCAAATTATCTTCCATCCCCAAATTAGTTACAACTATTGGTTCATCGATAATCACTCTCTCCTGTTCAAATTGATGCTAACTCTCTTGTATTTTACTTTGAGTCTCAATATCATCTCCGATGTCTAACACAGTAGGGTCGAAGGTGATATTGATACTTTTATCGTTTATAAGCGCGAGATATCCATTATATTCATCGTTTTTATCGGATCTAAAGAGTGAAAAAAAAGAAAAAGAAAACAAAAGGATATAAATAAATAACAAAGAAGAATTGATAGAAATAAATGAACTAATTTTATTGAATGAATTCAAATTGTCTGAAGAAAAGGGCTTAACTAATCAGACAAATTATGAAATCAAATGCTCCTAATTAATCTAATATTGCTTTTATAAAGAGACCTATTAACAGGAATGGAAAACCAGTTGCATAAGAAAACATTGATGCTAGTATCTTTCTTCTCATTTAGACCGATACTGCATTGTTGGGCTAAATCCTTTGATAAATTGACTACTTCAAGTTTTTAAACACATGCTAGTACTGGGAATGTTTGATGGATGTCTGGAAAATCCATATGAGCATGGTACAACTGATCTCCTTTCTTCCCTCTGGTTTTAGCCTTCATTTCTTAAATCTCCTCCTCAATGGGCTCATATTTGAGCTCGAACATTCCGATTTGCTGCTTAGGCTGTTCCGAGCGACCTCATGCCCTCCTATCTCGACATTTCAATCATGCCAACCTCATAAAAAATCTATAATCCTAGTTCCTCTAATTCTTCACTCCCAACATACGGAATAGCCGTCTCTTTGTAAATCTTGTAATCTTGCTCCCCAAGAATAGTAACCAACTGTCTATTGGCTATGAATTTCACCTTCTAATGTAGATTAGACGAAATTGCCCCTACTGAGTAAATCCATAGCCTCCCCAATAGAAGATTAAAAGTTCGCAATATATGTAGGACTTGAAATGGAATAGTAAACATCTGTGGACCAATCTCGACTTGTAGCCTAATTTTCTAAGTATCTCCCTTTTTAAGCCATCAAAAGCCCTTATTGAAATAAAACTAGGCTTTATCTTAGCCAAATCTACTCCAAGCAAATTCAGTATCGGTAGTGGACATACATTCAATGAAGACTCATTATCTATCAACACCTAAGCAACCACTTTCCCTACACACTTGACCACTATGAAAAGGGGCTTTGTATGTCGGTTTCCTTCTTCACCTAGTTCATTCAGTGAGAATGAAATATGATCCATTGCAAATATCAAATTAACCACTAATCCCAGCTTTTCAGTGGAAATCTCTTCAAGTACTTTGACATCTTTCATAATTTTGATTAAAGCCTCCCGGTGAGTATCTGATGAGATAAGCCCATTAGGAAGATCTGGGTGAGTACTTTGGCTAGCTGATCCATAATCTTATACTCACTGGCTTTCACTATCTTCTTTGTAACATTTTGATCTTTCTCATCCGTATCTTCGAAGATCTTTTGAGAAGCCTCTTCTATAGTAGTCTTCCTCTTGGCCTCTTCATTCTAGTCATAGGCTCGTCCCGAGCAAGTAAGCCCACTGACCATAGATAATGAGGACTTAGTTGTCTGATTTACCATTTGGTAATCCAGAGGGGTTGCTTTGTAATTCTTTGGGGCTATTGGGACATTGAAAGCAATTTTCTTGGGCTTACCCAATTCTTCAACCTTCTCATTCTTCTCATGGTATTCAAAAACCAAAGGTTTAGGCCCACCTTCAATCATTCTAACCATCTCGGCTGTCTTCTTAACTCTTGCAATAAGTTTGTCTTCTTCCTCAAATTTGGGACCCCATCTAGTGGGCAGTTCATCAGCATATATTGTGGGTGAACCAATATAATTGACCAAATATTCAAATTTTCCTGACGGCTCTCTTAGGGTATCGACCGTTGAATCTCCGGCTTCATACCTTTCTCTAAGCTCCTTTTGGGTACATCTTTTTCATGGTTTTGGAACCATCATAGCCATAACGTCAGTTTTCTTTATCTTCCCACCTCTCAGTAATTGACATATTGCCAGTCTAGTCCAAGTTCTATCTCTGAGATTCATATTCTACAAGTGTCCGACCTGCCTCGAATTCCAAGCTACCTCTTCAATAGTGATGGAGAGAGTATTTAAATCAATCTTTAGTTCAGACACTTTAGCAATGATCATTTTGATTGAGCGTCCATGACTCGATAAAGGATTGTTACCTATGTTAGGAGTAGGAGTCCAAATGAAGTCCAATTGAACCAATTTAGCATCAATAAGATCTTAGACCTTATGTTTGAGTCTCTAACACTAGTTTATAAAATGCCCCACTTGCCCCAAATGATAATCGCAATGGAGCTCCAGGTTATAGTCTCTTGGTTTTTATTGCTCCTTCGATATTTCAAATGTCAAGAGATTCTCCTTTCTTAGTCATGTAAGAATTTAGCTTAGAGGAATGGGAATATGAGTAAACTATCTCGTTTGTAGGCGGTTATTCTGACTTGGATTTGGTAAGGATTAGATCTTCCTATCATAGTTACCGAAGCTGCCAATTTGATAAGGTTGCTAGTATTGACAACACTTACAATAGCTTCTTTGGCTTTATTGGAAAATCTCGCGGGAGGCATATTTTTCTCAGCTACTTCAGGATTAGGAAGCCTTCTAGTAGCAATAGCTTCCTCGATTCGGCACCCTAAGGCTACAATCTCTGCAAATTTAGAAGCAGGGTGTCTTCCTAACTGTTGGTAATATGGGCTACCGAAAGTATTGATGAAAGTAAAAGTGAAATCTTTCTCTATTAAGGGTAGAGTCACCTCGGCTGCCATGCTTCTCCATCTTTAAGCATACTCCTTAAAGCTTTCATTAGTTTTCTTTCGCATATTATTCAAATCCCACATGGATAGGGCCACCTCAATATTGAATTTATACTAGTTATAGAAAGCCTAGGCTAGCTTATCTCAAGTATCGATATCATTCAAGTCCAGTTGGGCATACCAAGTTAAGGCGGGCCCAGTCAAAATATCTTAAAAGGTTTGGACCGTCACCTTATCATACTTCGTGTATTTTCCCATCGTTTTGATTGATAGTCTAGTATGGAGCTTTGGGCAGCTGGTCCTATCGTACTTCTCGAATTCTAGCATGTTAAATCTTTTCGAGAAATCATCTTCTTCATACGTCGGTAAGTTAATCATTCCTGTTTGCTCAAGCTCGTTAACCATATCTAAGATTTTCATTTTCTCAATCAACTTCTGCATAAACTTCCTCCCCTTCTCTCGGTGTTTTTCCTCAATCTCCTTCTTCCATGCCTTAACATTGGGGATTGATTCCGCATCTTCTAGTTTAGGGGGAAGGGTCGCTTCTGCATTCCGATTTGAGTTGACTTGTCTATCATTGAGAATTCCAATAGCCCGAGTAAGAGCCTGGATTTATTCGGCTATCTTGTTCATGTTCTCTTCTAGAGTTGCGATTCTTGGGTTAGGCTCGGTTTGATTGACGTTTCCAGTGCCTTGAGTTGACATTTTTGCTTTAGAACGAGTGAATATCGGACTTCTAGCTAAGTCTGCTCACTTGGGCACTATCTTCAAAATCTTAAACAAAAATCCGAGTTTTAGACATCTTAGTGAACTAAAAACTTTTGTTGTTTCTTCTTTTTTCATCTTTCATTTTTTTTTTGTTTTTTTACTTCTTTTTATTATTATTATTATTATTTTTTTTTTTATTTAAAAGGCAACTATCAAGAAATAAAAAACATAAGTAAAAGATTGCGCAAGCAATAAAGGTTTTCTTTTAATGAAGCTGCAAATTTATTAATGATCATAAAATCAAACATATACAATGGACTAAGAGAAAAAGAAACAAACTTCTAACTAATCTTTCCAAAAAGAAGAAAAAAAAATCAAATCCTATATCTATAAAAGTCAACGGATCTGGCTAGGACAGGCTTTATCGACTTCTCTCATTAGCTTTCGAATTGTAACATCTCTTTCTCAAATCTTACTCCTCAAGCATTGATTCTCTTCTATCAATCTCCCATTCTCCATCTTTAATTCTTTAATGATTCTCTTGCATTCTTGGAATTAGGCTTCAACTTTAGCCCGTATGGTGTCTCCGTAGGCCTGCTCGGTAGGTGAAAGGTATCCTGGCTTCAGCTCATGTTTGAAGACGCTTGGAGCTTCATACCGTATCTTTCCAGTCTTCTTTAACCGATCATAAATGAACTGCTAGGTAGCCTGATATTCTCCAACTTTACCCCTCAAAGTTCCCATATTAACTATCTTTTTAGCTTCCCTTTATTCCTACAACTTCACCAATTCTGTTAATCGTTGAATCAAAGCAGCAATGGGTAAACAAGGATCTTGATAACTTAATGTGACATCATCTAAGAAACCTTTGTATGCTATCTCTTGAAAGGGACCTGACTGTCTAGTGACACAAGCTGGGAAATATCCTATATAACCCGTAATAGCAATAAGAGGGACCCCTGCATAATCGATACACCCTAAGAGGCTTGAGTGCAGTCACTCCACCTAGCTGTCCACATAAAATCCATCGGTTGCATCTTGCTTATAACTAATACCTATCTTTTAAATTGAGCTTCTTCTGGTACCTTAAGGTGGTGAGCAAAGTCATCAATCAAATTGACGTTCCCAGTTAGGAACACTTTGAGAAGGTTCCCTCCATACCCTTATGTATGATTGAGAAACCATTGAATGAGAATTGTAGGGTTAGTCGTAAAGTACCCATGCCCCTGCTTCCTTAAGTGTGTGAATGTCCTAAATTGCTCGACCAATAACGCCAGTATATAGGATTTACCAACTAAGAATTGGGTTACCAGCTCGGTTACTCTATAATGGACCTAACCATATTTGACAAGAAACAACATTGTCCCAAATACTGCTATGATAAAGGCGTTTACCCTCTTTTTAGCTCATGATTCATATCCTCTATAAAAGATCTGATGATATTTTTGATAAGTGTTTGGGCTTGAAAACCATTCTACTGGTCTTAAGATGCCGAGACACTTCTTGCCCTCTGAAGATAAGAATGGTGCTAGGGTTGCCTTTTTGACTCCTAACAAGGTCATGAAGGCTTTCTTAGGTTGGACTTTGAGATTTAGGACGATTATGCTTGCTTCGAGAGGCAATGTACTAAATAACTGTGAGTATTCTTCTAAAGTGAGCGTCAACACATGTAGGCCAAACTTGAAAGCTATAGATTTTAGATCCAAATAGTTGATAAGGGCTTAGCTAAACCTGCATGAGGGACATGATCGGCCCAATCTTCTTGCCAATGTGATCTTGCTAGGCGAAGGGAAGCTGATTCAACCAATCTTTCAGGATAGCCTCGGGGAAAGAATACTTATCTAACTAGACCTCATGAATGGGCTTGGGATTGACACTACCCTGACTTTCCATATCGATATTACATAAAGACATGAAATGATGAGATTATTTACAACAAAGCTATTAACTTTACAAAAGACTATACATGATATTAATAATTTTGTAGCTTTCTTCTAAAAATTATTTTTAAAAAATTATGTACCCTTTTATTCACTAAGAGACAAATAGAAACAAGCATAAATAAAAAATGTAGTATGCTACATACGCATGTAATGCAATAGAGGCCAGTAATTAATAAATTATAGGAAGTATTATCAATTTGCAATCAAAGAGCACCCTTATATATAAGTATTTTCAAAATAAGATATAAAAAAAAATGAAGCTCATGTATACTTATATATAAGGCTTACTGACTTTTTTTGAAAAAAGGATGATTTAATCATGCTTTTCCTATAATTTAGAAATAACTACCCTTTTTTAAAAAAAAAAATGATGCAAAAGGGTAAGGTCTACGAGTCTCAAGCTTTGTAGCTTCAACGATTTCCAGAGAAAAATCTAGTAGGTTACATTGAAGCTTGAGTAAGCTCATCTATCATCGCCAGGCGGGGGTAAAGACTAGAGTGACCTAGGGGTCACACAATAGCGACCTATCCTAAGTTCCTAAGGTGGTCTAGGTTTGACCACATCTAAGGACATAAATGATTTTTTTTTTTTTTTTCAAAAAACCCCTAAATCCCCAATACAGGCCTAATGGGCTAAGTTTTTTCTTTAAGGCCTGCATCATTAAAAACCAGTCAGTACAACTATAATACAATAAAAGAAAAAAAAATACAAAAGCCCGTCAATTAATTTTTAATTTTTACAAGGCTAGCCCACCAGACATCTCTAGTGGAGTCGCCAATTCTCTCGAACCTTGTTTTGTTTTCCTTAATTTAATCTATATTAAGCTCAACTCGCTTAATATAAATTACTCGACATAAAATTAAGGAAGTATTTTTCTTTAAAAAATATTTAGAAAAATTGGAGTTGCCAATAAGTTAAATTGGTAAAAAATGAAATTAGGGTTTTCGGGTTAAAAAAACCCTAATTTTGTTATTAATCCATAGATTTTCTTAAAAAATAATTTTAGAAAATTGATTAGAAAAACTAAGTTCGGGAGCTAACCTATTAAGATTAAGTCACCAAGTAAAAATAAAAAAAATCAATTAATGGGCTTTATTTTTATATTTTTTCCTAAAAATACTAAAATATATATAAATATGTAAAACATAACTAAAATGAATTTTTTTAGGATTTTTTTATTGCGAATTTTTCAAGAAAAGCAAAAAAATTTTTTTTTTTCCATATTTTATATAATTGCTCTGAAGGTGTTTACGTACCTATTAGTCAGGATCAAACCAATGTAGTTTTTTTTAGAAAATGTTAAGTGGGTGAAATTTTTTATTTTAAAAATTGACTCAGATTTACATTTATTTAACCATTTATTATTTTTTAAAAAAAACCTAAAAAATCTAATTTTGCAAATCTATTTAAAAAAACCTAATTAACTAAATCTTTTTGAAAATCCTAGTTAAGATTTTTTTAAGAAAAAATCACTATGTATTAAAAAATATCTTTGCTAAATCCTACATGTAAGATACGCTAAGATACGATCTAGATACTTTTTTTTTTTCTAAATCTAATTTGCAAGATACGTTAAGACATGTATCTTTTTTGAATCCGAAATGTAAGATACGTAGCTCAATATGTATTTTCTCCGAAGATACGGATCTTAGAGAAAAGATATACTATTGTTCAAAAAATGTAATTAAGCTAAATGAATAAAAAAAATCGAAACTATTTAAAAAATATCAAACAATATGACAAAAATATAATAATAAAAAAAACCTGCACTAAAAGAAAATAAATTAGTAAAAATAATTAACTAATAGAATAAAATAATTAAATAGAAAAAGACTACTATCTAAACAAGTCGAGTCGTGTGTATATGACGTACGGCGTATGCTATGCTCGCGGCCATGGATTAAGTTGTGCTTTGTTTCTATATGATCATACGTGTATGTCAGGGGTCGTAGGAATTATGTAAAGGTGTATTGGTGTTTTGTGCAATCAAGTGATGTAGCATGTGTGTAATATATTACGTTCGTAAGAGTGAGGGACGTACGGTTAATGTTGTGTTTGGATGCGTATTGGGGGGCTGTAGTTAGGGCGTGTCAGGGGTTGTAGTCAGGGCATAACAAAGGCTGTTGTATAGGACTACTACGGGCATGCTATGGGATGTGAGGGGTTGCTACAGGCGTGCTGTGTAGGACATGCGTGTGTTGTATTGGGGGCTGTGGAGTGCTACAGTGTTGTATGTTATGCAGTCTCGTAGAGTAGTGCAAAGTAAGCGGAGTGAGCTATCAAGCAATGGAATGTTTAGTCGTGGGGTGATATTATGGAAGTAGGGCTAGTGATAAAACAATGAACGTGGGTTGTATAATTGAAAAACGTGTCAAACGTCACCTGTCAACTCACTATTGATAAACCCATAATTGAATCTTTTTGTATCTCAAATACAGAATATTCGACATGATTCTTTGGAGATTTGACCTAGCTTTTAGAAATCCTATTTTAATTTAGGCTTTCTATTTTTCGAGCTTGATTCGATCCAATTTGACTTAGCCCAAAAATTCACTTAATAAACTCTAAGTCCATTCTAGCCCAATATAAAGTAGATAAAAAATCTATTTTATATCAGATTGAACCAAAAAGTTTTAATGAAGCCCGATCCTTCAATGATTTAAAATTTATTAAATTGAGCACTAATTCGACCTTAAATGATTTGACTCGATTCAACTGGACTCGCTACGACTTAACTCAACACAACTCGACTCAATAGGATTTGACACCATACGACTAGACTTGATACTTCATTTTTATTACTATTATTTTTTTCAACTTTCGTTTTTTTATTTTTATATTATTTATTTTTATTTTTTATTTTCCTAGCTCAATAAAACTAATAAAATGAAAATGGAAAAAATGAGGTATCTATAGAGTCCAGTCAAAACTCTTAGGATTCTTCAAGATTTTGAAGAACTCCACGCACTGGTCTGTACTTCCAGATACAAATTTGCTTAGCCTATCATACCAATGAGCTTTTAGATCTCCTTGATCGTAGTGGGGGCCTTCATGTCTTTGATGGCGGTGATCTTTTTAGGGTTGGCCTTAACCTTGTGTTGAGTGACCATGAAGCCTAAGAATTTGCCAGTGGTGACCCCAAATACACACTTTTGGGGGTTCAACTTCATAGCATTTTTTCATTCTATCAAATGCCTCCTATAGATCCTTTATGTGGTCATTGTGCTGCTTGCTCTTGAGAATCATATTGTCCACATACATCATCATATTGTGCCCAAGCTTGTGCTTAAATAAAGTGGTCACCATTCGCTAGTATGTTGCTCCAGCATTCTTAAGACCAAAGGGTATAACGTTGTAGCAGTAGGTGCCAAAGTCCGCGATGAAGGAGGTGTAGACATTGTCTTTCGAGTCCATCTTGATCTTATTGTAACCTAAAAAAGCATCCATAAAGCTTAACAAAGCATAACCTAACATGGAGTCGACCAACTAATCTATCCTCGAGATGGGGAAGCAATCCTTTGGACAGGCTTCAAGCTTTGTTGAGGTCGGTGTAATCAATACACATCTGCCACTTCTTATTCTTCTTTTTTACTAGCACAATGTTTGTTAGCTAGGTTGGATACTTCTCTTCCTAGTCAAAGCCTACTTTGAGTAGCTTTTGCATTTCTTCTTCTAGTACGGTTTGTCATTTTGGAGCGAAGTGCCTCTTCTTTTATGTGATAGGTTGGATCTTTTCATCAATCTTAAGGCTATAGGTTGCTATGTTGGCCTTCAAGTGGAGGGACGACATGATGACTTTGAAACTAATGAGGTTTGATCCCCCAAGATTACGTTGTAGGGAGACAAGTAGTTTACCACCACAAACTCTACAAGTTACTTGGCAATATCGTTGTTGTTGCCTAGCTCCATGTCTAATGTAATGATGCCCTTAGGTTGGACAGTCCCTTCGTTAAAGCCAATCAAGTCATAGGGGGTAGGCTGTACGAGCAACTTCTTCTGCATCTTATCCCTAAGTGTGGCCCCCTAAAGATAATGTTGATGACGCCATTGGAGGCTTGGTTATTACGACGATCATTATTATCTTCTTGTCGGGCATCCTCAGTTTGTTGCCTTTGAGGTACCTTTTCTTATGGGAATCAACCTTCGACCACATCTAAGCTAAGGTTGAGAGGAAGGAAGATGAATACTCGACATCAAGTCTATCGTCAGCCGAAGTGTCGAGAGATCACACAGCCGAGTAATCAAAACCAAAGAACCACTCAGCACATAAGAGAGAGACTTGTGCCAATTGATTCTATGACTCGGCAATTATGGGTTGACCTCTTTAGTGTCTTGGCCAAGACACACAAGACGTCAAGGACCCCTTCTTAGACCCGAACATCCAACTGTCGGCCCCATCTGGTTTGGATACTACTCTTCCCAAGACATGCCCAGTCCTGTAAAACGCACGGTTTTGTATTCTTGTATATATTTTCCTTCATTTTATTTATGGTCCTAATTCAGTTAAGGCCTTGTACATTATTTACAGTTTTGCCACTACAGTTTAGGACTTGCTATAAATAGTAACATTTGTACAAATATGATAGACAGATAGATATACAGAAATATATATAGAGGGTGAAACTATCCTCTTTCGAGCAAGACTATACTTAAGTTAGCATTTGCCAGATTATCGAGTGTTGATCATACTCTTTAAACATCCCCACGTTCTTATCAATCTTGTCCTCAAATTGTGGTGAACTCCTTTATTTGAATCGGTTAGTGAGTTGCATTTAACCTGTATTTGAAACCCCAAGCAACATTTAGTGTTCATGATTCATATCAAACTCTATTTCGAGCTCAAATCCCTGATCGTATTTGTGTCTTGGTGAGTTATATCCATTCACATTCACCCTAAAAAACCTTCTTGTTCCTTGTACTCATTTTCATTTTGAATACCTATTCCTGTTCTTTCGTTCTAGATTCGCTGTCGTTTCTTTCTAGATCAATCCTTTGAGCCCTTATCATATTGGTATCAGAGCTTCAATCCCTTATCATATTAGTATTAGTGCTTTGGGGAGACACGCATGTTAGTGTTCTTTGAAGTAGATTTATGGTTCTAACATTTCTGTTAATCATTGTTCTGTAGAGTAGTGTACTGTTCGTAAGAGTAAGTAGCTACAAAAGTCGAGTAGTGGTTGTTTCTGAGTTACTGTAATTTTGTTTTGTTGTTTCTTCAATTTTTTAGTAAATTATTGTACGAACAAGAATGTCAGAGGATAGTGTCAACAATATTAGGGACAATCCTTGTGGAAGCTTAAGGCGATGTATTGATAACTTGGAGTTGTAGATTCAGAATCTCACCAACTCTATTCAGGAGCTTATTAAGTTAATCAGAGGCCGTAAACGTAATGGTCGAGAGGAAAGAAGGGAGAGGACACCTATAAGTGGAAGTGGTTCTAATGAACTTGGTCATGATGACCGACAACAAGGAAGAGCTACCGAGCCAAGAAGAAGAGAAAACCATCCAGTGCCGAGAGGAAGAAATGATAGGAGTGTTGACTTCGAAACAAATCAAGAAGCTTAAAGAAGAGAACCAAGGTCGAGAGGGAACATGGTCCAATAGAGCTCTAATAGAAGTGGCCAAACTAAGGAGAACCGACTAGCTCGGAATGCAAGGGATGAACCTCAAGCACCTGGCCGAAGACTTGACAATATAAAGCTTAAGTTGCCGACCTTTTGTGGAAGTAGCCGACCTGAAGAGTTCCTTGATTGTGTTTCTCGAGTTGAGAAATTATTCAAGTGCTATGAGTGTGATGATCGAACAAAGGTTAAGTTGGCTTCACTATCCTTTATTGAATACACAAGTCTTTGGTGGGATAAGCTAGTTGCCAAGCAAGATGCTAAAGGAGAAGAGTCAATTAGAACTTGGAGGCTCATAAAAAGATTGACAAACCAACTCTTTGTGCCGACTTATTTCAAGTAAGAGATGCTCCATGCTTTCCAACACTTGAGACAAGGTTGAAATACTACTGAAGAGTATTTGCAAGAGTTTGAGACCTTGATGACAAGATGTGAAATTGTCGAGCCACAAAATCATACCATTACCAGATTCTTGAGTGGACTTTGAGATGACATTGCCAATATAGTTGAATTGCAGTCGTTCAACTCTCTGGACAAGCTGATTAATTTAGCATTAAGAGTAAAGAGGCAAAGGAGAAGAAAGCATCAAAGGCTGAGTAGCCAACCCCAATAAGGCAGCCCTGAGCCTGAGAGGTATGCCAAGAGAAGGCAAGAAAAGAAGATGGAGAAATGAGAGCCTAGTTGACCAACCCATGTTGAGAAAAAGATTGCCGAGAAAGAGAAGGCACCTGGTAATAAGCCTCAAGAAGTGAAATGCTTCAAATGCTTAGGCTATAGACATATTGTATCCCAATGCCTAAATAAAAGGGTCATGGTCTTGAAGGGCGAAGGTCTCGAGGCTCAAATCAAGAGTCAAAGTGACAAGAGCTCAGACAACCAATTGATAAAAGAAGATGTCTATCCCAAGGACCTCAATAAACTCTTAGTTATGGTGACAAGAGCCGACTTAAAGCCAGATCTTAAACAAAGGGAAAATTTGTTTCATATGCGGTGCCTAGTGCACGAGAAAACCTATTCCCTAGTTATTGATGGAGGTAGCTGCACTAACATCGTCTTTGTCGAGATAGTGGAAAAGATGAAGTTGTCGACCTACCCGCACCCCCAACCCTATAGATTAAAGTGGTTTAATGACAAGGGTATAGTCCATATAGATAAATGCACTTGGATTGCATTCAAGGTAGGACAAACGAAGACAAGATTGAGTTCGATGTGGTCCTTTTGAATGCCACAAATCTACTTCTTGGCCAACCTTGGGAGTATGACTGCAAAAGTGATTCATGACGGCTTCCTCAACACTTACACTATTTGGAAGGACAAGAAGAGCAATTGCTTAACCCCTATGAGCATTGAGAAAATCCAGAGACACTCAACACCCATGGTGAAGAGAAAAGGGAAGAGAAGCTTATTCAGCATTCCGACTCGTGATCAACACTTAACATCGAGGACAACTTCCTTTCAAACCCGCGATAATGATGGGAATTAGCCTTCGACCACATCCAAGCCAAGGCTGGGAGGAAGGAAGATGAGCACTCAGCATCAAGTTTGTCGTCAGCCGAAGTGTCGAAAGATCACACAACCGAGTAATTAGAACCAAAGAACCACTCAACACATCAAAGAGAGACTCATGCCAAATGATTCTATGACTCGGCAACTGTGGGTCGACCTCTCTAGTGTCTCGGTCAAGATATGCAAGACGTCAGGGACCCCTTCTCGGACCCAGACATCTAACTGCCAACCCCATCCGGTTCGGATACTACTCCTCCTAAGATATGCCTAGTCTTGTAAAACGTATAGTTTTGTATTCTTATTTATGTTTTCCTTCATTTTATTTATGGTCCCAATTCGGTTCAAGGCCTTGTACATTATTTACAGTTTTACCACTAAGGTTTAGGACTCACAATAAATAGTAACATTTGTACAGATACAGATAGATATACAGAAATATATACAGAGAGTGAAACTTTCCTCTTTCGAGCAAGACTATACTTAATTAGCATTTTTTGGATTATCGAGTGTTGATCATATTCTTTAATCGTCCCCACGTTCTTATCAATCTTGTCCTCAAATTATAGTGAACCTTTTTCATTTGAATCAGTTAGTGAGTTGCATTTAACCTTCTTTTGAAACCCTGAGTAATGTTTTATATTCGTGATCCATATCGAACTCTATTTCGAGCTCAAACCCCAAATTGTATTTATGTCTTGGTGAGTTATATCCATTTACATTCACCCTAAAAAACCTTTCTATTCCTCATACCCATTTTCCTTTTGAATACCCATTCCTATTCTTTCGTTCTAGATCTATTATCGTTTCTTTCTGGATTGATCTTTTGAGCCCTTATCATATTGGTATCGGAGCTTTGATCCCTTATCATTCTCTTTGCCATCATTGGCATCGGCCACATACTCATGGAAGTAACCTATTTAGATGTCGTACTCGATTGCATTTTTTAATTGCAAACATTCATGCATGTTATGGTTAGTCTTCATGGAATTGACAATATTCATCTGAGTTCCGACGCTTAGGGGTCCTCTTCATCTTAGGGGTTTTTAAAGCAAGCCTCTCCCTTAGACATCAATGTACACTAAGCAAGGGGACGGTTTAGAGGTATATGTTAAGTGTAAATTGATGGGGGTGATGGGCGCTTCTTGCCATTGGAGCTTGCCCCCATCAAAGCGACTTAGTTGTTTACCACCAAGGCGATCGTTAACGGACCCCTTATCCTCATCCTTTTTTCCCCTTGACATCTCCAAGCCAACTTTGTGCCCAACATAGATATTGTTGTCCTAGTCCATATACTTTTGGGCCTTCTACCAAAATTCTATTAGGGTCTTGGGCTTACTCTTATAGACCAATCAATAGAAGTCTCCGGATGGTCTGACACCCAGCTGAGCAGTGTATACCGTAACTCCCTCATCGAGCTGAGAGATTTCTACCATGGCATTGTTAAATTGTATTACATACTCTCGAAGGATTTCCCTTCCTTCTGATGAATCAAATACAAGGACGAAATGTCCTTGGATGGGGGCTTGCTAACTCAGAAGTGAAGATTGAATTGGCAAGCGAGCTCGTCGAATGATGCAATGGAGTTCTCGAGCAAATGGTTGAACCATATCCTAGCTACCTTCCTTAAGGTGCTTAGGAAGACCTTGCATATGATTGCATCCCCATGACTATGAAGGTTCATAAGAGCATTGAAGTAAAGTGATCATCAGGGTCACCTATCCTATTATACTGGTCTATAGTGGAAAGCTTGGAGTTCAGATGGAGGACCTCATTTTAGATACCCCTGGTAAAAGGGGTTTTGTTATTGGTGACAAGGCCAGTGCCTTCAAATGCTTCACTCTCCTGCTTCTCAAGAGCCTCTTGACCATCTCTTAGAGCTTGTTTAGATCAGCATTGTCAGTCGGATGAACTTTACGTATTGCTAAATAGGCAACTCCCCCATGGAAGTCACCTACCTACTCATTGCCAACAAGGGTACAGCCACAGTTGGCCACAAGCTACACCTGTTGTTCTTTCATTAGGGGGTTACGTTAGGTTACCCTGTTAATCTATTATTGGGGATGATAGTTCAGATCATCGTAAGCATCTGAGGTCTTAATGAGAGGAGGTAGTCTATTGTACCTGCTATGTCTCTCTACCTCATCTACTCTAACTTGGGGCTCTCTGTTTCGAGCTTCCATTTGGTTATTTCTTGCCATAAGTCCTTCGAGCATTTTTTCTTGTTACTCTAGTCGGCACTATTTAAGAGTGGGCTCAACCAAAGGTTAGTTTTTGTTTGGGTATACAATCCATGACATGATGATTAGGCTAAAGGAGAAGCCTATATGAAATGTTTATTGTGTCTTAGGTTTTAAATGTGTTAGTTTCCTACAAACAACGCCAAATATCGTTAGTAGGATTCACCAATAGAGTAGATCAGTTAAGGCTTTGTGCTTGGGTAGTGAGCTTGCAAAAAAGGAACATTGTAAGGGGTGTTGGGGTATTGTCTGACATGGCCATTTTGATACTTAAGTTCATGTTTGTGTGGAGGAGAAAGCAAGAATGCTAAAAGATCATAGAGACAGTATGAGTGTGCAAAGAGTCAAGGTGTCTCACTGTTAGGATGCTTGAGGTTATTTATAGAGGAGAGCCGTCGAGAATTAAGGGAGCATGTGTCAACCAAACTTTGAAATAGTAGTTGAGTATTTGTCTAAGTTTCATCTAGGACCTAATCCTTATTATACCTCTTTGCTTTTTTAATCTTTAAGTCATCATTGGATTCACAATAGGTGGTTTGCCAAATGAGTTCCTCTTTGTGCCATTAAAGGGCAAAAGGCTGAGTAGAATATGAGCACTATATGTAAACAAAATTAAAAAATAATCTATTCATGAGTCGAGTCACCTCTAGAATTGTAGCTGATGCATCAATTGTATAAGCATCCTAAGTGTTAGAAATTTAATCGATGTACTCATAATATAAATTTAACTATTGATAAAGCCCTTCTACTTTAGAATAAGGGTTCAAAATCATTATAACAAGATAAATATTAAGAATTTTCTAAACAAGCTAATCACTTCTTAGTCATTTTTCTTTCACATACTTGTAATATGACATTGTTTTGTGAATCAAATAATGTTATGTATGTCTAAAGTTTTCAAAACAAATAAATGCACACTTAGTTGGTAGCATGAAAACTTTTGTGTTTTTTTTTTTACAATCATGGAAAAACATTGAGTATTTGCAAAAACCTAGTATTCATGTTCCAAACATTTAGATATAACAAAATTACATAATGTCATTTTGTAATCCATGGTGCTTTGCAAAAGTTAGTATGTATAATTCCATCTATGTTGTAAATTCCTTTTAAATTTCTATGGTTCCAATTCATTGTTAAGAGAAGGGAAGCCTTTAATAATGGGAGAAAACCTATGAAGGAATAGACTCACGGACTTTACACAATCTTCAATCTAAAATCTTAAGGTATTAAGGTTAATGGGTCTTCTCCACCACTTAATCTCAACCTTCCAGTATGGCTTATATCCTAATAATCTCCCTCTCAAGTGTGAGTCCAATTCACATTGGGCTTACATCTTACTCTCCTTTAAGCGAAAATCACTTATAGCTACACCAAGAGCTGATAAATTAACTCCACCAAGCTCACCTTATGAATGGCTTACAAATCATCGCTCAACTTGTATCATAGGCTTTTCTGTCAATTGCAAATGCCTATTCCTTTACAAGTTTCTTCTCTTATTAAAGCTCTTCCTTTCTCCCAACAAGTGGTATCAAAACTAATGGTTCAATCGGGACAAGATGCTCTTTTTCCCTAACAAGTGGTATCAAAGCTAATGGTTTGACTGGAATGAGATGGAATGAATATGATGGTTTTTCTCCTATGGACGGGCTATCCCATGTGGAAAGAAGAGCTATGTAATGTTAACTCAAACAAAGCCCATGATATAAGGTGAATGATGGGTTGTGAGCCGCTCACAAGGTGAGCTTGGTGAAGTTAATTGATGAGGTCTTGGTGTAACCGCGAATGGTTTCCACTCGAGAGGAAGTAAGTTAAGAAAAGAAATCCTACATTGGAATGATGGGATTAAGTAACTTGTATATAAGAGGAGAAGACCTATTACCCATTATTAATGCTTTCTTTCTCCTCAACAATTGTCTATATAATATATTCGTCATGTCCTTTTCTTATTAATGGATGCATGATCCAACATAGAATCAATAATCATTGAAATAAGAATCATTGAAATAAGTGACATTTTATAATCCAATGTGAGCATACAAAAAAGTGCTTTCAATTTTAAAAATATTTTTGCATGTTGTGTTGTCATTAATTTAATTTTCTAAGTAGAAGCAACTTTTTATTTCTTATTGTTTATCTACTGATAAGTGATTCCCATATATAAGTTTTCGTCTCATTTGTCTATCTAATATCGACATAGATAAAAACATATGTATCGAGCCAATAAAACATAGAGAAAAGCTCTCTCTTTTCATGGAGGTAAAGTGATTATTGGTCCAATGAACCGTTATCCTAAAATATAAAGATTTAAATAAGTTTTTTTTTATACTTTACAAAGTTAGAATGCTTACATTATAGTGAACAAAATCCATAACGTAACAACCGAAGAGTATGTGAGATCACCTTAAAGGTTTAGATTACGATTAGGAGGTTGTGTGGACGAAACTAGTATGGAAGTCAACTAGCCTACGGTTAACCAAAGAGTCGAAAGACTTAATTTCTTTTATTCTTTTCCTTCTTATCCACTTTTATTAATTTTATCTAATTTCCTTTTTCCTTAGTTACTTAGGTTGTTCTTTTTGCATCCAATATATAAAGACTTATGAGTTGTAATAGACATAATTCAAACCTCTTTTTATATTGAATTAAGTGTAAGTTTATTTTTGTTTATTGTTCTTATCAATCAATACATATTAATTGTGGTGAAAGGTAGACCTAAGGCTAAGCCTAAACCAACTCAGAATTGGTCAAGAACCATTGAGTTGCAATTCAACTTTATGTTGAATTAGGACTACCCCACTTAAGGCTAGTTCATAGGCCTATGAATTGGATCCCAAAGATTTATTTTTTTTTAATAGTTCCAATATATATATATATGTACATTATATATTATATATTTTAATATCTATAATATATGCAATATAAAAATTATGTTAATATGTATAATATACTATATGCATTAAAGTCTTTTCTCTTCGCATATTTGTTCTTCCAACCAGCCATTACCTTTTCAGGTTCCCCTACCTAGGTGGGAAATTTAATGTCTATATTATGTATAATATGTATAAAAATATGTGTCAATATAATATATATAATATATGTGTAATATAATTATATATGTGTTAATATAATATATATGGAATAAAATATAAATGTGAATCGGCAAAAAAAAAAAAATGGTTTGAGCCTACCAATTCAAGTAGGGAAAGGGGCTTCAACCACCTAGACTTATATGAATTATGGTCTTCAGCTGGTTCAGGCTTGCTATAGACTAGTTAATGAGTAGCTAACCATAGACCAATTAATGGTAAGGGGGCTTGAACCACCTTAGGACTTGTAAGATCAAACACCAAAAGCCTAAATTTTTTAAATATATACTACTTTTAAGCACTAAAACACAAAAAATATAAATTATACTTGTGTTGAGAAATTATATATGATTTTAATGAAAATTCATACACTTTAGCTCAAAAATTTGTTAAATCACATATAATTGTTAGAGAAATCATTCAAATAAATGTCTGGTTTCACATGCTTATCAGTATACTTTGTTGAATTTAAATAATTAAATCCCCAGAATTTAAAGTTTCCTATTGCTTAAGTTTAGACTTAAACTTGGGATTATGATAGATGTAGACCGGTTGGTGAGTAGCTATTTTTATTTCTAAGTTTAATTCTATATAATAGTTATCTATCTCTCTTTTTCTAAAATTTTAGATTGGATAAACAAAGGTGATTTTTCCTTTGAAAGTTATTTGAAAAATCAAAGTTATTTGAAGCACAAATGAATTGAGAAATGAATTGTTAAGAATTGATAAAGATCGATTTTGATCCCTTAGAAGAGTAAAATTCTTTTCCATTGCCAATTGCAAAAAGAAAATTAAGTTAAAAATTATCATGGATTGGTCGCAATCCCTCATAAGAGCAAGGTTCTTTCTCACTAACAATACGAAGAAAAAATGAAGGGCTAAATTAATGAGGATCGGCCTTTGATTTGTCAGAAGACCACAATTCTTTCCTAGTGCTAATAAGCTTCGGCAAAGGAATTAAATTGAACCAAAAAAACCTCCTAATGAAAATTGAGAGAAGTAAAGAGACAATTAGAGGATCAGTTGATATAATATGTGTAGACAAAAGGATCCGATTGCAGTGGTCACGTACATGTAACGTAAGTCTCGCGCTACACATAGCCTCATAAGAGTGATGTATAATGATACGTAAGGGATAACTTGGAGAAGAGAAAGTAAGGAGCAAGAGTAGGCAGTCTCAGGGAACTTTGAATACATGCGTGATAGGTGAAAAAGCTATAAAGTGTCAACTCCACTATTTTAGATGAGAGGCGTTATGCTCTTCACTTTGAGCTCTATTTGATCTTCTATGATAGCAGCGTGACAGCACGACACCATTTCTCTCAATAGTTAAATTGTATCAAATGAAGAAGAGCTCTAGAGTATTTATAGAGTTAAGCTATCGATGACATCCATCGGATCACAATGATAATCAACAATCGAGATGACTCCTCTTGTTGAGGGATTCTTTCATGGGCTTCTATTAAGTCTAAACCCATGGCAGGCCTCTGTATGTACATGACCTTCTCTAAGAAAGGTTGAGAATGGATGGGCTAATCCAACGGTCTTTACTCTAAGCTTATCATGCCATATCTCTTTAAGTCATCTCAAATTTAGATTGGACTCCTTTAGCCCTACCACTTTACCCAATGGGTCAAGCCCAAATAAATAGTAAGCCTAACCCAATAATTAACATGGCAATTTTCAGTCCTCTACAATATCCATCTAGTCTAAGTTTTCATAATAAAACTAGTTCAAGGAAGATTCTTCTCCTCTTGAGTTAGAGTAGTGAAATATCTATAACGTTTTCTTAACTTGTTAATGTTTATTTTAATCTTTAGTTTAGTTTTTATTTAAGTAATAAGGATAACTTTGAATTATCGAGATTGATTATTAAAATTTATTAGTTCCTAAAGTGTTATTATTTGAGCATTCAAGGGTATACTTTCTAAGGGAATTTTTTGTGATCTTGTTCTTAAGATGTTTTTGTTTTGACATTTTAATTGTTTTGCTTGAGGACAAACAAAAACTTAAGTGTGGGGAATGTGATAACACTTAATTAACATAGATATTTTAAGGTAATTTTGTATGATTTTGTATATTAATTAAGTTAATTTTATAATAAGTTAAAGCTTAATTTGTTTAAAGTTCAATTTTAAGGACTTTGGAAGCATCTGACGAATTTGTAAGGGTTTTATTCAAGTATTGGAGCTTATTTGAAGAAGAGCATTAGTTAAGGGACTAAAGTAAAAGAATTTCAAGCAAGGAATTAAGTCCAAAGAAGACCATGGGTGGAGATTATGGCCATTATCTTTGGTTGTACACCCCTCGTAATTAATTTCTATCGAAATTTGAAGATTTCAAATAAAGTACAAGACCATGCCCAAACTCTACAACCATGATTCTAGGGCGTGGTAATTCTACGATTTGCAAATCTTATAAATAGGTGTTTAGGAGTAGGTTTATGGAGAAAGCCCCTTTGGGGCAAAGTCAATAGGGTAAAATTATAGGAGTTCCTTTACTTTTTTGGTTCTTTTCTTATGTCTTTATTTTAATATTTTTAGTAAATCATTATTGAACCCTATGTTCTATTGTGAATTTTGATATTTTATCAATATTGTTATTTATGTATTGAGATATAATTGTATTGTTTTATTCTATTCTTTAATTCAATTTTATTAGTGATTGAATTATTGCATGAGTTTATTATAGAATTTCTCAAGTTCTTATTATATGATGGATTGGTATAATTAGATAAAACTGGTTGATCGAAACATTTAGTAGTTCAATTTTTTTTTCAGATTAGTGCAACTTATTAGTGGGATTCAAGGGTTTAATGCAGTTTTGAAATATTGTAATGTAAAAGCGATTCAAGTAGAGTATACTTAAGATTAAGAATTAATTAGAGATGGAAGTCATAATAATTCATAATAGGAATCCTCACGGTTCAATATCACAATTAAGATTGAAAAGTCTTTTAGAATTATGGAATACATAACACAAGGATTTACTAAGGACTATGCTTTCTCCTCTATTCTAATTGTTTATGTTTATGTTTTTGTTATTATTTTTATTCTTGCATCTTTATTTATTTTACTATCTTTATTCTGGTAATTATCCAATTACACTTTTAATTGTAAAAGTTAAGTAGTTAGGAATTAAACGGATTAATTAGTTAGGTTTTATTCACATGCATGGTTCCTCCTAGGATTGACACTCGAATACAAATCAAATTCTATACTATAACTTGACTAGGCACACTTGCTTAATGTTATAGCAGCATGATCAAATGGAAAGGATGCTCAAGAGCCCCTTAACTCTAGAAGATCCAAAGATTATGGATCCTTAAGCCTAACTCCTAACATCAATGACAGTTCTACAATCTTGCTACCACCAAATCTTATTTAGGAGGCAATGCTCTTGAAATCCCAATTGCTAATTTCATTCCTCAACAAGAGGATATTTATGATTCTGTCCCCTTGTTAGATAAAAGAATACTCACTTTTGACTTTATGTTAGGAAAAGGAATGAAGTCTCTAGCCTTGATGAGGGGAATTATTCTACATTAAGACCAATTGATCCTATAGAAGGATATCATGAAAGCTAAGGGCAATGGGAAGGAAATGATCGCACTTTATATGTAAGCTTTTATCTTTTGTTACACTAATTATACATGTCGAACTATATGTACAATCGTTGACCTATCTTTATTAATGCAAATGAATGGACACATTATGATAGCCTTAGATGAGGTTGAAGCTAAGAGGCAAAAGTTATGTGTTGTTCTTCTCACCAAAAACTTGTCCTACTTAATGTAAATCTTGCATATGCTGATATGTACAAGGAATCAAAGAGGCCTAGAGTCCGTTTAAGGCTCAAACGATCATTGTTGAGAAAATCAAGATAAAAGTCAAAATGGAGGTCAAGAAGCTTCAAAATCTCTTGACCTCCAAGAAAAATGTGCATAAGGAAGTTGCAAAAGAGCTTCTATCAATGAAAGGCCAGAATGAAGAGCTTGACTAAGAGGTAAATGACCTCAAGTATCAATTGCAAGAGCAAAAGGAGAAATGCCGATCTTTGAGTGACTCATACACCTCCCTTAATGAGAAAGGGTTTGCCTTGAGAGAAGAGGTCAAAGAGTTAAAGGCACCTTGGGTCACCAATACGCTCAGATCATCAAGCTATAACAAGCTTTTAAGCTTGAAATTTCTGTGGAGGAAGCTCTTAATATTACAATGTCAAGTAAGCATTATGAGAGGCTACTCTGCTAAAAGCTTCTCCAAGGGGTTAAATTGGGCAGGGAAAAGGTACTTAAGGTACATCTTAATTACAACCTTTCTTGCCTTGACTTCACTAATGTAGATGATGATGATAATGAAGACAAAGATGTAGAAGAGGAGTTAAAGGAGGAGGACACAAACTAGGAACAAAGTTATGAAGACCCTAAGATAATATAAGTTCCTGCTCTAATAGAAACTATAGCTGATACATCTAAAGCCAATGAGAATGCGGTTGAACATCCTTCTACTTGAATTTTACTTTCTCTTTGGTGTCTATCTTTATTCAAATCAAGATGTCGATTTTTTTGTTGTAAATTTATTGGCCTCTCTTTTTCCATTTATTTAAACTAATGTAGTTCCTTTCTTATTGATTATTTTGTATGTCAGTTTATTTTATATTCCTAATGGTCGACATGGTCAGCATGAGTGTAACTTGTGTTATCTGAAAAAAACTTAATATTTGATATTTGTGTTCCCATAATTAGGTTAGGACATAAAGTATTTTGTCTGTTAATCTTCAGGGATGTACACATGAAAATGAGTTGTTAACTAAATTAGGTCAAAACTATTAAATTAGTTTGTTTGAGTTGGCTAAAACTTTTCCAAATTCATTAGTCCATTAATCATGTCTAGGTCAGGACATAATTAAAAGAGTTATGTGATTGTATCGGCAATTAAAAAGTAATACTTCATCGTATCATTATGATAGATTAGTGACGAAATTATAGTATAGGCATACACCAATAATGATCAAACATGCTAACATGAATAAACATTAAAAGTGGATAAGCAAGAATGAAAGATAAATAGTTTACAAAAAAAAAAAAAAAATCGCTCAAAATACAATTTTAGGTTTTTAGCATTCTACGCTCTAAGGATTAGCTACCTATCTAACCTCTTTAAGTCCATATGTTCCATTCACTAAAGCTTCTTGGATTTGAATTGGGTTTTCCCAGTTTGCAATGAGCTTCTTTCAGCCATCCCATACCCTTCTTGTTTCCAACTTGTGGTACACTACATCTCCAGGATCAAAAACCTTCCGTTTCACTTTGTAATTATGGTACCGTACTGCTCCATATTGATATGCCACAATTCTGGCTCTTGCAATATCTCATATCTCTTCAATCGTATCCAAATTGGCTATAGGGCCTATGTGATTGGCCATAATATCGAAGCTTGCGTACGTAAACTTAGAAGCTTTAGTTCAATGCAAAGGACACTTTAAACTCAAATGCTAGTGCAAATAGGGTTTCACTTATTGGAGTGCTATAGATAGTCCTATATCCCTACAAGATATTTGGAAGTTTGTTAGCCCATTTCTCGTTTGCTTGGTCCACTCTTCGCTTCAAACTATAAAATATAATCTTCTTTACAACTTCAATTTGACCATTAGTTTGCAGATAGGCGATTGATTATGGTTAAGCCAAATGCCATGCTTCTCACAGAAAGCTAGAAGCTTATCATTATCAAAGTACGAACCATTATTGGTTATAATCATGTAGGGAACTCTAAACCTTGACAAAATAAAGTTAAGAACAAATGAACTGCCATTGTCTAGTGGCCTTTGAAAAGGGTCTAAGAATGTCCAAACCCTATTGAGCAAAAGGCTAGGGATTAGTCAAATGTTGAAGCTCACTAAGGGAGGCGTGACCAATCGCCTCATGCTTTTGGTACTGAGGGTAATGTTGTATCATATTCTTCGCACCTTCTCTCGTAGAAAGCCAAAAATAACCAAGTCTAAGTGCCCGAACATATAATGTCGAGAACTTCACATGATCACTGTAGACTCCTTCATGAAGCTTAGAAAAAATTTACTATGTCTCTTTGGGTGAAAGGCAGCAAAGGTAAGGTTGATTGAAGTTGCACTTATATAATTTATTGTCGATTATTGTATATTTTGTGGCTTGTTACATAAGTTTTCGAGCTTCTTTCCTATCAGTAGGTACTCTACCCTTCAAATAATTGACAATTGGATCCATCCAAGATTTTTCCCTTGGTGTAGGTTGTACTTCAAGACACTTAATGACAAACATTTCTAGGCTCTTGTTTGACGAGTCCTCGATAAAAAGCCAATCTTTTAAGTCTAGGAGTGATGTACAAGCCAACTTAGACAATTTGTTAGCAACTATGTTTTGCCCCCTAAGTATCTTCATGATGTAAAGGATAAGAATCCCTTAATGAGCATTCGTACTTTAGTTAAGTACTTGCTCATTACTTCATTTTTCAACACATACTTTCCTTTTACTTGTTGAACAATCTGAGAATTAGAAGAAACCTCTAGACTTTTATCTCCGACCTCTTTAACAAGCCTTAATATAGCAACCAACGCTTCTTATTTTGCTTCATTATAGCTAAAAACCCAAACTTATGTACGTAGTGAACCTTAAGGTTATGTGGTCCTTGCAAAAGAAGACTTACCCAACATCCTTCTTATATTGAGGAACCATTTACGTATAGATTCCATTGAGGCTTCTTGACTAGCTTAGTATTATCCTCTTCTTTTGTAAGTTTTGCCAAAACAAAATTTGCTAGGACTTATACTTCTAGAGTTGTTCTTAGTCAATATTGAACACTACATGCGTTTAACTCTAATACATATTTCATCATGTAATCTGACGAGTTAAGGTTCTATAAGGCTTGTTATAATGGTTGATCTATAAGAACCATCACTTGGTGAGCCAAAAAGCAAGGCTTCAACTTCCATGCGGTTGTACGCATGATAAGGACAACTATTTCCATCTTTATGTACCTCAATTCCCATCCTTGTAAAACGTGACTAACTTATTAGATCGACCAGTGCTCTCTCCCTTCAATACACATTAAAACAAAAAAAAAGAGGTCATCTACTAATTGATAGATATAAAAACAATTCCTTCCCTTGGAGTTAAGACAAACTTTGAGTGTATAGGTATAGATGACAAAAATTCCTTCAACTCTTAGAATGCAGCATCGCATTCATCAGTCCACTTAAACTCATTAGGGTTCTTCAAAACTTTGAAGAACTCAACACATCAATCAACACTTCTTGAAACACATTTGTTTAATGCTATAAACTACTATACTTCATTCACTGCACTCAGGGACTTCATATCCTTAATTATCTTAATCTTCTTTAGATTGACTTCAATTCCTTATTAGATAAACATATAACCCAAGAATTTCCCAAAGGTAGCTCTAAAGACACATTTTTGTGGATTCAACTTCATATCATACCTTCGCAAAATATCAAAAGTTTCTTCTAAGTTGACAAGATAACAAGCTTTTTCCACACTCTTGACAACCATATCATCAACATAAACTTCTATACTACAATGAATTTGAGGCTTAAACATCTTTGTTAGTAATCTTTGATAGGTCACACCAGCATTCTTTAGATCAAAAGGCATTATAGTGTAACAGTATGTACCAAAGTTAACAACGAAAGAGGTATGCATCCATAAGGCTCAACAAGGCATGATCAATAGTTGAATCTACCATTTGATCGATTCTTGGCAATGGAAAGCAGTCCTTAGGGCAAGACTTATTTCAAATATGTAAAGTTAAGATGCATGTGCCATTTGTCGTTTGACCTTTTAACCAACATATAGTTAGCTAACTAGGTCAAGTAAGGCTTCTCTCATATAAAGTCTAGCATCAAGAGTTTTTTATACCTCCTCCTCAATTTTTGCCTATTGTTCAGGGACAAAATGCCTATTTTTCTATTAAATGACCTTAACATTAAGATCTATCTTGAGCATATGTGTCATGCATTATTTCAGTATGCTAGGCATGTTAGAGGGGGACTATGCAAACACATCGTTGTTCCTTCTAAGAAATTGTATTAAATCTTTTCGTAACTCAACAGGTAAAGATTTCTCAATCTGAGTTGTCTTCTCTAGGTCCTCTTCAAATTGTATTCTTCTATCTCTCATTCAACTTCTTTCAATCATTTGGGTACCGATCTAGATTTGCTTTAATATAGAAAACTTCCTCACATTTAAGGGCCTTTAAATATAAAGACCTCGTGAGTTGTTAGTTCGTTTACAAACTCTAACTAAATGTTTTAAGGGATCAAACACTTTACCATGAAATCTACCTTATCCTCTACAACATGATTGTCATCTTTAATTTAGATACGAAGAGAAATTACAACAATAACTTGAATCGATTGATTATTAAAAGCACATACCTCAACTAAGTCTTAATCTTGGGCTTCATTTGATCGAAAGCATGCTATAAGATTGCATCTACCGAGCTTCCACCATCCACAAGGATCTTCCTTACTTCAAAATTCACAATCCTTGCACTGATGACTGTTGTATTATTAGGGGGTATTTATACATCTTCGAAATCCCTTTCAAAGAAAGTAATTGACTTGACCTTTAGCTTCTTGCCCTACACATTATAGATATAATTAAGGGCATTAGTTAAGCCAGTATAGCAAACTGGCCTAAATTTGAAGGTCTGTCACAATTGTTTAATCACACCATTTAAGGCCTTATTGTTGGCATTATTACCATTATCTCTATCATTCATTCTACCTTGATTAGGTCACTCATGCTGATCTTGATCATTCTGCCTTCTTAAAGTTGGTCACTCTATGTTCTCTACATTGTGGACCAAAAACTTTCTAAGATAACTTCTCAAGACAGCATCCTCCAAGGCATTCTTGAGTTGAACACATTCGTTAGTATAGTGACCCCCATTGTAATGGAAGTCCCAGTACTTATTTGAATTTCTTTGAGATAGATTACCTCTCATCCTTTTTGGCTACTGTAAAATCCTCCAGGTTCATACTTCCATTAGGTTGTCTAACATAGGGTGATTGAAGGGAGTGTAAGTAGCGAAGGTTGGAATTTGCAGCCTCTTCCTATCACCATTACTCCCCATCTCGAAAATTGATCGTCATAATTATAGAGTCAATCTTTTGTACCGATATAATTCTTATCATTCTTTTGGTCAAATCTATTTAGGTTAGCCTTACACCGAGTTTTAATGTTGTTTTCTTGTCTGATATATGATGCTACTTTGACCTTAAATTTTGTAAATGTTTTAGGCTTATTCTTATCTTGGGACTTAAAAAAGTCACCATGGGGCTTCATGCCATCAATAACCACATTTAGCGTAATGCTCATATTAAGCTCTAGGATTTGAACCATCTCAGTCATAAATCAAGCTACATACCCTCTTAATTGCATTAACGATAGAGGAATCCTTAACTGAGAGCTTCCTTATAAGGAAGTGTTGCAAAAACACTTTTGTAAGATCATCAAAATAGGTGATGGCAATAGGATTCAAGTGCTTAAACTAAGTATTTACAGCATTTCGTAGAGTTGATGGAAAAGCTTGACATGCAACTGCATCAGTTAGGCCGTATAACTTAGCTAATGTACCATAATACTCCAAGTGATCTTCTAGATCTTTAGTTCCATTATATGTGTTAAAATGTAGAAGTTCAACATACTAAGGAATAACTTCCTCCAAAATTTCTGGTTCGAAGGGACTTTCCTTCAAAATGAATTTTCAACTTGTTGAAGTAAGAGCACCGATACGTAATGCACTTGTATGCTATGCTTTCTAAGGATCTTTACCTTTATCAACCTTTTGGAGAGTAGGAGACTGAGTTTAGCGAGCTACTCTAGCTTACTTAACTTCTTGTTCAAGAAAATGAACAGTTATTGGGATTCTTCACTCTGTTTGCATCTTATTCATGGCCTTGGTTTAGTAGCATACTTGTACATGCTAATTTCAAGATCTCATTATTCTTTCTTGCCAACTCTTGGTTTTCTTTTGCTAAGTTAGCACATAACTGCTCCAACATAGCAAGCTGATCATCTCCTGAATGGTATTATCTACGTTCCTCCTGTGGTGTAGGAGAATTAGTAACACTACCAACACTTTTAGTCATCCTTGTTTTGACCACCATGTAGGGATTCGAACATAAATGGCGCTAAAATATTGTAGCTGAAATTTGGGTTAGTGTTTATGACCTATAAAAGAGCAAACATAAGGCTTTAAGGGATGTTAGGGCTAGTGTAATATAGCCATTCCAATGCCTAAGTAAGATAAGTGTTTTGTATATAAAGAGTGAAAGAAAGTAGTGAAAGGTAATAATACTTAGATGGTTCTTACAATAGTGGGTTGTCTATATTTATATAGCTTTATCTAATAACTGTATGTAGAGGTAGTTGAACTGCTATTGACACATGGCTTTCCCTGAATTTAGTCATGTGCAAATAGTAGGAACATTAGGTAGTTGAATAATTATCATTAAGATAACTATTGAACCATTTACACCCTTCTCCTAACGTTTAAATGTTTGAACTTAATAGGTTGGGCCATTAACAATTTGACCCTAAAGGATATCAGTTGACAAAGGTCCATTGAGCTATTAAAGCTTCAAAAAAAAGGTCGACAGTTAAAATGTCAATCTGATTGTATTGGTGAGACAAGGACTATTGCAAGATATGGTCAACAATTTAGTCATTGGACTCAATATAACTCCTAAACTAGAACAGTTGGACATTATGCCGAGCAGTCAATTTTAGGATAAAAATCCACTACCAACACCAGGTCTAGGGATATATATTCCTTACATAGTTCTTCAAAATTCACATCTAGTAGCTTCGTAAGTGAGGTTTTTGTAAAGCATATAATTATTTGGTAATCTAGCTTTAGCTTTTGTTAAAGTATCAACAAGGTAACTATTCTCTCTATATGTCTTTTGGAGTTAAATATTCTTGAACCTTGCAATAATAGACAATATATGTGGAAAAAAAAAAGTGTTAAGTTTTTCATCCTTTATAATATCAACTACTTCATGAGAATTTATAATCAAAATAAAAGATTTGCAATCAAGTGATAAAGTATGTTTCAATCCTTAAGCAATACTCCATAATTCTGCTTCTAGTGGAGACACTATAGTAATTGCTTTCACAAAACCAAAGATTTAATCGGCTATTCATACTACTTCCTAAATAATGTTACCCAACATTCTTTTCCAAAGATATAAATTCAAAATTTTAAAAACTGCAATGTATATGATATTCCCTTCATGCAAATAAAATACAAAAATTCCACTACTTTTGCTTCCCATGTATGAATTTGGTTTTAGCCACTTCTTGCAGCAAATTTTGTAAGATATGGCCATGATTTGACATGACCTTCCTAAGTAATTGCTATATCTTAGGATGAAAAATTGTAACCTTCCATGGAACTAATAGGTCCATTGGTTAAGATACTAATCTATCCATAACCTATAAACCTACATGGCAAATGGATGTGTCATGAATTGCCAGTTGAGCTATATTTGACTTATACTCGATGTGGCAATTCAATATTAGGGTATGGATTGAAACCAACCTATGCCTATGTCTATGATAAGGATAAGCACCAATTCAACAAGGGCAGCAACTGACTATGCAATTGCAAAATGCTTGACATAGTTATTAGCTGAGTTGATTTCAATTTCATTCAAATCCAACTCGTAGCTTGAAAAATTGAAATAGGATAGATAGCCCATCTTAAATCATAAACTACTCTACAGCTAAGCTTCTAAAGCTAATGTAAAAAGCTTTGATACAAGTGGTGATTATTCAATCTCACAAAAGTAGAAGTTCCCAATTAGGTCATTAACCCCATCTGATATCATTTTATATTTTGAATTCGCATGAGTTCTCTAATTTTTAGTTGAATTCCAATTGAGTAGTGTAAATGAGTTCAATCAGCTAAGCAAACTATTTAAGAAGAGTGTTGTTGTATATGTAGGTTCATCATTACTGTATCTAAAACCAGCTGGAACATTAAGCTGTGATTAAGAATGACTAAAGATCAATCAATCTATTTCTCAAAAGAAAAAAGAGTCTAATTAAATTTGAGTGAGGGTATAATTCATATCTTTTCAGATAAAATGGTAAGTATTAAGTTTTATTTTCTTAATTTCGTTGTAGCTTGATTCTATGCTTCTTTAGTCCATATCTAAACATGAAACTGAGCTAAGAAAGAATCCAACAAGTGTTGGTGATCAACACATAGTCAAGTTTTTAGATATGCATGACCCAAAGGAAAAGCGATAAATCGCATAGATCTAACCTATTAAAACACCCAGTCCATGTAAACTAGGTTTAACCAAGAACTTTCTGCTTTGCCAAAAAAAATAAAAAAAGGACCAAGAACTTTCCAATCCTTTTTCATTATAGTAAGAGCTTCTACAACAAATCTCATAATAAATAATGGTTGCTGAGACCTCATCAAAGGCTAAGCCAAAGTGCTATACTGTTAGTGCTTCTAAACGTTATCCAATCTTCAATGAAAAAATTTTGGTGTACTATGTAGAGCTCTCTACTTTGAGACAAAATCAACAAAAGCATCTAAAAATATTTCAAAGACTTCTTAGTATAATCAATTGATTGAAAAACACTACTATTGCCATTCAGCACTAAAAGAAATAAAAGGAGTTTGCAAAAATGAGAACTGGCAGCCACTAGCTCCTAACAGGCTTGAAGCTGGTTTCTTTACCCATAAGGTTGTTTCCTCCATCTTCTCATATAGAAACATCTATTATGATGGTTGAACACTAAATTCACAAGTCGATAATAGACCTAGTTAAAGTTATCCATACCATGTTCAATAGACAATATGCAGTGATTTGACAAAATTAGCTGATTTCACTTGAATAGTAATTCTAACATTTCTAACTTGAATAGTAACCCTAACATTTCTTAAATTATAATTGCACAGGTAGACATCCAATTTAATTCTGTTTGGTTCATTTTACCATGTATGTACCTTATTTGTATTATCTTTTGGGGAGAATTCGATAAAAATATAAGACTAAGGGCAAGAGAGAATTGCAACTTCATGAATTCTAGTTTAGCGAAATTTGAACTCTCTCTCTCTCTCTCTAATCATTAGGATTCCACTAATTGAGAGTCATGTAGTTAAATTTTTCGATCTCAATCTTACAATTTTACTAGCTTTCCCTGAAAAATAGTGATAAACCAAATATCTCTTAATAAAACCAAATATATATTTAAGTAATGTTTAGTTGCAAGAACTGAATAAGACAAAAATAACTCGACAAAAAAGTATAAAGTAAACTGAACAATACCAACTTATTGTATTATATTTAGTTTACACAGTATTAAATACAAAATTTATATTAAAAATTAATTATTTATATAATTAAATAAATAATAAATTTATCAACATAAAAGTAAAAAGTAATCATAATATAATTTTTTTTTTTTTTTTTTTTTTTATAATTGTAAGATTGAGATCGAAAAATTTAACTACATGACTCTCAATTANATCTTTTGGGGAGAATTCGATAAAAATATAAGACTAAGGGCAAGAGAGAATTGCAACTTCATGAATTCTAGTTTAGCGAAATTTGAACTCTCTCTCTCTCTCTCTAATCATTAGGATTCCACTAATTGAGAGTCATGTAGTTAAATTTTTCGATCTCAATCTTACAATTTTACTAGCTTTCCCTGAAAAATAGTGATAAACCAAATATCTCTTAATAAAACCAAATATATATTTAAGTAATGTTTAGTTGCAAGAACTGAATAAGACAAAAATAACTCGACAAAAAAGTATAAAGTAAACTGAACAATACCAACTTATTGTATTATATTTAGTTTACACAGTATTAAATACAAAATTTATATTAAAAATTAATTATTTATATTATAAAATAAATAATTTTTTTATAATATTTAATAAAAATAATATTCATTAACTTAATATTATAACATTATAGGATATTTTTAGGAATACAAAATATTTTTTGTTTTTATTCAGTGAATTTCATTTTTTGTACTACAGTGCAAATATGACAAAATTTAAACATTTCATCCAATCCATCAATTTAATTTTTGTTCAATCACCAAACAAATTTATAAACCAAATATAAGACAATTTTTTATCCAATCCAGTACCATAAAAATTGCACAACTGCCCAAGTATACATATACAAGCAGATATAACTATGTGAGCTTTATGAGATAAGTAATTTCTCTATAATAAAATTATGTAAAGAATAAAACAAGACCACATGGGATTGAATACCAGGAAATATGGTCATGGAACTAAATCTCTTGTACATATATAAATTTAGTTGAAGATCGAAGTAGGAGACCATAATTGCATATTTCTTTTGCTATTACTTTCTATTTTTTGGTGGAATTCTACCGTGACCACATATTTGTCTATGGCCATTGGATACCTCATCATCGAAGAAGGAAAAAAGTGGAGGAGAAAAATCTTCTATGTTACTTGCCAAGGAAAGGAAATAACTTCTACTTCCAACAATGAGAGGCCCTTTTCAAAATCATCTATGAACATTTTAATGCACAATGCCAGAGACTTCTACAGGATCTATGCGCAACCTTCATATAGATCATGAATTCCCAACCAAGTGTTAATGACAAAAATAATTGACCATGTTACCTGGTCATCGCATGCCAAACAATTATTAACATCAAGCAGCAACATGTATCCAAAATAGTTTCAAGGTGAAGTACAGAAAGACTGCTTCTCTCATTTCATCTGCATGTTTCTATTCAAGATCATCAACTTTTCAAATGAATGCTCTAAATCAGAGCCTGATCAAAACAAGTTCTATTAACATCAAGCAAAAACATGTATCTGAAACCAGAAAAATAACAATTTCTCAAAAGAGTATTTTAGTCTATGCTAAAATACAGAGCATTTATTTTCACCACCAACTCTAAGTAAGCAAGAGAAAAGCCAATCATAGGACATTAGGAAACTGGAAGATTGCTGATTCCAACCACAACACCCTTGAAACTATTCATCAGCAACAACACTGACTTCACCTTTCTCCAGAAGATCATAGAATGCCCTCACTTTCCTTTGCTCATTCCAGTGATGCATCTTCCAGATGCTTCCAGCTGCCAAAGCAAGTGTCATACCCATCAATATCTCCTTGACAACACTTGGCCCTTTCAAGGTAGCATGAGCAATCCTAGGACCAGACATTTTCAATCTGTAACAAGAAAACCAGAAGCAAATGCATAAATGAGATGAAGAGAAGGAAAAACTTTCAGTTGCTGATTTTATGCAGCAATCACAAACCACAATGCATTATTAAGGGGGGGAATAAGAGGAAAAAAATAACACATACTGCTAAAAGCCAAGTGTTTGAAAGCATTAGATAATGAAATTTTTCTTGTAAGCTGATAAAGAAGATAATGTAGATTTGAGCAATTTTTGGCTATCAATGCTAATTGCGCCATTTGAGATTCTTATAATTAAAGGATCTTTAGGAGATAAAATGCAAATAGTTTGGAAAAAGGATAGATATCTACAAAATCATCAAACGACAAAAACTACTATCTATTAGCCTTGAACATTTGAAATAATTCTATGGTAGTCCCTCTCCCTCCTCCTTCAAATGAATTCCATATTTCTTTCTTCTTATTCCACTGATCTCCATCAATCATAAGCATTTCAAATGCTTAATTGAGCATTGGTAACTGAAGAGTCTTAATGCGCAATGCATGCCAGAAGATAATAATCAAGAGGGTATGCAAAACATATAAATTCATGAATTGAAGGCAGACAATAACCCCTCGAAATGTTTTTGTGTTGTTAAGACTTAAAGACAAAGAGTATCTAAAGGATTCGAATTTAGTCAAAACTTAAGATATCCTGCATCTCTTATGCAAGGATTCGATTGTATAATGTAGAATATATTCATTCCAATATCATCAAAATACTAGCTTAAGACAGTCCAATCAAACATAGACTAAAGTGAGCAATTCCTACAGAACGAGCAAATAGCAACACAGTATAACAATATAGACACAAAAACATATAATTAGAACAAGAAAGAAATAAACCATGAAGCTTTCAAAACACAAATAACATCATAGGAAATACAAAGTCACAGACACCATATACGCAAATTATTGTCTAAAGGAGTACAGATAAAAATGCTTTCAAAATGATTGGGAAGCAATATTCTCACACATCGCGACAAATGTCAATAAATCCACGAGATTAAACAACATGAAAAAGTCTAACCAGTACAGATCTCCATCTTCAATTTCTATACAAACAGATAAATAAAAGATTAAAATTCGATGGGAATAAACATGGTGGAGAAATTACTATTTTGATCTTAAATTAAAGCTTTTGAAACTAAGAAATAACACGATTAATCGGATTGAGAGATTCACAATCTAATAAAGCCCTATGATTTTAGTAATATTTGAGGGAAAAAAAGAGGAAAATCAGATTAATCAAAGAATGGACATATACACGAAATTAAGAACATTAAAATGAAGTTAAAATCAATAAGAAAGAAGAAAGAAGAGATCGCAATTAGGTTTAATGATTCACCTGTGTCAGGCAACGTTTACTTTCCACAGAGAGAGAGAGGGAGAGAGAGAGAAGAAAAGAAGCAAACAAAACAAACACTGGCCTCAGGCTCAGAGCACCCGCCCACAGGATTGGCCCAATTCCTTAAAGGTTTAGCGATGTCCACGTTTAAATGTGCGATTGGTCATTTCGCTTACCAGCATAGAGGAATAAAACTTTAAACTATAGAGTTCTTATTTTTTACCGTCTCATAAATAATAAAATGCTAAAGATATTAAAGTAAATTTAATTTAAAATAAAATAACAGAGCCCAAAATCTCAAGGTTTCAAGAACTAGTAAATAATTGCACCCAATCCAACCCTACAACATGTCTGAAATATCAAGCAGAATTATCTATTCAAAATAGAAAATGTTTTAAAAATAAAATAAGTAACATTGTTTAATCGTAGCATTGCAAGGATGGTCGTTGGGCTTTGGGGGGGGTCCCGTCTGGTCTCGATGGCCCATAAGGCAATTATGTTGTGGAAAATTTTCTTCGTAGGCAATAGTAATATTAATACCCTCTCGTATGTTGCGGTGTATCAAGTAGAAAACCACAAATCGTCGATTGAATAGTAAATCAAATCAAATAAAAACTAAAATAATAAAATTTTTTACAGATCTTATTTTTAGTTTGCAGCTCAATTTAATTATATATAAATAGTTTACGGTTTGGTTTAATTCGTTTTTTAAATCAATCCATTTGTTTAAACAAAAAAAAAAAAAGAATTTATACAATTATTTTGTACCTTTTTTTTTTCTATCAATCTTTATGGTTTTCATCATATTTTTCATATCTTATTTTTCTTTATCTTATCTTTAGGTTACTTATTAAAATTAAATTGAGTGACTTCTATCTAAAATTTCACATTTAATTTTTTTCTTTTTTTAAAAATTATTTATTTATTATATGTTTTCAAATCAAGTATCTGACTTTATTGCTCTCAACGTGTCTTTCGTATATTTTCTGGTCTTTGGTATATCTCCTTTATTTTCTTTTAATTGTTTTTGGATAAGTAACTTTACTTCTCTCTTCTCGTCATTGTTTGTTGAAACAGAATCTCTTATTCACGTCTAATCAAATTAGATTTATTAAGATCTTATGCAACTTTTTACACATTTAGAAAATTTCTTTTTCTAAATTGTCTATTTATTATATATTTTCAAATCAAGAGTCTGACTTAAGTACTCTCAGCATGTCTCTTGTCTATTTTCTAGTTTTTGGTATAGCTCTTTCATTTTCTTCGTATCTTTTTTGGACGAATAACTTTACTTCTCCCTTCTCGTTGTTGTTCATTGGAACAAAGTTTCTTATACTCATCCAATCAAATTAGATTTATTAAGATCTTGTATAAATTTTTTGTTAAATATCGTTATACATAATAAATGTATGAGAAATTAATTGAAAACCTATGAAAGTTTAGTGAAAAAAATATATTTTATTAGAGATAAAAATGTTTAACGAAAATTTGACAAAAACAGTTAGAATCAGATTAAACATTAAGAGGGCATCAACGTTTGAAGATAAGTCTAAATAAGAAATCAACGCTACTATTGATGATTCAAATAAGGAATTCCATCAAAGAGCCATTATAATACTTTTAAATACATATGATGTCACACCTTAAACTAGAGAATCATAATAGCCCTTCATGTAAACTAATCTATGCTAGAAACTAGCCACCTTAACTACTAACGTAAGTATAGCCTACGCAAGGCATTCACCACTCCTCTATTTGGAAGCTTCTTAATTAGTATTTGATAGAAGTTAACATGTGGTATAACTCTTCAAAATAACTATTGAAAATGGTTTTATAGCTTAAAAGTCCGAGGAAAAATCAAGTTTTACAACCATACGACAAATGAAACCTTAAATTTATTAAAATTTTCAAGAGCTACATTGTCGCGAAAAGTTATAATATCTACAAAAATTTTACTAAAAACCATAGGCTTACAAAGCATGAACTAAATTTTGTTAGCTGAAAACTAGGAGTTATTTGAGAAGACCCTATCAATTTTTCTATAAGTTAGTATAAATGATAAACCAAGTAGAAAGGAAATCGGGTAATCTTGAATCTCACTCTTCGACCTCGTTCTCTAATCTTTTGGAACTTAAAATAATACTGGTGAATCTATTGAAAACTTATAAAATAATTATAGGGGAATTAGCGACAACTTGTTTAATAAGTAGTAAGTGAGACGAAGACCATAACACATATCTAATGCAAAGTAACTAAGGTTTTCAAACAAGTTTAATTAGATACAATGCAAGTTCAAGCAAATTTCATTGTACGACATTGACCAGTCGTTGTGAAATCAGAAAAATTACGCCTGCTTTAATCAGAGTTTCGAGAAGTTTAATGCCACATACTTAGCTAATTAGAACTAAACTAGGGTCTCTACCTAAGACTACCTTTAAACCACGTTCTCTAACCTTTAAACCAAGTTCTCTAACCTTGCCTTAACCTCCTCTTCTGTTACTTAGTTCGATTAAGAATGTGGAAAGGACCTTTTCTACTATCTTGATCAAAGGATCCATATTTGGTTGAAAGTCTTAGTTGTTTCCCTTAGTAAATTGTGATGTAGGTTAGTAGTTAATTCGAGTTTATGTTGTATTGCTTTTAAAGTAATCAAGCAATTTCATACAATTCAAAGCAAGTAATACCATAAAACATCCAATACATATAATCCAACACTCCATAACAGTAGTACAATATTCAAACACATGCACTACATACATACAGGCTAATCACTTACAATCATGAACAAGACACATACTAAGGTTTCTAAGTATTATTAAGCAATACACCAAAGTATGGTGAAGTACCGATCCCACTTATCTAGATACTGATGCCTATTCTCCATGTGCATCACTCTTGTCTTCCCTTATCATTTCTAAAATTTAATATAACATCATTAGTTTCCATCTAATATGTAACACATGTGTTCATTATGAACATTTAAGTATGTTTTCAATTGTGTTATGTGAGTTTTTTAAAGTATTTATTAGATATTAATTAAGTATGGTACATTTTGACTAAGATTTCGACCTAATATAAGTTGCTGCTTAGTAGTTTCTGACCAAAGTTTTGACTTTAGTAAATTCTTAAAGACATAATTAGGTGACTTTCTGATCTACTCTCCGACTCCTAATGATCTAATATTCAATACTACCCATCTTCAAACTCTAAGTTGCTCTTACATTTTGCATCTTTCATCAAACTACTTTCTAACTAAGTTTCTAACTTAGATTCTAACTCAGCCTTGTGGTATAGGCTATTATTCGGGTGACTTCTAACTCATGTTCTGACTTTAATAGAAATATAGAGTTTATATATATTTTGATTCTTATATATAAACTTTAGTAAAAATACTTATTAAATGTCTATTTTGCTATATTATACTAATTGGTTTAATTATTTCACTAATCGTATCTAAAGGACACAAAAAGTTACTGTAGAACCTCTTATACAAATCCAAGATTCAATCCACTTCTGCATTGGTTTTTGACATACATTTTACTCATAAACTATTTCTCATACCCTTTTACTATACATTCTAACAAACCTTCTGATTTACTTTCTGACCTAAACTAAACACATTTTGAATTCTTAATTCACACAACTCCAGCATTCACACCGCTTGCTTCCTCATTCTAACACTTTAAATTAATACTTCAAACCTCAATGACAATAATAAACTAGCACTTGAAGACCCAATTACTCAATTAAACATCCATTCAATGAATTTTCATACACGTGCATACTAGTTAGAGAAACACCAAAAAATTCAACTTTTGAATTTTTGAAAACTATTTTCATGGAATCAAATTAGACATGTTGAAATGTTTATACATAAATTTAGGATCAAAACAACGTTATTTAGGCTATTAAAAATTAAAATTAATGTTCATTTTTGGCCAAGTTTATTAAGGAACACATATTTTGAATTGAAATTTGAAGAATATGGTTACATTTTTGGATTTTACACAAAAAATTACCTTAGAAAACCAAAAATCATAATTTTTAAAGCTTATTTACTATTTTTAGAAAAATAGAATAAAAAATAGCTAAAATCAAAACTCACCACTACTTACAACTCTAGCCACCATTCGAAGATGAGGGTTTGTCTTCCCAAGTTGGCACCACCGGCTCTATCTCCAAGTGGTTTGGCTCACTCTTAAGTGGTGATAAGCATAGAGAACATGAAAATTCCTTATTTTTGCACCATTCTATACTAATTTTTGTTTCAATGTTTCTCTTCTATTTCTAGGCTTTCTCCAAACTTTTTTGAGCTTCAATTTAACCAAACATCATTATGAAATAGCTCCTAAAAATTTAGAATGCCATCTTGGTTTATTAGAGAATTTCAAGAGTGACAAATGTTAGTTTTTCCCCTTCTTTCCTATGTTAAGTGTCATTAAATCTTGTTCCCATATTACACTAACCTTTTACAAGTTGTGCTATGCCTCACACTTGCTTTTTAAGTTGTCTAGGAATTTTTTTATAATTTTTTCCACTTTTTATTAATTTATTTAGTAGATTTTACACAATTTCAAGTATTTTCTACAATTACGAGTACATATATTTATATAATAATTATACTCGATATATATACATGTCTTTTAATTTGTTGACTAGTTCCTCTAAAGTTAGAAGGGTACAGGAATTCATCTTGACCATCTAATTTGTTATTGTGAGTGTAGGTGTTTGAATGAGGTCGCGTGCATGCTGTGTAACAAATGCGTTACACGTAATAAAGGGAAATTACTTGACTTAAATAATACTCATGAGATGATCGAGTAAGGAATGGAAGGGAAGAGAAATAGATGATCTTAATAAGGCTCTAACATAAGATATGACAAATAGAGTTGTAGAGGAGCTAAATATAATCAAATTTTGCTTTTTGTGATAATCGAGGTATGTGTTCTTGAGTAAGTTAAGTGTTTAACTTGTTTAAGTAGAAAATCTAATAAAGTAACGGTGTTAGTCTTGGCTTTCTTTTGTCCAAATAAAGGAGGGGTTGGGATATTTATAAAAGATGGCTATTAATCTCATCCATTGGATTATAATGACAATTAACGGTTAGAATCGATCACTTTTTTATGGACCTTAAATGGATTCTCTTAATGGGTTTAGGCTAAACAATAGTCTCATTTTCTTAGTATGAGGCAAACTAAGAAAGATTAGATGAGGTGAATTGACCCAACAAGCCTTACTACAAGCTAACTATGCTAAATCTCTCTTTATCATCTCGAATACATGGGTTTAACTTTTTAAGCCTTGTCACATTAGTCTAAATTGCTAAATCTATTTAATTATTAGGCTTGAAACCCACAATCAAATTTATCCCTCTATAGTCACCACCTTTGTCCTTTTACATGGTCACTATGGGTGGAAAAATGAAAAACTAGAGAATCCTTAGGTTTGCATCGTTATATAAGCCATTATAATGCAAGTAGGATGTTCCGTATGGTTAGAAGCAAGTTAGGAGGGGTTAACATAGGATCTTTATCTGCAAAATACTTTTAGCAAGAAAATATTTTTCTTAATGTGTGTGTTTTTTTTTTTTCAATTTTTCTTTTAAATTTCTAGTATTTGATTTTTTATTAATTATATATAATTATATTTTCATACTTAATTTTTCATTTTATATATTATTTTTACTTTTTCTCTTTTTTTATTTGTAAGACATTGACATGTAGGTGCCATATAAGTACCAACAATTAACGGCTACATCACACACATTTAAAATGGTTATAACAACCTTTTGATGGAATTCCTTATTACGTTGATTCCTTATTTGAACCTACTTTAAAATATTAATCCCTTTCTATGTAATTTGGCCTAATTTATTATAAATTAATTATATAATAAATATAACAATAATGCTATATATAAAGTAGCCATTTTTAGTATATTAGTTGAATTGGATTAATTGACATTTTTAGTCTCATTGAAGTAACATGAAAGAAATGTATTATATAATTATAAACAACATTGTCAAACCCAAGTTGAGCTACATGACTAACCTAATCCAACTTGACTTAACCATGAAATCGATTCGGTTCAACCCTAATTTGACCTTAGCTCAACCCGATTCATCCCTTTAACCCTTAACCCTCTCACCTGGTCGAATCAATCATCCAGGTTGAGTTTGACAATACTAATTAAAAATGGTAGATGATATATGTGAAATGCTAATATTATCAAAAGGTGATTTGGGAAAATAAAAAAAAAAAAAAGACACCAAAAATATCCTCGTTACACTTAAATAATATAGAAGATTTATTAAATTTAATTACATATGTAAAAGGCACCTTAGTTAACTAGGAAGGGTATCATGGTTCAAAAGGTATCTTGGTTAGCTTAAGGTACTTTAGTCAACCACTCAAGCATTGAAGCTTTGCTTATTTTTCTTCAATTATCTTTAGTTTTAATTATGTATTGATCAACGAACTGTGATAAGGAGGGTTAGACTTTAATTCCTTAAATGGTTGTGTTGATGGGCTTCAGTACTAATTAAGCTCCTTACTCCAAGTTACCTACAAAAAGCCCTTTATGAGTTTGACTAAGAAGGCTCTCTGTCGCTTAAGTTAGCAAAGAGGATCGAAGGAAAAAGAAGTTAAGAAGTATTCGAGCACTCTAATGCTCGAGTCTAGTGAAGGTAAATGTATTAAGAGAAATATGAAGTTCTAAGGTTCAAATCCCCTTACTTGTTAGCTCCATGCACTATTATAGGGCAAGGAGTACAACTACCTTGGTACATGTTAGTTTAAGGTTCATCCATACTAGCTGCTGGCAAGGGATACATGCTGAAGGGTTAATAGGGTAGCTCTCGATGTTAGTCGGCCATGACCACACTAACAACTACATCTATAATTCGGGGTTCTAACATCTTTAGAGTATATCAGGTGTGCTAGCAGTACCATGAATGTTAGGCCATAATTAATTAGTCAAGGAGAGGGGTAGGCGCTAAAGAAAAATGTTTCCGATGACATAGGAGAAAGGGTCCAAGTGACCCGTAAGTTGTAGGCCAGACTCCAAGGGAAAGCCTGTGGAAGCAAGGGATGTCCTTGTGCAGTAGGCTTAAGCCTAGAGGTAAAGTGGCCCCTCATAGATCAAGTGGTTGATTGCGTCCTTAAGGATCGCATGCTTGGAGAGTAGACTTTTAAAGTATTTATGAGTGAGCTTAGTGATCAAAAACAGTGGAGCACTTGAACAAGGTGATGTATTTGGTCGCCCAACTATCGAGGGGCCTTAAAGGGTCTTTGCTTGGATTAGGCTTTGGGTAGGCCCAAAATGGGGAATCAACATTACTTATTTTATGTTTTCTTTCCCTAATAAGTTATGGTTATTTAATATTTATGTATTGAATTGTTTTCCATATTAGATAATCTTTTATTTGATCATTCAAATTTTTTATTTATCTTAACCTTCTTCAATAAGGACCAAAAGAACAAAGTCCATCAAACTTCTACTATTTTTAAATACTCTAACATAGCTTTTGTATTCTCTTATATAGCCTAGCTTAACTTTTATTATTTCTAACCATTTCCCCTTAAAAGAAAATGCTTTATTTTATTTATAGTATAGTCTCTGATAAATGGAAAAGATCGTTGATCCATTTGAATCAAGTCTTTACAAAAGCATGTAAATGACAAAGATCAAAAGTAACAAAAACTGCTTTGATTAATCTAAATTTTTGAGTTAGATCTTCCACCACTTTCTTTACATTCCTATAAATGTGTAAGACTAAGGGTCCTACTTGTTTCACTAACATTTGAATTTTCTAGATTTAATGGTGGATCTTCCATGGATGGTTGGAAAGGTAAGTAATCCAATTTACAATTATCGAAGAATCTACTTCAATATTAATGTTATTATGCTTAAAAAGCTCCAAATCTCTTCCCACTGTTGACAGCATGTGATATGCTCATTTTCTAAATTTGTCCAAATGTAAAGGTCATTCTTCTATTTTCACCCCACGCCAACCCCTTCTTGCCATCACACTAGTAGCATATGAAGAGTCCATGTTCAACTTCCAATATCCCAGTTTTAGCTCTTTCCAATGCACTATTAGATGGAATGAATTTCAGTTGCTTATCTAGTATTTTATCTACTTTAAATGTCATATCAATATTAGCAACTATTCATTCATAAGCTAACTCTACATTTTGGTCTCCATTATGCTTGTGTCCTAACGAAATAACAAAAAAATTCCATAACAAAGTTGTAGCAATTGAAGATTGTGTGTATTTCTTCTTAATCCTTGTTGCTTACGATCAAATAAAATCCTAAATGCTTTTAAAGTCCATTAGTTAGTATAGCTGAAAAGGTTCTAAAAGTTTGGACGAAAAACTATGGAACTAGCATTGTTGTTGAAAGGCATGAAGCTTCCTTATAAAGATTGAAACTTCCATTGGTATTTGGTATCTAGAAACAAGACAAATCTACTAATGAATTCCGAATGCTTCTGATGTGATTCCAAGTTTGCATACTTGATAATTTACCATCATTTGAAAGCTTCCAATAAGGAAGATCTTGATTACTTCCATCAAAGGGATTTTAATTAATTATATTTGCCATTTCCAAGCCTAATATTTAGATTAACAATTCCTTATTCTAGATGTCATTTAATCCATAATCCATTACTCTCTTTACACCTAACTTTGGTGTAGGCAATAATTGGTTTAGTACATCAACTCTATTTTCTAACTAGAAATTACAATTACCATTAGGAATGTGTAACACCCTAAAACTCGAGATGTTTCAGTCCACCATGTGTTCCTATCGTCTATTAACACATTAGGTGTACATAAATACTAAAATCTCCAAAATCATCTATTAAAATCTACAAACATTTCCAAAAGAATTTAATTCTTAAAATAAATCCAAAATAACCTCCAAATAATTTTTATAACGCTTTAAATAAGAATTTACTAATGGCAAAATAAATTGTAATTGTCCTAACTCGATTTCAAATTCTTTTTCCATAATAAAAACTCTATTCTCTACTCTCCATCTTAGTATACTTGACAAATGAATCTAAAACCATCAAACTTAATAATTTCCACTTAAGTACTTGTACATAAAAAATTAATATAAGGTGAGCCAGAGCCTAGTATGAAATATAACAAGCACATGTACATAATACACACTACTAATCACATGAATAACCATCATAACCAATACAACAAACACCATTTATAATCTTGATTATTAGCCAACAACCAACACAATTTTAGTATGGACCTACGCCTTAGTAACACTTCCTAAAATCTAGCTAGGTTGTCACAATATGGAACCCCTATAAGATGAGTTGCGTATAATCACAAGGTATTTAACCAATCCTATTATGCCTTAGAACCTACGGAGTTATAGCTTACCACATGTCCTTAGCCTCTATTGATACATCAAGCGTATACCTTTAACTAAAATCTCCAAACAAACATAGTTTCCCAAATAACTGTAGTAATTGCCAATAATTGTTTCAATAAAATCTAAGATTTTAAATAAAACCAACATAACTATAAAGTAAACTTTACAATTTTCTAAACATATATATACACACACACACACATAAATCATGTAACGTATTCCAATTGTTCTAATTCAAATTGTAAGCTCACAATAAAGATTCTATTGCCACTCCTTAACCTAGTAATCTTGACATCCTTAACCAAAATCAATAAATTTTGAAATTTTTCACTAAGCACTTGCACCTAAAAAATTAAAAGTAGAATAAGCCAAAACCCAATATGGAATACCAAATGCATAGGGCATGATCAAGCAATCATATTTCACATGGATACAAGTAGTAATAATGAATGCAACAAGTAACCAATTTATATCTTTAATAATTAAGCCATCAACCAACAAAATCTTGGTATCCCAAGACTTGAGATAACTTATGACCCCGACATAAGCAACCCAGTATCAGAGTAACTAAGTAACAAATAGCTAACCTAAATATACCTAAGTTCTTTCGGTATGGGACTCTACTGGCGACAACGTTTTGTAAAGATCACTAAGTGTCTCTCCAATACCACTAGCGATAGGAATCAAACAACTAGACATTTAACCTAAACCTAAGCTCAAGGTCTTGAGGGACTGACGAAGTGGATTCTATTGTTCCTACCATCTCCCATCGAAACCAAATTGATCCTTACTGTAACTAACTTCACATGCCGAGCCGAGTAACTTCTCACCTATCAGTAATCAAATGCCAACCTGAAATATGCTCCACTAACAGCTCGGCAATATTGGTGCTGAGAACCTCAAAGTGCGTCTAAACCCACATGTTTTAAAAGGACCCCTAAGTCTGCTTGGCGCTTCTACTCAGCAATCCCCATCCTAATCGTACCACTTGTCTATTTTCGCTAGAAACACCCCTAATGATTGAATACCACGTATCCAATCCTATATGAAAGGATTCTACTCCACTAATCATTAATTTACTTTGATTTTTCATCTGTACCCTTTATTATTCCTCATACATTATTTCTTTTAGACAATATCCCTTTTTTGTTTTTTCCATTTTAAGTAAGATGCCCTAAGTTTTTGGGTATATATACCCTTTATAATATGCTTACTCCTTTTTCTTATTCTTATCTTGACCCTTAAGCAAGGTTAGGTGATGAGCAACTTCACTAAGCTGCTCGTGCGTTATATCGAGCTAGTTTTGTAAGTCCATGGAGTTTCCTTAATACATTACATCCTTAGAATCGTTCATGATTTACTTGTTTATCTCGTTTTCTTGTTCCAATTTTTGCATTTCATCACCTTTAACTTCAAGCTTCCTATAAGCTTAGAGTAACCCTAGTATGGTTGCCCTTGTTTACTCTTAGCACAATGTATTATCTTGGTATTAAAGCAAAGGTTTGTTTGAGTAAGTTGTATCTGAGCTTCTTTATGTGTAATGTTTATTGTGGTAGTGTGTTGTAGTTATGTAGAGGTTAGCTGTAAATGTTTAAGTAAGTAGAAGACATAGTAGTTTACTATTGTTATATACTCTATTTCGAGCATACAAAAACAAAGAAAATTTCCAACTAAGTTTATTATTCTTCGAAGTAGTTGTTTTGTTTACAATTAGTTTGAACCTTCAAGTGGAGAAGTAAGTGTGTGTGAGTTGTTTAGTTTAAGTGGACAATATTTGTTGTTTCGTAGATTCTAAGTTTATTTACTAAGCTTTGTCAAAAGGATGACGGATCTAAATGTCAATGTTGGTATTGGAGATGACAATAGTAACATTATCCACAATAGACGATAACCTCATAACACACCCTTGGAAGTATGGATGAGAAAATTGATAAGATAGCTAACCTTATAGCTAATCTAACTAGAACTATTCATACATTGCCCTTTCAATCTACAAAGGCCATGCAGAATATACCTTAAGCTGCTCAACTAGTGAGAGGATAGATCTCGGCTCGATAAGATCAAGGTGGAAGAGTAGGAAGACGTGTGTAGAGAAGAACTAACTTAAGTGATATAGGTAAAGAAGGAGAAGAAGAGTACAATGAGGAAGAAGAGCAAGCTCAAATACTCCAAGCTACTGACCATATGAAGCTTTAGATTCTCAGCTTCAATGGTTTTGAAATGGCAATGGCTATCTAGATTAGGAAGAAAAGGTAGAGTATATTTTTTATTATTACCAATATGAAGATTATAAAAAAGTGAGGACTACTGCTATAGAGTTCTTAGGTTATGCCGTAACGTGGTGGAAGAACTTCTAAATTATGAGAAGACAAAAAAGATATAAGAAAGTAAGCACTTGGCCCTAGATAAAGAGGATACTTAAAAATAGATTCATGTCGAATGCTTATTTACAAGATACTTTTGCTCGACTTTAAGAGCCGAAGTAAGGAAACCAAACTATTGATGAATATGTTCAGGAGTTCTAAGTACATATGATTCAATGTGAAGTGGATGAACCATTAGCCTAAATAGAATCTCAATTTCTCACTGGATTGAGAGGCAACGTCTGAGATGTCATAAAGCTTCAATAGTTTATTATATTGGACGAGGTTATAAGAATAGCCTAGCGAGTGAAAAGATAAAGGAGGAAGAAGTCAAGCTAACCTTCAATGAACCAACCTGTACAATCAAGCGAACCTACTTAAGGGGGCTACTAAGCTCAATAAAATGCTAAGCTGAGTATGTCAGAGCTGAACAAAAGAGCCAACCAACTGATGGTAAAATGCCATCGAGAACTTATGAGAAGGGACAAGGATCTAGAAGGAAGATGAGCCAGATTAAGTACTTTTAAGTGCCAGGGGTTTAGATACATAGCCACCTAATGTCTAAACAGGTGAACTATGATAATCAAATGAGATGTTCCAAAACTCGATGTAAATAGTATTGATGAGGAGTCCAAGGAGGAGGTTACCCCTAAGAAGGATATAACCAGGAAGATAAGCTTATTGAAGAGGATGTGTTTGCTAAGGATCTATACAAACTAACTTTATTTGTCTAACGTAGGATGAGTATAAGACCCCCTACTAGGGAGGAGTAGAGAGAGAACTTATTCAACATCACTTGTAAAGTAAATAAGCAGGTTTATGTGCTCATAGTGAATAGTGGAAGCTACACCAATGTATCATCTACCGATTTGGTTAAGAAGCTCAAGTTGCCAAGTATCTCGCACTTAAAGCCATGTAAGTTATAATGGCTAAATGAGAAGAGAGCACTACATGTCACTAAGCAAGCATTATTGCCAATCTCTATTTGAAATTACTCTGATGAGATTCTTTATGATGTATTGCCCATTTGTGCATCTCATGTATTACTAAACAGACCTTGGCTTTTTGATCGAAGGGTTATACATGAAGGGTTTAGAAGGCCTTGATTCAAAGTAGAGTTAAGCTCCGAGAAGCTATTAAGGCCAACATGCCAATCTTTCTATTGATCAAACGACTACTAGAGCTGAAGGAGCAGATTGAGTTACCCCTAGAGGTCAAGGAGCTATTGGATGAGTACGTCAATCTATTTTCGAACAATTGCCTGATGAATTGCCCCCTTTCAGTGGCATTAAACATTGCATTGACTTAATATCTAGCGTTGCCTTACCAAACAAGTTAGCTTATCAAATGAATCCTAAATAAGCTATAAAGCTCCAAAGACAAGTCAATGAGCTATTGGGAAAGGGATATGTAAGGAAAAGTCTCAACCCTTATGCTGAACTAGTGCTCTTCATGTCGAAAAAGGATGGTACTTGGCGTATGTGCATAGATAATAGAGCTATGAACAAGATCACGATCAAGTACTAGTATCCTATCCCCAAGTTGGATGACATGTTCGAGAAACTAAATGGAGCTAGGGTCTTCAGTAAAATTGATTTGAAGTCTAGCTACAATCAAATTCGGATGAAGCCAAGAGATGAGTGAAAGTCTACATTCAAAACTCGACATGGTCTTTACGAATGGATGGTAATACCTTTTGGCTTATCAAATGCCCCGAACACCTTCATGAGATTGATGAATCATGTATTGAGAAACTTGATTGGGAAATGTATCATGGTAAACTTTAATGACATCCTTATTTATAGTACTGACCTACCAAGCCACTCTGAGCGTTTTTGTGCCATATTTGATGTGCTCCATGTTGAGAGATTATTCAACAATTTAAAAAAGTGATGTTTCCATCAAGAGGAAGTGGTTTTTCTAGGATATTTATTTGGTGGAGGAGGCTTGCGAGTTAATGATGAGAAAATCCGTGCTATCGTCAAGTAGTCGACCCCAAGCACCTGTGCCAAGGTGAGAAGTTTCCATGGACTTGCATCCTTTTATCGAAGATTCATCAAAAGTTTCAATACCATTGTTGTATCCCTTACTGAGCTGACAAAGAAGAATATTAAATTCAAATAGGGCGAGAAAGAGAAGAGAAGTTTTGTTGAGGTGAAAACAAGATTAACTTCTACACCAGTATTAACTTTACCCAACTTCAAGAAGATTTTTAAGCTCAAATGTAATGCGTCAAGCATTGGGATAGGCACTTTCTTAATGCAAGAAGACCAACTAATTGCTTATCATAGCGAAAAGCTAAGAGAACCTCAATTGGACTACTTAATGTATGATAAAAAAACTTCTAACCCTTATCCAAGTACTTTAAGTATGGCAGCACTATCTATTGCCGAGAGAATTTATTATTTATACAAATTATGAATCCTTGAGGCACCTTGGAAGTTAGGCTAAATTATCGAAAGAGGCAAGTGCGATGGATCAAATTCCTAGAAGGATTCAACTTTATGATCAAGTACAAGTAGGGCAAGACCAATGTGATTGTTGACATCTTATTACGCTAGTATGTCCTTTTAACTGAGCTATAGATGAGACTTTTAAGATTTGCAAACATCAAAGAGCAGTATTCTCAAGAACCCCATTTAGGTCCTATATTTGGATGATGTGTAAAGAGAAGAACAATAGATGACTATCATATGGAAGATGGTTATCTGTTCCAAAGTGGTAAGCTATGTGTGCTAACTAATTCTATACAAAAGCTATTAATAAGGGAAGCTCGTGATAGAGGGCTTTTTGGCCATTATGGAGAGAAGAGGATGTATGAGCTATTGAGAAGAAGGTTCTTTTAACCCAAGATGAGGTAAGATGTGCACCGAATTATTAAGGCTTATACTACTTATAAGAGGGCCAAATGCCAAGCCAAATAACAGTAAGTAATGCCTTTGCCTCTCCTGACCAAACCTTAGACTGAGTTAAGCATAAACTTTGTTCTCGAATTGCCGAGAATTGCATAAAGCAAAAATTTTGTGATGGTCGTCATGAATAGATTTAGTAAGATGGCACACTTTATGCCTTACTCCAAAACTAACGATGCTTCAACTCTTACTTTTCTCTTTTTGTAGGAGATTATTCATTTGCATGGCATACCGAGAAGTATGGTATCGAATAGAGATCTAAAGTTTCTGAGCCATTTTTAGAGGACTCTTTGGCATTGTATGGGGACTTAACTACTATTCAACACTTCTTGTCATCCCAAACCAATGGCTAAACAAAGGTAATCAACTATACTTTAGAATCACTACTTCAAGCTACTATGAGAAAGAACTTAGCTGAATAGGATGTCTGTTTGCCTGTAGTGGAATTCACTTACAACCACACAGTACATAACACCACCAAACCAACATCTTTTAAAGTTGTCTATGGCTTCAATCTAAAGCTACCCCTTGATTATGCCCTAAGGCCCATGCTTGAGCAAGAAGACCTTCACATAAGAGCCCAAGCACAATCTTTGCAACAAATCTATAAGAAGGTTACTTAGCGAATTGACTAAGCTACTGAGAAGTTAAGAGAAAAGAGTAAAGGGAGGAAGTTAACACAATGTCAACCTGGTGATTTGGTATGGCTATACTTGAGTAAGGAGAGGTTTCTAAACAAGAGAAAGAATAAGTTATCTGCTCAAGTCAAAGGTCCCTTCAGAGTACTCTAAAAGATTAATGGCAATGCCTATTAACTGGAATTCCTAAAGACTATGGAGTTTCTAACATATTTAACATTGCCAACCTCATCCCTTATTGACTTGAAGGAGAATTGATCGAAGACCAACTAGATTTGATCCCAAGTCCAAATTAGGGGATGATAGGAATCAAATAACTAGACCTTTAACCTTAACTCAAGGTCAAGGTCTTGAAGGACTGACGAAGTGGATTCTATTATTCCAACCAACTCTTACTATAACCAAATTAATCCTCACTACTAACCAACTCCATATTCTAAACTGAGTAACTTCTCATCTATCAGTAATCAAATGCTGACTTGAAATATACTCCACTAACAGCTCAATACTTTTCATACATCTACTCGTCCATAACCATGCCAACCAATAGCTTGGTAGTATTGGTGCTAAGAACCCCAAAGCGCGTTTGAACCCACATGTCTCGGAAGGACCCCCAGGTCTACTCGGCAATCCCCATCCTAACCATTCCACTTCTCTGTTTCTACTAGAAGTGCCCCCAGTAACTAAATGCCACGTATCTAATTCCACATAAAAGGATTCTGTTGCACTAATCACTAATTTACTTTGATTTTTCATTTGTACACTTTGTTATTCCTTGTACATTACTTCTTTTAGACAATAACCCTTTTTGTCTTTTCCATTTTAAGTAGGATGCCTTAAGTTTTCAAGTATAAATACCCTTTATAATATGTAGCCGCAATATCATATACATCTGGTATTGAATATACTTAATTGTTCCTTTCGTGAGCTAGTGTGCTTACTCCTTTTACTTACTCTTATCCTGACTCCTAAGCAAGGCTAAGTGGTGAGTGACTTCACCAAGTTGCTTGTGCATCATATTGAGCTAGTTTTGTGAGTTTATGGAGTTTTCTTGGTGCATCACTTCCTTAGTGTATCACATCCTTAGAATCATTCATAGTTTACTTGTTTATCCTGTTTTCTTATTCTAGTTTTTGCATTTTATCACCTTTCACTTCGAGCTTTTTGTAAGCTTAGATTTACCCCAATGCAGTCACCTTTGTCTACTCTTAGCATAGTGTATCAACTAGACCCTATTAGTGGATAGTCAAAGCCAAGTATAAGCAGTGTAATAAATAATTTAGCTAGATATATGTATTAAGTTCATTTATTGCTAACTTAACAAGTACAAACACATAAGCAAGTATCCTATCCCTAACTCCATAATAGTGTTCAACAAGAATCCTAGTTTTCTACAACTTGGTACATCACAGAAATAAGTAACTCAACCCTTAAACTCAATCATAAAAGCCAAAGCCACTACTCAGTCCTCATATCCTAACCCTTCAACTATGCCACAAGTCTTTATAAGGAGTCTCAATTCATTCCTTGGAAAAACGAAGTTTGGTTGTTGTTTGGATTTAGGAAACTTATTTAAAAATATGTTAGGAAGGTTTTAGAATGAAGAAGGTTGAAAAAGCACCAAAGAAGGAAAAGGAAACTAACTATACACTCTAACAAACATAATGTCTAAATGCCAGAAGGTGAAGCATTCGGATGCCATGCAACAACTTATGTTCGTAAGTTAGACACCCGTAGTGTCTGGACGCTACTAGGCATGGCGTTCGGATGCTAACTACAGTCTACAATTCACGAATTCTCTCTTACTCAAACCCAACCTCGAATCTAAACGTCAAACTTCACTTCCTCGGTCTTTTCCCATTCTTAAGCACATCTCCAAACTCTCCACAACAACTTTCGATCATTACAACAAAAATCTCAACCCAAATCACAACCAGCATTGCAACCTCCACAATTCATAACAAGAATGGAGCTTTAAATAAATTAGGGGTTTAAAGACGACTTATTTGTTATTTTTTTATGTAAGAACGCTTAAATCTACAATTCTCACTTCCTACTTCTATGAAAATGAATTTCCCTAGGTTTCCTACACCAATTCTAAAGGAAAACGAATTTTCTTCAATATAGATACAATAACTTACCCAAATAGGTTGTCTCTGTGTGCAAATTGATGTTTGCTTCACTTGAAACACACAAATTTCCCTTAATTCTGAACCCTAAGTTATTCTTGAGATGTCTCTTATAGGTTTTTTGTTTTTGTGAAAAAGAAATGTATAAGAAAGGTAAGGGATAGTGGGAACAAAATAAAACATAGTGGAAAAGGTAGAGGGTTTGAAACTTCCTCTGGACAACTTTGCCCCTACTACTTAAGGTTAATTACATGTCATACCAAAGCTTATTATTTTTAAACTCTTTTATATTCTTTAAATCTTTTTTATTCACTTATTTCTAAATTCGGATTTTACAAACCCTCTTAGATCTTATCAAGAGTAGGTTAAAGTAGGATGAGCACAAATAGTATCAAATAACCCTCCTGAATTAATCCTGGTCAAACATATATTCTAAAGAAGCACAACAAGTAAACACTTATCCTGTTCCTAGTATCGATTATCCAAATTCACAACTTCCTTTATCTCACTTAAACCTGAATTAGAAAACAATTTTAAGTTACAAAACCATGCTTAGTTATAGCTTAGATCAACGTCTAAAGATAGGTCACAATTAAATACGTATTAGTTTTAATTAAAAGGAAGAGGCAATCCTATAGCTAAAAGAATATAATTCATCTGAAGTTAAATCCCTCACTTTAGATTTACAATTATCTACCCGTCGAATAACTTAACTATTTATATCCTAACTATTCTATATTACAATTAACTAACAACTTCTAATTATCAACTAAGCAAATAATATGTTTAACTCATTACATGCTAACTTTATCATAGCTACTCTTCATAACATATTTTATATTTTTATAACTAATTAATTTATCAATTAACTATAAATGCTATGTTTTTCATAAATTTTAAGATTAATTTAACTAAAACCTATTAACTAAATTTTATAAGTTAATAACTTTTATCAATTAGCTTCTATAGCTTATTGACTTATATTAGGTTAAATAGTATCATTAACTATCTTATTATTATATTACTTGAGTTAATTAGGTGTCATTAATTTTCTTAATTAATTTAATTGGGATTATTGATTAGGCAAATTAATGGAGTCTATATATTATTTCAAAATTTTAAATTCAAAACTTGATTAAGTTTTCATTGTCTCTTAATTATTATTATCATCAATTATTTTTATTCATTAACACCCTAATAACACATTAGGTTATTTCAAAGTTTCAATTTATATACAAGATTATTATTATCACCATTGTTGTTATTATTATGTAGATATATGTTTCTTGTTACCTGTGGAAACATGCATATACTTATATATATATAAACTATTGAAATAAAATTATTAATTTTATTAACCTACAACTTACATTATATATAATAACATTATATAATAAACTCAATAGACCTAATTTACTTTAAAATATGACATTTTTTAACTAAATACTTATATATTAATAGTTCGCTAAATTGTACAATATGATTTATCTAGACCAAAAGTAACGAAATTATTTTTTAGTAAATATTGATAATAAGAATGTAATTTAATTAACAAGTAGAAAAGTGTTTTTTTTTTTTTCACTTTCTTCCTTAATTCCAACAAGAATCCATCTCTAATTTAACATCCAAAATTCTTAAACATCAGGGATTCTGTGATTAGCTTGATTGACCAACAATACAATTGATTAATGCCCTCTCTTGAATGTGTGATTTCAAAGCTGACAAATGCCTAAAAATCCTACTTTTCTCCTAATGCAAGATCCTTTGTTTTAATCAAGCTAGTTTGACACTTTAGATTGATTACAAATAATATAATTTAACCCATAACAATATGTAGATTTAACACCCTAATCTCATAATTGTTTTCATGCATAGGTCATTTGTCAATAATATTACAATACATACAACTTTTACCACTTTATTATGAAAAATTGTCTATTAAGTTTGAAACTTACGATTAAACTCTAATTTCATCACATACCTTAAATATAAGACAAATAACACTTACCTCAACCAATTACTCTGTGCATCAATCATATTGCAATACCTACAACTTTTACCACTTTATTATGAAAAATTGTCTATTAAGTTTGAAACTTATGATTAAAATCTAATTTCATCACGAACCTTAAATATAAGACGAATAATGCTTACCTCAACCAATTCCTCTATGCGTCAATCTCTTAAATATAAGATGTATGATTTAATCCTTTAGTTTTCTTAATTAGTAGATACAAAGTATTAGAAATATCACATTCCATTAAAAAAATTAAACTTTGAAGAAAAGAGATTAAGAGAACCTACTTACCTCTCCCAATGGTCATTGCAAGCCTAGACTATTAGAATTTCCTTTGCCCTATTTATATATTGAAAGTCTAGGGTTTTCAAAAGACTTACGCTAATACGATGAGGAAGTAACCACCAAATCATTTGCAATACCAATAAGGTGGCTGTTACTAGTATTATTACTTTAAGGGAGGAATTACTAAATTACCCTACACTTAAAGTCATATAAATTTATATATTTTTGGGGTATTTTAGAATGCCAAAAAAATACATGCTTTTCTACGCTACTCTAGCTTTGATTAATCTTTTTCAAGTTGGAGAATCTAAGCTTCTCTCATGAACTAGACACGAGAGAATTTTTCTTACACATTTTGAGAACTATTATGAAAATTAGGAATTATTGACTCCAAATAACCAACAAAGTTTCGTATCTTACTATTACTCTACTAGCACATGATGCCTATTGAAAAATGAGTTGGTAACTCATCTTAGTTTAGAGAACCCACTTGATTCGTAATTCTAATATCTCGGTTTGGCTTCTTCCAATGCACTATCTTTAAATTTTTATCCCTAGTATAGATATGTATGAATTTGTGAAAAGTAAATGGTATGACTTTTAGTGGCTTGATTGGTATTTTATCTAATTTTATAATCTCCTTGTGCTTCAGGACCCCATAGTCAAAGAGTTGAACAATGAAAATAGATGGCGAATGCTTGATCGAAACCCTTATGCAAACCCTAATATTCTTGCCGAATTTATAGCCGGCCAATTAAAAAATCGAGTCTCATTTTCACAATAATAGTAGCAACTGTACATTTAGAAGCTAACTCCACATTTTAGTCACTTTTAAGCCAATATCTTAAGTGAAATAATCAAAAATTCCATAACAAAGTCTCAACAATTGAAGATTACATGTGCTTCTTCTTTTTAAACCTCATTGCCCACCAATGGGAAAAACTTTAGCTGCTTATATAGTGCATTAGTTGTTGTCACTAAAAAGGTTTTAAAAGTTTGGACAAAAACTCTAAAACACTCTACAACCAACATCTAGAAGCTAATTGCACACCCCTTCTTTTGATAGCATTATCAATTGGCTTCTATTAGTTATCAAACATAAGTCAAAGGAGCCTCAATGTAAACATCATTGATCAAATGTACAATTTTATAAAAATGATGCCTATATTGAACTTTGTTTATGTTTGATATATTGTTGAATATATGGTTAATAAATGGCCAATTGAGATACAACATAACAAGACTTTTAGCCAAAAAAAAAAAAAAGGAAAAAAAGAAAGAAAGAAAAGAAAAAAGAAAAAAGGATACAAGAAATTATAAATAACTTTCCTAAACTTCGACCTAGTGTAAATTCATTAACTAAATTTTTAAATATTACAAATCACCACCCAACCTACACCATCACCCCTCGGAAACCAACACTTCCAAAAAAACAAACCCAAAAAAGGAAAAAAAATCTATGATAAATTAGTAACACAAGGAATATTTCCTTTTTCGCTTAAAAAGGATCACAACATTATCAATGTTTAAGGAGCTTTAAAGTATATTTTTATAAGTTCAGGGAGCATTTTAGCACCAAGATTAAAAGTTGAGGGAGATTATTTGCAATCTATAGAGTTATTTATCAATTTATCAAAGTATAAAAAGTGATTTGCAATATTTGAAAGTTTATGGAATAAATACATGCCTAATTAAAGCTTAGGAAGGGCTATTTGCATTTTTCATAAAAAAAATAAAAAAATGACACAACAAGATTACAAACGAGTTTGAGATGGTATAATCTAATATGATTGATAAATAGACAAGTATACTTAGAGCCTTTTATAAATGTATCTAGACTTGAGTCCAATCTAGATTGTTTTTTATGCACTCAACAAAAATTTAAAGGTCAAGGCTTTTTACCATTACTTCTAAGTTTTAATTAATGCTACGTTTGGTTTACAAAATAGAATAAGGTAAGAATAAAATTGCAATTCTTTAGGATAAAAATAGAGAAGCCGCAACTATTTCTTATAGTTATTTTAAGGTTTTATAAATAAATATGAAAATATACTATTAAAAATCAAAGAATAGCTATTTATACAATTTCTCATTTTTCATTAATAGCAATTCTATGGAATGATCATTCTGTAAACTAAATGCAAAAATAGGTTTTTAGATGAGAAACAACTATTTTATTCAGCCCTTATAAGATTAACTGCATAGGCAGTAAATCTCTTAAAGACCTTGTGGAATTGATAATTTAATCTTTTCTCACATCTTTTCATTTTTTTTAATAGTTTTATACATTAAAAAAAATTGCTTCAAAGTAAAAACATGAGAACGTTAATAATTTTACTTATGGTAGGTCCTCAATTTGCTTATGGAATATAATGGTCATTCTTGTACAATAACCAATTCTTATTGTGCTATAACTTCATTTAGTTTTCTTTTTCATATAACATATACATCCAATTTTGATATCGAGTACATTTATCTTTCTCATGATATTATATATATTTCTTTTCACAATTTCATATCCCAGGTTCTACTTCCTTATACATTATAAAAAAAAAAAAAAAAAACTTAGTGCTTGAATTGTTAGAACATATAATATACAAATAGACTTACTTTTACTCAGCATACAGATGATTTTAAACAATTTACATTTATCTTTTCCATAGTATTATTTATATTTCTTTTAACAATTTCATAAGTCAGGTCTTGTTACCTTATACATTAAAAAAAAAATTAATGCTTGAATTGTTAGAACATATAATATGTAAATAGACTTATGTTTACTTAATATTTAGATATTCTAAACAATTTACATGTATATTTTAAATCAAATGATCTTTTAGTACATTCATTGAGGAGGTAATATCATAGTTTATGCCTCAACTTTGTCACTTTTTATAATTATATATCTAAATTTTTAACTTGTCTAATTACACACATAATTAAATCCTTAGTTATCACAATCTACGCCTTAATTAACTCAAATTCATACTATTATTATAGTCAATATGATTTGCTAAATGGATGGTCGCTCATGACCTTAGAGGGTTCATGCAAACCTATAGGATGTAGACAGCCACAAACAATTGTTAGTAAGTTGCACGATATATATTTTTAAAGTAAGTTGTGACTCACAATTTTGTAAGGAGTAGTCGGCAATTACTTATGAGAGGTTAAGCAAGCCCCCTAAGACTATAGACAGTCATCCCACTTATTAATCATGTCGAATGGACTAATAATATGAATTAGAGTTAACTGATATGTAAACCATGACAACCAAATTTTTAATTAAGTGTATAATTAGATAAGTTAAAAAAATCGTAATATTGACTCTTCGCTAGGATTTGATGTCATGGAAATACAAGAAAAAGATGAAGAGCATCATAAAGTATTTTCCACAAATCTTTTCAATATTGATTCTTTTTTATACTAATAATTTCTCATTACGTTACTTCTTTGGATGTTTCTCTTGAAGAGATAACAATAGATGCGGTAAATTTGAATATTGAAATATATCTAATAAAGCCATGGCTGAATTAATACAATAATGTTTTGTAACAAATGGATAATATTTTTTTTTATGATTATTTAGACATTATTTTAGTTAAGATTTTATACATTGCATTGTAATTTCTTAAAATTAAAAGTTTAAATAATATGTATGTAGATTTCAAACATTATGAAAGACTCCTGTTGCTTTATAATTTTTTCTATAGATGTAATAGGTATGTTTTGATTTATTTTAAATCCTTTTAAACCGTAAATAAGTTTAACCTAAACACTAACATATTAATCGAACGTGTGATGATACAGGTTTAAGTTTCTAGATACGATTAATAAACGAATTGTATTACTAGCAAATGTTCTTAAATACGAAAGTTATTTTGAAAATGCGCAACTAAATGTAGTTGTAGATAGCCAAAAGGGGGAAAACAGTTCTTTGTGGATCGGAAATAATTTGAATGAGGATTCTGGTGTCTGAGTGACATTGATGTTTGGCCAAAAAACAACAAAAGAAGTGCGATGCAACACTGATGATGATTTGCTAAACTAAATGCATGCAAGGCAAGCCCTAAATTAAAGAATCCCATCACATGAGATTTCGTTTCCTTGTGTCTGAGAATTAAACGAAGCTATATATTTTTCAGGAGAAAACATTAAAAGTAAGCAACTCAACAACCTAGTAGCAGTAGCATCATATTGGTCCTTTTCAATGGGTCTATAAGATTCTTTAAGTTAAAAGTCTAAAGCCTTTATAGCACAAAGCGGAAATGAATGACGTACTTCCATATGGTCAACCAATTACATGCAATAATACATGCTTTTTAATTTATATGTGATTATTATTTTGCCCAATAATTGAGATGTGATTGAAAACTTCGTATTGAAACAATTTGACAAAGAATTTTGCAAGAAGGATTTCATTATAATATGTATATGCAGCGAATCATCAGTTGGTGTGCATTGAGGATTTCATTTTTTCTATTTATATTCGTACAGTCTGGCCTGAAGACCAGCACTAATGTAACTTGTGAGCATCTTCATCCACAAAATTTGCCGGCTTTATCGTTTTGTTTGTAAATAAAGCTAAAAAGGAAAGAATAAAACCATGATGGATGAAAGGACATTTTACCCTTTGTTGGAAATTCCTTATGTATATATAAAGAAAATAAGGTAAAAAGAAGGAGAAATAAGGGTAGAAAATTGGAAGATGTAAAGAGAAAGAATAGGAAATAAGAAAAATGTTTTTCTTTCCTTATTTGGTTACTATAAACATTAGTGATATAAGACAAGTAAATAATTGACTTTCCTAATGAATCATTTTTACCAAATTTCCAGATATATAAAATGCAAAATTTCCACCAATTTTCTCTACTTATTCACTTTCAATTCCAAATATCCATTTCGCTTTTTCTCTTCAATACTTTCTATTTAGATATAAAAATATATGTAACGGATTACACATACTTTTCGACACATGTTTCATTGATTTCAATACATAATAATTGAAGACATACACACATCAAAAGAAAAAAAAAAATACCTATAAATAACTCGATATACGATATATGATATATATATTCTTTATACAATTTATCACACTTCTATTTTAACAACTCTTTATTTTTAAAAAGAAATCTAAACGCACTCGATAATTTTAAAAAGAATATATTTTTTTTCCTTTTAGGTTCTCCAATATAGATTACAAACCATGTAAATAAGTATATAAAAGCATATGAGAAGTAGTTCCTAAAATATACGGTAGCATTTCCATATACACCGCATGCGTGCCTTAGCAGTAGTTGCCCAGTTATTTGTATGTTCAAAATCAACACCTAATCCCCGCATTATGTACAGTTCACACGTCAGGAATCTTTCCATTTCATCCCCCGTGATAATAATATGATAATAATCATCAGGATACCATAATATAAATTCCAATCCCCACTATCCAATCACATCCTTTTCCAGTCCACAACCGACAACGCAACAACATCATAGGATTGATTACCTTGCAACAATTACACTCTTAACTCCACATGCAGATATGTCTGTCTTCGTACCTTTGTCTTGAGCCATACATTACTTTATATTCCTCTCCTGAGACCCACTCAACTGTCCACCCCCTCAACCTCAACGCAACGCAACACAACACAACACAAACCCCGCTCTCTACACTATCAAATCCAACCAAAACCGTTTTGGGCTTTCTTTGTTTCTTTGTTTCTTTTTTTTAAGAAATGAGGAAAAAGAAAATGTGTATCCAAAGAAATGATTAGTACAAAATCTATATTCAGGTGTGTGTTTGTATTATGTTTTCAGCTTATGATTGCAAACTAAACCCTCGAAAAGTGCTATGAAAAGGAAGAAAACTGCCCATACTCACTAAAATTTATCTGCATAAATGGATAGACAGAGAAGTTTCTCTCTGAAGTCCAAAAAAATCTTGGCTTTTGCCTTCACAATCTCTTCTTGCGTACTATTTGTCATCTTTTTCTCCATTTGGGTCTTTAGTTTCACTCCTTTAATCCACCAAGAAACCCATCTCCACTTAAATAAGACTACCTCCCTTGTTTTGAATCTCAATCCCATAACTATTCAAACTTTGGCTGGTTTTGGTGGGAGTAAGAACAATCTCACAGCTAGTAGTGGCGATGACAAAGGCCTGATTTTGATCCATACCCAGTTTGATAACTCGGGAAACATTTCTGGGTCTGCTGAGTTTTCTGTTGTTAGTGATAACCAGGGGAAGAAAAATGAAACACAAGAGTTGGTGGAAGAGAGAGAAAACAGAGATATTGTTAATGGATTTGGAAATTTTTCTTTACATGGTGAGAAAGACTCGGTTTTTCTTAACGGCCATGAGCAGAAGCGTGAAAATATTTCTGGGTTTGTGAATTCTTCAGCTTTCAATGAGAGTGAATCTCAAAAGTACACTGAGAAAACTGTAGTGCCAGAGAGCAAAATTGAAGAGAATGAGAATACTACAAGTTCACTCCAGGTTAAGGGTGGCGAAATCATGCAGGGTGTTGAGACTGAAGCAAAAGGACTAGGAGAATGTGATTTGACAAAAGGAAAGTGGATTTACAACGAGAGTTATCCTTTGTATACTAATTGGTCATGTCCATTCATAGATGAAGGTTTTAACTGTCAAGGAAACGGAAGGTTAGATAAAGATTACATGAAATGGATATGGCAGCCTCAAGATTGTCGTATTCAAAGGTAATTAATACATTTTTAGAGTAAGTATGGCCTTCTGATGGGAAAGATTTTGAAGTCTTGAGCAAGGTTTGTGTGTGTGTGTGTGTGTATATATATATATATTGGGTTAATTCTACATTTTAAATTGTCGGAGAGAAATTCCCAAAGTGGCTCTTCTGTTTCTATAAATACTATTTCTCTGGAAAACACCATTTATAGGTAGTTCGTTGATATACCTGAATTGGGGGAATCCAACCTTTTACATGAAAAGAGTAGTGTCATGCTATATGGGCCGTGAATAAGTTTTCTTTTTCTCAAATTGTGTTAACAAGTTCAGAGTAGGTGAGGACATTTGAAGAGGTCTGTTGCATTGCTTGAAACCTAATAATGGTTAAACATACAGCTGCTGTTCAGCTGAAAATCACCTCAATATGTTATTGCAAGTAATAAATTTTTGTGTTTACATTGATATGTATACACATGATATTTTTTCTAATTATTTTTATGTTTTGTTGTTCCTCTATAGGTTTAATGCAACAAATATGCTGGAATTAATTAGAGGGAAGAGGTTGGTCTTTGTTGGAGATTCATTAAACAGGAATCAATGGGAATCAATGCTATGTATGCTAATGGGAGCTGTCAAAGATCCAAAGCAGGTTTATGAGACACATGGTCGGAGAATTACTAAAGAGAAGGGGAACTACAGTTTCAAATTTGCGGTAATTTTCTGTGGATGCTCTTCATTACTTTATGAGATAAATGGTAGTGACAGAGAGAGCTGAAATAGCTGCAATTTGTTTTGTAGGATTATCAATGTACCGTGGAATATTATGTGACTCATTTCTTAGTTCATGAGAGCAAAGCAAGAATTGGAAAAAAGCACGTGCCTACCCTGCGAATTGATGCCATTGATCGTGGTTCATCAAGATGGCGAGGAGCTGATATTCTGATATTCAACACGGCACATTGGTGGTCGCATTATAAAACGAAAGCTGGGTGAGTAACAATGTCAAGGCTTAAATTTTGTCTTAACAAGATTAAAGTTCAAGTCCTCAAATCTCATAGAATATTTTCAGCATCTGTGGAGGTTGCCTATATATGGTAGTTGATATTAAGATAAAAACATAAGATATGCTTCTAATTGGATGTAAAGCTGATGTCCTGAGATTTGTGATAAGATTTTTATTTTCTTTTTTGGGTTTGAAAAATGAGGGCAGGGGAGATAAAAATTACATGGAGGTAAGTAATGGAAAGTAGTATGGTATATCTAGATGTGAATGAAAATATGGTCATAAGGTGAGATTATGGAATAGGATATTTACAGCTGACTCCACATACTGGAAATAGGGTTTTGACCATTGTTGTTGTTGAATATTCTCAATGCTGTTGTGTTTACTGAAATAGTTTCACTATGACTTTCATCAGTCACACCAAATTTTTTTGCACTTTGACTGCGTTAAATTAAACTCGTTGCGGTTGATACAAAAAGACATTTAGAAATTTCAATTCTCCTTTTTCCTTGTCAACAAAATTTAACTTGTCTGGGATATGTTGTTTTAGCCATGGTGAAGTGATAGACCTAGTCATCTGTTTGGGGTATTATGTGGTGCCAAATTGAACAGATTTGCGATTTTATTTCCCCATTTTTTCTTGTTTGTATTTTATTTGTTGTTACTGAAGGGGACTAATTTACTTTTTCCTATTTATATTGAACTAACGGCATCAAGCAACCTTAAACTGAAAGTCTCTTGATTGTATTACAAAAGAAGGAAAAAAGTGTTTTCTGGTTTCTTGTTATTTTTAGCATACTGCTGAATGCTGAAATGTCCAAAGTTCAATGATCATGATGAACTCATAATAATATCGATTGTCAGACTCAATGGGTCCATATTTTACAATTAAAATGGTGAGCTTTTTCATATTTTTGGTATCTTTCTTATCCAAACAAATGTTTCTGAATCGATGCTAAAATGTCAGCAAAACAATGCCAAACGACGAGCTAAAGAGGACCACGTGTACTTTTTATTTATAAGATTTTGAGATGTAAAATAAATTGATAGAGAAATAATATCCAAAGTGATTTTCAGCACTCAGCAGGATAAAAAGTCGGTAAATTACTTTGCCCGAGAATGTCAAAAGAATTCTTTCATATAAGGTACATAATTTTGTCCCCTTTAAACGAGTACTTATCTACATATTTCCAGCATTATCAGATTATTATTTTAAAGTGGAAAGTTTGAGTTTTAGAGTGATGTTGGCTTCTATTCATACTTTTTCTAATGCTTTGTCCCCTTTCAGTTCGTTCAACATATATTTTTCAGAGAAAAATTCATCAAGAAACCTTGAAATTTTCCGATCGATAGAACAATCTTACTGCATGTTTTTGTTAATAGGTCCAACGATGACTGCACAATAAAAATTGAAAACCATTATTTTACAATGACATTAGATTCTCATGCTGACCATTTACTTTGCAATTTCAATTTAGGGTGCGCTTGTTTTCAGGAAACGTTTTTGCAATTTTTAAAGTTTACCGTATCTTAGTATTTATGATGGTAGAATATGACCTTACCAAGTACAACAGTTCTGAAAACAAGTAGTTTCCAGCAGGTAGTGATGATTATTTTATAATTCCCGACGTACTTTTTATGTTTCTTATTATTATTGTTTTTTTTTTCAATTATAAACATTATCCAGTTCAGTTACTATTATAATTCCCTACATAGGTTTTATGCATGTCTTATAGTTTTGAATGAATATATAGAACTCCTCTGTCTTATATATGTTCTAATCGATTCCTGAATCAGGATCAACTACTATCAGGAAGGGAAAAAAGTTCATCCCCAGCTTGATGCCTCCATAGCTTTTAGAAAAGCACTGACAATTTGGGCATCATGGGTTGATAAGCACATAAATCCAACCAAAACCCGAGTTTTCTTTCGAAGCTCCTCACCTTCTCACTTCAGGTTTGTCTTCCTAACCACGCTAGTCAGTTGTTGGGACAATTTAATGATCGGTTGACCTAAAAAAGCAGTTGCTAAGTCGCTTGCTATCGTTGTACAGTGGAGGTCAGTGGAACACAGGTGGTCATTGTAAAGATGCTACTCAACCTGTTGACATATTACCTACTGGCTACCCTGAGAAGAATAAGATTGTAGAGGATGTCTTAAGGCTTATGAAAACACCCGTGACATACTTGAACGTAACGAAATTATCAGACTACCGGGTTGATGGTCATCCATCTGACTATGGAGGAAAATCAGCCAAGGGACGCAAATCAAACCTACAAGACTGCAGCCACTGGTGTCTTCCGGGCGTTCCAGATACATGGAATGAACTCTTGTACATGCATTTGCAAATTACACAGCACAGTGCTCAATGATCTCACCGGTGTTCTTCAATCACTTTGTAAATCCAGTTAATCCTTCAGTTTAATTCTTTAGGCTTTCATTCCGATTTCCGTTTTTCTAATTATTCTTTTGGTTGTGGGATGTCAAACTGGGAGCAAGCTAACTTCAAAATTTCCAGGAAAAACAACCCTTAAAATATAAGGGAGGGAGGTTGGGGGTAGGGAAGGAAATGAAAATGTATGCAACTCGTCATCCCTTAGTTAAAATTTTGGGATCGCCGCAGAGAAGGAAAAAGATTGTTACGACAAGAAAAACAGATAAATTGTGTTCTATTGTTTTATATGTAGATTTGAGTAAGGGATTTTAAAGGACTCATTATATTCATCTTTAAAATCCTTGAATCAACAAATCGTCCTGGTTTCATGTTCATGATGTTACAGGGTGAGCCATTTACACAAACATAAAACATTCAAGAAATATGAAGACATGATCGGCTCATCTCTACATACGAGGAAATAGAACATAGTCTTTCCTCTGACCTTAGAGTAACTAAATAGAAAATTTAGATTTGATGTGACATGATGAATTTTAAAAAAAGAAAAAAGGAAGATTTAGACTTTGTCTTCCTCCCAATGATGTACCCTAGAATTCCTTTGCATTCTTCTGCATATCAAGACCATTCCGACCCACATAAGAGTCTTGACAATTTTAACCATTCCGATTATCACGGTTAGGTAATACAACCACCAAGCAACAAAGTCGGCGACCCCGACCCCGATCAGAAGCTCTTTCTTTACCTCCGGCACTATCACTAAGGATTCAACCTCATCCCTCAGTCTCCACCACCATAATGTACCAAAACTTGCCACCAAAGCCACTTTCTCCACCCATCTTTCCTCCCTAGACCCCCCGAGAACTGTGTTATCCACGACAGGTTTCACAATCACTCCGGACCATTGAAGCATCGTCTCATATAGTCCTAGGAAGAATATAACCCTGCTAATCAAATTCTTTTGGGGATTAATATTGGAGCCATCAACACCAGAGGCTAAACTCCCCTCGATTCCCAAACAGACGCATATTTGCAATGTGCAGAGCAAAATCCACGCGGTGTATAGCTTAGGCCGGTGGATAGAAACAGCTGAATCACCTAGGATGGTGATCTTACAAGTCAAGTTTTGCGCCAGGGTGGCTATGCTAAGAATGGATAGAAGAGCAAGGAGGAGAGTCGGGTTTGTGTCGAAGAAAAGGGAGAAGATAAAGGAGATTGGTTGAGTAGAAGTAGCAGCAGTAGCAGTAGATGAGAAGCTATAGAAATAGCTAGCACAAGAGAGCCTTGCTAGGATGAGAAACGATAGAGGAAGCAAGAGGCTAAGGAGAGTGATTGTGAGGATATAAAAGGGTTCTTTCAATATGAAGATCACAGGATTGAAGAGCACCATTGGCTTTTGACTCCACGAATCACAACTCATTCTGTGAGCTTAAAATTCTTAATACAATGAGGATTGCTTTGATTGCATGACTAGGGACGGATAAGATGACATGACATGTTATGTATGTCTAGGTTTTGTCTTGTCTCTTATATAAAGAGATAGAGGAGGACTATAAGTCGTTGTCACGTTTGAATAACTCGTGAAGCATATATTTCTTCCACCAAAAATGCACCTACTTGATTTAATTATGTTTGTCATTAGTTATGGGTCAAATGTCAATGGAGACATTTCTCTTACTCAATTATCAATTTTCCTTAAGAGAGATAGGGATATTAAAAATTTTTCAATGCTTCAATAATCACTATATCTAAAATATTTATAATTTTAAATCAATCAAAGAGAATGAGTGAATTACTAAAATGATAGGAGATTTTATATGGTTGATTTAATTGATTAAAGTTTAACATTTTATGCACAACAATCGAGGTTTTTTTTTTTTTTTTTTTTGTCTTTTTTAATCCCTTGACTGTATTCTCTTATTAATAGATGATCTATATGTTAAAAATAATCCATTCAGTAGACTTGACCTTAAAGAATAATAAATTCAATTTGCTCCTATTAACGGGGAAAAAAAATAAAATAAAAAGGGAGGGACCCTAGAAAGCTGGTAGAAGGACGAATCAATCATTAAGAATGATTTGTTTATCTATAGAAAAGAATTCTGTAAACATCATGGTATGATGTCCTTCTTAGTTCTTATGTTCTACTCCAACCAAAAAGATTCTAATGAATGGGAGACCTTCTTCACCTTTCAGTTTTCTAATCCTATAAAGAATATATTAGTTAGTATGTACATAACTGGCAGTACGATACTAATATATGTATCTATTTTTCTTCCTTATTATGAGAAATGACAGGAATTTTTAAAGTTCAGATAATGTCAACTAAATCCATAAACTAGAAAGAATTTAATTTCCCCAACTCAACTTGGATAAAGAATTCTTCTTGAGGATTTTTTTTTTTTTCCCGATTGAGGGGTGAATGAGCTGCTAAAATGTTTTTTTGAGCATTCCTGTATGTTAAAAACATTTTTGACACACGGTGAAGATTGAGAAATAAAAAGAACTTTATATGTTTATTGGCCATCTTCTCCACAATTTTTAGCTCTCGTACGACATTTTTTACCGCATTATCCTCAGAAGACATATTGAAGATTCTTTACGTATGACTATATAAAACTGGAAGTAATGCAAACATGAACACAGTTTAAAAGAAAAAAAAAAACTATTATAACAGTGAACCATTCCACAACTTTTTGTAAGACACTATTTTAAAGAGCTTTTTTTTTTTTTTTTTTTTTTTTTGACAAAGACGGAAATAAGAAAACATTCTCCAAATGCCAAACTGTTGTCCTAGTTTTTACACTCTAAACTCTTACGCTATGTTTGGAACGAGGGAAAAGAGAAGGAATGAAACAGGAAGGAAAAGTTCCCCATTCTATTGTTTGGTTAGGAGGGAAAGTTGGGAGAACACAGTAGAGGTATTTGTTTCCATAGACCTCACTTATTCTCTTTCTCCTCCAAAATGAAAAGAATTGGAAAAGAAAGGTTGGAAAATTTGTAATTACCAATATACCTCTCCTTTTTTGTTTACTTTTCCTTTTTATTATTATATTTAATTGGTTTATTGGTAATTCTATATATTACTCATTTTGTCTTTTAACAATAACAACTCCTTTTTATTTTCTTACCTTCCATCGTCCAAGTAGATTTGAATAAATCAAATCTTTCCACAATTCTTTTTCTCCATATCTTTCCTCTCAATTTATACGTAATGTTGAGGTTCCTAAATTTTAGGAGTAGATTAGGATTTAAATTCTTGCCTATTGCTGCATTTTAGGGACATAGGAGAATTAATTTGAACGCTTTGTGAAGATTTCTTTTTTTAAGTGCCAACACTCGTGAGTTCCCATATCATAATCCATGTCGCTAGAAATGCCGGTGTTTCAATCTTCACAATGCGTTTTCTCTCCATGAATGAATCAGGACCGATTCTCCCCCCATCTAATTCTTGAAAACCAAAACATTGATCAATTCAACCATTTGTGCACGCATCTGTAAGAGGTCAGACAAACGAGACCACAATAAAGAGGAGTACATTCATTCATGCCTACCACAAGCCTGTCTCAAACCCTAAAGAAAAGAGGAATCTTCACAATAAAAGCTTTTTCAAGGATAAATCACTCTCTTAACTAGTAAATAAAGACTTCGGAGGGTAAGTTTGCTGAGATTTACAAGGTCATGTTAATATTCTATTTGTTACAATCACACCGGATGCCATTGAAAAGACCAACCTAAAGAATAGAGAATCTCAATTACCACTGAAAACCATGTATTTCTTGGACAGACACCATGGATCACTGCCACTGAGAATGTGTGGGAGGAGTGAGGAGACGATTGAAGCCCATTTTTACCCGACTGACAGCATTGGACCAGCAGCCTCAGGAGCCATTGCAATGAATTCAAGCGACAAAAAATATTTATTCCAAATAAAAACTTTGACAATAATTTTTTCAAAATGAAGTTGCATAAAACACGCCTTCAATTGAAGTACTCTTAGCCCTGAAATATTTTGCCTTCTATAAGTATAAAACATCGGCCTCAGACAACCAACAGAGTGCAATCTAACCAGACTGAAGTAGAACTTATATGCCAACGAATGAGCTGTGCCTATAACAGCATATCAATAATTCCAGGACTCATCAAAAAATAAGAATGTAGTCCCTCATCATATATAGCTCTCTACATCTGGATAATGCAGTCCCTCTGGCAGCCTCAAGATTAAGGTCTATATTCACATGGTTTTGCAGGACTAACTTTGAGCTTACCAGGCAAAAAAATAAAATGAAGACTACTATTAGCAGATGGTTTCAGTCTGCATCTTCCCCTGCACTGCCTTGTAACACTGGAGACTACAAAGAGGAAGTTTTGTCTTCGAGTCTCGATATTTGTATGGATTTGTGCAGAGCGGCCCAGCACAATTTTCCCGTGGAGGAGGATAACTAGACAAGAATGCCAAAGACGTCTGATCAGATTATCACCAATATCACATTCAATACTTAAAAGAGCAGCAGCAGTGTATGTTCCTTGTGTTAAAATTTTACATCTCTACAAAGGACTTTTGTAATAATGATACCTGGAAGTTTTTGAGTCAAATATACTTGGGAGACCCACATCTTTGGGAAATGTCACGACAGTTCCAGTTGGACCCATTACCCATCGAATGGTATTTTGTGCTCGCAAGGATTCATTGGCAGCCTTCTCCTACATCACACAGAACAGGGAGAAGGTTCAGACGTCCATATAGCACCAGAAGGGGAGAGAATTCATAAGAAGACAGATTAGAATCCTCCAGTACCTCCGCTAGTTCCTCTTGACGTTGCTTCATCTTTTCTTCCCTCTTCTTCCGGTTAGAATCTTGACCGAGTATTTTTCTGATAGCCTCAGCCTATTGTATCCAGCATAACACTTCACATATGCATGTAATAGAAGCGACAACAAAGATTTCCACAAACTTGAAATTGACATACCTCCAATTCTCTGGCAGCTTTTTCATTTTGCATCCTTCGTCTCTGTGCAGCCTCAGCTTTCTTTAACTGTTGCTCAACTTCTGAAAGCTTCTCCTTTTGTTCTGCAATTAATAGTAAAACAATGCTTGATCCAAAGAAATCTTGCAGAAAATCGCAAATAAAAAGTAGAACATGAAATGAAAGAGCTCACTTCTTGGAGGGGCTGGGGGTAAACCATTAGGGAACTCAATCACACTTGAACCAGCAGCCTGTGGATCTTTGCTAGATTGTAGGGCCCGCTGGCGTGTTGTGAGAGTCATTTCCCGCCTATTGTCCATCAAAGCATCAACAGATTCTTTCTTTTGCTTCTTCTTCTTTTTGTTCCCATCAACTTCAATGTCTGATCCAGTGTCTTCTTCTTCCTCATAATCCATATCTTCGGAAAACCTGTCAGCCCTAGACTTCTTCTTCCCATCCTTGCTGGACTTAAATGCACCAAGACGCTCCAAATCAGAAACACTGGCAAGTTTCTGCTGTTTCCTGCTCGAGTCTTCATCAGCCTCTCGATATCCAACATTTAGCTTTGAAGTTTTAAGTTTCTCCAAATAGCGAAGCTCTTCATCTTCATCATCATCAAATTCACCATCCCTTACACGTTTCTTAGGCACTCTCTTACTCTTGCGCACAGGTTCAGACTTATCAGTCTGCTTTCCAGATCCATTCTTTCCATTCATTTTTCCAGGCAATTCGTCTTTCCCAAAACTAATACCTGCTCGTGAAAAATTTTTCCAAGGAATTCCCTTTAGGCCGCTTCTCCTACCATTAGTATGGACATTGTCATAATTTCCCTGTAATAACAACAATTTTTAAGAGATCTCACTGTATTAATAAATACCAAAAAGAAACAATTTTACATAAAACCTGCAAATTAATGAGAGGAATAACTTCCATACAAATGAAGTGGACCAGGAGTTAATACCTGAATATTCTGCTTCTGGTTCGACCTCTCTGATACACCATTAGATGTGGCAATGGTCCGAGTAACTCCACCAACTTTCAGCTTCACTTTCTTAACTTTGTTTTCGTTAGCTATTCCATCTACAGCAACTCCTGATTGCCCAGGACTCAAGCCATCACCATCCCTGCCCCCATAACTTTCACCCACTTTGTTAGCACTTTTCCAGTTTGCAGGGGCTAGAACACCCTCGCTGGACCGTCTATTACTAAGACCACTTCGCCCAGTATCAGCATTGTAAAATGCATTAAAACTTCCTTCATCCCTTCTTGCCCGTTTCTGAACGTCACCTCCCCCAGAGGAAGAAGCACGAACAACACATTGATTAAGATTAAATTCCTTTCTCTTCGAATTACTGTCAGTACCATTAGTCTCGTCACTGGAAATCTTGCTTGCATCATCTGAAGCTGGTGTTGACGACAATGGTGACTGATCCCAAAATTCACCATATGAGTTCACTTCAGGCCGCCGTCGAAATGTATGGCTCCGCTTCTTCCTCACAGTGTTACCGAGAGCATCATATGGAGCACCACTGTTTTCCTCCATGGGAAAAAAATATTTAATTGACCAAGGATTCCTTCAGACCCCTGTGACAACACAACAAAAGAAGATTTATGAACTCAACACACAGTCCAAAAGTTCAAAAATGTTCCCATGAGGAAAAAAATTGAGACAAGGATAACAAGGCATGGAAAATGCACAAACAGCCAAACAAATGAGTTGAAATAAGGAGCAAAATACTAATGCTTGCAAAACCAGTAATTTTCCATCAAGAAACCCAAGCACAAGAGTGACCAGTTGTCAGAAGATGAACAAAGACCAAAAGGAAAATCCGGTAAACTGGATCTTGCCGGTACACAAAACAAAAATGGTACAACTACATATTCCGGGCACCCAAGATCGAATTACCAACTAGAAATCAAAGACATTGGTGGAAACGGAATTTCCTAGTACGGGTAGAATTTACTTTTAAATGAAGAATAAGGATTAAAACTTAAATAAATAAAATAACTGAAAATTTAAATTTTTTAGGAGCCGCAGTGAGGGCGTGGTCCATGGGGAACAGGTCCCCCTGGTTCCGCCAGTGAGCCTGAGGACCTCCAAACAATAGGGAGGATAAACAAAGAGAATAATTTCAATAACGAGGAGTTATCAAGAGCATAACTTGGCAAAATCCAGCAGAAATCAACAACCTCAGAACATAAAAGAACCAATTTAATCAAACCAACCAAAACATATCACTAAAAATGAAATTCGCACTACAGCTTATTCACTAAACAAGAATCACTATCACAATGTTAATTGTCTTCCCCCAGTACAGAAGAGAATCGAACTTTACGATAGAGAGACAAAATTACTAAACCAATACAATGAATAACAATACAAAATCGAAAATCCACACGAATTTTTAAGTACCAATTCGCAAAAATACCTAACACACACACAAAATCAAGATCAAATCCACAATTAAGCAAGTAGAAATCAGTAATCTCAGAAGAGAAAAATTAATAAGCAATCCCGTGTAAAACGGATGAATTAATTCATTACCTTGTACAAGAAAAAGCGAGCGATGAAGAAGGGAGGGAGGGAGGGAGAGAAAGAGAGAGGAATAGAGGAGACAAAAGTAGAGGAGAGCGAGAAAAACGAAAGAGTGAGGGGGAAGCAGAAGGGAGTGTTTGTCGAAACTAGGGCTAGGGTTAGGGTTAGGGTTAGGGTTAGGGTTAAAAGGGAATGGGAAGGGGAAATATCGGTTGGGATTTGGGAATGAGAATGAGAAGGGAGAAAGGAGAAAGGGAAAGAGGAGAGAGATAATGGGAATGACAACGGGAAGTACAAGGTAAAGAACCTCCATAATTTTGCTATTGCCACACCCCTCTCACCAAAAAACCCAAAAACCTAAACCTTAAAAAAAAAAAAAAGAAGGAAAAAAAGAAAAACAAAAGACCAATACCAAAGACTCGTATTTGTATTTTATTTATTTTCTTTTTTCTATGCTCTTTCTCTCTCTCTCCCTTTCTTTGAGTTTTCTACGTCCTACTGGCTGTCTCTTTCTCTCTCTCTTAATTTTGCGCTCTCTTCTCTAAAACACCACACACGGATTGATGGGCAATTTCAATCTGCAAGTTTGGGTGTAGGTTAACAGCCTACGCACACACTCGATAAATTAGTGGCATGCTTCTTTTATTAAGCCCCCATGCCATGTCTTTAAAAAAAATAATAATAAAATTTAGTATCTTTAATTTTGTATTTTTTAAATGTACTAATTTTATCTAGTATCTATCCACTATACATCCACTTTTTTTTTTACTACATGACAATTAAGGGAGCAGAGATTTGATTATAATCAATGATATGGGGAGATTATATGCTATTAACCTATAAATTCAGTTAATTTTTCAATATCCATAGCATATCTACCATGTGGGTAAGATATTAAATTAATTATTAACCATTTTTAAGGTATCCGTAACCCTTAGGAATGCAGCTTGGGCTAGTAATTTTTTATAGGCATGTGACACCGAAAGGGTCGCATTTTCCTTGACATAATAAATAATCATTTGTATAACTAAGATATGGAATTTACTATGATAATGGTATATAAGTTACAGCAAATGGTTTATACATTATTTAAGCTCCATCATCTTCTTAGAGTCTTCAATTACTTTTATAAAATTCTAAAATCTCCTCTACTTGCGGTCAATAAGTTATAATACCTCTGATTATCATCATGTGAAACTATAATTACACTTAGAATGATTTGGTTTTACACTTTCCATATTAAAAAATAATAATAATACTATTTTTTTAAGCACTTGTAACATTGGCATGGTACTTGCTAATAGAAATATATATCCATGATTGGTGATAATAACTATAGCAACATAAAAATGTTTTTTTTTTTCCCAAACAATCACATTATTTAAGCAATTGTAATGCAAATCTGACATCAATCAATAAAGTCATTATGTGAACTTATTGGCATTTAAGTTTGTTTATTATAATATTATGTTTGGTTCACTGAAATAGAATAATCATTTTGCCTTTCTTATTTATAGAATATTTATTCTTATATTTCGATCGTAAAAAATCTCACTACAAATTTCTATTTGATGGGATGTCGAATGGATAAGGAACTTTTATTCTTCTATTCACTAAAAGAATTTTTGTTCCCCATGGAGTGCAAGTTTTATTCTAGAAATATTCCTAATTTTAAAATGAATTAATAGTAGAGGAATAACTTTCTCTCTTTTAATTTTATTTCTTCTAGTGAACCAAACATAATGTTTAAAAACATTCTTTATATTTATATAATCCTTCAATTAGTTTCTAACTCACAACAATTATATGCATTTGTCAAACAAGCTTAGGCTTAGCTTAGTAAAGTGTATCTACTGGCTACATTAACAAAACTCATAAAAGCATACATTAGTAAAATATAGTCAACATTGTAAATTTTTCTTTAGTAATTTATAGCATGTTGTACCCAATGAATCATTGTTCCCCATATAATTAACATAGAAATAATTGAGATCTATTGGGATTAAGCTATTAAATGTTTGTAATGCAATTAATGAAATATCCTTAACATAATTACTTGTACAAGATAACGAAACAAGCAAGAATAACTAATTTGCTTCTCACTAGTCAAAATAACAATGACACTTGATGCCTCTATACAAAGGTTTTCTAGATAAGCACAACTTCTTACTATTCCCTATGATCATAATTTGATTGTCCTTCTCACTTAAATACTAGTTATCGCTCAAAATATTTGAAAATAAATCATATGATGACGAGCAACATATTCTAATGATTAAAAACTAATTACCTAACACTAGATAGAATATGTATAGATAACATCAAGTCATTCAATCTATTCAACTAATATGAAATTTTAAATTCTAATAGTAAAAACACAACTTTAGTTTTTTTTCTTATATTTTCTTAGCCTTATGTCAAGATGTGATTCAAATCTTAGGTTTAAAGAACCAATGCTAGAGTAAAATAAAGTGTAATAATGGCACTTAGTGCAAAAAGCTTACTATTCATAAAAGATGCAAAGTAAGATGATTGTGTAGGTAAAGTGCTTGCAACACCTACGTGGTATGGTTAATGTTAAAGGTTAAAAAATTCTAGACCAAATCAAAATATAGAGTTCTAAAAAATAAGAAGAAAGCCCTAGCACATCAAGGTTAGTAGACAATTGGCTAAGATGAGGCATTGCTAATTGTGAAGGCATATAAGTGACTGAGCGATCAATAAGGAGGTTAGTTAATTAGGAATGGTAGCTGAATGGAATTGTTGAAGCAACCTTGCTCTGTTTCTTTACTTAGTTCAGAAATATATCCTCCCATATAACACAGCATGTAACATGATAAACATGACTATGTGGAGAATAAACTTATATCAATTCAAAAAGATTATAAAGAATGTGAATACAATTGGTTCATAAAGTACTTATAGCATAATGTAACCCTAGAATTATTAAGTAAATTGAATAAAATCTCAATCCCAACAAATGAAGAATGAAATAAAACTAAGACATATATTCCAAAAATAACACTAAGGTTTCAATTGTCTGGTCACATAAATTTAACATCTTAAATAGTGCCAAACAATGAAGTGATTTCCTCTTAACTATTGTACATTCAAATTAGTCTTTATTAACATATTATAGGCTACGTAACCCTTTATATGCGAAAAGTTATAGCCTCCCAAAGTTAGCTTTGAAAATCAGAAACTATGAGCTTATGGCTACTTTTACCTGTCCTCTAATCATTTTGTAATTCTTGTCCTTATAGCTTTTAACTTAATTCTTTCTCTGCTTCTAATTATATAAATGTTCTATATATTATAATCCTAACTTGTTTATGTCAATCTCCTCCCATGGGAAAAACTCAACCTCGAGTTTTGGATACCAAGGTTTAATAGAGTCATAATACAAAGACAGATCCACAACATTGAAGGTCTCGAAAATGTTCATGTTATCGACAATAACAATGAAAGAAGCATTGTCATTTATCTTTTGAAGTATTATGTAAGGACCATACTTCTTTTACTGTAACTTGTTATATGTTCCAACACAAAACTTCTCCTTTCCAAGATACAGCATAACTTGATCTCCCGCATTAAATGTCTTGCTCCTCCTATGCTTATTAGTAATTGCCTTGTACTTTTGATTTACATATTCAAGTTTCCACTTCACTTTCTTAAGCAATTTATGTATCTATTTATCCATAATCAAAGCTTAAATGCTCTTACCCTCTCCTTTAAGTAACTAAATTAAGCCAATAGTATATTGAGGAACCTTTATATACACATTTAAAAAGGTGATCTTCTAAGAGCACTACGAACAACATTCTCAAAAGATGTATTTTAGTCTATGCTAACATACAGAGCATTTATTTTCACCATTAACTCTATGCTAAAATAACCATGTGTAAACTGTTATATCTTAAACTAGAGAGTCGTAACAGCCCTACCGTACAAACCAACTTAAACTAAAAGTTAGCCACTTAGCCACTAACATAAATATAACTTACACAAGGAAATTACTACTCTCTCGCTTCAAGCCATCCAATTCTAAATTTAATAGATATTAACATGTGATATAATTTTTCAAATGACTATAGAAAATAAACTTGTAGCTCAAATAATAAAAAAAAATTAGGCTTTATAAGTCATTTAAAGTATAAAATCTCAATTTCAATAAAAGATCTGAAAGCAAATTGAGTTAAGGAAATAGAGCGATTAATAATAGAGCTTCTAAAAGATCACAAGTTAATGGGGTATCTTAATAGTATCTATAATTAAAAACTAGAGGGTCATTAATCGAGGCTCTATTAGTTTCCGTATAAATTAGTAATTTCGACAAATAATTAAGAATACAATTCATTAACCTTAAATCTCGCTCCTCGACCTTGTTCCTTGGTCTTCTTAGGACTTAGTATAATACTAGTGAGTCTATTAAATAACCTGCAAAACAACTATAAGGGAGTAAGTGACAATTTGCTCAGTAAGTAGGACGAAGACAATAGCACATCTCAATCATCAAGCAACCAGGGTTTTCAAGTAAAGTTAATTAGATACAACGCATATTCAAACAAATGCTATCGTACAATGTTAATCGGTCATCATGAGATTAGAGAAATTACACTCGCTCTAATTTAAGTTTCAAGGAGTTTTACATTGTGCAATTCGCAAATCGAAACTAAATTAGGGCTTATACAATGGAGAAACACGCTCTGTCCAAGACTACCTTCGAACCACGGTTCCCAATCTTACCTCGACTTTCTCTCCTATCACTCAGTTCGACTAAAGATAGGAAAATGACCATTTTTATTATCCTCATTGAAGGGTTCGTGTTTGGCCTAAGAATCTGAGTTGTTTCCCCTAATGAGTTGTGATGCAAGTTCGGTTAGAAGTTAGGCCAAGGTTGAATTAGTTTACCTCCTAAAGTGATCGAGCAATTTTTACATAAGTCAATCAACACAACACACTAAAGTAACCAATACATCAGGTCCAGCACTCCATAGCAACAATACAATATCCAAGCATATGCGTTGCACACACACAAGCTAATAACTTATAATCATAAATATGACACATATTAAGGTCTTCAAGTATTTTAAAACAATACTCAAAAGTACGATGAAGTACTTATGCCACTTACTTGCACTTATGGATACTTTACTCCTAACTATTGTCTCCTTGATCTTTAAGCGTCCTTAAAATATAGAATAGATTATTTTTCAAGCTTTGATTCATTAGTTATTAGTTTGTTTTATAAGTTTTGGTTGTTTAGTCTTAAATTTTATAAGTTAGTTTTGACTTAAAAATCATGATTTCTTAACCAATTAATGATTTTTACCAATTACGCTAATCAGTCAAATCCTCTAAGCTATCATCTAAGTGGATTTATAGTGATTTTCTTTAATCTAAATCATCTTCTGAATAGTTTTTTGGTACTTTTCTTTAGTTAAAAAATCCTCTAAGTTTAGTTTTGAGTAGATTTACAATAATTTCCTTTAATCACAAATCCTTTGAGTTTCCCTCTAAGCTATTCAAGAGTTATTCATTATACTGATTTTATCCTCTAAACTCTTCCAGGGTAAGTCCTTATTACAAAATCCTCTGATTCTACCTTCTGACCCTATTATCTATAGAAATTTAATAATATCATTCTCTAACTAATCCTCTACTTTCCATGTTTTCACTTTTACTTATTAATTTTTACCACTAACCCACTCTTTGAGTATCAATTTAGTACATTATTCATTATCAAAATCCACTGAATTATCCTCTACCTTTTGTCAATGTCTTATAATTAGTTTATTTCCTAACTTTCTTCAAATTTATAATTATGAAAGCAATTTGTAACCATAAGTAACACTTGAACAATCCTTCCTTAACTTCATTTCTTCCTCATTCTCATCACAATTCATCAATTGTTTTAAAATACAATAAATTAGTTAAATAACAACTTTCATATTTAAGGCCAACTACTAACTTCTTAGCACTTCTCACTTCAATAACCAATCTAAACACTCCAAATCAATATACACATTCCAAAATATGATTCAATACCAATAGCTAGATGGAACTATATAAGGAAACACTATATTCTTTACTAAAATACCATTTTAAACATCATTTTAGGCTCAAAAATCAAATAAAAATTAGTATCACAAAAAACTTTAACATAGCAATTTAGTATTAACTTAGGATGGTTTGTAGAAAAAAATTAAGATAGAAACTATATTATTTGCCCAATTTATTTTAACTTTGAAAATCGTTCAATTTCTCCAATTTCTTAAGGACATATAAATTAGCTACTAAATTTATACAAATTGATGTTTTCCTAGATTCTATACACAAAAATATGTAAGAATAATTTTTTTTATATTTTTCTAAACATATTTAATATTTTTAATAATTTTCCTAAAATTGGACAAGAATGGACACCAATCGAAAATTGGAGCTCCAACCACCAACGGTTGCTCCCCCCGGTCAGCAGCACTAGAGGTGGTTATGGCTCCTGATGGTGGTAATGGTCACACTCCAGCAACTTCCTAAGTCGATGTACTCTTAGATGTTCAGATTGCACCTTAATTGTAAATATTTTCCTAATTTCCTTCTTTAATTTCCCTAATTCAACACTTAATTTTTCTAAACTCTATCTTACACAAACTGCAAGTTGGAGAGTGTTTTTAGAAGTTTCTCCAATTTGTTTAGATGAAAAATAGATTTTCTTCTCTCTCCTCTTACAATTACACTTAAATACCCTTGCCCAATTTGCATGATTTCCTTGCCATAAGACATAAACACCTATCCTTAGGATTACACACGCCCTAAACCACTTCATTCCAGTTGCAATTAATTTTTTTATAATTTTTTAATGATTTATTATTGATTTTCTTAAGTATTTTAGCCTTAAATGCATATGTTAGGGTATTTTTGCTAAATACGGGTATACGTAAAAACTTAAAAATTACATACAACATATACGTATATATTATATATGTTACTTTATGTCCCATATAAATTTTATTACATATATAACTTATCTCTAAAATTTTACGAACTAACGAAACCTATTTTATACGATTACAACAAATAATACTTAATATAGTTAAATTATACTATTTTAACTATATTATTATCATTTTATTATTTTTTTTAATATCTAGGCCCATAAGGTCTCTTCATCTAATATCCTAAACCTATATGTAAATTTATAAGTTAATCAGGTTAGTTTTACCGATACATTAAATTTACTTGCTCAATTCCTATTTGCCGACTGATGGGCTTGCATTTAATTTTCACTATTTTGACTATATTATTCTTATTTTATTATATTTCTAATATCTAAGTCTACAAAGTATTCTCATCTAATATCTTAAGTTTACTCATAAATTTTTAAGTTATTTAGATAAATTTTACTAATGCCCTAAATTACTCATTCAAACAACTACATAAAATTATGAGGCTCACATAAACTAGGGAATCTATCCATAACCTCAAGCAGTACTATCTAAGTACCCAAGAGCCGTAATAAATATGTGATCAACACGGAAAGTATAACCTAACAAGTGTTATCCAATCAAAAGATTCACTATATAGACCACTTTGGATACTCTTAATCTTTAAGACAATATACTATCTCCATAGAACACTCTTAGCGGAATCTTAGTCTGTGTGCATTACTTGCCACTAATATCCTTTATTGTCATCCAATTTCTTTTCAATGAGTCAGTCCATGCCAGTATGCTAAATTGAACGAATACTACTATATCTAGTCTGGTTATAGAATAATCCTCCTTCAACCCTTTGCAATTTCCCTATATTGTTATAATCCCACCTTTATAATTATATATATTTGTCAAAGACATAGTGAAATGTTAGATCCTTACATTAGAATCATATCATCTTATAATTCTTTTACATACATTGTATACATATACCTTAGGTCTACATCTTTTATAACCTACTCTCATTTGAATACCTATGATGTCTATTTAATTTTTAATTAAGATGATTTAGAGTAAGTTCTTAAAAATCTGATATTACTCTAGAACTATCACTCTCTAAGAGCAATAAGGTTGTAATAGTTCCGTTGTGTACACTAGCCTATAATAGAAGTTAACAACTTAGCTACTATCATAGATTTAGTATACGTAAGGTACATATAACCGTACTACTACTTTAAAGCATCTCCAACTCTATAATTATTGCTATTTAGAAAACGCTTTATATAATAAAAGATAGATTTATGAAGACTTATGAACCTTTAATGCATTAGAAATTATAAGTTTAAGATACAAACTAAATTGTGAATCAAACTAGGTTACCTAAGTGGTTCAGCTAAATCTAAAACAACTACTATAAAAGAATACTTCAAATTCTAGTTATTCTTCACTTTAAATCCCATCTTCTTCATGTTTGATGGTTGATAGAATTTGGTATATCTATTGAAACCTATAAAAGAAATCCATAGAGAAGTGAGTAATCATTACTTAATAAGGGGCATGGAGATTGAAGCATGCATACAGTAAAGCAAGTAGGATGTCAATCAATTTAGTTAAATGCAGTATATAAACAAATGACATTGCATAATGTTTTTTAGTTTGTCATGAAATTAGAAAAATTCTACTCGCTCTAATTTGAGTTTAAGGAGTTTAGGATTGTTATTTAGTCAAGAATCCTTATTGTTTCTTAATAGTTTGCAATACATGTTATGTTAAGGTTTAAGCCAAGTTTTGTTTAGTTTAGATTTAAAGGTGATTAACCAAATCCATACAGTCCAACAACAAGCAATGTTCAGGAAAGTAATCATAACATAGAGCTTATTTCTCACAACAACATAACAATATCTAATCACATACACTGAGCATATACAATCAATTACTTACAACTATAAGCAAATATATACCTAAGTATTCAAGTACTCCAAATCAATAATCTAAATTATAGCAAAGCATTGATTCCAACTTATTTGAAATTCTTGTTGCTCATGCTAATTATAGGTGTCAAGCTTTCCTTCTTGGTTTTTTACTATATTATAATTAATGGTTTCAAGTTTTATACAAATTTATAAGACTTAGTAATTTATATTTTAAATCAAGTTTCCTAAGGTTATTTAAATAAGTTCCTAACTAGGATACCTTTTGAGTCACTCTTTTAATCATTCTCTGGGTTACCCTTTGAGTTGGTTTAGGTTTATAGTTGGTGGCTAAAAACCCTATGACTTACTCCTTAAGTTTGCTTAACTTTAAAGTTTTTATCGGAGGACCTTTTGACTCTACCTCTTAGTGCACTCTAGCTTAAAATTCTTATTCAATACAGGTTTTGACTTACCTTTTAAGCTAGTTTCGTTTTAGAACTTTTGTCAAGAGAACCTTCTAAATTGCCCTCTAACTTGACTAAATTCCTTATAAATCCATCAAATCTCCAGATTTTGATCTATATGCCGCCATTTCATTACCAAATGAGATTAATGTATGGTTAGAAAAACTTATTCTTAGTACAATTAACACAGTATAGCTACTTTTCTAATTGCCTAAATATAGATTTCCTATAGCTATGTCATTTGACCACTCACTGAACACTTCTTATTAGTCTTATTCTTAACCAACAAGCAATCATACTAATTACATCCTGTTCACTGAAAATTTCTTAATAAAAACTCACTTACTTCAACAACTTAATAAACACACACACACATATATATATATGTGCAATTAGAAAATAGTGGTTTTAACTTCAAAAACTTGTTTGATTATTTACAAAATCAACTCCTTTTGTTTGTATAATTTAATTTAAACCTATCGTACACTATTAAAATACACCACTTTTGATTCAAGACTATATTCTACAATAATCTATTTGTAAATCAATTATTTTCCTTAATCTCGACATTGTAGTTTTCTATAACATAAAAATTAGCAAAATATAAATAAGTTACTATTGTAAAAATTTTTACAAAATAATAAACTAGATATTGTAGGAAGTTTACATAAAAATTTTAAAATAAAAAAAAATATCATTTAGTGTTTTGAAATCAAAGTAAAAAATTGTTTGAACTATGCGATTTATTAAAAGCCATATATATAAAATTAACAACTTTCATCAAAATAATATATTAATATTTTCATGAATCTACATATAAAATTACCTCAAAATAAATTTTCTTAGAATTTTCTAATATAATTTAGTATCTTTAGTAATTAATTGAAAGTTGAAGCAAAATGCAACACTCATTGGTACATGGCTTTCTAGTGATTGTCTGACTAAAGGAGTGTGTTAGCAAACTTAATAGGGTGTTTCCTAACCATAATATATCACTTAATTTTCTTAAATTTACTCTAAGTGGTTTTTGCTCACTATAAAATTGTCATAAAGATCACTAACTACCTAAAACACTAAATGAAAGTAGTTGAGGCTATATATGTAAGAGTTAGGACTCATGGGTGCTTTTCATGGGTATACATGCATTATTCTAACAATTTTTTTCTAAATTCTTAATATCATTATTTGTCCTTTGCTTAATTTTACACTTCCACCTATTAATCCATAATGTCACACTTACTTGTCGTTTAAATTATATTAGACACCTTATAATGTTTAGGTATTATATTTAGCTAATTTAGTTAGTATATGCATATATTTATATGTATGTGTGTAAGGATTTTATTAATTGACAAGTATCATACTCCTATCTATTAAATATATTTGGTATATGTACTTGTTCCTATATTATTATTCCACTTTATCTTATTAGTTATAGTACCTAAATAATTTATCTACAAGATCGTTAATTATCGAAACTTAAATTTTATATTTTTGATATATAACAAATGACATAGCTATAATTAGCTTTTTTATTATATTATTAATTTATTATTCTATTTTCAACATTTAACTCACAAGATCACTTCGACTAATTATCATGGCCTCGTTAGAAATTTCAAGCTCAAATAGACAAGTTTTGCAAAAGCCCCAAATTTAGATTCTAAAACCTTATCACTAATTTATGGGGTTTCACACCATAACTCTCTATATACAAAAAGTTATGGCCTCCCAAATTTGGTTTTGAAAAATCAAAACTGAAAATAAGAAGCTACAAGCTTCTAGTTGCTTTTACTTATCCTCTAATCATTTTCTAGTTTTGATCCTTGTAACTTCTGACCTGATTTTGCCTTTACTTGTGATTGTCTAAATGTTTCATATATCATAGTCCTAACTTGTCCATGTCAACTTAGTTTACTTGGTGTGTATATATAAACACCGTTAATATTTATGTTTTTACACCTAAAGTTCATTGAGTGCAATCTCCTCTTTTCCTTAATCTGCTTCTTTATTGTTCGTTATTTGCTTATAGTAAAAAATCCATCTAGCTTTGGGATCAATGGATTACATTTACTAAACAATTCAACGCAAGATTCAGCTCATCTTGAAAAGAACCAAATTAGGCGCTAGAGCTTTAAGAGTAATTTGTTTGGCTATGCTCATAAGATGAAAGCATGTAGGACATCTAACTTAGTACGTAATATAATTATGACAACAAGGTTAGCAGGTACCCATTAGTAGTGGTCAACAACGCTACCCTTAAGATGGTTGATTAAACTCAATGAACTCAAGTGTAAAAGTTTCTCTTTTTGCAAGTTCACTATAATGCAAGAGTTAGCTCATCCTAAAAAAAAAAAAAAAGCAAATTAGGCACAAAAGCTTTAAGAGTATTTTTGTTGGATAAGCTTACTATAAGAAAGCATATAAGATATAAAACTTAAGTATATGATATCATTTTGGTAATGAGTAAGGCTGGGTAAAAAAATATGAATTGTGGATTGAACTACAAACTAAATTGAATGGAATTGCAAAAATTGATTATTTTGCAAACAGTTCAATTCGCGATTCGATTTTGTTCGAAAGTTCAGTTTGAGAAAGCGAATCAAATAAAACCATTGAACTACATATATATAAATGGTTCGTGATTCAATTCAATAGTTTAGTTCAAAAAAGCGAACCAAATCGAACCATTGAACTAAACCTAATTAGTTTCAAAAAAATAAAATTTATGCAATTGTTTCGTACTTTTTTATTTTTTTGCTTAATCTTCATAGATTTCATTAAATTTTTTATATCTTATTCTTCTTTTTTCTATTTCTAAATTAACTATTAAGATTTAGTTAAATGAGTTCTATTGAAATTTCACATCTAGAAATTTTCCCCTTCTAAATTGTGCTTTTCTTGTAAGTTTTCAACAAGGATTTGACCTTGGTACTTTTTACGTATTTCTCATCTATTTTCCAGTATTTAGTGCATTTCTTTTGTCTTCTTCATATTACTTTTGGATGAGTAGCTTTACGTCTCCCTCCTCGTTGTTTTTCATTAGATTAGAGTATTTAATCCTTGTCCAATCAAGTTAGATTTGTTAAGATCTTATGTAATTTTTTGCTCAGTATTGTTACACATGATAAATATATGAAAAATTAATTGAAAATATATGAAAGTTTAATTTAAAGGAAACTATGTTATTGGATATAAAATGTTTAGCGAAATTTTAATTTAAATGGTTTGAAATGTAAATCACATTGAATCGAACCAGTTTTAATTAGGTTTAAAAAATTTACCAATCGAACCATATAATTAGTTTCAACTAAAAAAAAAAATGTTATATTAGGTTTAGTTCAATAAAGAGGGAGGGGGGTTGAACCATATCGAATTAAACTACACCAACTTGTTACAGTTTGATATGGGAAAATAATATGGACTAAGTGTTGTATTTAAGTTTAAGGAACTCTCCTACCTATGAGGATAGTCTTTTAGGTTGGACTATATTCTTGGTAACATGGGAAAGTAACAATAACCTTCTTAAAATTTGTATCTTTCTCTAACATGCCATATTCAGTACAATTTTTCAAAACCTACTCTATAGATAGGGTATCTAACATATTTGTACTCTAAATCTATCATAAAACCTATGCTGTAAAGTATGTTGTTTACATGTTCCAAGAGTTACTTTATACCCACCCTATAAAAATTATTAACTAATAGTAAATATAACATAATATTATATTCTTGCCCTACTTTACTAAGTAGATTTAGAGTTGAAATTGCCTTAAGTTTGGCTTTCTTTTTTCTTTATATTGCATTATGTTTATGGTTTTTATTGGATGTTACTTGTATTTCTAAAATTACTACAACAGATTCCTTATTTTTATTTATTTTAAATAAGTATATTTTTATGTGGAATCCCATGATACATTGATGAATTTAGTAGTCACAAAATCACAAAAACACTAAGAGGTTGTCAAAAAATCAACCTAAAAAATTAATGTTATAAAATTGTAATAGAAATTTTTATAAATTCTATATGTATCTTATACCTTTTAGGTTTTACAAGATATAAGTTTCAGGATAATTCTTACATGTTATAGAATAGATTTTGACTCTAAAATTTGAAAATCAATAACTACTAGGCAGAATAAGAGTAGGATTCAATAGCGTAACTGCCCTATATTATTCCAAATTCTAGTGGAATCCCTATTTAATTTCTTGATTTTATGATATAAAAACTATTTCTATTTAACGTAGCCATTTGCGTAAGTATTGTACGAGCAACAAGTGAATTCCTCTTATGCCAATTGTGTTAAATGTTTTATAATAATAATAATAAGATCTTGCCCTCGTGAATTACTGCATTTATTGGAGTTATCTACAAACAGTAAACATCTCTTTTCCGCGTATCTCAATCTCGTGCAAATTAACTTTTACAAATAGAGTTGGCACTTGGCAGGCATTAATTCACATTTTGACCCAAATGCTAATTCTTGTCGGAACTCATTCAGTTGCCGGGGGAATGAGAGAGATGGTGGAGATTAGGAAAAGCCAAATTTGAGAACGTAATGTATTAATCTCTGCTCAATCTAAAAATTTCATATTTAAGGGGTTTGAACAACCCTTGTGGGCCCCAAAAATGATTAAGGTGCTGCTAATTCAAAATAATTTTTTGAAAGCTGCTTTAGAAATCTAAAACATATTGATGTTCCCTAACCACAATCTGAGGGACATCATATAATACAAGCTAAGGAAGAAGTCCATATCTCACTGTTATTGCTTTGATGAAAAATAGTTTTGGAAGTACTAAAACTTTTAGTATAAATAGCATTAAGTCATCCAATTGCAACGTCCCAATTCTAAAACTCTAGATTATCATAGGATCAAGTGTTAAATTGTCATGCGATAGTAAATGGTGAGCTATTATTTTTAGCACATGATGTACTGCATGATACAATACAATAAGCCAATTCAAAAACAGAATAATTTTGTCATTTAAAAAGTGAAAAAAAGAAAAGAAAAGAAAGAAATAATATAAAATTTGCAAAAGGGAAAACTTTACACATAAATTTTTTGGAGATTCATGTAATATATATGGTGTGTAGCTATCAATTATATTTATATATATGACAAAATAAATAGCAGGATTTTAGGTAATTATCAACTGCTAACCAATGTATTCCCGAATCTTTTCTCAAGGGAAAGTTGTGATTATTACCGATGGAAACTCATTATTAAGAAAGAAAAAAGGGAAAGAAAGGATGGGAGAGACTGAAAGACCGAAGAAATAATTGAGAAAGAGAGAGCAGGGAGAGAGTAGAGAATCTAAAGAGCAGTAGGTGTATGATGCAACATGTATTGTTTCATTGCAAATTGCAATGCATTTTGCAACCGGATGATGAGAACTCCTCCACTATAAGTACCTTTTCATTTGCTTCATCCATATATAAACGATATAGTTATACACGTGTTGTGTATTAATATTTTTCATGCAATAATGAAAATTCCAAGTTCTCTATGACATAGGTATTGCATTTATTATAACGTTTTCTCGAAAACCCGAGTTACTAAAGTAAGCAATTCTTTACTTTTGGCAATGTATGTTAAGTGTAAGTTTATTAAGATGGAATCTATGGAAAACATTAACATTTAGATAAGTATTATAAACTATAATTTTGTGTTTGTGTGTGTGTGTGTTTTTTTTTTTTTAACTTAAGTGAAACCAATTTGTCATCCCTACCTTCTCTATATTTTCACCAATTTCTTGTCTTGCTCCATGTTAGATGCTTTCTTGAATGTCTGTATCACTCAAACAAAACTTAACAATGCCGAGATTTGAAAAGGTAGCTTTCAAGGAGCAAATCAAGTGGTTCAGAAAAAATGAGGAAACAAGGGATGATTGACCCCTTTCATCTAACAGATACAGAGGAGCGCTAAAAAATAGCACATGACAACATAGTTTACAATACGCAATTAACTATTAATATATTTTTTTTTTTGCATATTTCACCATATTTTCTTGTATTCTATTTTATGGCATCAATACAGAATTCAGTAATGCATCAAAATAATCGTCTTCTGCATCTCTTGTTAATTCTTAACATCTATGGTCAGCTTGATCACAATACAAATTATGGAACTACTTGTATTTTTTTTTTTTTTTACTATGTAGAAAATATTAATATTATCAACACGTTTACAATTTTTTTATAGTGTTAATTATAAATTATTTCATGTTAACTAGATGACACAACTCCAAGGTTATTAATGTATTACCTTATTTTACTTCCTACGATATAATATTTTATAATGGGAGCAATTACATGTAATCATATAAATTAATGTATCTGTTCTTCTTTCATATAAATATTTATAAGTTGCATTTTTTTATCTATAAAATGATCCAATTAGCATTAATATAGAATTACATATGTTGATTTAAGTATGACCGGAAAATTCTTCTCAACATGTTTTTATAAAGGCAATCAAATACTTGAAAATATACAATTTTCAATAGAAAATATTTTTCATTTGTAAGAGATTTTCCTTAAAACAAATGTGGCCTTAGTTTTACTATTAGTAAAAAAAAAAAAAAATAACATATTAGGAAAATAAATTGAAAACGGAAAAAGAGGCGGTATGGGGGGAAGGGAAAAAAAAACCAAAAAAAAAAAAAAACAAGCCTTCCTTAAGCAGGTTTGGTTCTTAATTTTTAGAGATTGAGGTAGCGTTTAGTTGTATAATTTTCATGATACTGAACTGGATAAAAAATTTTGTCATATGTTTAGTTTATAAATTTGTTTGATGATTAAACAAAAATTAGGCTGATGGATTAAACATAATACCTAAATTTTATCCTATTTATATCATAGTATAAAAATGAAATTTACCAGAAAAAATAAAAAATATTTTACATTCCCAAATATACCCCTTCCATATTATAATATTAAGTTAATGAATATTATTTTTATTAAATATTAAAAAATTTTATTTATTTTATAATATAAATAATTAATTTTTTAATAAAAATTTTATATCCAATACTATACAAACCAAATATAGAATAAAAAACTTATATCATCCAATTCTTTTTATACTTATCCTGTTCAATTCTTTTTATCCTATCCAATTCTTACAACTAAATACTACTTAAGAGATAGTATCCACTCATCTCTAAATAATGTAGTTGATGCATTCATGAACTTTCTCAGAAAGTTATATCATTAATCTATCATCTCACGGATTCTATTTCTTATTCGATTATTAACATGGTTTAAAAGAGCTATTTAATTGTTACGGCATAAAAACATTCACTGAAACTCCCTANAGAATCCGTGAGATGATAGATTATATCCAATACTATACAAACCAAATATAGAATAAAAAACTTATATCATCCAATTCTTTTTATACTTATCCTGTTCAATTCTTTTTATCCTATCCAATTCTTACAACTAAATACTACTTAAGAGATAGTATCCACTCATCTCTAAATAATGTAGTTGATGCATTCATGAACTTTCTCAGAAAGTTATATCATTAATCTATCATCTCACGGATTCTATTTCTTATTCGATTATTAACATGGTTTAAAAGAGCTATTTAATTGTTACGGCATAAAAACATTCACTGAAACTCCCTACGGAAGGGCTTTCAATTACTCTGTATATGCTCGAGACATTCATAACTCGGTCAACTTCATCCTTGACTCTTACACACGGTCCTCTCACACTTGGGGGTTGAGTGTTTATTGAATTGCAGTTTTACATGTTTATAGAATCAAGGTATGTTTGATAACTTTATAGATTCATGCGGGGTGTAAATGGGATGAGACCAACGCTAACGGAGCATCAAAAGGAAACTCCGGTCTTTCTGGTAAGTGGTGTTTCGAGAGAGTATGAAGGAAGGTGGGCTTCCTGCTGTTAAATTAAAGCTACTGTAGTAGAGCTCTGGGCCATGTAAATGGTAATAGCTATTAAAACCAATTACAAGTAGTATTTTATGCAAAGCTATTTTATGACATCCACCCTTTTCTTCCATGAATTCCAGCAGGAAACATATGATCAACTGCCCGTAATGCTACCGAAGTAAATAAACTAGACGAGAATGCGGAAAACATAAAAATGAACCCAAAACAAAAAAAAAAAAAAAAAAAAAATCAAAAATGTTTCAATGGTTAAAAATCTACAAAACATATATACAACAATTTCTCACCCACCCAGGGAGGATCACCAGCAGTTGGGGGAGAAACATGAAAAATGGATGATTCCCAACTAGGGTAACAATAAGCAGTCCACCCTCACATGGCCATGGCCTTGTACCATCCACCATATGGACTTCCATTCCACACCCCAAACCAAAACCCCACTCCCCTGGCCCCCAAAAAATCACCACTACAAAGACCTAGATATTTTAAAACAAAAAACCCATCATTTGTATTCCATTCAGCTTAAACAAAATTTGCTTGTAATCATGGACAGTTGAAAAGACAAAAGGCAATATGCCATGTCTGTGATAACTGATGACCTCTTCATCTTCCTTCATGTAGATCTTCAGAGAAAACTCCAGTCCTTGAAAGATGGTCATTCTCAAAACAACTTATACCTGAGTAAGGACCCGAAGAGAACATTGATGATGTCCCATCGGACTCAAATGTGGTAGACGACTGCCGGAGATTGGGTCTATTGTTGTTTGCATTGGAAACTGTATCCTGATATTCAGTTACGCGCTGCACCATTTTGAGCGACTGTACAACTTCACCCATAGTTGGTCGTTGGCTTGCCTCAGGTGCAACACAGGCTGCTGCAATAGTGCACACACGGACAAAGTCTTCCTTTGGGTACTTTCCATTAAGCCTAGGATCTGCAAGTTCTTCTAACCTGTCCTTATCTCTAAGAATGGGCCTTGCCTGAAAGCAACACAAGAAGATAAGCACATGGGTTTCCTTTTTATGAAAAGTAGCTTAAAGAATATTCCTTTACTAAAAGATAATTAAAGATGTTCAATGTTTTGGCTCAAATATACTGACCCAAGTGACAAGATTCTCCTGCCCAGATGGCTGTGACATGTCTACAGGCTTTCTTCCGGTCAATAATTCAAGGAGGACTACCCCATAACTATAGACATCACTTTTCACTAACAAATGTCCTGTCATTGCATACTCCGGGGCCACATATCTGCAAGATGAACATTCGACGTCAAATCTAATTTGAAGTTGCTATTTCAGGGATGCAAAGAGTGTCAACTGACCCAAATGTCCCCATTACGCGAGTAGATAAATAATTTGCTCTGCCTTCTGGCGCCTGCTTTGCAAGGCCAAAGTCTGCAACTTTAGCATGGAAATTGTTTTCAAGCAATATATTGGATGCCTTGAAATCTCTGTGGATGACACAAGGCTGTGAATCCTCATGTAAGTAGGCAAGTCCTCTTGCAGCATCAAGGGCAATCTTCATCCTGGTATCCCAGTCCAGGGGACAATTTACTCCCAAGGGACCTATGCAAGATCAATGTTAGCAAGCTGAATTCACAGAGCTATTTCCCAACATATAAAGACAGATCACAATCTTCATTAGGATCTGCTGTGGCTAGTAATGTAAGCCATGACTCAAAAATGTAGAACTGTGCATTAGAAATCAATATGAGAATACAATGCATTACCATGAAGCCAAGACTCTAAGCTTCCATTTGGCACAAGCTCATAACAAAGAAGGTTCTGGGAAGAGTCAGGACTGCTATAATAGCCCACAAGTTTCACAAGATTCCGATGATGTAACCGGCTTAACATCTCAACCTCAACTAGGAACTCCTTATCACCTTGTTGACCTCCACTTGTAAGCCTTTTGATTGCAACTGCAGTGCCATCACTGAGAACACCTTTAAAAACTCTACCGAACCCGCCCTCTCCAAGAATGCTTGCTGGTGCAAAGTTATTTGTTGCTTCTTTGAGTTCCTCATATGCAAGAATACGAGTACTTGATGGATGAGGAAGAGAACCTGCTGTAGAAGCTGTGTTTGCAGTCCTTGGTTTTACTAGAGAATCATCAAACAAAAAGAGCGATTAACTACAACAAAGAGATGAAGAATAACTAAAAAGAAAGTCAATAATAGTTGATTGACTGGAGTGCTATATACAAGACTTGCTAAAAGATGAGCAAACAATTATAATTCTGACAATCTACTGCTTTCTTAGTCCTTCGAATTATACTGTAGAATGTTTATAATACATCAAGAGACAGAAACAGTAGCCTCATTGTGTAGAAGAAGAGGGATAATCATCTGACAAACACTCAGATAAGAATCAAAATATCATTCAACAAAAACAAAAACTTCCCATTAAATCACATCAAACTGTATTGATTTATCCCAACCAAGTACATTACTACATGACATAATTGAAATAACTGCATATTTAAACTAGTTTCGACCATAATGCATAATGAAATAGAAAAGTTAGTATCTGCTATGTAGACAATTTATGAGCATCCGGTTGAAATTGGAAATAGCCAAAATATTGTAAGCAAACGCTTTTAAATGTAATCTTTGCAATCCAAAAGAGTAAACCTCATCTAATCCACACAACATACCAATATCTGTCGCAACAATTTCCTTCAACATTGTAGTTTTCCCACTTTGAAATGTGCAAGCACATATGATGAACACAATTAAGATTATAACCAGTGCAATGCCAGCACTTATGCAGACAATAAGAATGACATCTGAATGCTTTCCTCTGTCTGGTGTACTTGATGATGCTGAAGGTGGCAGATGAGGTTGGGTTGCTAAAGGCGATGCAGCTGCCAGAGGAGCTGAAATGGATGTAAAAACAAGACAGATGTCAGGGGAAAAAGAAAAAACTTTCACTCTAATTTGCTCATGACCAGCAAATCAAGAAGTAAAACTTCAAAATCATATGCTACACCTAACACAAGGCAAAAAGTAATCTCAGATAATAAACTAAATGACTGGTTAATTTTCCTACTTACCACTTCTGCCAGTTAGATGTCTACATCTTTTATTGCATTCTAGAATTTATTCTTGTCTTTTATTTGTTTGAGGAAATGCAACATTTGAATATCTATAGGTACAATTTTTCTTAAGACGTAAGTGTAAAATCACACTTATATCCAGGAGCTTATAACTTGTAGATTATTTATTTGTAGATCTAAATTTAACAAATACTGAAGCAAAAGATCCTATGTCTGAATGCTTGCATCATCATTTACCCCCATTTCATTTTGCCTTGATAGCCTTCCGTCAATGTCCTGTCTTATAAAGGATGGAAAGTACTTAAACCATGATTATCAAACCATGCCTATATCTACTAGCTTGCTTTTAAAGCAGTCAGTAGAATCTAATTTGAATTTCAACAGTTCTCCAGTGTTATCCAACATAGAAATATATAATATTGACCGTGATCAAGGGAAACCTAGTTGATAAGAACGTCAGCACTCCCATTCCAGAACCAATTCTCACAAGCAAAAATAGACTAATTTAGATAAATAAGCTATTTTGTACAATGAAACAGACATATGGGAAGAAGTTAAGCATTACCTTCAGAAGGTGGAGGTGGTCTGAAATAAGTGAAGTTGAGGAGTTTATAGTCACCAACTAATGTAGAGCTGAGATGAATTCTATGCATAGACAGAGAAGAATTTATTGCTGAAGCTTCATTGGCTGAGAAACTTATCCCTGTGTATGGAGTAATATCCATGGAGATATTTAAGCTGGATAGTGCTAATACATAAAAATTAATCAACTCAATTTGCTGAACTTGCAACTGAAGTTGGTAAGCAAACTCTTCAAGAAAAGCATTCCAGTCAGGATTTGAAGATATGTTTATAAGCAGAAGATCTAGCTTTATTGGATAGACACAATGGCAATCTCGACTCCCTCGCTTCAACACCATGTCTGGTTTGCAACAATCTGCCAAAGAAATTGATAAATGCACCAGTAAATTTACTCACTGCAACAAGAAACGTCTAATCCACATAAAGATCAGCAACCAATTCACTCTGTCAAAATTGAGTCTCAATAAAACATGTGACTTTTTCATAGTGGTCACATTATCATTTAATGCTCAATCCACAAAGGCACTTCCAAATTCTTCTGAATAATGAAGTAAAATAAGTCATGATAGAAGTAGTTGAAGGACAGATGGGGAAGTAAGCCTGTACAATCAACTTACTTGGGACATGAGGCGACAATGGTGGCTTGGCAAGGTCAGGAGGACTTGACTGTGTTGGGGCAATTTCTGCAAAGGCAGCACTTGGTGGAACCAGTTTGCCCCTTTTCATCAATGGTCTGGATAAGTGTGAACTGGTAGGGGGCTGATCAGATGTCATCAAGGGGCCATACGAAGGTGGATGGTTCGGTGATACTGCTACCTTTGGTGAACTACGAGGAGAGAGATGTCTCCACCATGATCTATGAGGTGGTGACTTTGCTGGCAGAGGAAGATCAGGAATAGCTGATGCAGCTAAAGCAGAACCAATTGGAGATACAGATGATGCTTCTCCAAGATCGGCATAAATTAATGAAGAAAGAAATAATATGATCAGCAGCTTCAGCAATGAACCGTGCACATTTTTAGATACTCCTGCATTGTGAAACCAGGCAAGCTTTAGTCTAGAAGAGCAACCAAAGAAGAAATAACAAGATCATGTGTTCAATTTTGAATTTTAGAGAAAAATGACAATGTATATCTTTTCTTTCCTTCCATTCTGTACAAGCAGAAAAAGGAAGCAACTGCCAACACAACATCTTGTTGTTGCCCTTTTGTTTTTACCATTTCGATGAATTGTAAGAATATATTATATACATAAAGTGAAGAAATGTTACAAGCCAAGGTGACACATGTTATTATGTCATAACATGTTCTATTTGTATCATATTGATGTTAGTCTTAAAAATATTCTTTAGTAGCCAATATATGTTCTTTCTCGATATGTGTTATATTCAGGTTAATTGATGCTGTATCACATCATTTTTCAGGTTTTCTAATATTTTTTATATTTATGCTGTGCATCCAATCATTTCAGGTTCAAGTTGCATTGTAGTGCGAAATCATCACCATAACAAACAAAACTCCCATGCATATAATGGGAAAATCCACATAAATCTTGTAACAAATGAAGATGAGTTTGGCTGGAGCATCATGCTGTCATTTCAATAGATAGCTGACTGAGTTTAAAGTTGCTTTCCCTCCAAGGTATCAATGATAAATCCCGACCCTAACACCACATAAAAGTTCAAGATTTGACAAACCTATTTATAAAGATGATAGAACAGCCTAAGCTTCTAAATAACAGTATTGTAACATCCAAAATTTCAAACATTTAACCATCTCAAATACAAAGAATCAAATCAGCACTTAAATAAATGTATTATAACCTTTAGTATTTAGGTGGAGGATACCTAATTTCAAATTAATATAGCATTGTGGGGAAAAAAAGAATAAAACAAACAAAATAGAGTCATGATGAAAAGTCAAAATCAAAGACAAAAAATGAATGATGGAGAAGCAAAGGAGGTGGTATGTATTTTTAATTCCATCACAAAGGAGAAGATGGATGTATATATATATATATATATATCAATACATTTTCAATATACTATAACATGAACCTGTAGTTATTAATTTATTTTTAAATGGCTTTCTTATTAAATGAAGTAGTTTTGACTAAGGTGACCATGAATAGATACTATATCTTAATTAGGGACTAAAACAAGTAAACATATTTATAATAGTCTATGAGATTCTTTTATACCATATCGCACAGATATTACATATGACACATTTCGTTTGCCAACTCGAATGAGATAGTAATATAATTGTAATTCTTAAGAAACAAAATAAAAAAGTAATAACTATTCCTTATATTTCTTTTAAAATCTTCGGGAAATATGTGAAAATATACTAATAAATATATATATATATATCAAAGAATAACTATTTCCTTGATCTTATAAAGGAGTATCAATTCCTTATTTTGCAGCAATAGCAATCCCGTAGAATAGATATTTTGCCACTCAAATGCAAGAATCTATTTGCAGGTTAGGAATGGCTATCTAATTCTACCCTTATGAAGTCTACTAAACATGCCATTGACTATTTATATCCAAGGGAGGAAACAAAAAATGGAGGCTTGATTTGAAAAATCAATTGACTCAAAAAACTACCCTGAATTTTCCAATGCATATTACATAAACAAAGAGGAAAAAGAAAGTAAATGAAATGAATGCATGTTAGGTCAAGATAGAAGCATGGGAATTGCACAATCCCACATTTACATCCATTCTCCTCTCCTTGTAGGATACAAGGAAAGTAATTCCTACTCGTATCTACTTTATAAAATGGCATATTAAGAAAATTACAAATATATAGTGACAATTTCTGAATTGAAAATTATGACTTTATGTTTTGAAGTGTCGCAGAAACGATATTGGTCGATTTATTGCAACAATTGATTATGAAATTGGATCAAGTACTAACTTTCTCAATAAATGTTTGAAAATTAGTAAGTTCATATAAATTGTAAGAAAACGGTTTTGAAAATTTTTCTTTTATTATTTGCAAAGATAAGTTGTTGTCATTGGTTATGACTTATGATCAATATGCTATTGTTTACTATGATTTACAACTCATTGTATGACATGTATGTTAAGGTTTTGGCTCATACTTGGGTATGATTTGAATTTTCTTTTAGATATTGGATATCAATACCAACGAAGGACGTTGTCCTTATGGGTCGTGTCACAGCTGTCACTGGTTGATGTGGCCTTGGGTAACCTCTCACTAGCATTGAGTGTGGGCACAGCTAACATGATATGAAAAATATCAAAGGGAAAAAAATATTTTATAAAGTTGATATCCAGCATCAAAATATTTTGTTTTCTAAAAGCAACCATGTTTGTTATCTTAAATTATGAGCAATTGGTCAATTTATGAAAATGCATCTACTATTGTCTTTATATGTAAAATAAATTATTACATAATACATATTTGATCCAATAGATGCAAGTAGCAATTACTCAATGTTGGCTCACCAAATGTAAGTTTCTAAATGACTATTTTTCATATGCGAAATGGGGATTAGTAGGTAACAGCTAGAATGGCATAATTGTTGGGAGATGGCCATCCACCTAAGATCAGGTTATGATCAGAAAGCACATGAGAAGTCACATATGCTTTAGATATATTAACTTTATATATTTGTGTCAACTGGTAATCATATATTCTATGCTTGATTTATGGACATCTTAGTTGACAGACTGTTGATTATACCATAATTTGGAGATTTTGGAATTGAAGAGGACTTTAAGGATTCCGTTTATATTTAATTGTTAAGCTTGAATATCAGGGCATTACAAGCATGTTCTTATATTTATTCTTTCATAAAGTCATTAAACCAGCAAATCTAAATTCCCATAACTGCAAAACTAGAACGAAAATTTCACACCCAATAGACTGCAAAAAGGCCATATCTTTGTTTTTTTTTAATTAAGAAAAAATATAGAAGAACAATAACATCATCAAGAACTAAAACCCTAACTTAATTGAAATTACCAAACTTAACAAGCACCATTAAGCAAATAGCATATAATTAACCCTAATTATTTTCTATCATTAATTAACTAGTCCTAAATTTTCCACTGTACAGCTTCCTAACAAAACTAAGCCAAAAACTAAATAAGCAAACAAATGAATTTCACAACTTCCATTTTTCTATTACACATAACATAGTGAAATTGACTTCCTTTTTTCATTCTACTGCCACTAATTCCCAGCCTCCAAACAGGATTTTAATAAGTAGTAAAAATATTAAACAGGGCACAAAAAATATACACTTGATTAAACTGGAAAATATTGAATTTAAAAAATAAAAATAAAAGTAGCATTATTCGTTACCACCGGAGGAAAATATTCTGAGCACCGACATCGCCGGCGGCAAGGAACAAGGGCAAACACGTCAGATCTGCGAGAATGAACTGAATGAAGAGATCGCGGTACAATTTACACTGGCGAAAGAAATGGAACGGCGAATAAGAAGTACTATGAGCTCCAAGAGCTTAAGAGTGAGTCAGGATCGAATATTGGAGACAATGAAGAAATAATCGGAGCTCGAGGACATTGGAGAAGAGAACGTTTCGCCATGAAAGTATGAGTCGGTAAATGAGTGAGTCGACCAGGAGAGAGCTGAGTTCGAGAATCCGAGTTAGAGAGAGAGAGAGAGACGGGGAGGGAGGGACGGAGAGGAGCGAGATATTGTCGAGTACACTCAGTAATGGTTTTTGGCTCGCTGCGATTATTCATTCAGCACAGAAGTACTCAACAAGCAAATGGCATTTGCATTTTGTTTTCTTGGTTATGCCTTTTTCTTTTCTTCTTTTATTTTCCTCCCCCTCCCTCCCTTTTGGATTTCGTTTTTTCTCTTTGCTTTTTGTACTTTTGTTTCAGGAATTTGATTTCGGAAACTCAGTTTTTTAATCATGAAAAACTATCGTGATTCTTTGATTGGGTAAAACCAATTTATCATTTAATTTTCAAACACTATAATTTTCTTTTCATACTTGCTTAGGGAAAATTTTCATTGCTACTGATACGCCTTATGTTTTAATAAGCAATTGATATTATATATATAAATGATCTTTTTTTCAAAATATATAAATAATATTTAAACACATAATAGTAATAGCATGAAATGTATCTTTGAACAACTACCATTAATATTTATATGTATTAAAATTTTACTAATACTCATTCACTATTAATCCATTAACATGATCAATATTATCATAATTTAGTGATATGAATACAAATTTCCAATTAAATGAATCGTATTCAACATGATTAATATTATCGTAATTTAGTAATATGAATACGAATTTCCAATTAAATGAATCATATTCAATTTCTCATTAATTGAAGTTGTAGTACGAGTGAAAAAAAAAAATCCATCTACATAAATTGTTAGTAACATTAATGTTTTCTCCATTCAATATTGTTAAGGAGAACAATCTTTTTATTTTTTTTTTTTTCACTTCTATGATAATTAAACCTATTGTTACTTCATTTTCATAATGAACTTAAAATAAATTTGTAATCTACAAATAAGAGTAAGAAGATTAAGGGGGGTGTCAAGACTCTCCAATGTAGTTACTTTGATGCCTAAAATAAAGAGAGTTGAGTATATAAAATGTTTGGGATAATGTATATGTAAGTAACAAAAGTAACAAAGGAAGATTGGTGAAGAACCTAGTTAGCTATTTATAATCGAAGATCTTTACTATTCCAACATAGTGGTTCAACTACCTACACGTGTTCCTATAATTGTTTAGACCTTGTCATAATTTCAAGGAAGTAAGGTAGCTAATGATTACAAAATGTAACAACAACAGCACTGTTTATGCTCCTTATTATGATTTGAATATTGAAACATCTAAGTTGTGGTCAATTAACTTAGGCTTTGAGAGCTAAAGCTCTCTCTTCTACGTCAAGCTCTTTTTGAAGGTTTGTTCATGATCTTGCTAATCTTAAGCTTTATCGACGTGTTTATCCTTTAAATTTCACATATGGACTTAGGTCTAATCAATCAAAGGAGGTATAATCAAACCAAAGTAGCTTGACCTAGACTTTTATAAGATTGTTATGGGCTTGTTGAGCATTTAGTGAAAATCTCTTATCAACAAATCTTTATACTCTAATATATGTACATTTGTTTTATCTTTAAACTTAAGAATTCAAACTACTTTATATGATATATCAATTATCATATCCAAAAAGAAAATTGTAGGTAGGACTAAATGGTATTGTAGCAAATTATAACTTTGGAAAAAAAAAATATATTATGAAATGAGTGAGAGTTCATAGCTTTCTTTTTCCTTTAAAATTGAAGTAGTTTTGTATTTAGATGCATATATTATAAATTTATAAATAGAAAGGAAAATCAATTATAATCTATTTAATTACATTATCATCCATTTAGTAAAATTAATAACCAATCAGATTGCCATTAACTCACTTAATATTAATATAATATATAAATGTACAAGTATACAAGGTCTAAATTAATATTTAGCCTAACTCCTTCTATATGTAAAATCTCTTAACCGCAATTTCTTACTCATCCAACCTCACTTGGAATTATTAACAAAATAACAAATTTTAATTAATTTTTTTCCCAACAATCTATAATTAATATTGTTAAGAAAATTTTACAGCTTAAAATGCATCTCGAAGATGATGTATGATAATATTTGGATGATTTGTTGATAATTTTACATTCACTTTTCAAATTCAAACCTTGAAATGAAAAAATGCAAAAGATAAACTAAAAAACAAGGGTAAATTAGTTGACTACTAAGATAGTGTTTGGTTGCATAATTTTCGTAATACCGAACTGGACAAAATAATTTATGTTATATTTGATTTGTAAATTTACTTGGCTATTAGACAAAAATTTGAGTAATAGATTAGACAAAATGCTTAAATTTTATCATATTTACACCATAATATAAAAATAAAATTCACTAAATAAAACCAAAAAATATTTTGCATTCTTGAAAATACCCCTCAATATTAAAATATTAAGTTAATAAATATTATTTTTATTAAATATTACAAAAAATTATTTATTTTTTAATATAAATTTTATCTTTAGTACTGTACAAATTAAATATAGTACAATAAACTTATATTGTCAAGTCCTTTTTATACTTATTTTGTCTGATTCTCTTTATTCTATCTAATCCTTACAATCAAACGCTACCAAAGGATAAGCAAGTATAGAATAAGTAGAGTATGAAGCTCTATCCATACCTTACCCTATACTCTATTTTATAGGTAGGGGTTTCCAAATTTTGCTACATATACTATATCCTATGGTACTTTAGAACCACTCTGTACTCTGTAAATTGTATAGAGTACTCTGTAGAATTTGTAAATCTTTATATATATATATATATTTAATATGACTAGTTTTTATCTATTTTTCTTTCTTTCCAATTTCTTTCATTTATTTTTCTTTTTGATTATTTTCTTCTCTGATCATTATTATATAAACACATCTATTTTAGTGAAATCTTGATCTCGACTTTAAATACTAAATAAATAATTGTAAATTTAACTCATTTGAGACCGACTTGTTTTGGCAATAAAAATATTCATACATTACAAATTGCAATATCTTAATTTATAGTCAATATCTATAATGATATTCCATGCATCTGAATTACTAAATCTTAACCTATTGACTAAATCTTTTTCAAACCTAGTACAATCCCTAGTCTAGGACAAATGAAAAAGGTATAAACAGAAATGTTGATTAAATCTTAACTTGAATGATGTTATATAAATTTATTACGAAATATTTTTCAAACCTAATATAAAGAAATTATTGCATAAAAAAAAAAAAGTTAATAGCATACCTTATTGCATGACTTCACACAAATTCTTTCTTTTTTAATTTTAGTAAAGTTGGACTTAGTAAACAAAGAAGATAAAGTGAAACGAAAATGCAATAAAAAAAAAGGAGGAAGAGACTAACATAAGGATATCAAGTTTAATATAGGGTGTCTCAGGAATTGCATTTTGTTGTTTTTTTAAGTTCATACAAATAAAATGATATTCTTTTTTATTTATTAATTTTATTTAATTATTATTATAGGGTAACCACAAGGTATCATAAAATTTGTACTATATACACTTCATAATACATATTTCAAATTAGGTATAAGATATCCTAACCTCATACTCGTACCCAACCTTATAGGTATAGGTTCCAAAAAATTATTACCCAGAATCTACCTTACGAGCTTAAATATCCACTTGGAATCTACTAAAGAAGGTTTAGATGGATATTATGTATGATAGGGTTACCTGCTCACCTTTATTGATCACCTCTATAATCTTTCTAAATGACACAAATACTTCATATTTTCAAAATACAACACTTGCCTACCTACTTTTATCTATTTGGATGTAAGTGCTGCAAAAGTTGATGTGTTTGCCACATTGGCATTATTCATTATTTTATTTAAATAGAATAATATTAATTAACTAAAATAATAAAAATTTTAAAGTAAGTTCAAAAAATAGCAAATGTTTTTTTTTCCCAAGTTAATTAGTAATTATGTGATTTCATGATGATAGTCATATTAATTATATATAATATATTTTTAACGAGCTCCATATTAATAAATATTATATCATTCCCAATGAAATATGTAACAATATGATTAAGGCCTCTTTTACACTGTACTGTAATTGAAAATGGAGCAACAAATGGAAATTGGAAAGAAGATGCTTACCTCATCCTATAACCAATGAGGCACCACCATTACCCAATGAGCTTAGCTCAACTCTCTTAGTTGGTTCCAAATACCCTCGATCTTCATTTAAGTTCATAAATGTAGCTCCATCAAGCTTAGTTTCAATCGTAGAGGAAGTAGAGACTCCGGAGTTTTAGAAGATAATGCAATACTAAAAGAGCTAAGAAAGATAAAAGGATTGTATCACTTACCAAAAAACTATCTCATCGAAAGTACTCATACTCTTTGGCACCATTTGAAACTACTATTCTTGATGAGATGTAAGCTCTACAACATCTTTCTCAAAGGCTGGCAACTCTTAGAAAAACAAAATTTGATTATTCATTATTTTCTCATTTTTCTTTTTTGATTTTCTTTTTCTTTTAATTTTTATTAACTTATTTAATTATTTCATATATATATATATATATATATAGTATATGAATGTATGTTTATGTGTATGTAAATAATTATTTGAAAAACATTAGCATTTTTTAATTTTTTTATTTATTTCAATTTTAATTATTTTAGTTAATTAATATTATGCTATTTAAATAAAATAATAAATCATGCTAATATGGCGATGACGCAATAATAGTAAATTAGCTTTTTTGCCATGTTAATGTTTAGGTAGGCAAAAATAAGGGGATAAGTGTTGTATTTTGAAAATTTGAGGTATATATATCATTTTAAAAGTTGATAAGAGTGGTTAGATATATATATATATGTATATGTACATATACATATATATACTAGTTGATAATGCATACACAAATAAAGTTATATTGTACAATTGAATATATTATAATATCAATATAAAATATTAATAAATGAAGAAGATAGAGAGATGGGGATCGTGAGGAGACAAATAGGATAGTGAAAATGTTAGTGGAGAGAGAGATAGAGATGTAGAGTGTAGTTAATAGCAAAAGAAAAAGTGAGAGAGAAAGTTAGAGAAAAATAGAAAAGAAGTGAGAAAGAGGAGTAAATAGATAAATTTATCGTTGTTTATAATTTTAATAGTTTATTTTGTTATTATTATTTTTATTAAATAGATAATAAATAAGTAAATATAATATTGACGATTACTTAAATTTTAAATGAATTTAATAATATAAATATATATGGAGAGTGTGAAAGATGTGAGCTCTTATAGTCCGACCTATGATCATGGAAAAAATATCTTGGAAACATAAAAAAGAAAAAGAAAAATATTACAATATACATTCCACTTCAAATATCACACCAATCATTCTAATTATCTTTTTCTAGAAACTACTAATCCATGCTATTGATATGAAATACAAGTTCATTTGAAGGTACTTTCCAATTTTATAAATGTAGTGGTATGTACTGAATAGTTGACATGAGTATATAATAATAAAAATTCTCATTTTTCTTTTATATACAATACCAAAAATCAGTGAAATCTCATATACTTTAAGTGAGTGACTTCAAAGTTATTTATTGATAAAATATTGTTAAATTTTTTTATATTTTAAGCGAAACATTTTAACTTATCTATAGTCTTACATGGTAAAGAATACAATGCAAAAGTAGAAAACTTAAATGAATTTTATGCAATATACAAGATAATTAAAATTTTATATAAATATATATAATTTAAATAACTTAATGTAAGAATATAGACATCTCATAAATGCCTAATGTCTAATAGTGAAAGAAACTTATATTTGTATGTGTAGAAATAGTTATATGGATGGGGAGAGAGAGAGAGAGGTTTTAATCTTTATCAAAATAAAATTATTTCCTTCAATCAATAAGTTTTCACATGTAAAGTACTCATCATTCATATTATCCTTCTTATTTATAATTGAAGAAAATCTTTTTTTTTGTAATCGAATACAAAATTCTCTAGAGAATTTCCTTTGGAAATTATTGTTTTTATTTTTCAGTGAAAAAAAAAATCATTATTGTCTATTTGCATGGATATTACCTGGATTTGAGATTTCATCTATCACATTTGCTATATCTAATGTGTTTCTTTTCCATATCTTCCCAACCGACGAGGAGAAAAAATAAAAGCTTTAGCTGTCATATATAATGATTAATGATAGGAGAGAATTAACGAGATAATTTACTTGCAATGTCACAACACTATTACGAGATGTTATAAATTTTTTCACATATTAATTCTAATTTGTTTTTTCTACCATTTACTTATTGTATCGCTTTTAGTGATTTGTTTTTTTTTTTTTTAAAGTGAAATACAAGCTAAAAGTCTTTTTGATATATCTTTGCACGAGATTGGTTGACACAGAGATTATTTAGGATTAAAAAATTTCCTCTGGATCTTATGATCTGCGTACTACGAGTGGGGCCCACTCAAACCCGAATGCTCCAAATTAACGGTAATAAAACGACGTCACATCAAAGATTTGCTGCACGCATAAACGGATGGAATACCCTACGGCGATAAATCACGCAACCTTTGCCAATCGTCAATCCTAGCCGTCGGATTTCTATGTGGCTAATCTGGACGATTGATTGTAGCTAGGATTCTTTGGTATCCGGTGGAAAGCAGCACAGGTAAAAACTTTCCTCGAGAAAAGAGCAAAAGTTAAGAAATAGATAATGATGGAGCATGGTGGGATAAAAATAAAAATCATAAAGGTGAGGGGTAGTGCATAAAGCGAGGGGTTGGTTAGGTAATTGAAAAAAATGGTAATGATGATTGAATTCAACAAATCAAATGCTGAGAAAAGTTGGTATGTAACGGAAGTTTCATGGTTTTCCGTTGTTGGAGAGGAGTAGTTGGATAATTGGAAGTTGGATTTGTCGGTAGTATTTTGACAAACATGCATGAGGCATTTTTTTGTTTTATTTTTTTCCTCATCGTTTTGGCTTCACTTTAGCACCGGTTTGTAATTGGATTTTAACTAATAAATATTAAAGACATGTGGTTTTTTCCTCTTTTCCCATCCAGATAAAACTTTTTTTTTAACTAATGGAAAAAGAAACATAAGTGTAGAGACTTAGTGTAACGATCCGGCCGGAACTCCTTCCACCGACGGTTTTGTCCCTTGGTACAGTTGCTTCCCAGAAGATCACCCATCTTAGGATTGCTCCAGCATGAGCACGCTTAACTCCGGAGTTTCGACGTACTCCGAGCTATTACACCAAAAGGCACCTCGATGATTAGAATTCCTCTCTCCAGGCATGTAAGGAGTATTACAATACACCCCTCTTACAGAACTGACGTCCTCGTTAGTTTCGTTACACAGGTCCAAGACAACCACCAGGCAGGGCCACGCCCTTTCGGCTGGTGGAATGCTCTAATACCATTCTGTAACGACCCGGCCGAAATTCCTTCCACCGAAGTATTGTCCGCTTTGGCATGAAACGTCGTACGGTTTTGTCCCTTGGTGTAGCTGCTTCCCAGAAGGTCACCTATCCTGGGATTGCTCCAGCATGAGCACGCTTAACTCTGGAGTTTCGACGTACTCCGAGCCGCTACACCAAAAGGCGCCTCGATGATTAGAGTTCATCTCTCTAGGCATGTAAGGGGTATTACACTTAGGCTCTAAATCTATTAGTAACAACGATAACAAATGAGATAGAGAAAAAATTTAATGACATTAACATACTACATAACTAAATAAGTAATGTATAAATATTAATAAAATTTTAACATATAAAAACATTATTTAATATTTTTTTGAAAAAATACGTGCTTTCATTACCGCTTGTTTAAATATTTTTTGTACTTACACATAATGAGTGTTTTGCTAGCGCTCACATATGGCATTTACACTCTTCAAACACCTAAGTTAGCCTTCCTCATCAAATCTCATGAGAGCATACTTAAAGAGAAGAGAGAGATATTTAAATAAGAATATATATTTCTAGACGATTTACAAATGATGAGGTCAATCCTTATATATAAAAGACCTCCATCATCAAACGGTGAACATTTAATCGATCTAACAGCTAATATACGATCTTACCTACTTTATTCTGCTTATCCTTACCTACCAAGATTTAATGTATCTGGATGCTTCTAGAATATTTCTACAATTGGGTCGAGTCTTGGTTGTAGGTTTTTACATATAATAGATGTTGCACCCCAACACTGTCAAGTCGTAACAGTTTGTCGTGTATATCAATTTTATGCCAGAAACTGTTTACTCAATCTCTAAACAACCCTAATGTACACAAAGCTTATAAAATGAACCGTTCTAATGTATTCACCATTCAATAGATATACAAACATTTATACTCATGATAAACTTATATTTACAATAAGATTAAGTATGGAGTATTTATAAAAGTATACAAGTATGTGATACGATTTAAAAGTAAGAATCCAATTAGATCACCTATATGATCTAGTTGATCCCATAAAAAATAAAAGTTTCAAAAGACATAGTCCTCTTCAGTTTGGCCTTACTTAGGCTCGAATACACTCTTTTTGCATACTCACAAGTGATCGTTTCGCGGCATGGTTACTTATATTTTGTAAGAAATTCTATAAGGAAATTAGCAAACCACAGCTCAACAAGGGGTAGAAGATAAAAAGCATATATCAGTTGAATAGAAGACAAAAAGCATATATAAGTTGAATAGGAGACAAAAAGTATATACAAGCTGAACAGCAATATATAGTCTATTGTGAAGTTAGAGAAATTTCACTCGCTTTAACTTGAGTTGAGAAGTCGTAATATGATGATTATAATGCCAATCATAAAGGTTACGAGACCTTCCCACGGCTAATTCTAAGCTTATACAATAGAGGCTCTTACTCCGCTTGCGACTATCTTCAAACCCAATACCCCTAACCTCGTTGCGACCTCCCTCTAGTTACTTAGTTCGATTAAGAGTGGAAAAAGGACATATCACTACAACCTTATCAAAGGCGCTGGAATTTAGTTGGAGAAAACTAACCATCCCCTAGTGGGATGCGATGCATGTTCATTTATAATTTTAGTTCAAATTTCAATTAGTCTAGCTAATAGTGATTAACCAATCTATAATACACCAAACAAGGTTAGTCAACACAGCAAATCATATAGCTTAACTATCAATTAGTATGTCAGTAACCATGCGTAGGCGTAGCATGCGTACAAATAACTACTTATAATTACAAGCGAGTATATACTCTAGTCTCTACAAATCCTACTTACTTGTACTGAAGCTCACTCTAACAGGTCTGGAACGTTAGTGCTTCACTCACTTGGAAGTCCTTTATATATTAAAGCTAATATTAAGTTTTCGTAAAATTTATAAAAACGTTAGGGTTTTATCTAGTTCTTTATATTACTATATAACTCAGTTGAGGTATTATTTATATAGTTATTTAATAAATTTGCACTTATATATATTTATATATATACATATATATTTTAAGTATTTTATCTTACTATATAGGCCATATTAAATTATCTAAAGTTACTCAATTTTAATAAGGTTAGTATCATAGATACGTATTACATGTTTTATTCAAAAGATAATTCTTAAAGAGTATTTCTATTCCTAGTATATGCATTAATCCATATAATAAGTTATATCATATCAATTTTGTTGTGTATAAATAAGATATATTTTTATATAATTTTAAGCTAAAATGCGATAAATCATATATTATATATCTTTAGCATGTACATATCATGACCTAATATATCTAATATTACGAAATATAATAAAAAAATGGATAATCTTAACTAGTTAGGGTATGTTCAAGCATAATTTAATCAAATAATTAACATATTTTAACCAATTATTACTCAATATATATCTCAATTACTAATTTAGGCCGTTTACCTAGGAAAATTCATAATAAATATCATAGATCATCAAATAATTCTATAGAAATTCCCATGAACTTAAAAAAATATATGGAATTCAATCAACAACTAGTTTTATGCAATCAAGTTTATTGCCTATATATGTAAAATTACATTTTTACCTTAAATCACGATTAATTAAGTATATAATATGAATTTTACACCAAATTAATTTCAAGTTGTCCTAACATCATTACAAACATCCAAAATTAATTTGATCCTAATTTTATGAATTATTCCCCCTAAAATCAATTTATTTCACAAATTGCCTTATTTTTAGCCATTTTTAGGGCTAAAAAATGCAATAAATACTAAATGTATAAAAAATTGAAATTGGGCTACATAACAATAAACTAGATGTGATATTTATTCTACAAAAAAAATTTGAGCTTAAAACAATATCATTTAATATATTTATTTCAAATTTAAAAATTCGGTTGAATAGTATATTTGTTAAGAAAATATATAAAATATTCACGATTTTGAAAAAATAAGATTATAGCATGAAATTACATCTAAAATAACTAAGAAATAATTTTTTTTCATAATTCTTATAATTTATTTAATATTTTTTAAAAATAAGGAAAATTAGGGCAGATTTTTGGAATCTAGGTTCACCGAAGCTTCGTGGCTAGAGGGAGTGTGTCAGTAGGGTGGTGCATTGGGTAAACTGGTGGTGGCTAATGGGGTTCTTTGTTAGGTGGTTGATTGGGGTAGGAACTCAATGGGTACAGCTTTCTCCCATGTTTTTCTTATTTTTTTCCTATTTTCTTCTTTTTTTCCCCCCTATTTACTTCTATTTTTTCCTAAAGTGCCCTAAATGTTTAAAGTATGTAATCTAATCCTAAGAGTCCTATTTATAGTAGTTTAGGTTGGTCTGTAATTTTCTTAACCATTAATTAATACTTTTTTTATTAATTTCATATTATTTTAAGAAAATTACAAGTACGAGGTATCCTTTTTTAATTAATTTGCTTTTGATAAAACTACTTATTCTTTTTAAGTTGCTCCATGTTATTTTCTTATGATTCTGGGTCGTTTTCCCTTTTTTTTTTTATAATTTTTAGATGATATTTTAAGGTATTTTAGTATTTTATGTTAATATTTAATAATTTTGTTAATATAATGATATATGTCTTATATATATATATTAGTGTGTTGAGTAATTACATGCATATAATCATGTTTCTAGCATGTTTTTTATTTTTAAGATATATTTTCTATTTAATTTTTATGAATTTATCGCTTATTATATATATTTTAAGGTTTTCGGGTTAATTTACGGTATAATTATTATATATGCCGAATATATTCATAAAAATATACATGTATTCATATAGTATATTATATTAATGGACTTTTTTATATAATGTACAAAAGTAAAATATGGGCTTAAGGAGACAGTTGATGACATTCTTCCCCACTTAAATTGGTGATGTGCTCATCGCCTTTTGCTTCTTAGAGAACTCTTCCACTAAATGTTTAAATCAAATGTAATCCATGGCATTCTCGTAGGTGGCTTCACTTTGGGGTAAACTCTTTCACTTTACTAAGTATTTTAGGCAAGATGGCTAACTTAAACTTTGCGTTAGACACCTTTGTAGGATCTTCTGTGCCTCTCTTTCACGTTATTGCCTTGTACCTTGAGTGAGCTTCCTCGGTATTGCTGTTAGGGTCTCCTTCCTCTAAACCTAGCATACTCTACAAGTTTCCATAAATGCTTCTATGTCTTCTAACATCTTTAGCTAGTAGAACTTGTCTTCTACCGTTAGAAATATGGATGAGTTGGATCCTTTGGGTTGTAATGCTTATCTACATCTAAAAGTTCTTATGATTTAGAACATGTATCCTTTTTCCTTTACAATAAAGCAACCTATCCTCCATCCAGTATTTCTTAGTTTAGCCTCCTTATTATAGCACCGGTCTTGCTTGAGGATCTTAAGTTAAACCTTTTTTCATCATTTTTAGTACTTCCTTAAGCTTTGGGTCCCCCGCCTCTTTAGCTAAAGTACTTTTATCTTCTCTTATGGATTCTTTCTTTTTCAGGTCAATTTCTCTTCTAAGTGGTCGCGGCTTGGTCTCTTCCTTGAGGCTTTTTATTTGAGTCTTTACAATCACCTTAAGCATCTCTTGTGCCATTGGTTCCGACTTCTTAAGACTATAGACTATGGTATTCTTCCCTTCCGACCCATCAACGTCTTGTATAGAACACAAAAGCTTTTGGACTAAGCTAGGGTTTTGGCTAACCAGAACCACATAGTGCTTTCCCTCATCCATGATCATGATGCAGTTTATTGATGGGGCAATTGAAGCACATACTTAGTCAAAGAAGCCCTTACTAATCACCAATTTGTAGTCATCCAAAGGGATCACCTCTAGCCTTACCTTTCCCTTCCACTGACCCAGTTGGAAATTAACATCATGGGCTATACCCATTGTAGAGACTTCATTTGAGTTCATAGCCCTTTTGGACCTTGAAGCCTATCTTGTCAACATTGCCTCTTGAGAAATAAATATGTTAGTCACCCTGGTACCCACCAAGGCATTCATCCTTCAGCCGACCACCATTGCCTCTACATCCATCAAGCTTCGGGTCTCCTTGGTGGGCTTACTTTATATGGAGCCCAACCGCTTTAGGACTCTTAATTTGTGGTTGGGTTGGGTTTTCTCCTCTTCTTCCACTGTGGCCAAAGCTACCATTTTTTTTCAGATAGGATAATCCCTTGATTTATGTGCCTCTTCACACATGAAACAAGAGGGCTTTCTCGCAGGGTATTCTTTCTCTTCCATAGGAGGCTTATCCTTCTAAGTTGGGTTTCCAACTCTCCTTCCAGGGTTTAGCTCTTCTTTCCTCTCGAGCTCCCCCATCTTTTCCACCTTTTGGGGTCGTTCACTCAACTTAAATTCTATGAAGCTCTCAACTGTAGCCATGGCTTGGGCTAAAGTCTGGACTCCTCGTCTCTCCAACTCTATTTGGGTCCATTATTGTAGGCCATTACAGAATCGCAAACATGGCATCCTTATCACTTATGTCAAGAATCTGCAATAGCAATTCTAAAAATTTTAGCAAATACTCTCTAATGGATGCCTTATGCTCTAATCATCTCAACTTGACTCAGGCATCCCTCTCGACATTATTAGTGTAAAAAGGGCTCGTAGCTCAGTCTTGAACTCTTTCTATGTTCTAATTTCCCCAGCTCCTTACTAGGCTCCATCAATTCGCCTTCTCCACCATAAGGTAGCTACATCATCTAGGGACATAGGAGTCGCCCTTAACTTTGATGCATCATCCAAGATACCAATTACATCAAAGTACTATTCTAGGCTCCAAAGAAAGTTATCCATCTCCTTCGCATTCTAGGAGCCATTGAAGACCTTAAACTTAGGCACATCGATCCTTTTTACAGCCCCTCTATGATTTAATCTAAACCCGGTCTCAAAGCATTGCAGGATCCATGCCCTTAAATCTTCGAAGTCCCAACTCCCTCCTTAAGGACTTCACAATTTCTTCGAAGGCAACATCCCTTCTTTGCAAATCACTTATAACTCGATTCAGGGCTATTGGTAACTTACTTGGGAACTCCTTCTCTAGCTTCTTTAAGTGTTTCTTGGCACCCTAAACTCAATCGAGCATGTTGGTTGTAGCTAATTTCACTCTAGCCACCTTGCTTTAATCGAGGCTCTACTTCTTAGGATTTTCCCTTCAATTGTGAGTTCTTGATCCATTATTGGAGTTAAGGGACTTTCAGCATACTCCGAGGGGACATTAGAAGCACTTATTCTTGCCATCTCTTCCAAGACTCTACTTGGATATCAAATGTCATGTAAGAATGTTTTACTAGCTCTCACGTACGACACTTAGACTCTTCGAACACTCTTTTGAAAGGCTAAGTTAATTTTCCTCACTAAATCTCACAAGAGTACACCTACTTAAGAGAAGAGAGAAATACTTGCGTAAGAGTATGACTTGTATTTTTAGATGCTTTACAAATGAGAGGGTCATCCTTTATATACGAGAGGTCTTCATTTTTGGACTATTAAGATCTACCTGATCTAATGGCTAATAAGAAATATCACCTACCCTACTCTACCTTTGCCTACTTACCATTCTTTAACGTATCTGGACACTTTTTAAACATTCCTAAGAATGGATCGAACCTTAATCGTAGACTTTACATATAATGTACCTCTTTGTAGAATTTACTAAAGTGAAAAATGGACTTGGGGAAATAGCTTATGGCATATGCCACTCATCAATCTACGTAACATATCAGTACCGTTGAATCTTTTTTCAATGAGATGGCGGATAAATAGCCTTAGATGATGTATACATCCCTATCATCTCTAAATATTGGCTAATAGAGATTTAAGTGAAACTGGGCTTTGTGTAACTAAATGGGCCTACAAAACAAGAAATAACGAGGGGCGCCAGATTGTTGTCTAGCATGACTACTCTGATGTTTAAGTTAGTTTGGTGTGCGGAGAGAGTAAGAGTGCTCATACGGAAAAGTAGGCTTTAATATGCGAAGTATCAAATCATTTACCGTTGGGTGATAGTCTTATATTTATAAACTAGTGGAGCTAGCAGTTGGAGAGGAGTTAGTGGGTGGAATCTACATTTGCAAGCAATGGGTAGTTGAGGTGTAATGTCTAACGTGTTCCACAAATGTAAGAGGTAGTTATTGACTTAGTCATCTAGCCTTATTTGTATTCTTCTAGCTGTTGGTGACCATTGTAGTTGAGTAGGCCATATGATGGGCTCAGGCTGAAGTTGGCCATAAAAGAGAAGGTTGAGTCTTCAAGGGATATAACCCAGGCCATAAGCCTTATTAGGTTAGTACAGGGTTGAAGGGCTTATTTTTAAAAGGCCCCCCTACCCAATAGTCTTGTTGCCATTGTGGAGGCAAGGAGAGGAGAAAGATGGGCTTCTCAAGCATATAGTTGACCTGGTTTAAAGGCATCCATGTTGGTAAGGTAACATGGTGATAGTGTTGATGTACCAACATGGTGGTAAAGACATTTGAGTTGCGTGACTCAAGGGTTGAGTAGACATGGTTTACTCAAGTAGGTTACCACTTGGGTTGAAGTGGGTACTCTAGACCTGAGATAAGATACCAGAGGTCTAACCTCCTTGGCTATTAGGGAGTACCAAATGATTAGCCTACTATTAAGTTAGAGCGAAATGTACATTTGTAGAGCTAGATAGGTAGCCCAAGGTAGATACTCAATGGGTTAAGTTAGGTGCTTTGAGCCGAGGTGAAGATTTAGTAAGCTGGGCACTTTAAACAGTAAGTTTGTAGAGCAAAAATGTTGGATAGACAGGATCGTATTGAGCTGACTACTGTTTGAGCAGCTACCATTTGTCCATGCCGCGGCATAATGTTGTTGAAGTGTTGAACAAGTTCTCTTGTAGAAGTTTAAGGGGCATTGGAAAACTTCTTGCGAAAGTAACTTTTTGAATTCTTACTTCATTGTGCGCTTTCATAATACAATTAATGTGATGTGATAGGCGTCCTATCACTGCAGGCTCGTATGTAATCGTATGCATTTCATCTTTTGAATGCAGCCATCTGATCAAAATTGTCTCTACGTATCTGCATCGCAACATTTTAGAGAATTTATGCTTATATAAATCCCTATAACTGTTGATTGACTTTCTAAAGCATTCGGCCTATAAATACCAAAGTTGCTTAAATAGATTACTCTTTTGCAACCTTACGCTTTCTTACTAAAATACGAGTAACCATATTTTCTCTTTTCATTGACTTTCATTAAAGCTCTCCATTTTTCCCAAGCTTTCTTCAAAGCTCTTCACTTTTCTTTAGTTCAACATCAAGATGTTTAGTAATAGTGGAGCAAACACAAGTGAGATGCCTTCTGATGTGTCAAAGTGAAGCAATAAGGAGTGACTTTACCTACAAAAGAGAGGATAAAGCCATATTGCTAGCACAGTTAGATGATGACTCGAGAATGGTGACGGAGGCACTAGATAGGACAAGGCTTATCAGTGTCATCCCAAGGGATGTTTATGTGTATGATCCTTTACCTGAGGTCGTGGATTTGTTCATCGTGCCTAGGATAGATAGAGGTCTAAGCAGTTGGATCGGTAAGAGCAAACCTTCATCTATTAACTAGGTCCTAGCAAACTTCATGATTAGAATGACCCTGGGCTAGATAGTACAACTGCCAACAAGGGATTTGAAAAGTGTTTAGATTATGGGCAGTATCTCCCCCTGAGCGAATTTGAGAAAGAGCTCTTCCTCTTCCTCTTCCACTTCCACTAGTGCAATCTGGTGCAAGTCTCTCTTAATGGGTGGAGGGTGTTGAAGGTGCTCTAAGGGCTCAATGAATACCTGGTGATAAGGGCTACTCCTGAACTCTTCAACCACTTCTATATGTGGAAAAGTTTGAGTAAATGGTCATAACTCTAGCTCCATCTAGGGAGGAAGCTATTTGGAGGCCTAACAGACTCCTTTAAAGATTGATAAGATGAGTTCCTAGTGGTGGAGCTGCCAGATTAAGCAGACTTCTAGATGCGTAGACTGCCTTGGTCCAAATTGGAAGTCAAAAGGAGCTTAGGCCTAATGATGTTGAGGTCACAAGGGAGACAAAAGCCTTCATGGCCTTGAGGAATAGCTAAGAAATAAATGTTGTTAAGGTAATAGAGAGATACTTCAAGTATACAATCTCTGAGCGCTTCCTTAGTATGAAGATGGTTGTGGTGAAGAAACAAATAGAAGGTACAGGTTTGTTTTTCATGAACAACTTCTTCTATTGTACTAGCATGAGTGTATAGAACTATGCTTCATCCAATGTCCTCTTAAAGAGAAGGGAGAGATCTTCCTTGTTCATGTTGGTCATAACGGAGTTGGTAAATGATTGTGCTGACTGTTTGTTCGATTCTTTGTAAGCAAGAAATTGGCTGAAGAGATACTCTATCTATTGGCATCTGAGCTATTGAGACGACGCTAAGCTTAAGCAAAGTCGACTACTAAAGTTGCCAACCTAGGGACAAAGCCATGGGGTCAAGACCGAGAGTAGGAGAGACTAATTAATAGGAATCAACCCCTTGGACCAATCACGTATAGTCGAGCTAAAGGACTCTAAGGACTCACTTGGAGGATACTAGCTATAGGCCATGGCTAAGACAGGGATTCTTATCCCGAACTAGTCTCCTAATGACCTGACTATCAGATCCTTACTTGTGTCAGATCCGTCCCTGTTTAGTAGCGATGCTTTATCTTAAAAGAAGGCCCAAGAATAGCCAAGGCGAGCTCCCGATCCAACCATAGGCATCCAACCCCGAATAGAGATAACTTCTCTTTAGAAGAACTAATTGGTCCTTAGCCTGGTCCAAATTAAGCCGGCCCCTGACTACTACCAGCACTTTATGTTTTGTCTACTTTGTATCATAGTCTTAACTCCCATCTACTACATGATATGTGTCTTTTGGCATGATCTTTCCAAAAGGATTTTTCACTTTTTGCATTGAATATTCTTTGTCTCTTTTGCCCCCTTTTAGTAAGTTTCATGTAACCTAATTGTAGAATACCTTTTTTTTTTCCTTTTCATACATGCAAAGTAACCCTAATGGATGGGTATATAAACCGCTACTTTCTTGTATGTAGAGAATAAACAAATTAATACATAATTATTCACTTAAGTAACCTTAGTGTTCTCATTATTATTTAACTCTTATCTATTCCCTTTGGCAAAGAATAGTGGTAGGTGACCTACTAGTTTGGACCGGTGAGTCATATCCGGTGGATTGTAGGTTGAGTAGGATTGAGTGGTGTGTCATATTCATTTGGTAGCTGCCCGGACTTTGTTAACCTTTTTCCTTGTTTGTTTTTTATTTACTTCTTTATGAAGCCACTCTATGTGTTCGACCCCAGAGACAAATCACTAATAGGGTTGAGCTGGTTGCTCTACCATAAGGGATTTGTCTTGTTAGTCTCACCACAAGGCTATTAGTTATTAAGCCTATGAATACAGTCCTTTCCCCCATTGAATATGCTCCTACCTCTGCACCCATAATGGTGGAGGATGAACTTGTTAGTGTTGAAAAGCCGAACGTGGTGATGCTTAGCCCTTTTGACAAGGGTGAGGAAGGGGTGGCTAAGGCCAATGTCGGGTCGGAGGTAATTGAGCAGAAGGGGAAGGCCCTCGAATCTGCAAGGGACAAGGCCTTCAAGGCAAAGAAGAAGAAGACAGGGAAGGCTCTTATTGATTAGTCAAACTTGTACGAATGGCCATCGGGTCATCCTTATAGGTGCAATGATGAGCTCGGGAATGCCTTCTATAAGGTCTTGAACAAGTTTCGATGTTTGGGGATTGCACTAGGCTCATTCAAGGAATTCCTATACGAGTCCTGAAATGAAGAGTTGTACCTTCGGAAGGTTGAGTCCTAGACTAGGAAGGTTAGGGGGAAGCTCTTAAGGTTGAAGTAGGAGGTTCATGGCAATGACATTACGTTGTACCACCGAGCTTTCAACCTCCAAGCCTTGACGGGATCGTGTATCCCCAGTGATTGGGCCATCCTTTAAGAGTTGTTGAGGATGGGAAGGGATGCTCCCATGGAGATGGTGGGTCATTTGAGCTTGCTCATCCGGCAGGTAAGTCTTCGTCTCTTTGAATCGATGTCTTTCCTTATTGACACTAATTTGATCTCAGTTCATGTGTTTTTTTGCAGTACCATAGCTAGGTGTTGTTTTAGCTCAATAATTACCACATACGCTGAGTAAGGTAAGGGGATTTCATGTAGTGGTGTCTAATGCACAAAAGGCCTTAAAGGTGATAAAGTCCTCCACTAGTAAATATTCAAATAAGTTTAACAAGGCTAATTGGTGCCTGTGCCACTCTTATGTGTAGATGACTATACTTAAGGCGAACTGGTAGGAGGCAGGGTGGGGGTGAGCCAATGCCAATGAACTCAAGACTCAGCTAGATAACGAGTAGAGGACCAAAGCTCAACTCTTTTAGAAGCTAGATAAAGAGAGGAGAGCCATGGAAGAGCTTGAAAAAGAAAATTCTAAGCTGAAGGTATTGGTCTACAAGCTAAAAACTGAGTTGGTGATAAAGGCGTTTGAGTGTGATAACGCTAAAATAACATTGCTGGAGCTGGCCTGTCAAAAGGTGCAATTAGAGCAAAAAATTTAGGAGCTCTAGAGAGAGACCTTAGAGATGAAGGAGATCATCTCCAAATTAAAGAGTAGGGAGTTACTTAACGAGGCCACTACCAACAAGGACATTCGATAACTTCTACAAGATGGAATGGTGGTTGGAGGAGCTAGAGGACCTCTCTTTTGAGTGCGCTTGATATACGCGAAATAAGGTACTCTCCCATCATCCCAAGCTTAACCTTAGCTTCTTAAGCTAGTTGGATGCTCCAACTCATCGAAAGAAGAGGGTAGGCCAAGCAAGAGAAAAAGAAGCTGCTCAAGCAGTTACCACAGTCTAAGATGCCCCTTTTACTACCTGGGATGTTTAAAATATTAATCTATCTACTTTTACCGTTGCAGCTTAGTAGGAGGTCACTCCTGCGAATGCTTCCCAAGATGATCGAAGTTGTGGTTATCCTCTTACTAACCCAAGCTAGTAAGTCTCAGCCCCTCCCTTTACAATCTTAAGCCGGTCATCTCAAGAGTAGGGGCCATTAGTGGATAAGCCCCCCAAACAGATTGAAGCATTAGATTTTTTAAAGCTTTCGAAGTTTGCTGATCTAAGACAATAAGCAGTTGTCCCCCTTCCCTTCTTTTTGTACAATAGGTTAGGATATCAACCTTAATTTTGTAAATACCCTTTTTATTAATGGAATTTAAATTTCTTCATTTACTTCGCTTATCGTACTTCAACTCCTATTAGTACTTTTCACTTTTTTTGTTTTACTTGTTGTGCTTGTTTGGAGGTAAATGCGGGGGAGTTCCTCAATTATGGAGTTCCTTAATTATGTAAAGGGTGTTTCCCCTTATTGAGATTACTTAAGGAGGGGTTAGGTTTGTGGTGTTACAACCTGCCTGGATAGTAAGAGTTTCTCGGTTATGCAAGGGGTGTTTCATCTTACTTAAGTTACCTAAGGGTGTTCCAACCTGCTCGGATAGCGGGAGTTCCTTAGTTATGCAAGGGGTGTTTCCCCTTACTGAGGTTACCTGAGGAGGGTCAAGTCGGTGGCGTTCTAATCTGCCCAGTTAGTAGGAGTTTTTCAATTATGTAAGGGGTGTTTTCCCTTACTGAGGTTACTCGAAGGGGGGGATAGGTCAGTGGTGTTCCAACCTACATGGATAGTGGGTCTATTCACTCTTTAGGGGGCTAAGACTTAGTATAAGAGTAAGAGAAAAAAGCAAACATAGACAGTACACATGAGGAATAGTACTTTTATTGATACTTTAATGAAAAGATTTACAAGATGGTTATACATTAGTCAAAATAGAGCCAAAGGTTATTGACATCCCAAGTATGTAGAATGAGCTCACCATCCAATTGTTCCAATCTGTAGGCTCCATTCCTTAAGCTTTCTTTAACTTTTACTAGGTCTTCCTAGTTGGGGGCCAACTTGCCCTGTCGTTCCTATGAGCCCATGGCTTCTAGCTTTCGGCAAACTAGGTCACCGACCTTGAATTCTTTGTATCTAACTTTTTGATCATAGTATCTAACTACTCGGTGTTAGTAAGCAATTACTCGAACTGTAGTGAGGTCTCTGATCTCTTCTATAATGTTGATACTGGCCTATAGTAGGGACTTGTTTAGCATAACATTGAAACTTTGAGTCTGAATGTTAAGAAACTCTAACTTGATGGGGAGGACTGCCTTGGACTTGAACGTTAGGCAAAAAGGAGTTTCACTTATAGAAGTATGGTAGGTAATCCTATATTCCCATAAAATATTGGGTAGCTCGTCTGTCCAAGTGCCTTGAGCCTAGTCCACTCTCTTCTTTAAGCTTTTGAGAATGACTTAATTAGCTGCTTCAACCTGACCATTTGATTGAGGGTGGGCAACTGATGTAAAGTATAGCATGATGTGGTGCTTAGTGTAGAATTTTCTAAACTTAGGGTTATCAAATTGATGCTCGTTATCCATGATGAGGGCATAGGGGACCCCAAATTTGAAGAGGATGTTGTTCCTCATGAATGATTCAATGCTACTTTCGGTAATGTTGCTTACAGCTTCGCCCTTGACCTACTTGGTGAAGTAGTTGATAGCCATGATGATGAACAGTCGACTTCTTGAGGCCTTGGGAAGGTGCCGAAAATATCAATGCCCCACTAGGCAAATGACCACAGACTGGTTAGAGGTTGGAGATTGTTACTAGGGACGTGACAGATTGGGGTGTGTTTTTGGTACTAAAGGTACTTCTAGGCTACGGCCTTGGCATCTTGCCTCATGGTAGGCCAATAATATCCAAGTCGTAGAGCTTGAATATAGAGGGCTTAGGACTAGATGTAGTTACTATAGACTCTAGTATGCAGCTCTTCTATGACATACAAGCCCTTGTCTGCTTATAGGCATCTAAGTAGGGGAAGGCTGACTCTTCGATGGTATATGACGCTGTCAACAAACGTGTAGTTGGTGGCATCGTATCTTAATTTGTTTCCCTCTTTCCTATCTTATGGGAGCATACACTGCTCTAAGTGACTCTGGATGGGATCCATTCAGCTCGGCTCTAATAGTGCTATTATAAGTTCTAATACCTTAGTTGAGCTTGGAGTTATGCTCTACTTCGGCATGTACTTTATGAAAATCTTCCTATCCTTCACCTTGGGCTTCTATATCCTTATGGAGGTAAGCTTGGACAACCAATCTATAGCTGAGTTTTCGACTTAAGGGATCTTCATGATGGTCCACGAAAGAAACTCAACTAAAAGACTCATCGCTTGCTTTAAGCACCTTGCCATGGTTTTGTCCTTAACCTTATATTCACCTCGAACTTGTTGGACGACAAGCATCGAGTCCGAGAAGACTTGTAGGTGCTTTGTGTCAATCTCCTTGGCTAGCTTAAGATTGGCTATTAAGGCCTCATATTCGAATTCATTATTGCTAGTATTGAACTTAAACTTAATAGTGTAACAAACTATGATCTTGTGTGGTTCGATCAGTACAAGACCCACACCTCTACCTCCCGAGGTTGATGATCCATCAATACAGAGTTTACGCTGGTTTGTTATCCTCTAGTGGTGCTTCCTCTTCTCTTGTATATTTAACTACAAAGTCTGCTAGCACTTGTGCCTTGTAGGCTGTTAGTGGTTGATACTAGATTTTGTACGTGTTCAGTTCTATTGTATACTTCACCATCCATCCATATGCATTTGGCTTCTGTAGCATCGTACGCAGTGGTTGGTCTGTAAGTTAATAATGTGGTGCACCTAGAAGTAGGGCTTAAGCCACCATACTAAGATGACGATGGCCAAGGCAAATTTCTTTGCTCTAGTGTACTTAACCTTAAGCCCCTATAGTATGTGGCTGATGTAGTATATTGGTCTATGCTCTCTCCCTTCTTCTTTGATAAGTACAAAAGAGAGTGCTTGGTTGCTAATAGCCAAGTATAAATGTAAGTCCTCCCTTGGAATAGGCTTTGAAAGATCTGGAGGGTGTATGAAGAAGTCCTGCAACTGCTTAAAGGCGGCTACGCATTGAGGAGTCCATTAAAAACCTTTGGGATTCTTGAGAATTTTGAAGAACTTAACGCATTTATCTACACTTTTGGAGAAGAATCTGCTTAGCACGGCTACCATGCCGGTGAGCTTCTATATGTCTTGGACCAAAGAAAGGGCCATCATGTTCCTGATAGCTTGTATCTTTTCAGGGTTAGCCTTAATTCTTCTCTAGGTAACTAGGAAGCTAAGAAATTTGCCGGACCCAACCCTAAATATGCACTTCTAGGGGTTCAGCTTCATATCATGCTTCCTCATCTGATTGAAGGCTTCCTGCAAGTTCTTAACATGATCATTGGGTTGCTTTCTCTTGACAATCGTGTCATCGATGTATAACTCCATGTTCCACTTGAGTTGGGGCTTAAACACTTTTATCACCATATGCTGATATGTTGCCCCAGCATTTTTTAGGCCAAAGGGTATAACTGTATAGTAATATGTGCTGAATTTCGTGACAAAGAGGTATGGACTTTGTTCTTTGGGTCCATCTTTATCTGATTGTATCTCTAGAAGGAGTCCATGAAGCTAAGCAGGGCGTGTCTTGATGTGGAGTCAACTAGCTGTTCAATTTAGGGGAAAGGGAAACAGTCTTTTGGGCAGACTTTGTTAAGGTCAATATAATCAACACACATGTGCTACTTCCCAAAACTTCTTCTTGACTAGCACTACATTTGCCAGCTGGGTTAGATACTTCTCTTCTCTGATGAAGCTGGCCTTAAGTAGCTTCTACACTTCTTCCTTTATCGAGAGCCTTTTCGACACGAAGTGCCTCTTCTTCTGTTTGACAAGTTGCACATTGGAGTTGATGTTGACGTTGTGGGTTGCCAGGTTGGGGGAGATCCCAAGCATATCTAACGTTGACTAGGCAAACCTATTTGAGTTGGCCCATAGGAGTTAATTATCTATTCCTTCACTTTGGAAGGGGTCTTGATCTCGAATTTGGTGGTTTGGTCGGAAGAGGTGCCGATTTGCACGTCTTTTGTTTTTTCACCTGGCTTACCTCTCTTAGCTAACTTTTCCTGTAGGTCGGTCTCTAAAGCGAAGACTCCATTTGCTCTAGCTACTTTAACATAAAGCTTCTAATTATACCTGCAGATTCTCACCTCAGTATGGGTCGGGAATTTGGGCTTCAGGTAGAGGGATGACGTGATGACTCCAAATGTGTTCAAGCTTAGTTGTCTTAAGAGAGCATTGTAAGGGGTATGGGCAGTTGACCACAACAACTCTACTAGTCATCACACAACATTGTCGTCATCGTCGATTTTTATGTCAACAGTGATGATTCCCTTAGCTTAGACAGTGCTCCTATTGAAGTCGATGAGAATATGGTGGTTGGGCTTCATTTTGATGGGCAACTTGCTCCTCATCCTTTTGTACGTATGTAGGAAGAGGATGTCGGTGAAGCTGTTGGTGTCTACCATAATCTTGAGGACCTCAAAATTTGCAATCTTTGCCCTTATAATAAGGGCATCTTGAAGAGGGATGTTTACCCCCTCTAAATCCTCATTGGAGAAAAAGATCGAAGTATTAACCTTCTGCCTCTTCTCCCTAACAACCAACACCTTAGATAAGGCGTTAACTAAGTTATTACTGCCTAACCGGCTCCCTGGGTGTGGCCCCTAAATGATTATGTCAATGATGCCATTAGGAGCTCGATCATTGTAGTCTTGGTCATTTTGGCAATCTTTGTTTTGCTCTGCTCGGGCACCTTTGGTTCATTGCCTCTAAGGTGCCTTGATGGGAATCAAGCTATGAGAACATTGACCTGTAGCCGAGCCCAAGGATTAGAGGGATTGGCAAGACGAATCCTCTTATTCTAACCGACTCATGTGGAGGTCGAGTATCTCCATACCGACCCATTCTGCTAGCCAACCAACTCATACGGAGGTTGAGTATGCCCGAAGACTAGAGGGATTGGTAAGATGAATGATTGCCTATTCCTTGCATATAATGTACCAAGAAGCGAAAGGCCAAGACAGTACCCCATCTTCATTCTCACACATGTCAGGCCAATTGCTTACTCGACCGCATCCTTGCCAAGATGTCGAAAGAAAGAGTTTGGATTGACCAAGCCACCCTTGCTTGGACAAATAAGCTGTCCATACCTTTTTGTCTACATCTTCCAACGGCATCACCAATATAGTATCGCCACTATACAGAATCATGTGCAGAATTCATTGCACCAATGATTGTTTTCCTTATATATACATTTTTACCCTTTTGTATCTTGTATATTACTTCCTTAGGAAATGCCATTTTTGTCTTTTTCCTTTTGGGCAAGTTGCCCTAACTTATGGGTATAAATACCCCCATACTTATAGCTGTAAAGGCAATCAAAATCAAATTACCATTAATACACTTTGTATTTTCTTCCTTGCATAAACAGTGTTGTTTACTCTCAGCATCATTCTTATCCTAACTTTTGAGTAAAGTTAGGTGGCAAATAACCCTACCGGACCGATTTGTACGTCCTATCGAATTGTGCCATGAGTTTTCAGAAGTTTCATTGGTGTGTCATATCTTCTGGAGTTGTTCATGGGTTTTTGATTACTCTTCATTCGCATTTGACCTTTCACATACACCTTATCACTTTCTTTTGAGCTTTCTGCAAGTTTGGACCCATCCAACGACCGGCCTTGTCTATTCTTGGTTACGGTTTGCACCATCTTGGTATTAGAGCAGAGGTTTTGTGTGAGCTGTAGTTGGTTTTTGAAGTTCTTCTTATACTTTATTTTGCGTGTGTAAAACAGAGTAAGTTGTTGTATTCATCTTAATTGCTGTGTTTGTTAGCTTTTGATTTTCTGGTTTCCGGAAGTGTTTGTTTAAGCTTTAAATCAGTAAAGAAAATTATGGATCTAAGTGCAAATGTTGGTGCTAGAGATGATAATAGTAGAGTTATTCACTATGAACGACAGTCTCAAGGAACATTGAAAAGCACTGACGAGAGACTTTATGAGGTGGTTACCCTCTTGGTAGATTTGACTTGAGCTGTTCATGTGTTAGCTTATCGACCAACTAAAGCCGTGCAAAATACCCCACAAGCTACCTAACCTGTTAGAGGTTAGAACCTAACTCGACTAGTTCGAGGTGGAGAAGTAGGTAGACGGGTAAGACGAAGGATAAACCTAAGAGAACTTGATGAAGAGGACGAGGAAGAATATTATGAAGAAGAGCGCATACGAGCCCCTAGAGCATCTGACCATGTGAAGCTTTGAATTCCGAGCTTTAATAGATCTGAGAATGTTGATGAATATTTGGAGTGGGAAGTGAAGGTGGAGTGAGTTTTTGATCATTATCAGTATAAGAATTATGAAAAAGTAAGAACTATTGTTGTTGAGTTCTCCAGATATATTGTCATATGGTGGAAGAATTTCCAAGCCATAAGGAGACGAAAGGGCTACTAAGAGATTAATACTTAGCCTGAGATGTAGAGAATACTTAGAAACAAATTCGTGTCGAAAACTCATCTTCAAGATACTTTCACTTGGCTTTAAGAGCTGAGATAAGGAGGCTGGACTGTTGATAAGTACGTTCAAGAATTTCAAATGGTTATGATTCATTGCAAAGTAGAGAAACCATTGGCTCGAACAATCTCAAGATTCATCATTGGATTGAGAGGTGATATTTGAGACATTATGGAACTTCAACACTTTACCACAATAGATGAAGTCGTTAGAATAGCCCAGTGAGTAGAGAGGCAAAGAAGGAGCAGGGTACCGACGAGGATGCCGACTAGCCGACCTGGACAGGTAATTCATCGAGCTTAGTTGAGTATTGAGTCGAGCCGAACAGAAAGGCCGACCTGATGGTGAAATGCTAACCCAAACTTATGAGAAGAGGCAAGGATTAGGCAGGAAGACAAGCCAAATCAAGTGCTAAGGGTTCAGACATATGATTGCTTAATACCCAAATCGAAGGACAATGGCCATTAAGGGAGATGTCTTGAAGCTAGAAGTAGACAGTACAGATGAGGAACCTGAGGAGGAGATCATTACTGAGAAAGAACTAATTGAGGAGGATGTGTTTATTGAGGACCTAGATCAGTTACTCATGGTTGTCACACGCACTATGAACATAGAACCCTCACGAGAGGAGAAGCAAAGCGAAAATTTGTTTTATACTACTTATAAGGTGAATAATCAGGTGTATGCCCTCAGTGTTGATAGTGGAAGCTGCACCAATGTGGCATTAGCTGATCTTATTTCAAAATTGAAGTTGTCGACTATTGTACATCTAAAACCATACAAATTGCACTAGTTAAGTGAGAAAGGAACACTACATGTCATTCGGCAAATATTACTGCTGATCACTATAGGGAATTACTTTAACTAGATTCTCTGCGACGTATTACCAATGTGTGCTTCCCATGTGCTGTTAGGTAGGACGTAGTTGTTTGATAGGAGAGTTATCCATGATGGCTACAAGAACACGTACATGTTTGAGAAGGATAACCGGAAGATCACAGTGAACCCGATGTCGTAGAGAAGTTAATAAATTGCAAACAAAACTTGCCCGTAGATTAAGGAAGGCTCTGGTGATGAGTTGAGCTAAGCTCCAAGAGGCCATCAATGCTGATGAACCGACCCTCATGTTGGTCAGGTGCCTATTAGAAATGAAGAAGCGGGGTGAACTACCCTAGGAAATCAAAGAATTACTGGATGAGTATACCAACCTATTCCCAAAACAGTTACCTAAAGGGTTACCCCCAACACGAGGCATAAAGTATTGCATTGACTTAGTATCCAGTGTTGCGTTACTGAATAAGCCATCTTATTGGATGAATCTCAAGTAGGCTTTTGAGCTCCAACGTCAAGTCGATGAGTTGTTGGAGAGAGGATATGTTAGAGAAAGTCTCAGCCTTTATGCCATGTCAGCGCTTCTAGTGTCGAAAAAGGATGGGAACCGATAGATGTGTATGGATAGCCAAGCTATGAATAAGATTATAGTCAAATACAGGTATCCCATTCCTAGATTGGAGGATATGCTGGATGAACTGAGTGCAGTTAAGATCTTTAGTAAGATTGACCTTAAGTCTGGCTACCATCAAATTTGCATGAGGCTGGGAGATGAATGGAAGATTGCGTTTAAGACTTGGTATGGACTCTATGAGTGAATGGTCATGCTATTTGACTTATCAAATGCCCCGAGTACATTCATGCGATTGATGAACCACGTATTAAGACATCTGATTGGAAAGTGTGTCGTAATGTACTTTGACAACATATTGGTCTATAGTGCCAACATGACGAGTCACTACAAGCATCTCTAAGAAGTATTGGATATCCTCCGTGCTAAGAGACTATTCGGCAATCTCAAGAAATGTTGCTTTTGCGAGGAGGAAGTAGTATTCTTAGGCTACGTAATCAGTGGAGAAGACTTATGAGTAGATGACAAAAAGGTCTAAGCAATTGTAGAGTGGCCAACTCCTACAACTTGTGCTAACGTGAGAAGTTTCCATGGACTGGCTTCATTCTATAGATGATTCATCAAGAATTTCAACACCCTCGCTACGCCTCTTATTGAGCTCATGAAGAAGAATACTAACTTCCGATGGGGAGAAAAGGAAGAGAGGAGCTTTGTCAAGGTAAAAGAAAGATTGACCTTTGCCCTAGTGTTGGTTTTACCTGACCTCGAGAAAATATTTGAGTTGGAATGTGACACATCAAGCATTGGAATAAGTGTTGTCCTAATGTAGAAAGGCCCACCAATTGCATTCCACAATGAGAAGCTAAGAAGGCCACAATTAAATTACTTCGTGTATGGCAAGGAGCTCTTGGCATTGATTTAAGCATTGTAAGTGTGGTAGCACTATTTACTGTCGAGAGAATTTATCATATATATTGACCATAAATTGCTGAGGTACCTTTGAAGTCAGATGAAGTTATCGAAGCAGTAGGTAAGATGGGTTAAATTCCTTGAAGGATTCAATTTTGTGATTAAATATAAGTAGGAAAAGAGTAACGTAGTTGTAGATGCTCTTTCATGGCGACATGCGCTTTTAATCGAATTGCAAATTAGGCTGTTTGGGTTTGCAAGTATCAAAGAGTAGTATTGTAAGGATCCACACTTTGGACCTATAATCATGCAATGCATTGATGGAAGGACAGTGGATGAGTATCATGTAGAGGATGGTTATTTGTTTCAAGGTGGAAAATTATGCATGTTGACCTGTTCACTGCGGGAAAATATTGGTCAGGGACGCCCATAATGGAGGACTTTGTCAACATTTTAGAGAAAGAGGGAAACTATTGAATGGTCGATCTTTTTAGCTGAAGATGAGGAGAGATGTACACCAAGTTGTAGACAGTTGTGCTATGTGCAAAAGGGCTAAGTGCTAAGTTGAGCAAGGGAGGGCAATGCCTTTACTTATTCCGATGAAGCCATTGACTGAATTGAGCATGGACTTTGTTCTCGGACTACTTCGAACTATCCGAGGCAAAGATTTTATAACGTCATTATGGATCGGTTTAGCAAAATGGCACAATTCATGCCCTACTAAAAAATTAACGACGCTTCGGTTATTGCTTCTCTTTTCTTGTAGGAGATTGTGCGGTTACATGGTGTACTGAGAAGTGTAGTCTCTAATAGGGATCTAAAGTTCTTGAGCCATTTTTAGAGGACCTTGTGGCATCGGATGAGGACTAAACTACTATTTAATACTTCTTACTACCCCCAAATTGATGGCCAAATGGAGGTGGTTAATTGCACTTTGAAATCACTACTCCAAGTTGTAGTGGGAAAGAACTTGATTGATTGAGATGTCTGCTTGCTAGTGGTCGAATTCGCTTACAACCATATAATGCATGACACCATCAAGTAGACACCCTTCTAAGTGGTCTATGGTTTCAATCCTGAGTTGCCCCTCGATCATACCCCTATTACCTATATTCGCGCAAGAGGACCCTGATGCAAAAGCTTGAGCACAATCCTTTCAGCATATTTATAACAGTCACTTGGCACATTGACCAAGTTGCTAGAAGAATGCGAGAGATGACTAAGGGTAAGATGGCTAAACAATTCCAGCTAAGAGACTTGGTATGGCTTCACCCTAGCAAGGAACGGTTCCCAAACAAGAGGAGGAACAAATTATATGCAAGAGCTGAAGGACCTTTCAAAATCCTTCGGAAGATCAATGATAATGCCTACAGATTGGAGTTACCCGAAGACTGTGGGGTTTCTACGCCTTTAACATTGCCAATCTCAGTCTGTATCACCCTGATAGAGAGCTGAATAAAGACCATTTGGAGTTGATCCCAAATCCAAAATAACCCAAAGGGAATGATGAGAATCAAGCTACCAGATTACTGACCTGTAGTTAAGCCCAAGGACTAGAGGGACTGGCAAGATGAATCCTCTTGTTCCAATCGACTCATGTAGAAGCCGAGTATCTCCTTGCAGACCTATTCTGCTTGCCAAGCCAAATCACTGCCTATTTCTTGTACATTGTGTGCCGAAAAGTGGAAGGCCGAGCCAACACCCCATCTTCATTCTCACACATGCTTGGCTAATTGATTGCTCGACTGCACCTTTACCAAGATGTCGAGAGAAAGAGTTCGAATTGACCAAGCCACCCTTGCTCGAACAAGCAAGCTATTCGTACCTTGTTGTTCATATCTTCTAACAGCATCACCAATACAGCATCGCTATGTGTATAAAATCATGTGTAGAATTTGTTGCACCATTGATTGTTTTCTTTATATATTTATTGTTACCTTTTTATATCTTGTATATTACTTTCTTAGGAAATGCCCTTTTTGTCTTTTCCCTTTTGGGCAAGTTGTCCTAACTTATGGGTATAAATACCCTATACTTGTAGCTGTAAAGATAATTAAAATCAAATTACTATTCTTACATTTGTATTTTCTTCCTTGCGTAAACAGTATTGTTTACTCTCGGCATTACTCTTATCCTAACCCTTGAGCAAAGTTAGGTGGCAAGTAACCTCACTGGATTGATTCGTTGGTGCCATGAGTCCTTAGAAGTTTCATTGGGGTGTTGCATTTTCTGGAGCTGTTCGTAGGTTTTTGCTTACTCTTCATTCACATTTGACCTTTTACACATGCTCCATCACTTTCTTTCGAGCTTTCTATAAGCTCGGACCCATCCAATGACCAACCTTGTCTATTCTTGGTTACAATTCGCACTAGGTGTAGCCCAAGTTACAAGCCTTATCAAGTCAGCATACACCTGAGGGGCCCATGTCAAAAGGCCTTATTAACAATCCCCTTTTTGCCTTAGGTTGCAATCCAAAAGGTATAAGTATTCACTTTACGATAAACAAAAGATAAAGAAAAGGAATCAAAGAGAGAAATCAAAGGAGTAATTTGAGAAATTAAGGGAAAGATCTTCTAACATATATGACCCTACGATAAGGTTATATAAGTTGTTTGTTGCAACAAAGCTATCAAATTTAAGCATGATGTGCTTCCACTTCATCTTAAAGGTAAACTTTGTAGCAGCCACCATTGCTAAAGCTTCAACTTTGTCAATATCAAGATGATTGTGAAGGATGCAATAACTACTAAACTATTGCCCTTGAAGTCTTTGGTCAAGAAACCAATACTTATCGATACACTAACCATTACTTTTAAAATAAAAGCGTGTATAATACTAGCAAGTACATTGGGTCGTATATGCAATATAATACTGGTAAAGACTAGGTTGTTTCCACAGGGATTAAGGCTAGCTCTTAGCTATATTAGTCCTACTTGTTTCTAGGCAAACCAAAATATACTAGAATAAAAGAATGTAAATCTACTCTTAATTAATATAAAATATTAAATCTACTTCTAATTAATAAAAAAAATATAGGAAATCAACACCTTAAAAGATTAAATCAATAAACTAGCAAATTGGAATATTGGGATATGATGTTAATGATCATGATATTAAAATATGCCATAATTGACTATTGGTTCCTTAATTGGTTTAGATTATTTCCTTCGATTTCCCCCTTAGGTCATCAAAGTAATGAAGTATAGAATCACTTTCTCTCGAAATGTAAATTACCTTAATTAATTAACTAAGTCTTCCTATCTCTAGGAAAGATTATTTAGTTAATTCACTATTTATGTTCTAATATATATTTTTGAGTTGTAAAGTTGTATCATGAAAGTTAGTGATAAAGTAAGTGTAAAGTTAATTTGTTATAGGCGATTCTTTGGTATCATCATATGTTTCAAAGATTATAGATGATTACAAGTGATACTGAATTTACAAGTATTAAATCAATGTTATCTTCTATTGAATCGAGACTTGGAAGTTACAGGGAATTATGTTTATATTGTTATGTATATATAGGATATGTTTAACTTAGGCAATTTGGTGAAAATGAATGATCGCTAAAAGATGTGTAGTAGGAAGTTTATGGTGTTAAAATGAGTAAGAAATATGTAGTCAGAGGATTGTTCAGAGGTTTTGGAAAACTATACTAGCAAATAAGTAAATGGATTTTGAGTATAGGTTTAAGTGAATTATTGTAATAATTGAGTAACATGGCAGCGGAAGGAAACATGAATGGGAATGGACAAACTAGAAATAGAGAACCACCTCTAGTTCCACCTGTACCATAAGATCAACTAAGGAATGATTTACCACTACCTCTACCTCTACCTCTTCCTAATATGTTGGATCTTACTCAATTTGGACAGATGATGATCAATATGCATACTATGATCCAACAACGAGAAGCTTTAATTTAGAATCTTATAGTCAATGGAAATACTATAGGACGAAGGTAACTCAAAGTGGAGCTAAGGGAATAATGACCACTAGAAGTTAGTAAGCTTACAAAGTTTATGGAAGCTAATTGGTATTTCGAAGAAGAGATGGCAAAAATTAGTTGTAGCTGATGATTGGTTGGCCCAGATCGAGCGAAGTTTCGAAGGTTTTCGAGTACCAAAAGCACAAAAGCTTTCATATGAAACTTTCTTACTGAAGTTGGGAGCACAGATATGGTAGGACTTGAAAGCACAAACTTTACTAGGACCACTTACATGACAAACATTCAAAGAAGAACTCAAGAATGAGTATTTTCTTGTAAGTGTCCAAAACTAAATGCTTGAGGAGTTAATGGGTTTGAAAACTGGTGTGATGAACATGGCTTAGTATGAGATAGAGTTTAACTAGTTGATTCAATATGCACCACAGTTGTATCGAGATAACCCAAAGCTTAAGAAAGATCTATTTCTCAGGGGATTTAAGCCTACAATGAGGTGTAAGGTTAAGGATTATGGTTTTAAAACTTACAATAAAGTAGTAGGTAAGGCGCGCCAACTTGAAAATAATTAGATACTGATGTAGCCAGAGTAAGGCAAGAAGTTGGGTAAAGTGAATTGATTTAGGCCTACTTTTAAGAGATCTTTCTCTAGTGTTAGAAGTAGCAATTTAAATAAAAAAAGGAAAGAAGTTAGCTGCAATAACTAGCGAAGCAGCACAATTGGATAAATGGTTTAGTTTCTATGATAAGAATGGAAATATTAAATGTTGGAAATGTGGAGACCAACACTATCCTCCCTAATGTGTGCAATTGAAAGGAAAATGTTTTCTATGTGGAAATCAAAACCATATATCTAGAGAGTGCTTAACAATAAAAAATGTGAAATTTTACCATTGTGGACAAACTAGACACTTTTCCAAATATTATACATAGTTTGGACCTAGAGCTAATAATGTTAGAGGAAAGGATACTGCGATGGTCCCTACACGTGTCTTTGAATCGGAAAGTATAGATGGGGATATCGAAGAGTTTGACGAAATAATTGAGGAATATTTCTGTGAAGGTTCAGATAACGATAATGATGGTATAGATGGAGGTAAACTAAGTTTAGTGACAAGTATGTACACTAACATTGACTATTAGTTAATAGTTATAGCATAAATTATGCTTAATGAGATAACCATATGTGTTAAGTAATATAGTAGTTAGTAGAATTGTAATAAGTTCTTAAAGTTTGTTAGTAACTATAATAATAGTATAACAAGTCGTGTAAACATAAAAGGATGAGTTGCGCATGCCTTGTTTGATATAAGAGCTTCTCATTCGTTTATCAGTTAGGAATTTGTATCAAACCATGGAATTGAAGTAGTTGAAACAAAAGCGCCATATAGAATAAGAATCCGTACAAGAGAGCATGTATATACTCGGAGAGTAGTAAATGAAGGACAATTGACGATTTAGGGAAGGGAATTTCCAATTAAATTGATAGTATTACTTACAAGTAGTTATGATGTTATCATAGGGATTGATTGGTTATCTAAACATAAAGCAAAAGTGGATTGTAGAAGAAAGGTGGTAATATTGGATGATGGAAATATTGTATATAGTGGTGAGATTAAGAGTTGTGGTGTGAAGTTGTCTATCATAGAAGTAATTGAGGAAGGAAAAACAGATAATGGAGACTGGCAGTATTGCTTAGTATTTGCTTTAGAAGGAACAAAGGAAAAGCCAAATGTGTTGAAAATACCAATATTTTATGAATTTTTTTATGTATTTCCAAATGATTTGCCTGACTTAGCACCATATAGAGAATTAGATTTCACTATTGAGTTAATCCCTATAACTGAGCTAATATCCAAAACTCCATATAGAATTTCATTAATGGAATTACAAGAATTAAAAAAATAGATACAGGAACTTTTGGATAAAGGATTTATCAAGCCAAACGTGTCACCTTAGGGAGCCCTTATACTGTTTATAAAGAAAAAAGATGAAACAATGAGACTGTGTATTAACTATAGAGAGCTTAACAAAGTGACAATTAAGAATAAGTATCAATTAACAATAGTTGATGATTTGTTCGATTAATTATATGGAGCTATGATATTCTCAAGGATTGACTTAAGATTAGGATATCGTTAACTGAGGATTAAATCGAAAGATATACCTAAGATGGCATTTCATACATGGTATAGACATTATGAATTTATAGTAATATAGTTTGGATTGACAAATGCACTCACAATTTTCATAGACTTAGTGAATTGAATTTATTAGCCTTGGATAAATTTGTAGGAATGTTTATTGATGATATTTTAATATATTCAGAGATAAAAAAGGAACATGCTGATTATTTGAGGCTGGCATTACAAAAGTTGAGGGATAATAAATTATATGAAAAATGAGCAAATGTGATTTTTGGTTAGAGAAGATAGCGTTCTTGGGTCATATTATATCTGGTAAAAGGATTTCAGTAGATCTAGAAGAGGTTAAAGCTGTAGCTAATTGGAAACAACCAACTACATTTATTGAAGTAAGAAGTTTTCTAGGAATGACAGGATATTCTAGAAGATTTATCAAGGATTTTTTGAAGATAGCACGACCTTTAACTCAATTAACTTAGGAAGATGTTAAGTATGAATGGACTGAGGAATGTGAGCGAAGTTTTTAAGAGTTAAAAGATTGTTCGATCTTAGCTCCAATACTTACTTTGCCTGATCCGAGTAAGTCCTATTGTGTATATAGTGACGCCTCTCGAAATGGATTGGCATGTGTTTTGTTGCAGGACGGCAAAGTAATTGCTTATACTTCTAGGTAGTTAAGGGCTCACGAAAGAAATTACCTAATACATGATTTAGAATTGGCAACCGTTGTGTTTGCTTTAAAAATATGGAGATATTACCTATATGGTTAATACTGTAAGATTTACACTAATCACAAGAGTTTGAAATATTTCTTCATTAAAAAAGAATTAAATCTGAGATAGAGGCGATGGTTGGAGTTAATTAAGAATTATGATTTGACTATTAATTATCACTCTGGCAAAGTAAATGTGGTGGCGAATGCTTTAAGTCGGAAATCATGAGTAAGTAGCTTCTTTATTAACCACTCAAAAGGATTTGATCTAAGAATTTGAGAAACTGAGAATTGAGTTTAAGTAGCGTGATGATGAGGTGCAATTGATGAACTTAGTTGTTTAATCGACCCTATTGGAGAAAATCAAGATGTAACAAGATCAAGATCCAAGTTTAAAATCGGTGAAAGAAAAGTTGAACTCAGAGGAAGTATCAAGTTTTCATATTGATGATAAAGGGTTACTTAGATTTAAAAGTCGAGTTTATGTACCTGATGATGCAAGACTGAAGCAAGAGATCTTGGATGAAGCATATGTTACTGAATATACATTACACCCTAGAGGAAATAAGATGTATAAAGACTTAAAAACCATGTACTGGCGGAAGAGAATGAAAAAAGATGTCATTTAATATGTTATAAGTTGTATTACATGTTAACAGGTGAAAGCTGAGCATCGATGACTTGGTAGACCGCTGTGACCATTAGAAGTACCTTAATGGAAATGGGATAATATCACAATGGATTTTATGGTAAGACTTATTGAGCTTAATTTTTTCCTAGTTTTAAAATATTTTTCTCAATCCGATTAGTACTAAACCCTAAACTATTTAATGCTAACCTTTAACTAAGAGTTAAGAAAAACTTGTTTTTATTTTAAAAATTGTTTTGGAGTTGCCACTCGTCGGAGTCGGGAAAGAAGAGGGTTAAGTTAAATCAATTGGGTAAACTAATTTAACCTAACCACTAGTCTACTTGAAAAACCAATTTTAAGAAAAAAGGTTTTGAAAACCAAAGATTGAGTTTGAAGGCTAATCTTTTTAAACCCTTATGAGTACTATTGTTAACTTTTGAAAATTAGTTTTAATTTTCAAAATCAACATTTTTAAAACAAAATTTAATCATTAGTAAACAAATTGAATTGGATTTATTTTACAAAAATAGATAAGCTATAGTTTACAAAAATAAATGGAAAACTAAAGCTTTTAATAATTGGGATCAAATATTTGTAATTTATTTTAAAAACTTTAAGCGAGTAGGTTGATTTAATTTCTTAAAATTATAAGGTTTACGTTTTTAATCTAGTTTGAGTTATTTTAAAGGAAATTTCTAAAGGGTCCTAAAGTTTGATTTATTTTTAAAATTCTAAGAAGGGCCTTAGTTTTGAAATGGTCCATTTTATTTTGTTTCTAAAAAAAAAAAAAAGATTTTCTAAGCAGTAAGATCCATTTATTTATTTATCTTCCTATTATAAAAGAAAACATAAAACTAAGCTTTTTCTTTCTTTGTTTTTTTTTTTGTTTCTTCCTTTTTTTTTGGGTTACAATGCAAGAATAAGCAAATAAAATAATAATAATAAAAATTTACAGAAAACAAAAAAACAAAGCAATTATATAGAATAAGGGTCGGACTGAAGGAGTTGCGCAGTGGGATTTTAAGGCAATGGGTTTAGGTCAAAAATGGGGTTGGACTCAAGTCAAGTTCCAATGGTTCATAGGTCGCAAATGGAGGAGAAAGAGCAACAGCTGATCAGGGACGTTTTAGGTGCTTCTAGGCATCAAATTGAGTTGGGAAAGGGTGTTTTGTGACTTTTGTATTGGCTTTCGAGGGGGGTAATAGGTAGGCCAAGTGCCGCCGTGAGTGATGGTGTCTTGTAGGGGTTAGGTCTTAGGTTTTAGAACACCACAAGTTTAGCTGTGGTGTTAGTTTAGCCTAAGGAACGTTGGTTTAGGGGTTTTACGAAGATGGTACGGTGGTTAGGGTTTAGAGTTTTCGATGGTGGATTGGTTGGGCGGCTATCAAGGTATGGTAGTAGGCGGGAGGGGCGTTGCTTGGTAGCTGAGTGTTTGGGAAACACCACGGTATTAGTAGGCTTGTTTAGAAGCGGCTAGAGAGAGAAAGAGATGTAGAGAGAAAAGAATGTTGCAATTGAAAGAGAGAGAACTTGAGAGTTAAAGGGAGAGAGAGTTCAAGAGTGTTTGGATTCTCCAAAATGTGTCTTAACAATCTTCCCCCATCCCTTACTTATATTAATCGAAGGGGGACTGAGCTCGGGAAATTATTGAATTCATGAATTTAATCTAAGCATTTGACCGAGCTATGATTTTTCAATTTTATGTAAATCGTTGGTCAAATAGGTGTTATTTGTGTTTAAACATTTCAGAAAAATTCAAAGGAAGCTTCTAAAACAATTAATGGAGCTTGAATCATGCTTGGGTCAACTCGGTGTTAATTGTGGGAACCTGAGTTTCTTTCATTTTTCCCTTTCGATTTTGACCGCCTTAATGCTTGAATCTAGACAACTTTTTTTACTCTAATTAATGTAAGCTATGTAGAGAATAGGAATCATCTACAAATTAGTGTGTTTACACATGGAAATTGCACGAAAAATGAGGCTAAAGTAGGGGGTGCAGACTAGTTTTGTTGAGGAAAAGGGAAAGAAGAGAAAGGGTGCTAACGTGGTGCTACGTTAGCCGTACGATCAAGTGACATCGTGCCATATCTTTGACTAGATACGTGGTAGGAGTTGACGTATCATTGTGCCATGTGTCTTAACACATGTCACAAAGGTATTGACTCATGTCAGTTATAGTCGTCGAAGCAACGTTATGTGTCCACAGTAAACATGTGGCTTAATGCTATCTCAACACATGGCAGTCGATTTTATGGAGAAAAATAAAAGAAACTTTGTGCTTTTGGTGAGATTTGAACCTAAGATCTCCAAGTTATATGCAATAGGAAGTTAGAGTATAGAACCATTAAGCTGTTGGCCTATACCTTAACCAAACATACAATCAAATTACATATATGAACCAAGTTAGCTTGGGTTAAATTTAAATCTAAGCTTATGCTCAATATCCTTATTCTTTTTTAATTATTTAAGGCCTTAAAAAATACTAAGGTTAAATTAAAAAATCCCATTCTATTAAAATATCCAAAAATTTCTTCTTTTTTTATTTTTCTCTCTTTTTATTATTTTGTTTTTCTATATTTTTTTTTGTATTTTTCCTAAATTTTCTACGTTTTGTATTTTTTTTCCTATTTTCTATTTTTTGTGATTTGTTTGTAAATTTTCTATTTTTTGGGTAGTTTTCTAATTTTTACCATTTTACCTTATTTTAAAAATTCTAAATTTAGGAGGGGAGGGGGGGTGTTAGGGTGCAAAAATGAGATGTCTACAGCACTTTCTAGAACAAGGGCAGGATATGATTTTATTTGGGTAATTGTTGATAAGTTAAATGATAAGTTAAATAATGGGTACACTTCTTAACTTATTGAATTAGTGATTTGAAGGAAAAATTAGTGAAGTTATATGTGTGAGAAATTATTCAATTGCATGGTGTACCAGAGAGTATTGTCTTCGATAAAGATAGTCAATTTATACTAAAGTTATGGGAGAGCTTACATTGATGAACAAAGTTGCACTTTAGTATAACCTATCATCTACAAAAGGATGGTCAATTGAAGAGAACAATTCAGATATTAGAAGACATGCTTATAGGCTGTATATTAGACTTTAGAGAAGATTGGGGTCAATATTAGCCACTAATAGAGTTTGCTTATAACAACAGTTATCAAGTAACCATACAAATGGCACCATTTGAAGCATTGTATGAAAGGAAGTGCTGATTACTATTATATTAGCATAGTAGGAAGCATATAGTAATAGGACCTAAATTGATTTAACAAACTAATAACAAGATGAAGCTTATTTGACAAAGGATGAAAGCAACCGAAGATTATTATAAGAGTTGGGTGAATCTAAAGTGGACACTGTTGGAATTTCAAGTTGGTGATCATGCATATGTAAAGATGAATCCATTTTGAGGATTTAAGCAATTTGGAACAACTGGAAAACTAAGTCCGAGTTACATTGGACCCTTTAAAGTCCTCAAAAGAGTTGAGAATGTAGTGTACTGACTTGCTTTATCACCAATTCTATCAGGATACCATAACGTACTCCATGTGTCTATGTTAAGAAAATTTGTGAAGAATTTAGATACGGTAGTAGAAATAAGACTGGTAGATCTATAAAAGGATTATACAGTGGAAGAGCAACCTATTTAGATACTTGGTACTCTAGTTTAGAGATTATGAAACCGAGATGTAGAATACGTAAAAGTTCGTTAGGGAAGTGGCCTTCAATAGAAGTGACATGGGAACCAAAAATGGTAATGCAAAAGAAATACCCTTGGTTGTTTTAAAAATTAGGTTAGTAAATCCTTTTTATTTTTTATTAGTGATAATTGATTAAATGTTGGAGTATTTAGATGTCATGTTAGGTAAGGTGATAATTAAAGTTTTGAGAACAAAACTTTTCTAAAGTGGGGTAGAAATGTGAGCCTTATATTCGGCAAATAGGAATCAAACTGGTAAATTTACAATATCGGTGAAACTAACCCGATTAACCTAAAAATTTACGTATGGGCTTGATACATTAGTTGAAGAGACCCATAGACTTGGATATTGAAAATATAATAAAATAATAATAATATAACTAAAATAGTACAATTTTATTATATTACGTATTATTCACCATAATAACATAAAATAGGTTTCATTAGTTCATAAACTTTTAGAGATAAATTATATATGTTATAAAATTAATATGGAATATAAACTAGCATATATAATACATACGTACGTATCGTATGTAATTTTTAAGTATGTACGTATACCCTTAATTAGTAAAAATGCCTTAATATATGTATTTTATGCTAAAATAACCTACGAAAATTAATAAAAAATCACTAAAAATGATAAAAAAAAAATCATGGATAGTTGGGAATTGGATTTTAGGGCATGTGGAAAGGCCATAGACAGGTGTTCAATGAGTATAGCAACGAATTATGCAAATGGAGTGAAGATACTTAAAGGAAATTGCAATGAGGAGAGAGAAGAAATCCATTTCAATGCAAAAACAGCTTCAAAAATTTGGAAAACCCTCTCTACTAGATACTATAGTCAAATGAGGAGTTAAGAAAAATCATAGTGAGTTAAGTTAATCAAGGAATAAAATAAAAAAAAATGGAAAATCTGTGCGTGGATTGAGGAGTTTGGCGGTTCATTGGCGTAAGGTGGAGCTATAAGTCAACTAACCACCCCACTACAAGGAGCAACTGGCGACCAGAGGTGCCGACAAGGTGGAAGGGGTTTTTGGTGGTTGGAGTTAGATTTTTCGATAAGGTTTAAACTCTATTCAATTTTATTAAATTTTGTAAAAATACCAAAGTGCCCAAAAAATTATGAAAAGAATTATTCTTACATATTTTCGTGCATAGAATCTAGAAAAAAATATTATTTTGTATAAATTTAGTAATTAATATATACGCCCTTGAGAAATTGGATGATTTTCGAAATTGAAATAAATTGGGTAAACTATGTAGTTTCTACTTCCAATTTTTTCTACAAACTATCCTAAGTTAATATTAATTTGATATGTCAAATTTTTTCATAATACTATTTTCCATATTTTTATTTGATTTTTGAGCTTTAAATTATGCTTAAAATGGTGTTTTAGTGAAGAATAAGGTGTTTCTTTCAATAATTCCACTTACATACTGAGTTTGAATCATATTTGGAGTATGGATACTATTCTAAAGTAGTTGGATTGATTGGTAAAGTGAAAAGTTATGAGAAGTTGGAAGTTGGCTTTAAATAGTAAAGTTAGTGTTTGATTATGTTATTAAACTTGAAATAATTGATGAATTATGAACGTAATATGTGAGGAATTGAGAAGTAATGAAACTAAGGAAGGTTTGTTTGAAGTGTTATTAATGTTTTGATTTGATTTTATAATTATAACTTAAAAGGAAAGTTAGTAAATTAGCTAAAGTTAGGATCTTGGTTGAAAACATATAATAACTTAGAAGATTTTGAGGATGGATTTTACATTAGATTGATACTTAAAGAGTAAGTCAAAAGCAAAAATTATGAAGTAAATGTGAAAACAAGGGAAACAAAGACTTAGTCAGAGGATAATTTTATTAAAAATCTTATAGATAACAGAGTTGGCTTTAAACTTGGAGAAGTTTAAAGGCTGTTTCAAAGGATAAAATTAGTGTAACAAATAACCCTTATATAGTTTAAAGAGTAACTTAGAGGATTTTTTAACTAAAGAAAGCTACTATAAAACTACTTAGAACCAAACTTACAGGATTTTTGGACTAAAGAAAACAACTATAAATTACTTAGACCATAACTTAAAGGATTTAGCCGACTAGAGTAATTTGTAAAAATCATTAATTGGTCAATAAATTACGATTATTAAGTAGAAATAACTTATGAAATTTATGATTAAATAACCAAAAACATGTAAAACAAACTAATGACTAATGAATTAAGGCTTGAAAACTAATTTATTATATATTTTTAGGCACAATTAAAGGATAAGGAGGCAACAATCAGGAGTAAATTACTGGTAGGTATAAGGAAGTTGGGATCTATGCTTAGTAGCATATGGAAATATTATATTGGGATACTTGAAGAAGTAAGAATGCTTATTTGTGGTTGTAGTTAGCCTATTTGTGTATGTGCTATGTGTGTGCTTGTAATATTGATTGATGATTGGGAGTTGGACTTCAAGTGTTATTTTTTGCTTGAATAAATCATGTCTTGCATGTATGAACTTGGTTGCTCACTTGATAATTCAAGTTAAACTTGAGTTGATTAAAGACCTAACTTGACATCATAATAACCCAATAGGGGTAACGATTAGGTATTAAACTAAATATTGGTACTTTAATGAGGATAGTAGAAATGGTTCTTTTCCCACCGTTAATCGAACTAAGTGACAAGAGAAAGAGTCGTGATAAGGTTGGGAACTATGGTTTGAATGTTGTTTAGGAAGGAGGGTATTCTTCATTGCATAAGCCTAGATTTAGTTTGATAGTGTTGCGTTAAAACTTCTCAAAATCTGGGTTAGAGTAGACGAAATTACTCTAGCTTTACAATAAATCGGTTAAACATTGTAAAATGCTATATCATTTGTCTGTCGTATTTGTATTTAATTAATAATTGAACAACCATATTTGATAACTCCATCTTATAACTCCATCTCTTCTTACTGAGTTAGTTGAGCTCACATCTTAATAGATTATTTTACATGTGTGGAATAAATCCTGAAGATGCCTCATTACAATTATCCGTAGGTTAGTTTTGATGGATTGGGGAGTGAAGTGATGAAGTCTAATGAATAGATTGAAGCTCATGTCACTTTTGTTTTTCTTTTATGGGAGGATCATAAGGTCTTCTTGGGAAGCCTTATAGTCTTTGCTAGCTTGCTATTATATCTATATTTTATATATAACATAGTCTTCCTGTGGAGATGTACGATTTCTTTTAAAAACTCTTGTACTTTTAATGTATGATAAGCTATGTAAAAGAATTAAACTATATGTAAATATGAGAACATATTTTTTTTGTAAAGTATTAGTCCATAGGTCTTATATAGTACAGGTGGTTGAGTTATTGTTGGCCTTGTGTAGACTACACTCATATTAGCAGCTAAGAGGGTAGCTTTTAACCTAGGTTGGTTTAGCTTTTAACCTAAGTTGGTTTATATGATGGGATTATTACGATTCCTTGAGTTGAGGGTGTAATAATAGGCCTTTGATCAATAGAAAAAAAGAAGAAGATAATATTAATAAAAGCACTATAATTTTTTATTATAACTCATAAATATGTCCATAAAATTAAATATCACATAGTTACAGTATCAATTTATCATAAGTTAATAACAACATAACTTTAAACAACTATAAAGTATAATTGTTTTCTTAGAAATTTGGGGTGAAGCACATGTTTACTATTTTTTTAATTACATAAATATGAATTAAATAAAAAATATTACATAAATGTAGATCTTAAATCACATTTGAAAAATGTAAAATTGAAAATGATAAAAATGTCGCATTTATGAAATGCGATTTAATGTTTAGGATATGATAGCTATCTCACATTAAAGAGATGCAACATATATACATTTTGTATCATTAAAATACGACACAATTACAAATACTTATGTTGCATTTAAGAAATGCAGGATGAGCTTGGTAAATTGGTAATATTTATTATATAATTGGTAAATATGTAATATTTATTATATTTAATGGTAAATAAGTGAAATTCTCTAGAAATTTGTTATATGTTCTAAATCTTATCATAATTACATTTGTCAATTTTTAGTTTGTAAAAAGACAAAACTTTATCATATAATTTTACAAATATGGAAAGATTTATTAAAAGTTAGTAAATCATATAAAAGATAGAATTTCAAGATTATGTTTGGATTGTCTGTTTTTTTTTTTTTTTTGCATCTTATCTATATCTATTCTGTACTTGATTTATATCTATTTAAAATCTAATGTTTGGAAAACTATGTTATTTGTATTTTATTTATTTTTGTTTCATAATTATGATAAATGTATTGATTAGAGTGTTAGAGTTAGGAAATAAAAATTCATATACTTTAAAAAATATATAATCGTAAATTATTATTTTAATTGGTATTTTTGTAAATATGAAAAAAACAAATGGTAGATAAATTCAACTTTATGAGAATTTGTTGGGTATTTAATTTTAGAAGAGAGGTATATATAGAATTATATTTACATTTTTTGGTGTCTTATTTTTTTTAAATACAAGACTCATATGTATAAACCAAAAAGAAGGAAAAAAGATGAATCAAATGGTAGGAGTGGGCAAAAAAAGATCAAACCAAACTAATCCATAAATCAGATTGAACTGAACTAAATTAAATAGAAAATATTTTTTTTTTCTTACAATTTGGCTTAGAAATTTTCCAATTTAAACCAAATAAAAAATTTATGATTGATTTGAAAGGACAAATTGAATCAATTTGTAAAATCGAACCAATTTGTAAAATCGAACTAAACCGTCTTATAAAAAAATATAGTAATATTTTACTTCAACTAAATAATATATTTTGTTATAATATAACATATAAAATAAATTCTTATTTATATTTATTGAAATACATATATTAAACTTTTAATTACCATAATGTATAAATTATATATTTAGTTTAACTCAAAGTTTGTACTATTTGTTATTTTTATAAATAAAATTAACTACTAACAAACATTGGAAAGTTTTACTCCCATGAATATTAATTTCATTAACCTCTATCATAATAATACTTATTATTTTCAATCAATTCAATACTTTTTACATAAGATTACACATTTTGCAAATACATTTTTCTAAATTATAAGATATGGTGCAATCCGTAAACCAAATCAAACCGAATTGAACTAAACCGAAATTTTATAGTTTGAAAAAATTCTTAATTTGAATAGTGTGGTTTAGTTCAAAGTGATAAAAAAAATCGAATTATATTTTTATGGTTTGATTTGGTTTTGGAGAGAAAACCGATTCAAACCAATTTGCCCACCTTGAGATCAAATCTATAAATGGCATCATGAGAAACGGCATACTTGCCCCCATTTATTAAAAGATCCCACCTCCCCACCTCCCCCCGTCTCATATAGTGCGGTGCGATACCATCTTTATCCTGTTTATTATTGCTAATTTTACAAAACAATATATAGATATGACACGGATAAAATTGACATAATAAATTGAATCTTAGGTTTTTCGGTAGTATTTAAAAATGAGCTTTTAGAAACAATTAAAAATTTATTTATATGTTTGTTTAGTTAATGAGTATTTTTTCTAAGGAAAAAAATTAGATATAACAAAATTATGATGAAATTCGGCACGTTGCGAGTTTTAATTGGGTAAAAGAGCTACATCACGAGGCATTAACGTAAGTATTAAGGTGGTGTTTGCTCCAAAGTCTGTCAAAATTTTGAAAGTTATGGTTGGGAAGAAAAATGAGAGTTATGGCTCTGGTTTTTGACTGCCCTGAACGGAGTTTCATGCCTATGTATAATGTTATGACTTACATTAAGGTAGTACTTAGTTAATAAAACTAGATAGTATAGAGTGTTGTATTACGTTTATTGTGTATAGTACTGAATATAAAATTTTATGGTTGAAAAAATTTAAAAAGTTTAAAAAAATTATTATTCATATTATATATTACAAAAAAGTTCAATACATGTGATTTGAGAACTTGGTATAAAATTATTTTTTAAATTTTAAAGAAATATTAATTTTTGTATTGTAAAATGGATTTTTATATCATCTAACCTAAGGTATGATTTTTTTAGTATTAGTCTAGTACTTCAAAACCCTTTCATTCGGTAACTTTGGCTAATATACAAATTAAATAAGAATTAAAAAATTTGCTCAATATCTTAATATAAAAATATAGCAACTTCCAAAGTTCTTGAAAAATTCTTCCAAAATTCTTGGTGGCAAGTGGAGAGAGGGACACTTAGCTGCCATAATGTCTTAAAGATAAAGATAACTTTGTCCCTACTTATCTAAATAATTTACAACCATGCGATTAAAATCTAGATATTCTACCATTTCAAGTTAAGACCTTAACCATAAAGCATATCGTCGCGGATCACACTATACATTTGTTATAGAGAGAGGTAAATTTTTTAAGCTTCAATATTTATGTACATTTTCACTTGAGTTATAAATCTTTTTTTTTTTTTTTCCTTCTACTTAAATCCTCAATATCATCAAAACCTTACCAAGAAATATGACTTCCATTAAATACACTAAACTTTCTATTCATCTTTGACGTGTGTTTACTTCCAATTGGTATTGGGCTAGTTTGCAAAGATTTTCAACATAAACACAATTTTTTTCAACCTATTTTCCTACTTTCAATGATTTTTTGTATATTGTTTATTTTAAATATACAATTTCATTAATTTTATTTAATTTTATTATATTATGTAAATAAATACACTTAATGTCACTCATAATTTTGTTTTTAATTACGTTGACTATTTTGAAGTTGATATATATAATGATTAGATATAAAACTTAATAAATTTGGTGGAAGTCCTATTTTTGTAGGGTTTTAAAAACGTAGAGCATTCAAATTAAAAAAAAAAAGAAAAAAAAGAAGGTTAACGATTTAAATGAAAAATATAGATAAATGTTTAGAATTAAAAATGTATTTTTCCTTTTATTAAATAACCTAACAACAAAAAGTTTTAGACTTTTCAATATTAACTTTACACTGCATAATAAAAAATAAATATTTGAAAATATGAGAAGTTTTTTCATCTGTTGTCTTATCCTTTTCGTCTCGGAAAGCCGTTAACGACTTTCCATACTGCATTAAAGGTGACGTGAATGAAGTAGGACCACCAACGTACAGCAGCCAAACTTGTAGGCATTCAAAGCTGGAGATAAGAGCATGATATAGACATTTGAACCGAATGGAATACTGTGTCCTAAAAATTTTTGAGCACGAGAGAGAGAGCGAGAGAGAGACAGGACACGGAGACACATAACGTCTTTTTATTCAACGTAAGCTTTGGTAATATTGTAATGCTACGCAGCCATGTACCAGCAACCCACCTTAACATATGAAGAATCCACCTACGTTGATGAAAAAAACCCAAACACGATGGACGTCAGTCACATTCTAAATTGAGTTTGGTTCAACTAGACGTTCTTCCAACCCAAATTCCACACTATTTTCCATCAGGTCAACTAAAAGATAATCGTTTGGAGTGTACAAAATAGTTAAAATTGTTGGCTAAAATTAGACTATTAATTTCAATTTTAACAACTGTTGTGATAGATCGAGTGGGAATTGAAAGAAATTAGAGAGACTTGAAGAAAGTTCAATGTTACATAGTTTAAATAAAGAATGAACATGGAAAGAAATATGCAAATAGTGTTTCCATTTTAAGATCCATTTCTCTTCTTAAAAAATCGAAGAAAAGTTCATAAAAATGGTATAGATAAAAAAAATAAAAAAATTATTGAGAGAAGTGAAGTTCAATACTATCTCATTCAAAGTTTAAAAATGATTCAAATTTTGGATAGGATTAAAACCATTATGAATAAATAATTTAGATCACACCTAAATATCTTAAAAATTGCATGGACCCTATTTTTTTTTTTTTTTTTTTAAATGAGCACTTATCCTTCTAAAAGTCTATTGTGGTAGCCTAAATATAAATTTTAGCTGATGTGGCAATTAATTATAAAAATCAAATTAATTAAAATTAAAAAATACTAAAAATGCATAAAATTAAAGAAAAAGAAAAACTTCGAGAAAATTAGAAGGAAAAAAGGAAAAATTATAAGAATGTAAAAAAGAAGAAGTTTTTGTTGACGATCTTAAAGCAAGGAATAGATGACAAGACTACATATTAATGATGGGTAACAATTCATTATTATAGGCGAAATATATGATCAACCTATATCGGTGAATAGCCACACATTACTATCACAACTTAAAAAAACAAAAAAAGAAAGAAAAGGCTTAAAGTCTATTAAGTTGTCCATGATCCCAACAAGTTAGTGGGCAAATACTTATCCTGGGTGTTTTTTTAAGGGAGGGGAGGGTGTTAGCTCACTATTATGAGTAAGCCACTAATTATTTGTAATAGCAATTTGTAATCATGACTTATATAGCCATTTTTAACCACCTAAGGGTAGGAGTGGCCTTCTTTCTTATGATTTTCTTTTTAATTTTCTACATTTTTTATTTTTTTGCATTTTTTACATTAGTTAATTACATAAATATAACTAGTTACCATATTAGCATTTTAGAGGTAACCTATAAGCTATGACTTTTAAAAAAGTTGAAGATTTATACAATTTTAGAGTTTTCAGAAGTGATTCGAACAATTTAATCAACCACACGTCACATATGAACTTTTTACTAACTAAGCAATTGCTTTTCAAACTTTGAACATCAATTAGGAGAATGTCACTAATACTATTAAACATTGGTTGAAAATTCATTTTCAATTTATCAAATTTCGGTACTTAATTCAAACTTGTTTTTGTTGCCGTTACTATCTTGTTAGTCTAATTATCAATCAAAATAAGACGCATGTTGCATGTATGTGCAACAGATTCCTAAGGAAGTTTAAGAATTTCTCCGATGCTTAGCATGTGAATATTGCATCCCATGCACTTTTTTCTTATGTTGCATAATTTACAAATCCTGGTCCAAATTGTCGGGTGATAATATCGAATTCAGTGGGTGTAATGACATTAAATCCCCTTGATTGTAATGTTCGAATGCAAATAAAAGCACGCTAAACTTTTGTGTGTAATCTGACTAAATACAATTCTTATTGATCCAAAGAGTCACACAATAGTATGAAAATGCCATCATCCATCAGGAACACGAACATAATTCGACCCAACACGGCCCATGCGATACTAACCAGCTTAACAAGGCATATGCCTTCCTCTACATATATATATTTAAAGCGATTTATTGTCTATCGTTGAAGTATTACATCCGCTTAATACCATATGGTAGTGTTATATTTCCCACCGATAAAAAATGTCACATGCCCTAATATTATTATTTGTATAATTAATAGATTAAAAGTTCAATTACAATTCAAGGTCTGGTGCAACTACAAGTATGGCATTTTTGGCATATATTAAACGTAGATATTGGAAATAATAAATAACATAGATTGAAAATGTCCGTATGCTATTTAGCAAATTGAAACTATACACACAACGATTGTCATTGAAAATTTTATCAGCAAATGCGATATTATCTAGTTAAAATCTCCACCGGTACCTTAACTTAGGAAAGTGGAAAATTTGTGACTGCAAATGCAAAATATATATATATACACACACACACGCATGCATGTGCACATATGTACATAAAAAAAATATAACTAATTTCATTGACATGAAAAAGATAATAAGATGTTCTGCTTATTAACATAAGAAATTAGGGCCTGCGAAGAATAACTGTAACCAACTCAATCCTATAATTCAGTTCATTTCTCCACCGCCTTCCTAAGCTTCAAGCCTACCTCAATCCCCAGATAATTGAAAAATTGCAGAAAATATACAAGATTTTAGCAGCCCCAATCCCAAAAGAGAATTGCAAAAAAAAGAAAAAAAAAAAGAGAGAAACTCTCAGCTAAAATTGCAGTGTGTTCCGCAGTAAGAGCTGAAGGGATAGTTGTTCCTATACACTATAGAAACTTGGTCAAGGACCCCGCAATGGGTTTTTTTTGGGGTGGGTGGGGTAAGTTAGACTGGCAGATTAATCCTAAAGAAACCAAGCAAAATTGTGTGGGGATGATAATATGAAATCATATGCCAATGAACTAATCCTGACTCTGAAAGAAGTAGATTTTTCATGTGTTTTGTCATTTTCCTGAGGGGCTTTAGCACCAAACTCATATTATCTCGCCCATCTATTGACGGTGGAAGAGGATGCGATGACAGCTCACAAGAATTCTACGTCTTCTTCTTGTAGTTCCAGAACAACTTTGGCAAGAGCAAGTCTATATGCCGATGATCTTGGATTCCTAACCAAGATATATATCTCCTTTCTCCTGCCCTTCACTGGTGTCATGGCCCACTGCTCTTCTCTAAGACGGGCAAGAGATCTTGCCTCACAGATAGCCTCTGCTTCAGGCTTCTCGCTGCAAATCAAGACAGTCGGTTAGTATGATGCTGCAACTCTAAAGCTAAGCTGGTAGATGCCCAGAATCATAAGTTTTACAGCGAGTGAAAGGAAACTTGCTAACCTTCCTCGAACATGACCTGATGTGATGAACCCGATTGGTCGCCGAAAAGATTCCCTAAAAAAGGGGTCCTCTTGTTCACCAAAATATATCTCCGGAAAATATGAAGCAATGGCTGACTGTGGCACTTGAAGTCCAACTTTATTATTATGAGACCTGCATCAGTATCACTGTGAGTAAATAGCAAACAAAATACCTGCATGGTTACAACATGAATTAACTTATAGAATATAGCAGGTGAAAAGGAATATGAATCTAAATCTCGGACATGTGGTTTATTGCAACCCCGCTAGGTCTTTAGGTTGTAAGTTCAAAAGAAAAGGAACGCACATTATAACTCTAAAAGATGAAAACTCTGAGAAAGAGACAACCTTGAAATCACTGATGATATGTCCATGAAATGGGGTGCACAAACAACAGCTCCTTCAAATGCACCTTCCTTGAAAGGACGAAGAATAATCCTAATGAAACATAATTTATGAACAGTCTTTACAAGAGAGCTCTCAAATTGTCTCTGATAAACTGTGGCTTCATCCTTCAGAGCCTTTAGAAGGTTTCTTGCACCATCCGTTTTATAAGGAAATAGAAGCAAATCATCCCAGCCAGTATTTTTCAAGAAATAACTCAGCTCATGGGTTGTACGAGCAACAAAACCTCCAAAGCTACCAGTGCTGCTGTCATGGGATGTCAGATCCACGCCATTAGAAGCCAAGTTTGATTTAGAACCGTCCATCATTTCTTCCTTCAAGAATTGAGTATCTTTTTCTAAAATTGGTTTTTGAGCAAGAGTGGAGTGAATACTATTCCAAGGAGGAGGAATGGGAATTTTTTTAAGTCTTTCAGCAGGAAGTCTACCCTTTCCTTTTAAATCGGCAGCAGCAGCTTCAACTTGCATCAATGATGCATAGGCGCTGCAATCAGGAAAATCCACTGGGAAGAAAGGCAAATGAGTCTGCGAAGAAAAAATCAACACATCATTTTATTTTCAACAATGTAAAAAATTTTGTTCTTATTTTCCAAACTTACATTGCATGCAATCCAATGCTTCTCCCTCAACCCTATTGCATGTGCACCATTTGTGACAAGAGGGATCCAAAAAGCCTTGACCCAAGCCAGTGGGAGTACAAGTGACCATCTAAAAAATAAAATATGAACATGTCCATTCCATTAAACAGATTCTCCATTTAGAGTTAGAGAGGGGAAAGGAAGGGAAGGGAGAGAAAATGGATGATTGAAATGCATCATATTGGGCAATAACATAAGTATGGGATACTTTCAAGTGATATGACAAGAAGAAAATAAATACATATAGTAAATATGGTTTTAATTATTGCCATGCTGATTACAATGGACATTGGCTCAGCTAGTGCTGCCTTGTAGCCCGTAAGGAGATTACTCATATTAAGACATAGGGTGATAAATATTCAAAACAAGAACTTGCAGTTTAACTACACAACAACATCGAAAGATATGAGCAGAGATCTAATATTACCCTATGAATCGGTTGTCTTGGTGATGATTCTGTAGAAGCATTATTGGACAAGATCTCGAGAACTGTGAGCTCTTTGCAGCTTCATCCATTCTTGTCTTTGAACCTGAAATGCAGTAGTACTCCATACGCTTATGATGTGCTTCTTTCTGAAGAATATGTTCTTCAAATGGGGCCTTCATACCATCACATGCATCCCACAAATCTTTAAGTCCTGACTCTCCTATGTCTGCTAAGTGTAAATCCACATCTTGTTGCAAATTTTCCATAATTGGGCTGTGTTTCTGATCTGGATGGGGTAGCACATTACTGATTGCATTAATAGCACAATCTGATTCAGGGATATCTAGAGTGTTTTCCCCCCTGCATATTCGAGGGTCCTTGGCAACTAGGGGAAGGATCGCACCGGATAAAAAATGCTCCCCCTTTTCAAGCAGAAGCGATTTACCTCCACTGGCATTATTATCTCCCTTGCCATCTATATGCCTCATCAGCTCAAAAGATTGCTCTGAAGCACTAAGATACCATTCATTGCAAGAAAGCTCCTTAAGTATTTGTACTTGTACGAAATGGAATTATTTTTGATAAAAAGCTCACCGTGGTAAAACATGTAATATCTTTTGAAGAAGGGGAACAGCATTTGCTCCCATGATTTGTAATTTTGCAAGTTGACCCTCAAGAGAACAGCAACTTATTTGACTACCTTTTGCATTTTTCTGAAAGAGGTAAATTCAGACCATTGACGTAAAGAGTACTTAAACAACAATGATAACATATCCTAGGAGAGACTGAGTCACAAACAACTAATGAAATGCTTGACACAATCTTGCATATAAATAATCCGAATATTCAATATACAGGTGCATCAAGCATACCATTATTAACTCAAATAATGGATGAATGATCCAGTTGAATCAGGATTTCAGAACCCTCCATGAGGCATCGAGTGAAAATAAAAATTCATGTCAATATAATCTCAGAGCTATTTTCCATGAATGCACAATATCCTGATGTATGCACTCTTTTCTGTTCTTTGTCTGTCCCTTTGGTACAACAGAAAAAGAAAAACATTTGTTTTAAAGTGTACCAAGGGGAGGCTACCCCTCAAACAAGATCGTACACAAAATCTACCTTCAATGAAGTCCAAGCACAAGATTCACAGAATGAAGCTCAGCAAACAAAGAAGGCACAAGATAAAGCAACACATTCTTGATAATAGACATGCATGTTCCCATACCATCAGAAACTCTCCTGCTTCTTTCATTTGAATAACCCAAAATATAAAAGGATGAAACTGCCAGAAAAAGGGGTTTGAAGTTGTAATAATTTTGAAATTTCAGTTTTTAATGAAGGAAACAAAAGAAAAAAGGGTATTCCCTTATGGCTTTTTATCTCAAATTCAACTGAAAATGTTGCATAAAAAAGGGCAGGAGGCAAAAAGAAAGGACAGAGAATATACCTCCTTTTCTGATGCAGCTTTAAGCGCATTATAACCTTCATCAAAAGCTGAAGCGTGTATCCACACCCAGACTCGACGAGAGCTAGAAGAACAATCAACAAGGCTTGACGGAATACCAGGATTACTTGTGCTATCCTTAGCAGGAAAAATTCTACTCTGATCCTGCAAGGGGCGCCACATATATGTGACTGGAGCTATTGGCTGAGAGAGAGGTGTTCCAGGGTGATGGAGCTGTAAACAAAAGACTGAAAATGATACAAATCCTAGGATCCTTGTGATATCTTCTTGCAAAAGGACAAGTTACTGTGATTACACACCATAGCATGTCCATAGGTAGAACCAGAAAGTACCGAATCCATCAATTTCGTCAGTTGGGATGATGGAGATGGAATTAGAACATTTTCAAGAAGTGACGTCAATGAATCCTAAGAGCACAACCACCAAAAGAAACAGAATGTATTAAGAAATCCGCTGCAGAATGACAAACACAATCCAATATACGGCAAAGCATAGGCATTGATTATTAGATGTTGCAATCCAAGAGTCAAGACCAAGTATAAAAAAGTAAATAAGAAAAAACTAGCAACTTGCTAATTCCACTGAATAAAATGAGCAATTTTAGAATGGGAAAGAGCCAACCTCTGGACCATCCAACTGGACAACCAGATCATAACTAGCATCATGCACAAGCACGCCTTGTTTGTACTGCTTCAAGAGAGCCCTTGAACCTCTCCCTCTATGTAACAAAATCATGAGAGTTAAAAGACTCAGACACAGATACCATTACATGAACATTAGCTTATCTACTACCAAACACAATACACATAATAATTGTATACATCCCAAGAGAACAATCAAGCTTTAATTAAATACACATCCTATACTCCAACAAATAGAACTACATTGTAACACCACAGAATGTGAAGATTGCTTTCTCTTACCTGCCTTGCAAGCCCAAAGGAAGGTGAAACCCCCACAGCTTAGTCATTTTAAACCGCTTGGCATGCCAAACATGTGTCCTCAACCTCCTAGTTCCATCTCCGGAAGTACAAAACCCACTCTCAGGATTACTCTTAAGTTCGATTCTTCGCCTTACACGGCGCGGCGGCAATCTATCAGGCTTCATGACATTATTATCCGCATCACCAATCAATTGTTTTTCCTTGCTCCTATTCCTACTCCTCCTTTTCGAATTTTGATTATCATGAGCTGTGGTTCTCCTCCTCTTATTTCTCCGCGACTTAAAATTGTTATTTAATCGATCGGACACGATTGACTTAAGCTTTTCAATCTCGTTAATCCTAGACTCCGCAAACTTACGCACATTAATCTTTTGAGGTGCCAACACCCCTCTCATCCCATCAGGACCCATAATTTCAATATAGATCAAGCTAAAGCATCAATCTTTCTTTCCCTAAGATAAGAATTACCTGCAAAGTGAATTAATAAATAAAGATAAAGCAAATATCTTATTCAATTTATGTGCAATGGAGTCCAAAAAAAAAAACCAAATTTCAGCTATTACATAGCAAATTTAGCAGGAGATAAACATACAGTGAAGAATCCTATTATAGGAAGAGGTAATAAGTGAGTAATCAAACAAAGAGTCAATCCTGAACACAATATACAATGACAAATCTATGATATTTAAGTGAACTTTCCAATTCCGAGAAAACAAAATCTGATAACACTCATGCGAGCGCGCTGGAGAGGGAGGGAGCGAGAAGGTACTCTTGGGGAGCGGCGGAGCCAACCGCAGAAACGGAGAGAATGGCGGCCTGAGAAAGGGGTTCCAACCCCTCCAAAACCTCGTTCTTCATTTGCCCAGAAAACCAATAACTTACTGTTGGTGCAAAAAACCTCGTTATCTTATTCTATATCGAATTTTTTTGAAGAATCACAAAAATATATAAAATGATATAAAGATATTCGAATTTTTAAAATGCATAAAATGAAATAAAAATATTCAAAATTTTTAACATATCGTATTTATATCCTATAAAATTATATCATAGTAAAGGTTTTTCTCCATGTAGCATTTAAATAAATCTTTTCCATTAATATAGAAATTGTGATTTTTTAAATTCCTTTTATCATCCAATTTACTTTACATCGACAGTTAAATCCCCTATATAAGATAATAGATCGGCACAAAATAATTAACGAGTACAATGCCTGACATTTGACATGCTAGTTTAGATTATCTAAAATTCCTTCCAAAAACAACACGATCCTTTCCATTTCGGCTGTTTAAAATTATGTCAACATGTAATAATTTTTTTTTCCAAATAACACATAAAAATTTAAAATAAAAAGCATTAACTTTACCAAATACACCATGTGAAAATTGATAATAAAATTTTCAAACATTTTTAAGATACACATATTCAAACGTACTTAGCATCCCCATAGAGTAAAAATCACAAAATGTGATTGCAAGATCCTACCAATCAAATTATGCAAATAAGAAAAGTAATTTATAACACACATAAACTTGAAAATCTTATTTGAAGCATAAAACATTTTGCTTAAAAAAAATAATCAAGATTTTCCTTTTCCTATATCCATCGTGATGATGGTTGAAAATTCCTTTATGCTTGTCAATCTAGTATTAAGTATTCAAAAAAAAAAAAAAAACAACATGTGACCTAAGAGTGTGCTAGAAGTGGCTTTGATGCATGCTTTTTGAGCGCAAATTAGTAGAAGGCTCTTAATAAAGGGGAACTTTCAATATCAACACTCAAGAGAAATATATCGATTGAAAGAATGTATACTTGGAGAACATCTTTGTATGATTAGGGATGGCCTTTTAGTTCCATTAATTCAAATTGGGTCCTCTTGTCTACAATGCCCCCAAAGAGTTATAAGGGAAGAATTTAACTCTTAAGATCGAGCGATCTCAAGGATGATGATAGTTTTAGCATGTTCCATCCTTGAAAGAGGAGCTAGTAGGCAAGCGACATATCTTTTCTTAGGGGTTAGAAGCCTTTTGATGGAACAACCTATCAAAGGTCTTATCTAAGATGATGTCTTGCTATCAATGACATCATGTCTTGCCATCGATGACATCTTATCCCTTCTTCCAATGGTCTTTTATCATGGTGCAAATTGAAAGGGGGTGTTGGAAGAAGTAAGAATAAGGCCTAGTGGGCCAACAGGGCTTAAAGGCCCAGGAATGTACAAAAGGCATAAGGAGCTTTATTCTATGTATATTGCATTATTTATTTGAAATTTTGCATTTGAAAAAAAATCTAATTGGATAGATTATTTTCCTATATCTTATCATAATTATGGGATAGATGGTAATTAGAAAAATGAAAATTGGGAAATAAAATTTTAAGTACATTGTTAAAAATTTTTACAAAATATATTTTATCATTAGAAAAACTCTATTTAACTTTTTGTTAAAATTAAATAAAATAAAGGGTAATAAGTCTATATCGTTTTATTAGGTATTTAATCTTGTAAAAAGTATATATACTCATATTTTATCTTTCTAATATCTTATTTTAGAAATATATAATTTTAATACACCTTTTATCATGCCTCAAACTGGCGAGTCATAACAGTTTCATTATGTAAACCAATCTATACTAAAAGTTAGCTATCTTAACCGCTAACGTAGGTATAGCTTACATAAGGCATCCACTACTTCACTGCTTGGAAGCATTTCATTCAGTACTTAGTAAGAATTAACTTGTGGTGTAATTTTTCAAAATAACTATTGAAAATAATTTTTTATAACTTAAATTCTAAGGAAAATCGAGTTTTATAAATCTTATGAAGGATAAGACCTTAAATTTATTAAAATTTTCAAGAATTATATTGTTACGAAAAAATATAATGTCTACTAAAATCTACAAGCTTATAGAGCAGGGAATAAATTTCATTAGCTGAGAATTAAGGGACATCTAAGGAGACCTTATCAGTTTTCCTAAAGGTTAGTATAGTTGATAAACCAAGTAGAAATCCAGTCGGGTAATTTTAAATCTTACTCTCTAACCTCATTCTTTAATCTTCTGAAACTTGAAGTAGTACTGGTGAATTTATTGGAAAACTTACAAAATAACTATAAGGGAATGAGCGATAATTTGCTCAATAAGTAAGACGAAGACAATAGCACATATGTAACATAAAGCAACCAAGGTTATCAAGCAAATTTAGTTAGATACAATGCATAATTAAGTAAATGTCATTATAGGATATTAACTAGTTATTGTGAGATCAGAGAAATTGTGCCTGCTATAATTTGGGTTTTGAGGAGTTTGATGCCACGCACTTGTGAATCAGGACCAAGTCAAGGCTTGTGTAATGGAGAACGCCCTCTACTTGAGACTATCTTTGAACCATGGATCCCAACCTTGCCGCAATCTCCTCTCTTGTCATTTAGTTTAACTAATGATGAGGAGAGAACTATTTTTGCTATTCTTATCGAAAGGTCCATATTTAGCCTGAGAATCCTATTTGTTTCCTTTAGTAGGTTGTGATGTAAGTTTGGTTAGTAGTTAACTTGAGTTTGTGTTAGATTGTTTTTGAGGTGGTTAAGTAATTTCGGACAGTCCAAAGCTAGTGATATCATGAAGTAAGTAATACATAAGTCCAGCACTTAGAATAGCACAACCATATTCAAGTACACACGCGGCATATGTACATTGAACTAACTTACAGTCACAAGCAAGACATATATTAAGGTCTCTAAATATTTTTAAAAATACTTTAAAGTGCAGTGAAACATTGATCCCACTTACCTAGATATTGATGCTCATTTTCCTTGTGCTCTTCTGTTATTATCTATAAAATTTAATATGACATTTTTAGTTTTCATCCAATATATAACATATGTGTTCACTGTGAGTATTTAAGTATGTTTTTAATTGTGTTAGGTGAGTTTTTTATGGTGTTTATCAGGTATTAGTTAAGTAGGGTACATTCTGATCAAGGTTCTGACTTGGTACAAGTTGTTGCCTAGTAGTTTCTAACCTAGGTTTTAACTTTAGTAAATTCTTAGAAGTTATAAGCAAGCGACATTTTGATATACTCTTTGACTTCTATTGATCCAATATTTAATACCAACCATTTTCAAATTTCTAATTGCTCTTATATTTTGCATCTTTTATCGAATTACTTTCTAATTGAATTTCTAACTTGGGTTCCAACCTACCCTTATAGTATAAGTTATTGTTTAAGTGGCTTCTAACTCATGTTCTGACTTTAATAAAAATATAGCATTTATATACATTCTGATTCTCATATATAAACTTTGGTAAAATACTTATTAAACATTCATTTTGTTATATTATACTGATTAGTTTAACTAGTTTACTAACCATACCTAAATGATATAGAAAGTTATTGCAAAAACCCTTTTATATTCAAGGTTCAATCCCCCATTACAATAGTTTTTGGTATACATTATGCTCATAAACTATTTCTTATACCCTTTTGCTACACATTTAAATGAACCTTCTGACTTAGTTTCTAACTTGTGTAAAACATACTTTAAATCCTTAAATCACACAACTCCAGCATCTACACTGTTGCTTCCTCACTCCAACACTTTGACTCAATACTTTAAACCTCAAATACAACAATAAATCAACACTTGAAGACCCAATTATTCAATTAAACATTCATTCAAGGAGTTTTTCAACCACATACATACTACCTAGAGAAAAACCAAAAAATTTAACATTTTAATTTTTGAAAACTCTTTTTATGGAATCAAAATAGACATGCTAAAATATTTGCACATGAGCTTTAGGATCAAAAAAACATCATTTAGGCTATTGAAAATTGAAATTAAGGTTCGTTTTTGGCTCAGTTTCTTAATGAACACATATTTTGACTTAGAATTTGAAGAATCTAATTACATTTTTCGATTCTCTACAAAAAATTACTTAAGGAAACCAAAAACCATAATTTTTAGAGCTCGTTTACAATTTTTAGAGCTCGTTTACTATTTTTAGAAAAATAGAACAAAAAATAGCAAAAATCGAAACTTACCTTTACTTATAACTCCGACAACTGTCTAAGGGTAAGGGTTTGTCTTCCCAAGTTGGCATTAACTCCATTGTCTTAAGGTGGTTTGGCTCACTCTCAAGTGATGGTTAAACTAGAGAACTTAAAAAACCCCTATTTTGCACTATTTAATCCTAATTTTTGTTTCAATTTTTCTCTTCTATTTTTAGGCTTTCTCCAAATTTTTTGTGACTTCAATCTAAGAAACTTCATTATAAAATAGCTCCTAAAAATTTAGAATGTCATCTTGGTTAGTTAGTGAATTTCAAGAGTGACAAATGTCACTTTTCACTCCTCTTTCTTATATTTTGTGTCTTTAAATTTTGTTCCCAATTACACTAACCCTTCACCAGTTGTGTCATGCCACTTCTAGCTTTTCCCCTATTGCCACACTTCTTCTTTTAAATTATTCCTCATTTTTCTTAATTATTTAATACAATTTTAGTATATTTTTAGGTAATTTAGATAAGTACAATATATATTTATATATGTAAAATTGCATTTAATATTTACGAACACTCCAAAATAATATTTCATGTTATTTAATAACCTATAGCATTTATATAATTTATCTCTAAGTGTTCATAAATTTTTTAGACTTAATTTGCGTATTACTAATATTATAATAATATAATAAATTACACTAATTTTAGCTATATTTTTAATATTTTATTATATTTTCAAATTTCGAGCTTACGAAAACTCCTTGACTAATATTATGGAGCCTCTTGTAAGTTTATAACTTAATCAAGTTACCTTTCCGAATGCCTTAAATCGGTTATCGAATTTAGTTGCGATAGTACGAGTCTCATACTTTCAATGAAAATGTAAACTAATTCTAGATTTGAATCTAATAGAACTTTCTAAAAATCTCATTGCATATAAGGATTATGACCTATGATCTTTGATATTAACTAATTGTAAAACAAATCAAATAATTATTAAAAGCTAAATGACAAATTTAAGACAAACTATATTTAACTCCCTTCAATTAGATAGCATTTGGTTGCTAAAACTAGATACGACAAAGATAACTAGACAATACAAGTATAAGGAATATGGGACAGTACAACATTATCATATTGTGTTCGGTTTGCATAGTACTGAACACAAATTTTTGTGATGTCTCTTGTTTAATACACACAAATACTAGACTCTATTATATTTTAATATTTATACACTCAATATTATATAATATTTATTTAATTTTATTACATATCATTTAAAAATTACAAATTTAAAACGTTGTTTAATATTTATGCTTTTAATATTGTTTGATATTTATTTAAATATATTATATTATTTAAAAAGTATAAATTTTTAAATGTTGTCTAATTTTTATACCCTTAATATTGTTTAAAATTTATTTAGATATCATTTGGTTGCGCAAAAATTATGGGATTCAATTAGACTGGACAAAATTTTTTATTTAATATTTGCTTTGCAATTTGAGCTTGGTTACTAGATAAAAAAAAAGTATGAAACATTGGATAGAATGCCCAAAATTTGTTCTATGTAAAATATGATACAAAAGTTACCTTTACAAGGTAAAAACACAACTATTGAGGATATAAATGTAATTAAATAAATATCAGACAATATTATGAATCCCGTAATCTCACATGTTTGATTCTGAGAGCCCTGTAGGCTTATATGATGGGTTATGAGCAAATAGTTTAGGGCATACGTGAAAGTTGCTTGATTGGGATAATATTTTATGTATGAGTCTTAGGAGGATAATGACACCATGAGTTTGGAGTATAGAAATATAATAAAATAATAATATTATAGCTTAAAATTGTTAATTTTATTAAATTATATTAAATTGTAATTTATTCGCCTTAAACACGTGAATTAAGTAATAGAAAATAACCAAACATTACAGATAAATTATTTAGACGCTAAAATTATAAAATAATGTATAAATATAATACGTGTATTTCGAGTGTGATTATTATGTATAATTATATACTCAAAACTGCCTAAAATATCAAAAAATGAGTATAATTAACTAAAAGTTCATGAGAAAATAATAAAAAAATTGGAAAAAATCACCAAATTCACGTTGGATTAGGTGTAAACAACTCCAAGAATAGTTGTTGGAATTAACCTAAGGACACATTATAAGCATGGAAACTTAGGTATAAAATCCTTGAGGAGAGAAAATTCCCTTTTTGCATTCTACAATCTAGGAAACATCACTAATTATCTCAAAAGCATCACTTAGTCTCTTAAAATTCTAGGAAAAATTGTAGAAATAGGAAGAAATAACAAGGAAAAATTTAGAACCAATATTGTGTAAACTAAACCAATTAGTGAAACCCAAATCTAAAGACTATTTAGAGGTGAACCACCACCACCTACAATGGTGGCAGTACCTAGCCTTGCTAACAACCAAGGAGTTGTTGTTGGTGGTCGGACATCTATCATTCCGATGAGTCCAAATTTATACTCGATTTTATTTAAATTTGTAAAAATAGCAAAATAACTTGAAAAATTATGAAAAAAATTATTTTGACATATTTTCACATTTACTTTTAGAGAAAAATGTCAAGTTGTACAATTTTTAATGGGGTATAAGAAGTCTTTAAGAAATTGAATGAAATTGATCAATTTTTGAAGTTGATTTAAGTGACCTTCAAAACCAAAATTTTTCTAGGATGATCTTATATTACATGTAAGTATTTCATAGAGAGTTTTCGAACAAAAATATTTTCTATAATTTTTTTGGGATTTTTGAGCCTTAAAATTTAGTGAAAAATGCTATTATTCTTTAAAGATTTTATATAATTAGTTTGGTGAAAACCCTTCATATTAGGTTTTAGAGTTTAATTGGATCATATTCTACTGTAAAGAAGGATATAGAGTTATGTAGATTTAGTTAGGATTAGGATATGTACAAGTTGTTAAGATATGGACTTAATGCATTAAAGAGGTAAATATGAGAATTGCGAGATTTGAGTAATGTAATGTTACTTGATGTGATAAACTTGCTGTATGCTCATGTTTTAGCATGACTATAATCTAAAATGTGATACTAGAATTAGTCGCTTTGTGTGAACTTGTAAGATGACTCTCTTTAGAGAGTTCTTCAGAAAGTTGATCTGTTAAAAGAATGAGTTAATCCTAGGCTCGAAGACTTGATTAGAGAGTTGCTTGATATGAAACACTTAATTAATTGATAGGAATTAACTCTCGAGACTGATCATGAGCAGCTAAGCTAGGGGACTCAAAGGACTCACGTAGAGAATATTAGCTTAAAGCCTCATTCAAGACAAGAATTCCTATCCTATCCTCTATATTTCACTTTATTGCCGAACTGAATACCGACCTTTCCCATGTGTCAGCATAGTTCCTGAAGCTACTGAGCATACATACCAACTTGCTAAGTATATAAGTTGACCTACCGAGCAACCGTACCATAACAGATAACATCCAAGTATACTAGCCTTAAAAGAATTTTGAGTCGATCTCCCGAGCTAACCACTAGCACTCAACCCCAGTCCAAGCCGAATATTCTCTAGTGACTGAATGACTGAGCTCCAACTTAGTCCAAATCAGGTCGGCTTTGACTACGGACTCTCTTTTCTTCATTTTATCCAAACTATACTATATTTTAGGACATTAACCACCATGCCACATGTGTCTTTTTACACCACATTCCAAAAGGATTCTTTACTTTTTCATACAGTATATTCTTTAGCTCTTTTATCCTTTTTAATATCATTCATGTATCCCAATTGTAGATTACCCTTTTATTTTTTCCATATATGTTTATAACTCTAGTGGGGCTAGTATATAAACCCCATTTGTTGTATGTAAGCGACACCCTTTTTAATTATTAGAATATACAAGTTTCCCTTTTGAGCAATCCTAATGCTCTCATTTACTCTCAACTCTTATTTATTCCCTTTAGCAAGAAGTAGTGGCGAGTGATCTTATAGTTTAAGCCAATGAGTCATATCCAGCAGATTGTAGGCCGAGTAAGATTGATTGATGTATCATATCCAGTCGGTAGCTACCCAAACTTTGCTAGTCTTCTTTTAGTTCACTTCGTTGTGGTACTTTTTTGTGTGTTTGACCTTGGAGATGTATTAGTTTCGCTGGTATCAAAGTACGATCCCGAGAGGGAGTGTATAAAGTTGCAGTGAAGTTTGGTTCGTGTTTGTTGTTTATGGTTGCTGCATTGTGTTCATGTGAAGTAAGTTTTGAAATTTTGAGCTATGTAGTGAAGATTTATGTGTTGGTAAGTGTAGTTCCTGTTATTACTTTGTTCTACTTTGTTTTTCATTGCTAGAATAGAGTATGCTCTTTTTTGTCCTATTTAAGTAATTATTGAGTGTTGAAATTGTTAGAGTGTGTTAGTCGAAGTTTTGAGTTGTAGGGTAAAAGTACTGTTGTGTATTTTGTTGTTACTTTACTAAAAGAATATTATACTATGTCGGATTCAAGTGTTTAAGGTGTTATTGGTAACTAGAATAGTGGTGCTCAACTTAGTCGTTGTAATAATGGTAGTAACACTCGAGGGTCAGTTGATGATAAACTTGATAGATTCACTAATCTTGTTAAGAGTCTATTCATTGCGATTCAAGTTAACAGACAATAAGCCCAAGGTGTGTCGTACCACAACCTGCCAAAAAATGTTTTAAAGAAACGCTATGGCTAAGGTAGTCGAGCCCAATGCCCAATTCGACCCCCTTGAGCTGGAGGAGTAGTAGATTAAGTTAGAGGAAATTAGGGAAGATGATGAAGAGTTAGATGCTGAAGAGTATGGAGAGGAAGAAGAAGAGGTTGATTATTACTAAGCGCAAAAGCAAGGATGCCGAGTTCTTTGAAGACTAGACAATGTTAAGGTCCAAATCCCACCCTTCAGTGGAAGTGGAGATGTAGATGAATATTTGGAGTAGGAAGAGAAGGTGGAGAAAGTGTTTGATTGTTATGGATATGCAGATGCTGTTAACGTGCGACTTACTACACTTGAGTTCTTTAGATACCTACTATGTAGTGGAATAATTTAAATGCCGTTAGAGTAAGGGATGGAAAACGACGTGTGAGGACATGGGAAGAAATGAAGAGATTGTTAAGAGGGAGATTTATGCTTGAGACATACTTGCAAGACACATTTGCTAAGATGCAAGAACTTCATCGAAGAGGCTAATCTGTTGATGACTATGTAAGAGAATTCCAGATGTTGATGATCTGAGCTAACGTGGATGAGCTCGAGGCTTGTACAGTGTTGAGATTCATTTCTGGACTTAAATATGAGATTCACAATATTGTAGAAGTACAGAGGTTTTACACTCTAGAAGAGGCAATTAAGGTAGCACAAAGGGTAAAAAAAATAGAAGAGAAATGCTTAGAGTTGACATTTTCTTAAGCCCCTATTCCATGACGATCTATTCAGGCTCAGCTAAGGAGAGAAATGACCAACTTGTTGATAGTCGAGCAGGTTAGTCGAGTTGAATTGAGGTTAGGCCGATCTTGAGGACATATGAAAGAGGACAAACCTTAAGACAGAAGACTAGCAATGTAAAGTGATTCAAATGCTTAGGCTTCAGATACATGGCTGCTAAGTGTCCGAACCAATGTGCTAGGGTGCTTTGAGGAGATGTCGTAGATAGCACCAATGAGAGTGAGCCTGAAGAGGAGAAGAATGTAGGAAGGATTGGAGTTGATGAGGAAAAGGAGACTTGTGTTTGCACTGACCAGGGAGAAGTAGTAACTTTAGTGTTAAGATGAATACTGAGTTCTTAGCTGAACTCCAAAGAGGGCTAAAGAGAGAATTTATTCCATATGAAGTGTACTATCAAAGGAAAACTATGCACCATCATAATGGACAGAGGGAGTTGTATTAATGTCGTCGCATAATCCTTTGTGTAGAGGTTAGAAATGCCGACCCCTAAGCACCCTCAACCTTACAAACTACATTGGCTTCGTGATAAAGGTGCTCTATATGTCACAAAGCAAGTAACTGTACCGTTCAATGTTAGGAATGTATGCAGGGACGGAGTAATGTGTGATGTCGTCCTTATAAGAACTTTACATTTGTTACTAGGAAGACCTTAGTTATTTGACTGATGTGTTATTCAAGATGAATACAAGAGCACTTATGCCTTTGTTAAGGACGGGAAGAAGATTGTGCTGTAACCCATGACACCAACCCAAGTGAATGAAACCCATAATTAGCTCACCCAAGCTAGTAAGAAGAAAGCCCTAGTGATGAGCCCAAGCGAGCTTCGAGGTGCTTAGAAGGCCAAAGAGCCTATGTTTCTATTGATTTGAAGATTGCTAGAGATGAGAGATCTAGAAGAAGTACCTAAATAGATCTAAAGATTGATTGACAAGTCTTCTGACCTATTTCCTGAAGAGCTGCTTAAAGGACTACCCCTAGTCTGAGCCATTGAACATTGTATTGATTTGCAGCCAAATACCACCTTGCTAAATCAACCTATCGATAGAATGAACCTTAAGTAGGCTATCAAGCTGAAAAGATAAGTGAATGAGCTCATAGAGAGAGGATATGTGAGGGAGAGCATGAATCCTTGTGCCATATTGGCTTTACTCATCCTAAAGAAGGATGGCTCATGATGTATGTACATTGATAGCCGAGCTATCAACCATATCACTGTTAAGTACAAATGTCCACTATCGAGGCTTGATGACATGTTAAATGACCTTCATGGCACCAAGATATTGTTGAAGATTGACTTACCAAGTAGCTACCACCAAATTCGCATGAGACCAGGTAATGAATGGAAGACTATCTTCAAGATAAGGCATGGTCTCTACGAATAGTTGGTTATGCCTTTTGGACTTATTAATGCGTCGAACACATTATGAAGCTTATGAATTATGTGATATGCCCTATGATTGGATGATATGTAGTTGTATACTTTGATGACATATTAGTGTACAGTGCTAGGCTTGAACAATCATGTTCAACATCTTCGAGCTGTTTTTGATATTTTACGAGCTGAAAGGTTGTTTGGGAACCTGAAGAAGTATACATTTTGTTAAGGTGAAGTGGTTTTTCTTGGGTATGTAGTATCAAGGGAAGAAATTTGAGTTGATTAGGAGAAGGTCCAAGTTGTCATAGAGTGGCCGATGTTAAAGAATGTTACCAAAGTACGAAGTTTTCATGGCCTTGTTTCTTTCCACAATTGATTTATTAAGAACTTTAGTAATGTGAATTGTAAACAAGAATAGACAAGGCCGGTCGCTGGATAAGTTTAAACTTACTGAATGCTTGAAGAGATGATGGGGAAATGTGTGAAAGAACGGAAAGTGAATGAAAAGTAAGCAAAACTTACGAATAGCTCCAAGGGATATGACGCATTAATGGAACTTCTGAGGACTTATGGTACAACTCGATAAGACACATGAATTAGTTCGATGAGGTTACTCACTACGTAGCCTTGTTTAAGAGTTAGGATAAGAGTGAAACGAGAGTAAACAAACAGTATTTATGTAAGGAAGAATATTCAGTTGTATATTAATGATAATCTACTTTCTTGTAACTACAAATACAAGGGCATTTATACCCAATAAGTTAGGGCAATTTGCTTGAAAGGGAAAAGACAAAAGGGTATTACCTTAAATAAGTAATGTACAAGAATATAAAAGGGCAAAAATGAATATTTAAGAAAAGTAATGATTAATGGAGTAGATTCTACACATGGTCCTATACACGTGGCAGTGATACATTGGCGAGGTCGTTAAAGGATGTGGACGAAAGTGTACGATCATATTGCTTGTTCGAGCAGGGGTGGCTAAGGATTAGTTTAGAGTCTCTCTTTTGGTCTTTCGGCAAAGATAATGCTGAGTAATTGGTCAGTTTAGGCGTGAGTGAGTAATTGTGAATGGTTTGGCTGTCATCTTGGCAATCTACAATTCAGTACACTTCAGAGAGATGGGTAGTCATTCGGCATGGCATATAGAGTGACTCAGTAAAGAAGTACTCGAATTGGCAGGAGTTAGTTGGAGTAGAAGGATCTCCCTTGCCAGTCCTTCTAATCCTCGGGCTCAACTACAGGTTAAAGGCCTAGTAACTTGATTCCTTCCATTCCCTTTAGGTTGATTTGGATTTGGGATCAAATCCGAATGGTCTTCGATCAACTCTTCGTTACTGAGGTTAGCAATGTTGAAGGTGTTAGGTACCCTGTAGTCTTTGGGTAAGTCCAACCTGTATGCGTTATCGTTGATCTTTTGGAGGATTTTGAAAGGTCCTTCAGCTCTTACAGATAACTTGTTCCTCCTCTTACTTAGAAACCTTTCCTTGTTGAGATGTAGCCACACTAAGTCTCTTAGCTGGAATTGCTTAGCCGTCCTACTCTTGGCCTTCTTTCGCATTCTTCTGGCGGCTTGGTTGATCTGCCGAATGACTTTATTGTAGATGTACTGAAGGGACTATGTTCGGACTTTCGTATTTAGGTCTTTTTGCTTGGATTCCAGCATGGGGGTGTGATTGAAGGGTAACTCAGGATTAAAACCATAGACAACTTCAAAGGGGGTCTATTTGGTAGTGTCATGTATTATCTGGTTGTAAGTGAATTCAACCATTGGCAAGCAGACGTCCTAATTGGCTAAGTTCTTACCTACTGCAACTCAGAGCAATGATCCCAAAGTACGATTAGCCACCTTTGTTTGGCTATCAACTTGGGGGTAACAGGAGGTACTGAATAATAGTTTGATCCTCATTCAACATCATAAGGTCCTTTAAAAATGGCTTAAGAACTTTGAGTCTTTGTCGGAGACTACACTTTTCGGTATGCCATGTAATCGTACAATCTCTTGTAAAAAAAAGAGAAGCAACAGTCGAAACATCATTAGTTTTGGCATAAGGCACATAGTGCACCATCTTGCTGAACTTATCTATGATAACCATTACATAATCTTTACCTTGGACAGTTCGTGGTAATCCAAGGATAAAGTCCATGCTCAACTTAGTCCAGGGTTTCCTTGGAATAGGCAAAGGCATTGCTTTCCCTTGCTCGGTTCAGCATTAGGCCTTCTTGCATACGTTACAACTTTCAACAATTCGGTGCACATCTCGCCTCATTTTCGACCAAAAGAATCGATCACTCAGCAATTCATATGTCCTTTTCTCCCCAAAATGTTTAGATGGTCTTCTATTGCTAGCTTCCCTAATTAACAGTTCTCAAAGTGAACAAGTTGGCACGCATAATTTCCCTCTTCGGAACAGATATCCCTTTTCCATATGATACTTGTCCACTGTCCTTCCATTGACACAAGCAAGAATGGGCGCAAAGTATGGATCCTCATAATACTGTTCTTTGATACTTACAAACCTAAACAACCTAGTCTACATTTAAGTTAAAAACGCATATCTTCTTGAAAGAGCATCTACAACTACGTTGCTCTTTCTCTACTTGTATTTTATCACGAAATTGAATCCTTCAAGGAATTTAACCCATCTTACTTGCCGCTTCAACAACTTGGTTTGACTTTGGAGATACCTCAGAGATTCATGGTCAATGTAGATGACAAATTCTCTTTGCAATAGATAATGCTGCCATACCTGTAGTGCTTGGATCAATACCAATAGTTCTTTGTCATACATAGAGTAGTTTAGTTGAGGTCTTCTGAGCTTATCATTGTGATAGGCAATTTGTCAGCCTTCTTGTATTAGGACAATGCCTATTCCAATGCTTGATACGTCATATTCCAGCTCAAATATCTTCTTGAAGTCGAGTAGAACAAGAAGTCAACCTTTTCTTTATCTTGGCAAAACTTCTTTCCTCCTTTTCTCCCCATCGAAAGTCGATGTTCTTTTTGTTGGCTCAATAAGTAGTGCAGCAAGGGTATTGAAATTCTTGATGAATCTCCTATAGAATGAAGCCAATCTGTGGAAACTTCGTACATCAACACAAGTAGTAAGGGTTGGCCACTCGACGATTGCTTGGATCTTCTCGTCATCTACTCATAGCTTCCTCTACTTACTACGTAGCTTAAGAATATCACTTCCTCCTGGAAAAAACAATACTTCTTAAGGTTGTCGAATAATCTCTTAGCATGTAGGATATTCGATATGGCTTGGAGATGTTTATAGTGATTTGGCATGTTAGTACTGTACATAAGGATGTCGTCAAAATACACTACGACACACTTCCTCATTAGACCTCTTAGTACATAGTTCATCAGTTTCATGAAAGTGCTTGGGGCATTCGATAAGCTAAATGGCATGACCATCTACTCATAAAGTCCATGCTGAGTTTTGAATGCGGTTTTCCACTCATCTCCAAGCCTCATGTGAATTTGATGGTAGCCAGACTTAGGATCAATCTTGCTAAAGATCTTAGCTCCACTCAATTCATCCAACATTTCTTCTAACCTTGGCATTGGATACTCGTATTTGATCATGATCTTGTTCATGGCTTGGCTGTCAACACACATTTGCTAGGTTTCATCCTTTTTCGTCACTAGAAGCATCAGCATAGCACAAGGGTTCAAACTTTCCCTAACATACCCTTTCTTTAGTAATTCATTGACTTGCCGTTGGAGTTTAGAAGCCTGTTTAAGACTCATCTAATAGGCTGGCTTATTTGACAAGTGGCTTCGGGTGTTAAGTCAATGCAATGTTTTATGCCTCGGATAAGGGATAGTCCTTCGGGTAACTGTTCTGGGAATAGATCGCGTACTCATCTAGCAACTCTTTTACTTCTTAGAGATAGTTCACCCTGCTCCTTTAATTCTAATAGTTGCCTGACCAACATGAGGGTTAGCACACCATCTTTAAGGGCCTCTCGGAGCTTGGCTCTACTCATCATTAGAGTCTTCTTCAATCCGTGAGCAAGTTTGGCCTGCAGTTTATTAACTTCACTTAACGGCATTGGGTTCAACGTAATATTCGTGCCATCCTTCTTGAACGTATACGTGTTTTGGTATCTATCATAGATAACTCTCCTATCAAATATCCATTGTCTACCTAGCAACTCGTAGGAAGTGCACATAGGAAGTACTTCATAAAGTATTTGGTCAAAGTAATTTCTGATAGTGATCGGCAGTAGAACTTGCTGAGTGACATGTAATGCTCCTTTCTCACTCAACCAGTGCAACTCGTACATCCTTGGATGTGCAACAATCGGCAACTTCAATTTTGTAATAAGATCGACTGATGCCACATTGGTACAACTGCCACTATCCACAATGAGGGTACACACTTGATTATTTACTTTACAAGTGGTATGGAACAAATTCTCTCTCGGCTCCTGCTTACGTGAGGGTTTCATGTTCATTGTGCGTCGGACAACCATGATCAACTGATCCAAGTCCTCGACAAACATATCCTCTTCAATAAGTTCATTTTCTTGGGAAATTTCTTTCTCGACAGTGTTCTCCTCCTTAAGCTCCTCATCAGTACTCTTTACTTCTAACTTCGGGATGTTTCCCTTAATGACCATAGTCCTTCAATTCGGGTAATGAGCAACCATATGTTCAAACCCTTAACATTTAAAGCACTTGATCTGGCTTGTCTTCTTACTAGATCCTTCTCCTCTTATAAGTTCAGGTCGGCATGTCACAGTAAGGTCGGCCTTTTTGTTCGGCTTGGACATCCACCTTGCGGGTCAGCTTAGTACTTGACTAAGTTTTGTGACTTGTCTGTCTAAGTCGGCTAGTTGACATTTTGGTCGGTACTCATCCTTTCTTCTATCTCTCCACTCATTGAGCTATTTGAATGGCTTCATCCATTGTTGTGAATCATTAGAGTTTTACAATGTCCCGAATGTCACCTCTCAATCTTGTGATGAATTTAGAGATTGTTCGTATTGGGGGGTTCTTCTACATCACATTGGATCATGAGCATTTAGAATTCTTAGACATACTCATCAACTATTCGTCCTCTTTGTCTCAACTCTTGAAGTCGAGTAAAGGTGTCTTGTAGATAAGTATTCGACACAAATCTATTCCTCAATATTCTTTTCATTTTAGGCCAAGTATTAATCTCTTAATAGCCTTCTTACCTCCTTATGGCTTGGAAATTCTTCCACCACATAGCGGCATATCCGAAGAACTTAATAATAGCAGTTCTCACTTTCTCGTAATCATCGTACTAATAATTGTAAAAAACACGCTCTACTTTTTCTTCCCATTCTAAGTATTCATCAGTACTCCTAGATCCATCGAAGCTCTACATGGTCAGATGCTTTGGGGGCTCAAGCTCGCTCTTCTTCAAAATACTTTTCCTTGTCCTCTTCATCTAGTTCTCTTAGGTTTATCCTTCATCTTACTCGTTCGCCTACTCCACTACCTCGAACTGGTCGAGTTAGGTTTTGACCTCTAATAGGTTGGGTAGCTTGTGGGGTGTTTTGCGTGGCTTAAGTCAGTCGGCAAGCCAATACATGAACAACTCAGATTAAATCTATAAAGAGGTTAGCCACCTCATCTAGTCTTTCGTTAGTGCTTTTAGGGGTTCCTTGAGACTGGCAGCCATGGTAGGCAACTTTACTATTGTCATCTCCAACACCAACATTTGTACTTGAGTCGTCATTTTCTCAATAGATTCAAAGTTCAAACTCTTTAACTAGGTGTTTTAGCAAACACATCCACAAACCAGAAAAGTAGCAGTTAACAATGTATGGTAATTAAACGAACACAGTAACTTGCTTTGTTTCACACATGCAAAATAGAGTATAAATAGAACCCCGAAAACGAACTAAAACTTAAGTGAAACCTCCGCTCTGATACTAAGATGACGCGAATTGTGACTAAGAATAGACAAGGCCAGTTGTTAGATAGGTCCAAGCTTGTTGAAAGCTTGAAGAGATGATGGGGAAATTCGTGAAAGAACGGAAAATGAATGAAAAGTAAGTAAAACCTATGAACAGCTCCAAATGATATGATATGATACACCAATGGAACTTCCGAAGACTCATGGCATAACTCGATATGACACATCAATTGGTCCGGTGAGGTTACTCGCCACTTAACTTTACTTAAGGGTTAGGATAAGAGTGAAATAAGAGTAAACAAACAGTGTTTACGTAAGGAAGAATATTCAATTATATACTGATGATGATCTGCCTTCTTGCGACTACAAATACAAAGGTATTTATACCTAATAAGTTAGGGCAATTTGCTTAAAAGGGAAAAGACAAAAAGGGTATTGCCTTAAAAAAGTAATGTACAAGAATATAAAAGGGTAAAAATGAATATTTAAGAAAAGCAATGATTAATGGAGCGGATTCTATATGTGGTCCTACACACATAGCATTGATACATTGGCGAGGTCGTTGGAGGATATGGACAAACGTGTACGATTAGATTCTTGTCCTAATAGGGGTGGTTAAGGATCAGTCCGGAGTGTCTCTCTTGATCTCTCAGCAAGGGTGATGTCGAGTAATTGGTCAGTTCGAGCGTAAATAAGTAATTACGAATGGTTTGGCTGTTGTCTTGGCAATCTACAATTCAACACACTTTAAAGAGATGGGTAGTCATTCAACACGGCATATAGAGTGACTCGGCAAAGAAGTACTTAGCATCAATAGGAGTTGGCTGGAGCAGAAGGATTCACCTTACCAGCCCTTCCAGTCTTTGGGCTCGACTACGGGTCAAAGGCCCTGTAACTTGATTCCTATCATTTAGTACCATTACAGTCCCCTTGATCGAGCTGATCAAGAAGAGTGAAGGATTCAAATGGACTGACTGAGTTGAGTAGAGCTTTAGGAAGATCTCACCTTTACCCTTGTCTTGGCTTTGCTCGATTTTGACAAGCAATTTGAGGTGGAATGTGATGCGTTAGGCATTGGAATTGGTGTTGTCCTAATGCAAGAATGACAATTGGTTGCTTACTACAGTAAGAAGCTTAGTAGTGTTACATCAAACTATTTTGTGTACGAGAAAGAGTTGTACTCTCTTTTCTGAGCTTTTATTATCTGACAGTACTATCTAATGCCATGAGAGTTTGTCATTTATATTGACTATGAATTGTTGAAGCATCTTGGAAGTTAGAACAAACTTTTGAAGAGGTAAGTCAAGTGGTTAGAGTTTATGGAAGGGTTTTCATATGTAATTCGACATAAGAAAGGAAGCGCCAATGTGGTCGCCGATGCTCTGTCACATTAACAAACCTTATTCACCACCTTATAGACCAAATTACTAGGATTCTCACTTATCACTAAGCAATATGCTCATGATCTTCATTTCGGTCCTATTGTAGAATGGTGTAAAGATGGAGTTGCTATCAAAGGATATTACCTTAAGGATGGCTATCTGTTCAAGGATCGAAGGTTATGTATACCAAATTGTTATACACATGAGTTGTTGGTGAGGGAAGCTCATAGTGGTGGATTATCCGATCATTTTGGAGAGACCAAAATAGCCAATCTATTGAAAGAGAATTTTAACTAGCTTGGTTTAGCCAAGGATGTCTATAAGGTAGTTAGAAGTTGTGAGGTGTGCAAGAGAGCTAAGGGGGAGAGAGAGTCCTATGGAGAGTATATGCCCTTACCAACACTAACCTTACCTTAGGCCAACCTTAGCATGGACTTTGTCCTAAGGTTGCCCCGGAGATCTAGGGGAAAATATTCCGTCTTTGTTGTAGTGGATTGCTTTAGCAAAATGGTACACTTCGTTCTGTACCATCGAACTAATGATGCTTTATATATTATTGATTTGTTTTAGCAGGAAGTTGTCTGATTACACAGTGATGCGAACTATGACCAAGAACAGACAAGGTCGGTTGCTGGATAGGTCCAAGCTTGTAGAAAGCTCGAAAAGGGTTAATGGGGAAAGGTACGAAAAGGGTTAATGGGGAAAGGTACAAAAAGGGTAAGAAATGAAGAATGAAAATAGTAAGCAAACCCATGAACAACTCCAGAGGATAGGACGCACTAATGGGACTTCCAAGGATTCACAACACAATTCGATATGACGCACGAATTGGTTCAATGAGGTTATTCGCTACCTAAACTTACTTAAGGGAAAGAATAAGAGTGATGCCAAGAGTAAACAAGTAGTGTTTACGTAAGGAAGAATGTATTCAAGTATATTGAATGTAATCTGATCTTCTTACAACTACAAGTAATGGGTATTTATACTCGCAAACTAAGGTAACTTGCCCAAAGTGGAAAAGATAAAAATGACATTTCCTAAAGAAGTAATGTTACATGATACAAAAGGGTAAAAATGAATATATAAGGAAAACAATCACTAGTGCTACAGATTCTACACATGATACAGTACATGTGGCGATGTTGCATTGGCAAGGTTGTTAGTTGATGTAGACGAACGGATGGGTTTGTCCAAGTAGGGATGGCCTAGTTAGTCTAGTCTTTCTCTCTTGGCTTCTCAGCAAGGAAGAGACCAAGTAATTGGTCGACTTTGCAATAGAGAGTAATCGTTAACTCGACATATCACACAATAATAGGTAGTCATAAAGCATGGCATTAGAGGTAACTCGATAAGGAGGTACTCGGCCTCGGCAGGGGTTGGTTGGAATATATGGATTCATCGTGCTAGCTCCTATAATCCTTAAGTTTAGCTGCAAGTCAAGGGCCCCATAGCTTAATTCCCATCACACGGGGTACCAAAAACAATTGTTTTAAATCGCGATACCAAATTCTTGAGCTATTTTTGAAAGACTTTTTAGAGAAGAATTGGAACTAAACTTGTGTTAAGCTCTAGTAGCTACCTTTAGACTGATGGTTAGATTGAAGCGGTAAAAGGACGTTAGGCAACTTACTTAGAGCTGTTGTAAGACAAAACTTAAAGGATTGGGATCTGTGTCTGCCCGTTGTGGAGTTCACATACAACCAAACCATTTATAACACTGCTAGGAAGACCCCATTTTAGGTCATCTATGATCTTAATCCTACTATTCCCCTAAATTTGATTAGTACTCTTGCAACTGTTGAGGAGAGTTAATTTGGAGTTGATCGAGCCTAAAAATTGCAACAGCTACATCGGTTTATGACAAGAAAGATTGCTAAGTTCAATAAGAGACAATAAAAGAGTGGTAGTCGAGGCCGATAGGCTATTTCATTTAGACCAAGAGACTTAGTATGGATCACCTTAGCTGAGAGCGATTTCTATACTTGAGATAGAGTAAGCTATCTCTACGAGCTAATGGTCTAGTTAGGGTCCTAAAGAAGATCATTTGCAATGCCTACCAGATCGAGTTGCCTGAGAACTATGGTGTTTCCTCTATTTTCAATATGTCCGACTTGATTCTCCACCAACCAAAAGAAGAAAGCCCCATAGATGCCTAGGAAGAACAAGAGCTCGAGACTACTTCGGATTTGAGGACAAATCTTTCTAACCCCCAAGTAGATGATAGGAATCAACTCCTCAGACCGATCATGTGCAGCAAAGCTAGAGGACACCAGGGGTTTACGTAGAAAATATTAGCTCGAAGCCCTATGCAAGATAAGAATTCCTATCCCGACCTCCATATTTAACTCTATTGCGACTTGAATACCGAGCTTTCATGTGCGCTAACATAGTTCTTGAAGTTATTGAGCAAACGTATCGACTCGCTAAGCATATAGGCTAACCTGCCAAGCAACCGTATCATGACAGAAAACATTCGAGTGTACTAACCTCAAACAATTGTCTAAGCCAATCTCTCGAGCTGACCGCTGACACTCGATTCTAGTCTAAGCCAAATACTCTATAGTAATTGATTGACTAAGCTCCAACTTGATCTAGATTAGGTTATCTTTGACTATGAACTCTCTTTTCTTCATTTTGTTCGAACTATACTATATTTCAAGACACTAACCACCATGTGATACATATCTTTCGACACAACATTCCAAAAGGACTCTTTACTTTTTCAGATAGAATATTCTCTATCTTTTTTACCCTTTTTAGTATCGTTCATGTATCTCACTTGTAGATTACCCTTTTATCTTTTCCATGTATGTTTATAACCTTAGTGGGGCTAGTATATAAACCCCATTTATTATACACAGACGATGCCCTTTTTGATGATCAAAATATATAAGTTTTCCTTTTAAACAACTTTAGGGCTCTCATTTACCTTTAACTCTTATCTATTCCCTTTATCAAGGAGTAGTGATGAGTGATCCTATAGTTTGGACTGGTGAGTCATATTTGGCGGATTGTAAGTCGAGTAGGATCAATTAGTGTGTCATATCCAGTTAGTAACTGCTCGGACTTTGCTAGTCTTCTTTTACATTCTTTTGGTTCACTTTGTGTGGTGCTCCTCCATGTGTTCGACCTTGGAGACACATTCAGTAACATAGCATTAGAAGGTTGATCAAAGAGTTCTTAGTTAATAAAACTGTTTTCAGATACTTCTTTCGAGAGTTCTTAATTAATAAGGCCGTTTTCAGATACTTCTTCATGGGGTTCCAAAACAAAAATTTTAATAACACTATTATTTAGATACTTATTCAAAAACTTTAGTAACAAGCTAAAACTTAACAAAAGACTAAATAAACTTGTCTAAATTAAACTGAAACGGTGTAGTGAACATTAAAAAGAGATCATATACTATTTATTTAGCAAAAGCTGAATTATTTATGTTGAATGTTAGGAGCTTGTGAAGGGATTGAGCATAAGAAGCAAGATTAACTCGCATGGACATTAAGTAAGTTAGGATTAGTGCTTAATGGCATGTTGGAGTATCATATTAGGACTTGGAGAATTAAGAGCGCTTGTTCATGGTTGTAGCTAAATTGTTTGTGCATGTGCTATGTGTTATGTATGTGCTTATGATACTGATTGATGATTGAGAGTTGAACTCTGAGTATTGTTTTTTGCTTGAATATATCATGTCTAGTGTGTTTGAACTTGGTTGCTCACGCTATAAATTGAACTAATTTTAACTTGACTAAGATCTAACTGACATTCATGACAACCCAACATGGGTAACAATTAGGTTGTCAGATCAAATATCGATACTTTGATGAAGACAATAGAAATGGTCATTTTCTTACACTCAATTGATCTAAGTGACAGGAGAGGAGTCGAAGTAATTTTAGGAATTGTGGTTTAAATGTTGTTTAGGGAGGAGGGTGATCTCCATTACGCAAGCTTGAATTTGGTTTAACAGTGTTACATTGAAACTCCTCAATCCAGGTTAAAGCGAAAGCAATTTCTCTAACTATACAATGGACCGGTTAAATATTATGCAATGAACTACCATTTGCTTGTTGGATTTACATCTAATTAATGACTTGATAATCATACTTGTTTATGTACTCTTATGACTCCATCTCATCTTACTGAGTTAATTGTGCTCACATCCTAATGGACTGTTTTGCAGGTGTAGCTTAGTACCTGGAGATGCTTCGTTACAATCATCTATAAGTTAGTTCTGACGGGTTGGGGAGTGAAGATTTGAAGACCAATGAATGAGTCACTTCTCATTTTGTTTTTATTTTTCTTTTTTGGGAAAACTATAAGGTCTTCTTAGGAGGCTTTATAGTTTTTGTTAGCTCGTTGATATATCTATTACATGTAATGAAGTTTTCCTATGGAGTTGTACGGTACTTTTGGAAACTTTCAAGTTTATGATGTATATAAACCTATGTAAAAGATTTGGACTATCTATAAATATAAGAAAATATATTTTGTAAAGTGTCACTCTATAAGTATTATATACTACAGGTGCTCATCTGATTACTTCAAAGCTGATCGCGTTGTCAATTGCCATATGTAAGCTACACTTACATTAGTAGCTAAGGTGGATAACTTTTAGCCTAAGTTGGTTTATATGGCGAGGCTATTATAACTCTTAGGTTTGAGGTGTGACAAATACTGAGGGTATAAATATCATACAACATTTAAAATTTGTATTTTTTAAATAATATATAATATAATTAAATAAATATTAGACAATATCTAGTGTAAAATTATCAAAATATAATATTAAATCCAATACCTGTACATACTAAATAAGGGACATTACAAAAATTTGTGTTAAGTATTATGCAAACCAAACATGTGACAATAATATTGTATTACTCTATACTCTTTATACTTGTATCGTTTAATTATCTTCGTTGTATCTAGTTTTAGTAATCAAAAGTTACCTCAATTACATTTATATCCTTAATACTTATATTTATAGGTCTCGAAAGTAACCAAGAGGGAAGTGAATTGGTTACTTAGAAAAATTTAAACTTTTTCTAAAAACTTAATAAAATTGTCCCATTTTTGATTACTTTGTTAACTTAGTGTAAAATAATATATATAATAAAATAAACACGAAAATAAAGAGAGTAAAGGATGAGAAGATTAGGTGGATGAATTATAATACTTCAGTCTTATGCTTATTGCACTTTTCCACCTCCATTGTTGAGGATGCAGTATTCCACATCGGTGTTGTTCACCATCCACTTTAATACTTCAACCAAGAGAGAATACGAGTACAATGCCTCTTCTCTGTCTCCTAAGGCTGTTTCTTACCTAACACAAATCTATAGAACAATGTAATTTTTCTTCTAACACACAATCCTAACACTAAATAGATAGAATTTACAAAAGGATGAGGAATAAATACAAGACTCCTCAAAATATAAGCTTAGAAATTAAGTGAAATAAGAAAGTTAAATGAATAGCAAAGTCTTTGATTTAGCTTTTGATTTTGTCTTTGATTTTCTTGAGGGTATAAGTTTACAGATGAAAGTTGCTGAGCAGTGTATCTCAAGATTTTGATTTGCTCTACTTTTATTTGATCAAAGACTAATGTCTCTTTGTTGAATTCTTGGAGAATGTCTTGAAAAATTTTGAAGTAGCTATTGGAGTTTGTTATTCTTGATTTTTGGAAGCAAATCTTCTAACTGATATCATTTTAAATTTGAATCTTGAAATTTGAAAAATTAAATACCAAAAAATCTGAAAAATTCGTCCAAAGTACGTACCAGATTTTTTCTCTTGATAAATTCCATTAAATCCTCAAGATAATCCTCTAAAACCTTATCCTAAGATATATCAATAACACCCATTTGATTCAAATTCGAAATTCCTGGTATAGCTAGAAAAATATCTCCAAGTATTATCGTTATCCATATCTCATCTATTTTTATCCAAGTGAATTTGAAAGAACATTTCAAATATTTCTTTAGATGACTTCCGTCGTAATAGCTAAAAATAACTTCCAATATATTAAAGAAATAAAAACTGCTTCGATATGTAGTTTGAGTCCCTTCGCCAATTCTATTGCTACAATTTAAAAATCCTTTCAATCTTCACACTGGAGTTCTGCAAATGTTAATCATGCAATATCCATACACTCAGACATATTGCGACATAATGAAGTCAATGTCCACGTGATGATTGAAATAAGAGACAGACCACTTGTGCTTTAATATTCATTTCCACTTGATAAATCAGACTTGAGGAATAATATTAAAGATCCATACGTTGGCTTCCCTTCAATAGCTTTGAATAATAATTAATTTCCAGTTGCTATTAAATTGACCTTCAAGTTAATGCCTTGCCATATTGATAAATAATAATGTGAAGACCAAGTTGGCTGCCATACAAATTATAATATGGAGATGTGGACAATTGATCGAATAATGACCACTATAGGCTCATTATATTCAAGAAATATTACTATACTTTACCACGTACATCCGGATCCCGTGCTATAATAAAATGACATTTCCATTTAAACCGCGACTTCCTTGAAGCTGCTCTCTAATTATTAAAATTTATAAAGTTATTACAATCACATTGCCGTGTATTCAAATGATAAGTTTCCAAAACCTTTCCACCTCCATGTAATTTGAACCAATTTTATCCATGGAAATATTCTATGTTAACAAAATCAATCCTCGTGAATATGTGTCCAATTTAAGTGGAGCACGTCGAATATATTTTCTCAATATATTCGATAATTGAGCCAGGTCTTCATAAAAGTAATTATCCAACTTAAACCACAAATATAATCAAAATGTCCAACTTTTGCATATACCAAGTTGCACTCTTAAATTAAAAACTTAAATAACTTATTACTAATCATCTTGTACATGTTTTGTATTATCAAAATCATATTAGAAAACATAATAGTGGTTTTGTCTAGTGAAGTTAACTTTTGTACTATATTTTAGATAAGATAAATTTTGGGCATTTTTTCCGGTCTTTCAAACCCCCCTTTTTTTTAAATATCTAAGCTCAAATTGCAGGTCGAATGTTAGACAAAAAATTTGTCAAGTTAAGTTACATAATTTTTGCACAACCAAATGATACCTCATGCCCATTGAAGTCAAACTTACTATTTGCTTATAAAAGAAATGAAATATAATTCAAAAGTCAATGAAAACATAATAATTATTACATGTTCATTACATTATTTAGTTAACATAAAACAATGTAAAGAATTAAATTCAAATATAATTAAAATATAAGGGCATTTACTACAAAGGAACATTTATGGTCAATATGATAAATAAATTATTGAATAGCATTTTATGAGGTTGAAGACATGAATTGCTATTTAATATTTCATAACAACAATTTCTATCCAATAGCTATTTGGTATTTGAAGTTTAACTAAACATCGTACTAGTAATTTTTTTTTTTTTTTATGAAATAAGAAGCAAATGGAATGACTATTCCATCGAAGCGAACATGTAGTTATAATTATAAGCATAACCATCAAATATAAAATGTAAAGCATGTAACTCCATATATAACAAAACAAATTACTCACACTCCAATGTTATATTTGGTATGAAGAAATGTCTTGAAATGAAATGAATTGTAATAGAGGACCACAATGGTAAATCCATTCCTTTGTTTGGAAATGCTCATGGAATGGAATTGGATCTGTATACAATAGTATTTGTCAAAAATGCGCTTAATTATTAGATGTCATTGTTACGCCCTAAAGTAGTAGAGTTATAACAGTCCTATTATGTAAACTATTCTAGGTTAGAAGCTAACCTTATAACTGATATCTTATACTTAATTTACACCAGTAATCCATGATTAACTTGTTTTGAAGTAAATAGTTCACAAATTAAATATGTTATTTGCTTGCGAAAGTATGAAACCATATATTAGGATTCAAATATTCTAAGTAATATTTACATGATTTAATAACCCAATCATACTTAAGTAATACATAGTTTGATATTATACACCGTATATCATTAAGTATAGCTTAAGGTAATTAATCACTATAAGGTAATTCAACCAGTTGCAAACCAAAACAATAAGCTAGTAGTACACAATTAAGTTCAGAAACACACACATATAGGTATGTGCACAAATAAACTACTGACAAGCATAACTAAATATAATTTTAAGCCTCTAAATACTAAGATATAGTACTTTGAAATACAATTACATATTGATCATAAACTTACCTAGGCTTCTTACTAGCTCACTTAAGGTACGATTAGCTATAGGCTTTCGCCGATAGTCCCTATAATACAAAAGTCGTTTTAGTATTAATATAACTTCTACATATAGGCTTTATTCTGTAGCTCTTATTATTATTTTTAGTTTAAGGTTTTACTATACTTAATTATTTAGGTTTAAAGTCTTTTACAATTATTTTGGTTTTGAGCTAGGTTTTGATTCGGTTTCTGATTTCGCTTCTAATTGTCATTTTTATTCACAAGCCTTAAATCATCCACTGATCCATCCTTTGAGCTTATCCAACCACGTTACAGGTATAGTCCCTGAATTATATGTTAATCTTATTCTTATTCACTTTATACACATAGCCTTTGATCAATCTTTTGATTCAACTCCTGATTTCATTTAAACTTAAATCGAGGACATTCTTTCTAACCTATTTCACAAAGTTTGTCTAACTTTAACTTGAGTGAAAATGGTATCTAATTCAATTTCTAATTAATCCCTAGTATATTAATAGACACCCTGGTTCTAATTTTGCTCCTAAATTAGCTTTTAATTCAGTTTGTAATTACGGTTTTACACATAAGTCCCGAAAACTCCCCTTGATCAATTTTTTAAAGTTCAACTAACTATGTTTTAAAGTAGTCAACTCCTTAATTTGCCAGTCAACTCCTTAATTTGCCATATACATTCAATTTTTTATTTAGCTTCTAATCCAAGGTACTCCATATTTTAGCATAAACACTCATAAGTTTGGTTCACAATTAAATTCAAAGTTCATTGTGTAGTCTATTTCCACTTTAGTTTGAATTAACTCCACTTGACTCCTACATTTGAATACTTCACATACTACATATATATATACCCTAAATCCATAACATTTAAATCTAATGCTCTCAATGCCACCAAACTCATCACTGAATATTATTCAATATTATAAAATATCAGAATTCAGCCCAAATAAGATTCTAGATCAATTACTTGAAAAATTACTAAATATATGTTGGTAAATACCTATTTTAATAGGATTTTAGGGCTTAAAATTCAAATAAAAATATAAAAAATAGTTTTCATGAAATTTTTTTTATAGCAATCTAATATATATAATAAATGTTTTACAGAAAAATTTTGGAGTTAAAACAACATCAATAGGGTTTTTGAAAACGAAAGTGAAATTGAAATCGAAATCGATTCAGGTTTTAGCAATTTGTTAAGGGCGACATATTTCAAGACTTAATTTAAACAAAATAATATTTTTTCCCCTAAAAATATATAAAAAAATATACCAAAATAATTTTTAAGTGAAAATTTCTATTTTTAGAGAATTTAGCAAATTTGGGTAGATTTGGATCACTCACCGATATTGGATGCTCTAGCCACCGCTGGCAATGTTAGCCTCATAGGCGGTAAGGGGCACTACCTCCTCTGCTAGGCGGCCCCAGCCTCTTATCCTAAGTCTTAGTTTGATATTGATTCCCTAATTTTGCCTTAATCACTTCAAATTTTGTATAATTTCCTATAACTATTCTCTCAACCTTACAAGACTTTCCATATTTTTCTTAGATGATAGAGCGTCTAAAATGATTTTGGAAAGGGTGTTCTCAATTTATAAGAGAAGGTGGAGATTGGTTGATGATTTTCTTTTGCTAAGTGTCCATAATCCTACATTTTACCTTAAATTACATGTCCTTATCACTCTTTTTCTTTTTGCTAAACGATCTCCTAGCATGCTACGTCCATTTCTAGCATCTTCTAGCAACTCACTTCATTTTTCTAAATTTTTATTAGTTTTTCTATATTTATTTAGTATAAATTAGCTATTTTAAGTAATTTTGGGCATTTTCACTTATATGTTGTTGAGCTCTAATTCGATTTTTCTTAATTTGACCTATATTAAGCCTAACTCACTTAATATAAATTACTTGATATTAAATTAAGGAAAATATCTTTTCTTAAAAAATGTTTAAAAAAATATTTTTAAGAATTGGAGTTGCCAACCAATTCAATTGGTAAAAAATGAAATTAAGGTTTTCAGGTGGGAAAACCTTAATTTGGCTATTAATCTGTGTATTTTTTTAAAAAATAATTTTTAGAAAAATAACCAGAAAAATTAAGTTTGGGGTTAACCTATTAAGACTAAATTATTATGTAAAAATAAAAAAAAATTCAATTAATGGGCTTTAATTTTATATTTTTTCTAAAAATATTAAGATATGTAAAGATATATAGAATATAAATAAAATGAATTTTTATTACGAATTTCAAGAAAAAAAAAGTTTTCTTTTTAGACAGTTGTCTTAAAAGTGCTTACATATCTGTTAGTCGAAATCAAATCAATGTAGTTCTTTTTATAAAATATTTAATGAGTGGATTTTTTATTTTTGAAAATCGAGCTAGATTTACATTTATTTAACCATTTGTTATTTAAAAAAAACTTAAAAAGATCTAATTTTATGAATCTATTTAAAAAAAAAAACTAATTAACTAAATCTTTTTGAAAATCCCGATTAAGATTTATTATTATTTAAAAAAAAATCATTACCTATCAAAATATATCTTTTTTAAATCCTTTATGCAAGATTTACTAAGATACGATCTAGATATATATTTAGATATGTATCTTTTCTAAATCCCAACTGTAAGATACGATCTAGATATGTATTTTCTCTGAAGATACGGATCTTAGGGAAAAGATACGCAATTTTTACTAAAAATGCAATTTAACGACATTATAAAAAAAATTCAAATTATTTGAAAATGTAGTAAATGATATGATGATTCAAAAATAACAAAAAAAAAAAACTGCACTTAAAAAATATTAATTAGTAAAAATAATCAAATTAACTAATAAAATAAAATAAAAATAAGATAATAATTTTTTTAACCTAAGTAAGTTGAGTCATGCGTAACCGGCGTGTTCATGTTGATCGCGTTGTGGTTGTCTGGACTTCATTCATGTCTAGTTGTGGAATCGATTGTGCGTGTATACGTAATGGATCGTATGTGGAAGTACGCGAGGGTTAGTATACATGATCATTCAACATGTTTAGCAGCGAGTGAAACAATAGTACAACGTATGAATTGTGTTTAGTGTGAGAGTGTATTTCGTGTGCGTGTCGTGTGATCATGTAAGGGAAAGACATCGGTGAGGGTTGGGGATGTGAGTGTAGTGTTCAAGTCAATGTGCGTGAGTTGTCAGGCGATGTGGTGTGTGTGTAGTGGGTGTTCCTAATGGTATAGTGCTCGGTCGTGGATTGAGGGCGTGTGTGAATTGGTGTATGCCATCGTATTGTGTAGGAGTAATTGACGGTGAATGATTAGGAGTTATGTATATGTGTCGGGGTACTAGGGTATGGAGTGGATGTGTAGGTGTTGTGGGTGTTGGTGTGCAAGGGCTGTAGGTGTTGGCGTGCAGGTGCTATGCTAGTTGTCGGCGTGTTATGTGTGTTTCATGTCAAGGTAGATTGTGTGAGTATGCAGTGATGGACGTATGTGTTGTGGCAATGATTGGTTAGGCATAAAGTGTTGTGTGTGTAACTAAGTGAATGTGGAAGTGTCAGCGTGTGTGAGCTTGTGGCTATGTTTTGTTGCGCGATGTTGGGTAGGTGTAGTGTAGTAGTTATGTGACAAGAATAGGTGCAGGTTGAGCATGTAGGCTATTGTTTTGACTTTATTACGTATTAGGGGATCAAGAGACTGTCTACGTGCAGTTGTTCGGTCAGGGGCATACATGAATTGGTGTTGTGGGCTATGAATTGTAGGTAATCGGAGTGAAGTGAAGGAAAAGTGATCGAGTGCTTAAAGATTGGATTGTGTTTGGTGTAGGTTACGTTTTTGTGACTATAGGTTGTGTAATTGTAAAAACATCCTTAAGTCTACCGTCGAATTTTTATTTATAATACTCATGATTGAATTTTTCATATATAAAGATATGATAATAAACTCAGATATGAAAGATACGATAGCGATTCTTTGAAGATTCGACCTAACTTTTAGAAACCTTATTTTAATTTGGATTTTCTATTTTTTGGACTTGATCTAATCCAACTTGATTTAGCCCAATAATCTACTTAATAAACCTTAAGTTTATTTTAACCTAATATAAATTAGATAAAAAATCTACTTTATATTGGATTGGACCAAAATTATTTTAATAAAGCCCAATCCTTCAATGAATTTTAGAATTTATTAATTTAAACATGTACCATTATTCGATTTGACCCTAAATCATTCAACTTAACTCGACTGGACTCGATACAACTAGAGTTGACTTAACTCGACTCGATTTGACACTTTATATTTTTTATTTTTTTCCTCTTTTCTTTTAATTTTTATTTTTATTTATTTATTCTTCATTTCTAGCTCAATAAAAATATTAAAACGAAAATGGAAAAAATAAGATGTTTATAGCTGCCCCTTTTTATAGTGAAGTTTGATTAGAACTTCGCTACAAAGACAAAAGAGATATCTATTTTTACTAAACCCTACTTTGACCTAAATGAGGATTATTGACTTAAATGGTCAGTTGAGCTATGTTTTATCTTGAAAAAGGATATTGACTTGCAAGATCGATGTAAAGAATAAACAACCCGTCTTGAAAGGATAGGGTAAAGGAATAGGAAATCTGTAAACCCGTCTTGAAAGGTCAGGGTCAAGAAACTAGGGTGCTTATCTTAAAGGATAGGGCTAAGGAATTGAGTGCCTATCTTAGAAGGATAAGGAAAAAAATTTAAGGCAGTTTATTTTGAAAGGATAGGGCAAAAACCACTGGGGATCAAATTAACTTGTTTTGGTTTAGTTGATAATTCGAAGAGGATAGATCTCTTCGAGATTTGTTTTGATTTGGTGCGTAATCTAAAGAAGATAAATCTCTTCGAGATTTGTTTTGATTTGGTGAATAATCTGAAGATGATAGATCTCTTCGAGATTTGTTTTGATTTGGTGAATAATCTGAAGATGATAGATCTCTTCGAGATTTGTTTTGGTTTGGTGTATAATCTGAAGGTAATAGATCTCTTTGAGATTTGTTTTGGTTTGGTGTATAATCTGAAGATAATAGATCTCTTTGAGATTTGTTTTAGTTTGGTGGATAATTCAAAGAGGATAGATCTCTTCGAGATTTGTTTTGATTTGGTGAATAATCCGAAGAGAATAGATCTCCTTGAGATTCCTTGTTTTGGTTTGGTGGACGATCCGAAGAGGATAGATCTCTTCAAGATTTCTTTTGGTTCAGTGGATAATATGAAGAGGATATATCTCTTCGAAATTTGTTTTGATTTGGTGAATTATTCGAAGAAGATAGATCTCTTTGAGATTCCTTGTTTTGGTTTGGTGGATGATCTGAAGAAGATAGATCTCTTCGAGATTTTTTTTGGCATGGTGGATAATTCGAAGAGGATAGATCTCTTCGAGATTTATTTTAATTTGGTGGATAATCCGAAGAGAATAGGTCTCTTTGAGATTTGTTTTGATTTAGTGGATAATTCGAAGAGGATATATTTCTTCGAGATTTCTTGTTTTGGTTTGTTGAATGATTCGAAGAGGATAGATCTCTTTGAGATTTCTTGTTTTGGTTTGTTGAATGATCTAAAGAGGATAGATCTCTTCCAGATTTCAAGAAAACTTATTTTGGTTCTCCTAAATATCTCTTTTAAGGACTTTTAGGATCATTTTACCTAGGAATGGAGAATTTCGCAAATAGCAACCAATCGGCATCCCTCATGTTGCCCCTCTTTGTAGTAATGTTTGTAAAAACTTTGCTATAAAGACAACAAAAACATACTCATTTTTGCCTGGTCTTTACTTGAATTGGTATGGTAAGGACTTTGATTGTTAAAAAAAATTGGGTCTTGACTTGAAAGGTTGGGTATCCTTAAGAGGATAGATATCCTTTAGGATGAGTTGCTCGAAAGGATAGATCTTTCGAAGATAAGATAAGATAACATTCTATTAAAGATAAAAAGAGGCAACGCTCTCATGAGCAAGCGATCTTTTAAATGACTAGACTGTGCTCCTTTGAGCAAGCGATCCTCAAAAGGAATAGGATAGTGCTCCTTTGAGCAAGCGAACCTAAAAAATGACTAGATAGGATAGCGCTCCTATGAGCAAGCGATCCTAAAACGGAATAAATAAGAGTGCTCCTATGAGCAAGCGATCTTAAAAAGGATTGGATGATGCTCTACTATGCAAGTGACCCAACTAAGGATAAGACAACACTCCTTTGAGCAAGCGATCCTAGAAAGGATTAGATGACACTCCTATAAGGAAGCGATTCAAGATTACTATATGAAATGGATATCACACTAAAAGGCAAGTGATCCATGAATTTCAAGGACTTTGAAGAGTTTTGACAAAATGATCTGAGACTTGAGTTTGAGGGATTTTGATGATTTTTTGAAAATATTGACTTTTTCTTTTTAAGAAATCTCTGTTGACTTTATTTAAAAAAGATTCCATTTGTCTTTTGAAAAGTTTTTTTTTTCTTTTTTCTTCTTTTTTTTCAAGAAATTAAAAAAAAAAAAAAACAATCTTTGATAGGAAATTGTGTTGTTAACAAGTAAGAAAGTCTCGAAAACTTTAAAGATCACAAATGAGGGGTTAGCTTGCCCCTTGCTTGTTGATCACTCATTTTTTTAATCTTGTTTCTTGGAGCATAATTCATGATCTTCGAACTTTTTTAGAAGCAATGATTTCAAACTTGGGATAAATGACCATTTATGTTTTTAAGAAAGCACTTAACTATTATCTAATTTTCCACTAAGGGGATAAATATCATTACTTGAAATGTTTAGTCAAATTAGATTTCCTTGTACTCTCATAAGTTTATTTTTATTTTTAGTGTCAATTCCAAAAATTGTAGCTTATTTTGTAAGTGGTACACTTTGGTCAATCAATCAAGCTATGTTCTGGGTTTGCAATGAAAGGCTTTTGGTTAATAGTTTAAGCAAATGGATATCAATGTGCTTTGGCTAAAAAAATTATATACAATTCATCTTAGGTTTACAAGCTAAGAACCTGAGAGAGACTAAACATAAGTTTGCCCTAGTTTCATAAGCAAATTTCTCTTAAGATAAGTTTGTTTCTTTAGTCAACAGAGTTTTATCAAGGATGGTATAGTGAGTGAAATCATACAGTGAGGGCTTTGCTTTTAGGCTTAGGAATTAAAAGTGTTTAGCCTTTGTATATCCTTCATAAGTTTGGACTTTAGGCTTATTGGTAATTTGGCTCTTCTTTGAAGGTGATCACTTTGCTAATATTTTCAATTTTTCTCTTTTTTCCTCTTTTTTATTTTTTTATTCTACCTATTTTTCTTTTTCTTTTCTTTCTCTTTCTTTTTTTTTTTTTGGGTCAAGGTGGTTACTTTCCATTGTTGAGTTTTCACTTGATGGGATTCAAAACCCTAAAACCATGGTTCAAAGAGTATAAGTATTAGATATGTCTCATATATTTTAATGATAACAAAAAGGGTTAAATGCTAATGAATCATTAAGAATATAAGCTTACGGAAAGTTATTCAGAAAGTTTAATTTCACAAAACTTAGTTGTATTCAGAAGCTTATTTAGAAGCTTTGAATTGATTGAATATAGATTAGCTTGAAAATCTTCAGAGAATATTTTGAAAGCTTTCATAAGAAGAATTAGTACAGCACTTGATAAGCTTATTCGAAAACTTTAGAAATAAAAGGCTTATATTCTTTAGAAGAAGTATGATGTTGAAAATGGCTTTAAATCGGATTCGAATTAATCATGCCTTGGCTTTACTAGATTGGGTGATTAGGAAAATATACTTAATCTCATTTCATTCAAGATGGAATTAAGATCCATGGAGATTATCTTTGAGCAAATTAATTTTTGAAAAGTTAAGATACGTACAAGTATGGATAAGGATAAGGTTGAATCGGATTTTATGGAAATTCAAATGTTGAATATGAGTTTTATCTAGGAATTTCTGATAAGGCATATTATCTCGACAATTTCGAATCAGAAGCAAATTCAGTGGTTACTGATTGAAGGTTATTCAATTGAAAAAAGATAAAAGGAGTTGTTTTTAAAATTCAAATGACTGAGATCTTCTCAAAATATCCAAGGATTATCTTTAGCAATCTAACGGCTGGATAAACATGAAAATAAGGATAATCTTCATCAAATTAGTCGTTGCAAGATTTATAGATAAAAGAGAAAGGATTCAAAATGTTTTGGTACCACTTTGAAAAATCTCTCACAAAAACAAAAAATTGAGATCAAATTATACCTTTTGAAAAGTTACAGAAAGTTCTTTAAATATTTCTTCAGAAACTCCATCGAAGTAAATTATTCAACATTCGTTGTTTCTCTTTAGAGCAAAATTGTTTTAGTTTTATAATTGTGTTCTCACTTGTAATTTATAAATCCTTTTTTATTGTTTGAAGTCAGTTTGTACTCTATAGATTTGTATTAGCCTAAATTGTAGAGAGACTAGATTGACAGAGTAGAGTGTTGTAAAGTCCATATATGACAAGTACTTGTAATTTTTGTGATTTGATTTAGTGGATCAAGTGGAATGGCACTAATGAAATAAACCGGTCCCTAGTAGTGGAGTTGAAAGATAACAATAGGCAAATGGGCAAAGCTCTATAAAATCTCTACCTGATATTCTCCTTCCTTACTCTTTTACTTTACTTTATTGTTATTATTAAATATCACTGTTCACCATTATAAATTATTAAGAGGGAAAATTTTATTTTACTTACATCGAAAAAGTTTCAAAAATTTAAAAATATCAATTCACACACTCCCAACCCCCTCTTGATATTTTATATGGGACCAACAATAAGCTTAAGAGAAGTGTATATGACTTTAAAGTGTTTGGGAAAATCCATAGGCTTAAAATGTTTGAATGATTGTATGGGCTTGAGTGAGGTGTATATGGTTTGAAATTCTTCTCTATCCTAAAGAAAGTGAACTATTTATGATAATATTTGCTCATGAATTAGCAAAACTAAGGGAAGCATAAGTTAGTCTCCTCCTTTTCTCTAGATTAACGACCCTAACCTTTTGATTGCCCCTTGTATGGGGTAGTTCTTGGCGAGGTTAATGTTAAGATAAATCCCTAAAAAGCTCAAATGGATTTGCAAGGGATAATCATGTTTAAGGATAAAGAAATGAATGCCTAATATTATTTTGACATGTGTACTAAGTTTAAGATAGACCTCATTTAAGGAATGGACATCGATTGCCTCTTTTCATCCTAAACCTTTTAAGTGATGTGTTAATCCCCTTAAGTAGAAAATTTTAAGTTTTAAGTTCACATTTTATCCATTTTCACTTGTCTTAAATGCTCTTATTTAAATTGAGCTAGTTTCATAGCATACAAAGACAAGAATATACATAAAATCTGCTTTATTCAATAGCTCATATCCGTTATAAGCTCCAAAATGAAAGATAATTCTGAAAAAAAAAATACAGAAACTAAAATTCTTTTCCACTTCATGTCCCTATTTTTGTCACTTCTTCGAACTTAGCCTGTTTAGTTGAATTGATCTCTTAGTATGCCCAATTGCTTTAAATGGTGAGCCATTTGGTCAGATGGTAGTAATAAACCTTCAATATCCGATGTTGGAGGTTATCTATTTGATGCCCTTAGGTTAAGGGTACCATTGCCCATAGACTCATTGGTCTCTAGAAAATTTGTTTAGATAACCTTGGCATCAATCAAATCTTGCACCTTATGCTTCAGTTTGTAGTAGTCTTCCATGGTATGCCCTGCTTGGCCCACATGATATTCATACCATTTGTTAGGGTCATAATCTCTTGGCTTGTATTGCTTTGTTAAGTTTTCACATGCCAATAGTCCTACATCTCTCAATTGCCTGAACACTTAAGCCATTGGAATATTAAATTGGTTAAGTCACCTCCTCTTGCTGTGGACAGACTTATCTTGATTCTAGGCTTTCTCAATTGACACATTCGGTCTTGACTTCTCTTTCCCTGAATCATCTTCATGCTTGGGCTGTAACTTCCTATTCGTACAAAGATCTAAGTTTTCGAGTTGTTGAGCACATAACCCATTACCATTTTTGTACCTGCGAGTCTTTCTTCTAACTTTGCTAACTTTTCTTCAAGGGCAGCAACCCTTTCTTCTAAGCCCTAGTAGTAACATGCCCCTTGAGTTTGACCATTCAAATCTGTCTCTAGTAAGCTTTCTAAGCTTTGTATCATGTTGATAGTAAGTTCCTGAACCTGCAACTTTTTAGATTCGTCCACCTCAAATGATGTATCAATAGGCCCTTAGGCTTGGGTGTGGATCATGCTATCGACTTGCTTCGCATGCTTGCTCAAAACCCCTTTTGCTGTGGCTATTCTCTATTCAAGAGCTTCAGACATCTTGATTTTTTTAAAAACGAGTGATTATAGGTTTCAAGTTGGGCCAGACCACTTTAAAAGTAATCTTTCAAAGCTTTCAAGAATCTCTTTTTGTTAGCAACATTGTATTCTTTTTTAAAAAAAAAAAATCAAGTTTTTAATTTTAGAAACATTTTTTTCTTTGGAAACTTTTATTGAAAAAAATGAATGTTAATTTTGTGTTATAAAAGCCTAATACTAACATCGATGAATCTAAACTTAAGAAACAATTGGAAACATTGGGACTGACAACTAAGGACATAAGATGACTAAATTAAAAGGATGATATAGAGAAGCGGGAATTATCTTATAATGAAAGACTTATTAAACAGATGATACAAGGGTGACAAGTCATGAAGAAAGCTTCATCAGGAAAATGACAACTTAATGGATAAATAGAAAGAATGAGAACTTAGACACTTGCAAGATTAATGACTTTGAGGTGAGAAATAATTTACAATGGGAATCTAATGGTTAAATCTTTTTTTTTTTTTTTTAGCTTCTAACAGTATGGTACATGTGAGGTGTTACAATAGAAATCAACTAAGTAAATAATTATCATGAAATTGGTTTTTAATCATAAAATATATTTAAAAAAAAAATTGTTTAAAGCTTGGAAAAAATGACAATTCTGTAATAATCTTTACCATAGCTAACTTCCATAACTACATGAAAAAAAAAAAAAATTACAAGTTAATACTAAATTTTTTTCTTTCTTTCTTTTTTTAAAATCGACACATTATGGTACAGGGGGAACACTAATGATTTTAAGTCTACTATGTTAAGTGTTATGTTACACAATCTATTACTAATGAAATAAAGCAAAATCTATAAGACCTACGTATGTTACACAAGATAGCATATAAAATAAATGTGATGCAATATACTACACATGTGTGCAATATAATGGGGTTGGTCATTAATAAGTTATAGGAATAGGATTATTATATCCCACGGTCAAAGAGTACCCTTATGTATAAGTGGATCTAAAATAAAATTTTAAAAAACAACGAAGCTCGCGAACACTTATACATAAGGGTATCAATTTTTAAATTTCTCCTTAAATTTCGTTGAACCGACTGCGAATTATTCAGATTTCTCCTATAATTTAAAAAAAAAAAAACTATCCCTTTAAAAAAAAAAAAAATGGTGCATGAGGGTGAGGTTTATGGGTCTTAGGCTCTATAGCTTCAAAGATTTCCAGAAAAAACCTTATAGGCTATATCGAAGCTTGGGTGGACTTGTTTATCACTGTTAGGCGGGGGTAAAGATCCTAACGATCTAAGAGTTACACAATGGTGTCCCATTTTAAATTCCTAAAGTGGTCTAAGTCCGGCCATATCTAAACATATAAATTGTTATTAAAATAAAATAAAGCCCCCCCTAAATCCCCAATACAAGCACATGGGGTCGGGTTTTTTTTTTTTTTTCTTTAAGGCTTGCATCGCTAAAAATCAGTTAGTATCACTATAATACAATAAAAGAAAAATAATACAAAAGCCTATTAATTAATTTTTAATCTTTACATGGTTAGTTCGTTAGGCTACCCCAATGGATTCATTAATTTTGTCGAGCTTTAATTCGATTTTTCTTAATTTAACCTATATTAAGCTTAGCCTACTTCATATAAATTATTCGATATTAAATTAAGGAAATATTTTTCTAAAAAAATATTTTAAAAATTGGAGTCGTCAACTAGTTCAACTAGTAAAAAATAAAATTAGGGTTTTTGGGTGGGAAAACTTTAATTTGGCCACTAATCTGCGGATTTAAAAAAAAAAATTTAGAAAATTAACTAGAAAAAGTTAAATTCGAGAGCTAACTTATTAAGATTAAGTCACTATGTAAAAGATAAAAAAATCAGGGAGCTTTATTTCTTATAATTTTTATAAAAATACTAAAATATATACAAATATGCAAAATATAACTAAAATGAATTTTTATTATGAATTTTTCAGAAAAACGAAAAACCTTTTTTTTTTTTTACATGGTTGCTCTGAAAGTGTCTATGTACTTGTTAGTCAGGATCAAACAAACATAGTTCTTTTTTTAAAAAAAGATTTAGCAGGTTAATCTTTTCTAATTTGAAAATTGAGTCAGGTTTATATTTTTTAACCAATTTATTTTTATTAAGAAAAATCCTGAAAAAAACATAATTTTTATTCACAATTAAAAAAAAATCTAAAGACTTAATTTTTAAAAAGACTTCAAGTTAGTATTTTTATTTTTTTGGAAAAATTGCTTTGTGACAAAACTTAAAAAAAAAAATCCTAAAGAACCTAAACGAGAAAAAATAAATAAATAAAAGATGCAACTTTTATGAAATTATGCTAATATGCAATTATCATGAAAAACATGCCATTTTGTGAAATAATGTAATTATTATTAACAATATGCCTAACCATGGAAAATAAGTTTAAACTATAGAAAAGATATCTAATTATGGAAAAGATGCTTAGAATAGGGAAAAGAAGCGTAAATCACGAAAAAGATCTTTAACCGTAGAAAAGACACCAATTAAAATTTTTTATTTTATGAAAAACTAATAAGTGACAAAATTCAGTTTTCACTAAAAATTTCTAATATGTCTAATTAAAAAAAAATGCAAATCTAATGGAAACTAGATAATCATATCCTAACCTTCTAAGATATGCGATTATCCTAATTTTATCCTAAAGATGCAAAATATGCTATGGTATCTAAAATATGCAATTTTTCTAAGAAAGTACAATTTTATCTAAAAAAAATGCAATTTTTCTAAAACATGTGATTTTTCTAAAAATATGATAACTTTAAAGATGAAATTTTTGTAAAAAATGCAATATACTTAAAAAGTAATACTTGATGAATATGCAAATTATGTATAAAATATTATTCTATGAGAATTAATATAAGGATTATTGGACTAGGGGACATGGGTTAGATTAGCTTGCGCATGGCGTATGATTTGATGTTGGCGTATAGTAGAATGAAATTTAGTTTGCTATTTGGACTGTGTACGTGTATGGAATTGTGAGTGGAATTATGTGAGCGATTAAGGGACAGTGAGCTGATGATACTGTAGTGTATGCTGTTGTTAGGTGAGGATGTGTGTGATATTGTGAGCAGTCGATGGAGCTAATGTGAGTAAGGTAGGTGTTGGTGAGGCTTATAAATTTGATTGTGAATGTGAGAGAGTGAATGTAGTGATGTGGAGTGATTATGTGGTGAATGTGTTGTGTGTTGGGAATTGTGAAAAACATGTTCAAACTTCACCACTGAATTCCTATTTATAAGTCACAAAATTGAATCTTTCATATCGAAAGATATGATCATAAACTCAAATACGGAAGATACGATAACGAATCTTTGAAGATTCGATCTAGTTTCTAGAAACCCTACTTAATTTAGGCTTTCTATTTTTCAAGCTCGACTCAGTTTAATTTGATTTAGCTCAATAATCTACTTAATAAATCCTAAGTCTATTTTAGTCCAATATAAGTTAGATAAAAATCTACTTTATATTGGACTGGACTAAAATATTTTAATGATACCTAATCCTTCAATTGTCTTAAAATTTATTAAAGTAAACATGCACTATTATCCAATTTGACCATAAACAACTCAATACTTTTTTTCATTATTTTTACAATTTTCTTTTTTTTTTTATATTATTATTATTTATTTTTTATTTGTAAAACTTGGCTCAGTAAAAATACTAAAATAAAATCGGCAAAAATGAGGTGTCTATATATGTAAATGCATATATAATACAAATAAATACTATTAAATATTATTTAAGTTATTTTATAATTTTCAGTACACATATAATTTATCTCTAACAATTTGTTAATTTTCAAAACTCATTTTATACGTTTTTGATAAATAAAGGGTAAAATAGGTTTACCTTATAAATATAATATTTAATTATTTTATTTTCTTAAATCTAAACTTACGAGATTATTTCTATTAATATTTCTAATTTTATTGTAAAATTTGGGCTTGATTGAATAACTTACGCGATCGCCCTAAATTTTTATGAATTGTTTCCAAATCAATAAATTGGAAGTTGGTTACTAACTTTTGTAAGGTCTCACAGTCATAATTAGATTAGAGGATGAATAAATGATTTTAAACAACAACAATTAATGAGGTGGAATGGAATTTTAGAATGATTACACTTGATGATATGAATCATTTGAAATATAAGCATATTTGCTTTGTAGTAGATCTTTTACATAATCAATTTGGATTAGCTCTACTTCATTTAGAAAATGTGGTTGGAGGAACTATATGTGGAGCAATTAGGCCTAAGTTGCTACAAACTCTATAGAATTTGGTAACTTCAACTCCATTAACAACCACATTATGAATCTTTTTTTTTTTAATTACACCTACTATCTTAAGTTTTGGATTACCTTATAAAAAACTGAATCAAATTACCCCTTGAAGTCAAAATCACTAATTATCGATTTAAGGAATTACGATTCCACCTTCTAAAAGCACTTCTAAGCATATAAAATGGAATAAAAGCTAGAATTGTGATTCCATTTTGGATTTGTTCTTGTATATGAAATGGCATAAGCTAATACATTAAATTCATCCCCTTCTAGTGAACTTATCTAACTCATTAAACTTAGCCTTAAAGTCAAATATGATGGATTTAACCCTAAATCCAAATTCATTGAACGTGAATTTTATTAAACACCTAGTTTACCAACTTATTTGTTGAACCTAGAGTTCATTGCTTGATTTTGATGAGAACAAAACCAAAGTAAATATTAATCAATTCATGAATTTGAGTTAATTGGAAAATAGTTTTATCTTGCCATACCACTTAAAGATACTAATTAACTCTTTAGTATATCCAAATACTAGACTTAAAAGTGAAGTTAATTTGTTTGAGGATGAATAATATAATAGTGTTTGTGGATTGCATGTTCTTCTCTTGAAATCACATGAAAAGTGCAATTGTTGTGCTAACATCTTGATTGTAGTAGAAGGGTACCGGCATGACAACTTGGAGCTTTAGATTAAAAGATGAATTCGATTATGATCATCAAGCCAGCATGACTGTAAGGACTTGCTAGCATTCATGTTGGTAGAAGAAAAGCTTATTGGCTAGATGATAAACATGTGTATTGTCATGATGGGTAGCTCTGTTTTAACTAGCCGTTGAAACATTTAATGTACACTAACGAGAAGAATTTATAGAGATGATATAAATGCTTAACAACCTGGCCAAGGATAATTAAGAACTAATATTCTCCTGTAATCTAAAAACATTCTCTTACATTCTTTGGTCCTATTATTTACAATTTGTCTCCTATACTTTTATTTGCAACAATCAAGAGAGATTAAATAAGTGCTTATTATTGCAAAACTTAAAGAGAAAAAACACTAAACTTGTATAATCATTACGTATAATTGTGATTTAGGTGACTTATGTGGTCCTTGGAGGATTAAATTGTGAGATTAATAAAGTGTTGTGAAGTCCTCAATTGGAGGCAATTATGGGTCCACAGAGAATAGGAGGTGGTTTGAACTTCATATTATATCCGGACTTGATTTCTTTATCCTTTACTCTTTATTTGTCTGCAATTCTTATCGATTGTTACATCTAGCTCATCTTATTTACTACTTAGATTGCATTTGTGATTAAAAAATCGATAAGAAATAAAAAAATTGTCATAATACTCAATTCACCCCTCCTCTTGAGTATTAGCCTAGTTTCTTCAATTTGTATAAGAGTTAGTTTCTAATCATTTGCTTAATCTCATATTAGAGTAAAGATTATAGCTTCTAATGCACTAGGTTTTTAGAAGGACAAGCAATCAATAGGCCTTCTCTTCTAACTGGTAGTAATTATCTATATTGGAAATATAGAATGACTATATTTCTTAAAGATCAAAATAGGTTGTTATAGCAAATAGTTGATAGAGGATCTTTTAAAATAGAAGGCAAAGAAGAAAGGAGCTACATTGAGGATGCTTGGGAGTTGCTTGACTTGAATGATGTTGTTATGAATATTCTCAATTGTGTTATAAATAAGAATGATTTAATAGAGTTTGTACATGTAAACGTGTTAAGAAAATATGAGATGAATTAAGAAATACTTATGAAGGTACTAGTAGAGTAAAAGACACCGAAATTAGCTTGTTATGTAGTTAATTTGAAAATTTTATAAAGGATCCAAATAAGACCATTGATGAGATACATAATGGGTTCATTAATATCATCAATCCTTTGAGTATTCTTGGCAAATCGTTTACTAAACTTGCAATGAACTCCAAAATCCTTAGGTCATTACCAAAGGATTGGAAAGCTAAGAGAATCACATTTTGAGGAAGCTTATGACCTTAACACAATACCTAAGGAGCAACTTTTTGGAACTCTTAAGATGCACAAAGCGGTGAAAAGATAAGGAAAGGATTCCGAAAAGAAAATAATTGCTCTAAAAGCAACTGAGGAGGAAAGCGAGGACAATGATGAAGTCACCATGATGGTAAGAAAATTCAAAAAGTTTGTTAGGTTCAATAAGAAAGACAAAGAAAGCAATGGAAATATTTCAAAATTCAAGAAGGAAAAGAAGGATGCGATCAAATGTTATAATTGCTAAAAATCGAGACACATCCAATAATATTGTCCATTGCTTAAAAAGGTCGATATGGAGTTAAGGAAAAAATTCATGGTTACTTCTTGGAGTAATGATGATTCAAGTGATTCCAATGATGAAACTTGCATTATAGTCATTGATAATGAAGTATGCTCAACTTCACAAAACTTCTCTTTTGATGAACTTAAAAGCATGTATGATGAGTTATTAAAAGAATTCATTAAGGTGCAAAAGAAATACGAAATCTTAAAACAAATGATAAATGAAGTAGGAGACGAGTTTGATATTGTTAAGAGTGAATATAACAAAGTTATAGATGTAAAGGAAGGGTTAGAAGAAGATAATGGATACTTGAGAATGGAAGTTGAAAACTTAACTAAGAAAAATAAAGAATTGAGCCCTAGAAATGATGGATTAGTTAAAGAGAATAGCAAGCCAAAGGAAGTAAATAGCTCGCTTGGAAAGAAAGTTGAAAACTTAGAATATGAGAATCATGATGATGATGGTATAGTTGATAAATTAAGAAGATTATAAATTGAGAATGTAATTCTAAAATCTAACTTAGATGATTCAAAGAAGACTGTAGCCAAGTTCGTAGATGGTGAAAACAATTTAAATAAGCTCCTTGACTCTCAAAGATAAGGTTTAGACAAAACCACAATAAGCTATAGTAGAGAAAATATTTATAAATCCCATAAGAGTTACTTTATAAAGGCTTCAAATAAGACCTGTAACTATTGTGATAAATATGGTCATATTACACATATGTGTAACACGACGTAATCTCTCTTTGAATTACAAAAGAAAGATGATTTAGGTCCCTAAGGGATAAGCTTATATTGTAACAACTAACCCTAAATGACCCAAACTGAAATGAGTACGAAAGAAATAACAATTTGTTTTGTAGGATTTTTCGAGGTGAAATAACAAGATCTTAGATAGTGGTTGCTCAAGACACATGATAGGAGATGCATGTAAGTTTATATCCTTAGACTTCAAGGACGAAAGAAGTGTTACCTTTGGAGACAACTAGATAGCACATGTGATCGGTGAAGGTAACATTCTCATTAATAATGATCTCACAATTAAACATGTGTTACTTGTAGATAATTTGAAACACAATTTACTTAGCATTAGCCATATAAAATAACTTTTCTTTCATGAAAATGTTATATTAAAAACATTAACAATGATTAAATCCGTTTTTATAGGTATAGACAAGAAAACATTTATAAAATCAATTTCTATACCTTTTCAAATTCGCTTAAAACTTTATCCGCTTAAAATAATGATAGTTTGTTGTGGTATAGAAAGTTGAGCTATGTCAGTATGAATATCTTATCAAAACTAGCTAAAAAGAACCTTGTTTAAGGATTATCAAAGATTAGTTTTGACAAATATAGAATACGTCAAGCATGTCAACATAACAAACAAATAAAATCATCATTTAAATCAAAAGATGTCATTTCAACTTTTAGGCTACTCTAACTATTGTACATGGATTTATTTGGTTTAACTCAAACTTTGAGTATAGGAAAGAAAAGATATATCTTAGTTATAGTTGATAATTTTTCTAAATAAACTTGGACCTTCTTTTTTGCAAAAAGGGATGAAACATATTATGTGTTCTTGAAATATTGTAAGAAGATCTAAAATGAAAAAAGTTTTTCTATTGTCTCTATAAGTAATCATGAGAGAGAATTTGAAAATTATGATATGGAAGATTTTTGTAATAAAAATGAAATAGAACATATCTTTTCGACATCTAAAACTTCACAACAAAATCTAGTCATAGAAATAAAAAAATAAGACTCTTATGAAATTGATAACATTGGTACTCAATTAGATAATCTTAGTCTTGATAAGGGCCAACCTATATCAAAAGAAAAGGAAATCTCTAGGGAAGATGAAAACATTGAAAATTCTAATATAGACTTGCCTAGAAAATAGAAATTTATGAAAAATTACCTTAGGACTTAATCATAGGTGAATCATTTAATAGGGTGCAAACTAGAGTCTCCTTAAGAACTTAAGTAATGTAGTATTTCTATCTCAACTAGAACCTAAAAATATTGATGAAGTTTTAAAAGATGAATTTTGGATTCAAACAATGCAAGAAGAGTTGAATCAATTCACTAGAAATGAGGTATGAGACCTAGTGCCTAAGTCAAATGATAGATTGGTAATTGGAATTAAATGAGTATTTGGGAACAAGTTAGATGAAACTGCGATAATAACAAGGAACAATGCATGCTTAGTTGATAAAGGGTACAATTAAGAAGAAGGAATTGATTTTGATGAGACATTTGCTTTGGTTGCTAGATTAGAAGTTATAAGGATGCTTTTAGTATTTGTCGCATTTGAAGAATTTTAATTATTCCAAATGGATATTAAGAGTGTATGCCTAAATGGATATATTGAAGAAAAAGTATATGTAGAGTATCTACCGAGCTTTGAAGATAGTGAATTTTCAAATCATGATTATAAGCTCAAAATGACTCTATATGGACTTAAACAAGCTTCTAGAGCCTAGTACGAAAGATTGAGTGACTTCTTGGTAAACAATGATTTTTCTAGAGGAAAACTTGATACAACATTGTTTACCAAGTAGTACAATTCATACATGTTGATTATTTAAATCTATGTAGATGATATTGTGTTTGGTGCTACTAACATAAGCCTTATTAATGAGTTTATTCAATGTATGAAAAATGAGCTTGAGATGAGTATGATAGGAGAACTCAATTATTTCTTAGGCCTTTAAATCAAACAAAATGAAAATAGAACCTTTATCAATCAGGCTAAATATATTAAGGAGCTCTTTAAAAAATTTAAAATGGATAATTACAAGATTAGGCCTAGTTTAATGAGCATCACTTTTAAACTTGATAAAAATGAAAATGGAAAAATAATTTGTGAAAAGATGTATAGGGGCATGATAGGTAGTTTATTATACTTAATCGCATCTAAGCTCGATATCATGTTTGTATTGTGTTTGTGTACATGATTTTAATCTTGCCTTAAAAAATCTCACTTGAGTCCGATCAAATGCATCTTGAAGTTCTTGTAGGCACTATTGAAGTCAGCTTGTGGTATCCAAAGTTTACCTCTTTTGATCTAGTTGAATACTTTAATTTCGATTTTACCAGTTGCAAAGTTGATTGGAAAAACACAAGTAGCATATGTTACTTTCTTGGCAACTCTTTAGTGTCATGGCATTTAAAGAAAGAAAAGTCAGTAATACTCTTAACCATTGGGGTTGAATATGTGGCCACCAATAGTTATTGTGCTCAAATCTTATGGATAAAACAAATATTGCATGATTACGGTTTGAAATTCTCTAATATCCCAATTAGATGTGATAATAATAGTGCTATCAATCTAATAAAGAACCCAATCCAATACTCAAGGATTAAACATATAGAAATTAGGCATCACTTCATTTGTGATCATGTGCAAAATATGGTATATGCTTAGAATTTGTCGATGCTAGTAATCAAATAGCTGATATCTTCACTAAACCTTTGAGTGAGGATTGGTTTTATACACTAAGAAAAGAATTGGGAATGATAATGCAAAATAAATATTAGCTACTTAAGTACTACGATAGTGTATCTAGTTAAAAATGGACTTTCCAATGAATTGATCGACTAATAACATGATATTGGACTTAAGAAACATATTCATATAGATCTCATGCATAAAACATGACATTCAACATATTTTGGGCACATTCGAAGTCATTTGTGTATATCTAGGTTCATATTTTCAAAATTTCATCATGTCTTGGTTTCCATGCCCAAAATTGGCTTTAACATGTTTAATTTCATCTATAAATCATGATTGAATGGTTATCTTGTTTAGATATCGATCTTGTGCAAATTGGACCCCTATAGACCCTCGTTAGGTTCTTTATGACATAAGAAAGAATATTTGATCATGTTAAACATTTGGTTGACATTTGCCTTGATCATGAATCATCTATACCTATAAGTACTATTGAAAGTTGTTTGAAGTGCAAGATTAACTTCGATTTGAATTGGTGTATATATTTGATCTCTAGCTCTATTTGTGTCTAACAGTTAGTGTTAAGGAACTCAAGTAGTAAATTTATGAATCTTTAACTCTTGAAGCTATATTTTGACTTTACTATGCTTAAATATGATATTCAAATTTGCCTCAAGTGTCGGCCTCCTAAAAGATGTTCTCAATACTAAAAGTTGTTCATTCATGCATAATTGTAGCATATCATGTACTATAAGGCTCTAAGGATTTGGTTTGCTTAAATCTTAGCTATTTAGCCAAAATTTTAATTTTACAAGCTTTAATGGACTAAATTAAACTTGCTTGAGGTGTTTGTTAGCTTTATACATCAAACAAAATAGGATTCAGTTAGAAATTAAATGGCTAGATGGATATTTCTCTCATATCTATAGAATTGTAGACAATTGTCAAGACGGTACCTTTGGTGTATCATCATGACAGTAACAAGCAATTCTAAAACATGTTGCTACCTTTTCGTTCAGTGTACTGATAACCTAAAAATAACAAGTATCGTCATATGATGGTGACATGGTCTCCTTAAGGACCTTATGTACATTCTGTTCTTAACACTATCATGCCGGCATTGATTCTTGTTGTCATGATGGTAGGGATAATTTCCTGCATAATTTAAATAAAACCCTCGATCTCCTTCTCTCTCTTCATTTCATTCTCTTACATCATCACAACATTGCTCTCCCAAACCCTTGATCTCTTCAAAATCACATTCTCCTCACACCCAAATCACCTTCCTAACCAATTTTTTTCTCTCTCTACACTCTTTCTCTCTCTTCCTTCGCTTTCTCTCAATCTCTCTCTCTCACTATCATACCTTTATACAACTCTCTTTTACTAAAATCACTTTACATGTACAAACCCATCACCTCTTTCTCTAGTTTCATCATCTCAATCTCATTTTCAAACCCTAATCTACCATCTATCTGACAAAATGCCTCTAAGAATTGCTCGTGATCTTGCATCCCTTACCTACAATCAATGCCTCTTTCCTTTGCACCAACATGCCCAACACTTTGAAATGTTTGAAAATCTCACATTTTGGTCTTAAATGAGGCACTTGATGAAGCCCTTAAATACTTTTATTGTAACTTGTCAGACTCCTTAGATGATTTAGGTAATCTTAAAGTTAAAATGAATCTTAGTAATGAGCTTAGAAAATCTGTACTGTATTCATATGGTTATGAAACTGTGATTACTATCATCCAGAGGACATTTATGATCTGATTGGTGTTGTATCTTGAGGGTTTGAGCTAAATCTTGATTTTTGAGGCATTCACTTTTATGAGAGAGTATTCTAGTTTAGGGGGATTAGTGGATTTTGGAAGAAACCCAAAAATTTGGCAGGCACCTATCTTGATCTTTGCACCAAAATTCTCCGTCATATTGTAATTCATTGCTCTTATCCTCAAAGAGGACAAAAATCAAGTGTGACCCTCTAAGACTTATGGATTCTTTACTACATTCTCATGAACAAAAAAATTGACTTGTTTAATGTTGTAGTGCAGTGTTGTAAGCATGTAACTAATAATCCTTCTCAAGCTCTCCTCCAGTTTGGTCGGTTAGTTACCCAACTCTTCATTTGGAAAAAAAGTAAAGTTTCCGTTATCCCCTTGAGTTGTTTATATTAAAAGGTTTGAGATTCTGGATATATTTATGGGAGTTTGGAAGAAAGAAGGCAATAACTACGTTAAAAAGAAACATCTATGTGCTCTTCTAAGTCCTGCAATTATGCATGATGGTAAGGGCCAAAGTGAGGACTCGAGTGATCTTGATAGTAGTGATAATGATCATGACGAACTCGAAGAGACTGTCCTTCTAAAGATCTTTCCTAAGCACTATCTTATGGATTTGATTTTCCATCATTTGATCCATTACTATCCTTAAAATCCTAGCATCCCTTTTACTAATACTTAGAAGTGTGCTTCAATTAGTTATGTGATGATATTCACAATCAACTCCACACTGGCTTTCAAGGGTTGTACAATCACTTCAATGTGGACTATCATTGCTTCACTTATCCTTTTCTTACTCTAGCTCAAGACAATGATCCACCTGCCGCCTAAATTACTAGCTCAAGCTTACCTTGGCCTTATTATTTATTTAACTTTTATGTCATGGACTTAGACGATGACCTCTTATGTTGTTATCTATTATCTTTTTTCTAGCCTTGAAGCTTGCTTGGCCACTTTACTAATATCTAATTTTATCATGTGATGCATGGAAATTTCTTTAAGATATCTATATATGCTATATTATCCTTTGCTTATACTTATCTTTATGTGATGTTGGTTCATTACTTTTCTATCTTGCTTGTTATTGGCTTGGAGTTGCCAAGCTATCTATGATCGCATTGTGGAGCTCTATTGAACACTTGTAGTATGAGAAGTCATTTTGTATGTTGATATGGGCTGACCTTATTACTTTAGTTGTGGAAGTTTCTTTTGAAGTATATTGTAACTTCTTTGTTTTACTTTTGCAGGAGGCATATCTTAAGGTTTAAAATGGGATTATGTCAAAATTTAGACTTGAGTGATTTTTTCCCTCTTTACCACTTGGAATTACTCATCTTTTAGATGAGGTGTATTACCCTAGGGTTCCAAGTTCCTAAATTTAAGGCATTAGACAACGTTATCCGTTTTAGTTCAAATTTTATAGTAAGGTGAGAAAAGTTAGAAGAAGTAACTTTGTAAAGTCAATTTCTCTAAATAAAGTATACAAAAAGTTTAATTTGATAAAGACATAAGTTTATCGGTAAAACCAATATTTATTGAAGATTTGAGATTTGAGTTTCTAGATATTACAAGATCTTAGATATAAGTTATTTAACTTATAAAAATAATAAACGAAGTGAAAGTGTATTAAATATGTATATATATATTAATATAAATACATAAAATATAGATAAATTAAAAAAAATTGAAATTATCCAAAAATTACTTGATGAGTTATCAAACTTATTGAAACATGACGTAGTAGCTTAGGAATAGCTTGAGATGGTGAGTTAGCAACCAAATTACAAAAATAGGATACTTAACACATACTTATATGGTGTTGCACTTGGAAAATGATGTATGGCATTAACTTTTCCCATGTAATCAACCTTAGTTTTATAAATAGTTAACCTACACTTCATTTACAATATTTTAGAAGTTTGGAAACACAAGAAAACAACTCAAGAAAAATTAGAAAAAAATTTGAAAAGTAGGACAAAAATAGAGTCGAATCTAGTTGTGATTGGTTTAGGGAGTTGTTGTTGTTTTGTTATGGTGGTTGTTTGGGGTCGAAAGGGTGGTGGCTGGAGTAGTCTTTTCGACAAGGTTTCATTGTTGAAAGGTGCCTAAAGGCTGACGATTCAAATTCCCTTATTTTCTGTCCATATATTATCTTATTTTCTAAAAAAATCAAATCTTATTAATTAATTATGGAAAAGCATTTTTTGAGGTTATTTTAGGTGTAGATTAATCTAGTAATTTTATTTTAATTAAATAATGAGTGAAAATATATGTTGCTAAAGAAAATGCTTGTTTGGGCGAAAATTAAAGTAATTTTTAAAAATATTAAATGTTGTTGTTTCAAGCTAAATTTTTATATGTAATATACTTAATATATGTATTTTATTGTGGAAAGAAGAATTTTTTAGAATAAACATGTTTACTATTTATTATATTTATTTTGAATACAACTGCTAGTTTTATTGAATTATCAAAATAATTGGTTTTTGAATAAATTAACCAATAATAAATTAACCAATGAGCCTAACATATTTTGACTTCTAGAAGTTTATAATGATATTTGAAGCATTTGGTTTTTGTTTTACACAAAAATTGTTGCGCCCCTAAGAAATAGAGTGTCATAGTCTCGCCATGTAAATTACCTTAAAATAGAAACTAATCTTATAGCCTCCATCGTAGACTTCATTTACATAAGTTATCCAAGACTAATTCACTTCGAAGTAAACAATACATGCAATAATGATGATATTTGCCTACTGATGTCCAATAAACACTTATTGAGATTTAGATGAGCTAAGTGATATCTACATGATTCAATAACTTAGTTTTCTTAAGTATCAAAGAGTTTGACAATAAAGGATTAAAAAGTAAGAACTAAAGCTTCGGAAATGTAACTGTTCATCAGTTTTATATCCTCACTCTTCAAAATCCCACAGTTACTAGCTTTATGGTAGTTATAATGCTATTTCCTAACCAGTACTTAATATAACATCTATAGCAATGTGAGTAACTAATCACTCAATGAGCCGAGATGGAGACATAAGATTACACGTCAAGCATATACAAAGTTATCAAACAGTTATCTAAATGCAATTCAACAAATAAATGTCATTACACGAAGTTGTCTAGTTCGTAGTGAGATTAGAGAAAATTACACCTACTCTAATGTAGGTTGAGGACTTTTAGTATGTATGCAACAACTCATGACCAAACCTAGGCTTGTGTAATAGAGATACCTCTCCTCTTGTGACTACCTTCAAACTATTGCCTTTACCTTTTCCATGACTTTCTCTCTTATCATTTAGTTTAACTAAGGATGAAGAAGGGACCATTATACTCCAGCATTATCCCTTTTGAAGGTATCAATATTTGGTTAGAGAATCCTAAGCGTTTCTTAGTAAATTACAATGCATGTCCGATTAATATTACAAGTCATACATCATTAAGTCCAATTTAAAGTGATCAATCAATGTCATGCAATACAACTAATTGCAAATGAGATTAGCAAGCTGGTAATATACAATTAAGTTTAGAAACAGTCATATATAGGCATGTACGTAATCAAACTATCTATAAGCACAACTAAGTACAATCTTAAGTTTTTAAGTACTATGAAATGGTACTCTGAAATATTATTAAGTATTGATCTCAAACTTATCTTAGCTTTTCACTTGTTCACTTAAGGTACAACTTGCGATAGGCCTTTCTTAATAGTCCCTATAATATAGATGTCGTTTTAGTATTCATATAACTACTATATACAGGCTATATTCTATAACTTAGATTATTATCTTTAATTTAGCGTTTTACTATACTTAATTATTTAGGTTTTGAGTCTTTTGTGGTTAGCCTCATTTTTAGTTAGGTTTCAATTCAACCTCGTTCTAATTTAACCTCTAAATTAGGTTTTAATTCAACTTCTGATTTCATTTTACTCATAAATCTCAAAAACGCCTTCTAACTTATTCTACAAAGTTTAGTTAACTTCAACCTAAGTGAATATAGTCTTTAATTCAGTCTCTAATCAACTCCCTAGTAATCTACTATACACCCTATCTCTGATTTAGCTTCTCAATTAGTTTTTGATCCAAACATATTCTATATTTCAACCTAATTTCCCCTACAATTCTATTTAAGATCAAAATCCAAATGCACTATACAGTCTATCATTACTCCAATTTGAACCAACTTTACATAATTCCATTATTTGATTACTTCACATATATCATAATATCAACCCTAAGCTTTCAATATTCAAATTCGATACTCCTAACACTACAAACTTCATCTCTAAGCATCATTTATCATTACCATGTGTTAAAATATCACCCAAATCATATTTCAAATCAATTTCTTGAAAAATCATTAAGGGAAAATGCATACAACTTCTCTAAACTTTGACTCAAGTGTAGATTTTCCTTATAAACATTTAAAGTGTGGTTTTTAGCCCTCCTAAACTTTCATAAATTGGCAAATAACTCCTATAACTCCCTTAAACTTTGATTTTGATGTGTAAATACCCCTTAAACTTTGATTTCAGTGTATAAAGACCTCTTAAATTTTGATTTTGATATATAAATACCCCTTAAATAGCACATAATTTATGGAGTGTTTATACACCAAAATCAAAGTTTAAGGAGTTATTCTCAACCTAGGAGGTTGTTTACTAATTTATGAAAGTTTAGGGATCAAAAACTACACTTTAAAAGTTTAGGAGGGCAATTCGTACTAGAGTCAAAGTTTAGGGGGGTTTTATGTAATTTCCCCAAATCATTATTTATATTTTGATAAATGGTTTTTTAATAGGATTTTAGGGTTGGAAAAACTAGATAAAAATATGAAAAATAATTTTTATAAAAAACTTTTCATAGTGATTCAATATTCATAATAAGTGTTTTATAGAAAATTTTGGAGCTAAAAAAACATCAATAGGGTTTTTGAAAATGAAAGAGAAATCGGCTTGGTTTTAGCAATTTGTTTAGTGTGACATATTTTGAGACTTAATTTAAACAAAATAATATTTTTTTCCTAAAACTACATACAAAAATAGCTTAGAATATAATTTTTCATAATTTTCTAAGAAGGTTTGATATTTTTAGTAATTTAATGGAAATTGGGTCAAATTTGTTCACTCATCGGTGTCTAATGTTCTGACCATCACTAGTGGTAGGGAACATATTAGAATAGTGTTTTGAGTGGCTTTCCTTCAGGCTCCGGTGGTGGTTAAATCCCAAGCAATGCTTATACCTCCGATCCTTCTAATATCCATATTTATACCTATTTTTGTATATTTTTCTGTACCCTCTTCCTAGTCTCCCTTAGAGTTTCTTGCATTTTTCCTAACCTTCAGATAGTTCAAACTTAATTTTAGAAGAGTCATCTTAAATTTATAAGCAAGGGAAGGTCAACTACACATTTTCCTATACTACGAATGTCTTTTTCATGGTCGAGGTATCATTATTCTTTTTTTCTTTTTTTTTAAAGTTTAACTTATCACCTCAAGCCCCTCATTAGCTAGATACACCACTTTCTTAGGTCCATAAGCTACCACATAGATTTTTCCTAAATTTATTTATTATTTTCCTTCAATTGTTTAACATATTTAGTATATTTAAGGGTTTTTAAGTAGTTTCGAGTACATATAATACTCTTAAATATTTTTTCATGTCGTTTTTATAATTTTTAGTAAGCATATAATTTTTTTCTACTTATTCATTATTTACCGAAACCCATTTCACACGTTTTTAATGAATAACAAGTGAAATACATATATCCTATAAATATAATATTTAATCATTTTGTTTTTTTAATCCAAACTCATGGGGCCACTTCTAGTAATATACTTAACTTCGTTAAAAAATTCAGGCTCAATTAGTTCATTTACAAAATCACCTTAAATTTTACGAATTGTTTTCGAATCGACTGATTTTGAGTTAATAGCTTATTTTGTGAGAACTCACAGAAATTTTCCTATTGGGCTAATTTTCCATAATTTTGAGATAAAAATGCTATTTTTGTAAAAAAAAAGGCAATGAGCTAGATAGGTATTATTGATTATTAGTATTAAAATTATATATTTTTGTGAGTTTATGGTATTTTTTGTGGTGTTAATTAGGCTTGTATACTATTTATTATGTATTTTCTTAGTATAAACCTATATATTAGCCTAATTTATAAAATAGTAATTAGTACTAGTAAGATATTTGTTAAATTCACGTAGGATTAGCATTTTTTGGTACATAACAAATATTAGTCAAGTATGGAAAATGTAAATTTTGGGGTTTGTAGTTTAGAATTAAAGCTTATTTGAATCAATAACAAAATTACAATAGCATATGATAGAGTCGGTAATAAAAAAGGACATTTTTGACTCTATAATCATATTAATCATTTTTACTTTTAAGATACTTGAATGGTACTCACAATAGTGATCATGGTGATATAAAGTTTACTAAAATTGAATAAGAAATGAAGAAAACATGGTTAATTGAAGTTCAAGAACGTAATATTAAAAGGATAAGTAAACATAAGGTTATTGGGGTTTGGTTTCACTTGTAGTTAACTTAGGGACTATGTTTATTTTTCCAGGTGTGATAAATGAGGAAGGACCACATTGTGAAGTATAGAATTTGCACTATTGTCAAGCCTTAGTAAGTGGATATTTTTTATTTTGAGTAAGTTGACTCATGTCTACATGACTTGGAATTAGCTATGTTGTAAACTACGGTTGTGTGATTGACTGATTGTGTACGTAATTTCGTTGAATGTGTACTGATCGAGTGAAATGTATCTTCATATATGACTTATTTACCAAGGCATGTTATTGCTTGGAAAACTTAGAAATTGAACTATCCTTCTCGGTGTTCATCTAAGTGAACTCTGTATGAAGGGTTAAACCATAAAGCTTGGACATAAAATTAGAACTAGGCTAATTAAGTTATTCTTGATATGGAACTTGTGCTGTGTTTTTTTTTTATCTACTCTCACTTAGCTTATAGATTGAAAGATTAATTTGGCTCTTATCACCAAGCTAGCATGATGATAGGAACTTGCTGGGGTTCATGTTGGTAGAAGAAAAGCCTATCGACTTGATGGTAAGTATGTGTACAATCATGACATAGCTCTGTTTCAACTAGCCATTGGAACATTTAATGTAAAGTAATTGGAAAAAATTATGGAGATGATATAAATACTTACTAACATGGATAATTAAGAACTGAAGAATATTAGGCTAAACTCAAGAGAGGGGGTGAATTGAGTTTATAGGACAAATTGCAATTCTTTTCTAAATTACCAATTAAATATAATAACAAGAATGACTAAGACAATGATAAAATAATAATAAGTATGGAAATTAAAAGAGATAAGGATAGAGAAGTTCAAGCCCATATATAACGTGGAGTTTCAACTGCCCATTAGTCTCCATAGACCCACAATGCCTCCAATCGAAGACTTTACACTACTTTATTAATTTCTCAATACGATGCTCAAAGAGTTACATAAGCTTACACAATCACTATCACACATAGTAATCTCAAGTGTAGTGTTTTTCTCTCTCTCAAGATTGCAAATATAAGAACTCTCAAGTACTATACAATAAGTCTCTTTTATTTGATTGCAAGTAAAGTGTACAACAGATAACTAATAAGTAATAAGGCTAAAAAATGTAAGAGAATGTCTTTTGATTGTAGTAGAATATCAGTTTTTAATTTTCTTTGGTTAGGTTGTTGAGCATTTATACTAACTCATTGAATTCTTCATGTTATTGCGCATTAAATGCTCTAACGATTACTTGAAACAGGCTTACCAGCATGCAAGTTCCTTACTCTTATCGATATGACAGTAAGAAAATATATTACCAGCATGAACACTGGCAAGTGTACTGGCATGCCAGCTCTTCAAGGTTAGAGAGCTTTTCTTTTTATTATTTAGGGCTTTATATAGTCAACTTGGTTCTTCCTTATGTTGTTATGCTGGTAGGCCAAGTATCACTTAAAATCACTTTTAACACACAACAAACTAATACACTTTGCAATCCAACTTCAAGATCATTTGATCATCACTCAAAAGATTAAATATCTTGTAGAGTTAATTGATATATTTAATTATTAAGTAAATTAATCAATCTTATTCAATTAACTTAATGTAGTTAAATAAAACTTAGTTTAATCATCTACTTGTGTTTTGTTCTTATCAAAATCAATTAGTGAACCTTTGGTTCAACAATCTCTTCCTTTTTTATGAGGACAAAACTCTTATATACTTAAGAACTCCCCTTCAATCTAATACTCTCTTAATTTAGCATTCAATTTTAGGATATTTAACAATTGAATAAGATTAAGTAAGTGCTCGCAAAAAGAGAGTATTGATTCTTTTCAGGACTTAAGATATGACAAGTTATAATATAAGAAGAGAATGCCCCTTGCAAGAAGAAGAACAAAGAAACACGAAACAGCCAACAATGTCATCCAAGAATGGCAAAGCAGGTCCAGTAAGGACAAAAGTTCAGTAAGCACAATATAAGAGCAATAAACATTTAGCAGGGATAGCTAAGATCAATAACGTAAGTCTATTAAGGACCAAAATTCATAATACAACGAAAACATAAAGTGGCCAAAGACCAAGTCCATAAGCAAAACATAAGAAAGATAAGAGAAAGTTGAAATGGACAATCTAGGTAGTAGGTGGATCATCATCCTGAGTTGGAGGAGGAAAAGGATAAGAGGGGCAATGATAATTCAATTACATCTTTGAGTATTGATAGAAGGGGTGTTGAGACGCAAGAGGAATAGCCAGATCAAATGTAAGAAATCTAAAATCAAGTGGAGGCTAGTGAGAAGAGCCTTCAAGAGCAGGAGTAGCATCATGATTAGGAGTCGCACTAAAGGGAGTATAACTGTCGGACCCATTAGAGGATGTAGGTAGGTCAAGTGGGTTACGCTTAGAGCCAAGATCAAGTAGAGAGAGAAGTTTCCTTGTAACCTAATTGTTGTTAGTCTTCTTCCAAACCCCTCGATAGATGTCAATAAGTTTAAGATTCTTGACACGAGTTACCCATGGAGGTGTAAGGAACAGTATACCCTTATGGATTAGTAATTGAGTAACTAGCCTACCAAACTTGAAGAAAGCTGGAGAAGTCAATTAATATATTAGTGATATGCTTAAAACATTGAACCACAATGCTGAAGAAGTTGATTTGCCTGTTCATGATGAGATAATAGAGGATCCATAAGTCTTAATTGGTAACATTCAACTATTGTCTTCGACGAGGACAATAGCAATGGATTACAATATGGTGGAGAATCTTAATCCTAAGGTCAAGTCTAATAACAACTAAATTCTTTGTCTTCCCCTAGTTATCTTCAATGCCCTTATATCAAAAAACTCGTTCATAGAATTTTACGCCATTGACATTCACATTAGTTCCTTCAATAGAAGCGCCTATAAGGCTACAAATATCCTTAGGAGTAATGATGATTAGAGTGATGTAAACATAGGTGTAGAGAGTAGTGTGACGCAATTCATTACTAGGATTCATCTTCAACTTAGGCCTACCCTGATCATCTAAAGAATCTGACATGTTACAATAAAAGTATATGAGAGCATCATCATGTACCTCGTTTGGAAGTTGAAGGATGTTAAGGGCATTGTTGGTGATGATAGTGAGAATGGCCATAATGCGAAATTCCTCGAGCACTTTTGGAGGATAAAATATACTAGTATCGACTTCTAAATTGATAAACTTTTCAAACCGTTGGGCATGTTGACATAAAGGAAAGAGGCAGTGGTCATAAGCTAAGGGTGCGAGACTACGAGCGGTTCATGGTAGCATAGTGGCTGAAAGAGGAGAAGATGAGTGAGAGGGAAGAGGGGATAATGGGTAAGGGAGTGGAGAGTATAGGTGATGGAAGCTGGGTTGACAGTAGAGGTAGGAGAATGGTGGTGGCGGCATGACGGTGTATGAGTAGTTTTTAGAGAGAGAAAATGGCATGAGGAAGAAGAAGAAGGTAAGAGGAAACAACTTGAGATGAGTAAGAAGTGACTGAGGGAGTGGGGAGATGATATGGGTAGAAAAAATAGGATTTTGATGGTGGAAGGAAGGTGGATTGAAGAGAGAGAGAAAGAGAGAGAGAGGTTAAGGCTTAGGAGGAAGAGAAAGAGGAGTTTTGGGAAGAAGATGAAAGAGAGAGAAGAGATTGGGCGCTATTTAATTCGTACTTGAAAACAAAGGTACTGGCATGATAGCAGTGGGGGGAGTTGGCATGCCAGTGATGAGATCAGAGGTGATGTTAGGTTCTTATAGAAAATAACATACTGGCATGCCGGTGGTTAGGGGTATGGGATACCATCATGCTAGTAGTGGGGGATACCGTCATGTTGGTTCATAAAACAGAACTGAATCCAATTGCTTATCTAGAGGAGTATACCAGCATGCTGATAGTGATGGGTACCGTAATACTGGTTGTCTACAATTTTGCAGAAAATGGGTTAAGTCCACTTCATTGGTCCAAGTTGCCAACTCAAGTCTATTTAGATTGATTTAATGAGCATTGTAACACTTCAAACAAGTTTATTTGAGTCCATTAAGGCTTAGAAAAACTAAATTGGAGCGAGATTTCAAAGATTTAGCCAAATCAAATCCTAAAAGCTATGAAGTGTTTAACTAAGAATAAATGTGCATATATAAGCGAGTCATGTAAATAGCTATTGAGTTTTTGTGCATCAACACTTCAAGCAAATTTCAAATACATATTTGATCATACTAGGAACAAATTATAGCTTTAAGGCTCTGTAAAATATAAAATCACTATTTGAGTTCCTTAAGGTCAAGGTTAAGCATGTAAGTAACTAGTATGCAAGCAAAGAACCTTCCTCAATTTCAAGATAAGTTCATCCTTCAAACATGTTTGAAGTTATCAAGAAGCATATGGACTTATGATCAAATGAAGCAACATTCATATTGATATAAATAGGCATGTGATGTTTCACATGGCACTTAGTGCTCAATAAGGGTATAGAGAGGTCAAATATGCATAAAATTAAAATCAAGTGAGTTTGACCACTCAAACAAGATTTAAGGATGCAACTAAATGTGTGAAGCTTGGTTTTGGGCATGGAAACCAATACATGATGAATTTGTGCATATATGAACTTGAAAACTTATGAATGACTTCAAGTATGTCCAAAACATGCTAAATATTATATTTAATGCATGAAATTCATATGAGCATGTTTCTTAGACCTCATAGTGTGGATTTTGCCAGTCAACCCACCTAGTATGTCATTTTTACTCAAAAATGTTATCTTAGTTCTTATGTGACTAGTACTCATCTTGCATGGTCATTCCTAATTCTCTTTTTAGAGTACAAAATCTTTCCTCATTCAAGGGTTTAGTAAAGATCTCAGCTATTTGATTGCTAGTATCAACAAATTCTAAGTAAATGTCATTGTTTTGCACATGATCACGAATAAAGTGATGTCTAATTTCTATATGCTTAGTCCTAGAATGTTGAATTGGATTTTTGGTCAAATTTATAGCACTTGTATTATTTCATTGTATTGGGACATTGGTGAATTCTAGACCATAGTCAAGCAATGTTCACTTCATCCATAGTACTTGAGTACAACAACTACCGACTGCCACATATTCTACCTCAATAGTAGAGAGTGCTACTGAGTTTTGTTTCTTTGAATGCCATGACACTAAAGAGTTACTAAGGAAGTGACATGTGCCGCTTCTGCTCTTCTGATTAACTTTGCAACTAGCAAAGTCGGCATCGGAGTATCCAACAAGATCAAATGAGGTGAACTTAGGATACCATAAGTTGCTTTCAATGGTGCTTGCAAGATACTTGAAGATGCGTTTAACCACATTGAAGTGAGATTCTTTAGGGCAAGGTTGCAATCGTGCACATAGATACATAGCAAATACGATATTAGGCTTAGATGCAATTAAATATAGAAGACTTCCTATCATGCCCTTATACATCTTTTCATAGATATTCTTTCTACTTTCTTCTTTATCAAGTTTTAGAGTGGTACTCATTGGAGTTGGCTTAATCTTACAATTTTCCATTTTAAACCTTTTTAAGAGCTCCCTAGTGTATTTGGCTTGGTTGATGGAGGTTCCATCTTTAGTTTGTTTAACTTGAAGATCTAAGAAATAGTTAAGTTCTTTTATCATGCTCATTTCAAATTCATTTTTCATACATTGGACAAACTCATTAACTAAATCCATGTTAGTAGCACTAAACACAATATCATCTACATATATTTAGACAATTAGTATATGAGCATTGTGTTGCCTAATGAACAATGTTGTGTCAAGTTTCCCTCTAGTGATTTAATTCTTTATCAAGAAGCAACTCAATCTTTCATACCAAGCTCTAGGAACTTGCTTAAGTCTATACAGGGCTTTATTGAGCTTATATACATGTTCTGGAAATTTACTATCCTGAAATTCTAGTGGTTGCTCTACATATACTTTTTCTTTGATATAGCTATTTAAAAAGGCACTTTTAACATCCATTTGATATAGTTTAAAGTCTTTATGTATGGCAAATGCTAAAAGCATCCTAATGGCCCCTAATCTTACAATTGAAGCAAAGGTCTCATTGAAATCAATTCCCTCTTCCTGGTTATAGCCTTTTGCAACTAGATATGCCTCATTTCTTATTACTATTCCGGTTTCATCTAACTTATTTCAAAACACCCATTTAGTTTTAATTATCGATCTATTTTTTGGTTTAGGTACTAAGTTGTGTTCCTCATTTTTTGTAAATTGATTTTGCTTTTCTTTCATAGCTTGAATCCAAAATTCGTGGTTTAAGTTGAGATAAGAACACTATATCACTTAGATTCTTAAGAGAGGCTTTAGTTTGCACCTTATTAGATAGTTCTCCTATTATTTGATCCTTAGGGTAATTTTTTACAAATTTCCATTCTTTAAGTAAGTCTATGTTAAAGTTGTCAATAATTCCATCTTGTCTAAAAGATTCTTTGTCATTTGAAATGGATTGATTCTTATTAAGACCAAGACCGTCCAATTAAGCGCCGATATTATCTATTTCATCATTAGACTCTCTATATGCATATGTATCATCAAATGTAACATGAATTGACTCTTTTATAACAAGGGTTCTTTTGTTATATACTTTTAAGCCTTACTAGCAAGGGAATAACCAAGAAAGATGCATTCATTCGATTTTGAATCAAATTTTCTAAGTTGTTCCTTTCCATTATTAAGAATATAACACTTAGTACCAAATAGATGAAAATATGATATGTTAGGTTTTTTATCTCTCTAAAGCTCATAGGGGGGTTTCTTAAGAATAGGTCTTATAAAAATATGATTTGATATATAATAAGTTGTATTAACAACTTCAGCCCAAAAATACTTACATAGATTATTGTCACATAGCATGATCCTAGCCATTTCAATAAGGGTTCAATTCTTCCTTTCAGCAACTCCATTTTGTTGTGGAGTTCTAGGTGTCGAGGACGCATGTTCCATTATATTCTTATTACAAAAATCTTCCATTTCATGATTTTCAAATTCTCCCCTATGATCACTTCTTATTAAGATAATAGAAAGACCTTTTTCATTTTGGACCTTCTTACTATAATTTAGGAATACATGATATGTTTCATTAATGTTTGCAATAAAGAAAGTCCAAGTGTATCTAGCGAAATCATCAACTATAACTAAGGTAGATCTTTTCCCTCCTAAACTTAAGGTTTGGGTTGGACCAAATAAATCCATGTGTAGTAATTTGAAAGATGACTTGGTTTGTTTGCCATATTAACATTCTTGACATGTTCTATCTTTATCAAAACTAATCTTAGGTAATCCTTTAACAAGATTTTTTTATGTTAGTTTTGATAAGATATCTATATTAGTATGTCCTAACTTCTTATGCGACAACCAACTATCATTGTTTTGAGCGGATAAACAAGTTTCAAGAGAATATGAAAATATATTGAAGTCAATTTTGTAAATGCTTCCTCGTCTATACCCTCAAAATAGATTTGGTTATTATTAATGTTTTCAATAGAACACTTTGATGCATGAAAGATTACTTTATATCTTCTATCACACAATTGATTAATACTAAGTAAATTATGTTTCAAGTTATCTACAAGAACACATGCTTAATAGTAATATTATTATTAATGAAAATGTTACCTTCTCCAATAACATGAGCCTTCTGGTTATCTCTAAAGGTCATACTTCCTCCATCCTTCAAGTCTATAGATGTAAACTTAGATGCATCTCTCGTCATGTGTCTTGAACAACTATTATCTAAGATCCATTTGTTGTTTTGCCTTGAAGGACTCTACAAAATAAATAGTTATTTCTTTGGTACCCACTTTAGTTTGGGTCCTTTGGGATTAGTTGTTATAATGTAAGCTTGTCCCTCAAAGACCCAAACCATTTTGCCTTTGTTATGTAAGGAGAGATTGTGACGTATTACACAAGTATGTGCAATATGACAATATCTTTCATAATAATTACAAGTTTTATTTGATGCCTTAAGAAAGTAGCTTTTGTATGCTTTATGCACATTTTCTTTAATATAATCTATTCCGATTTTGTCTAACTCTTGCCTTTGTGTTCCAAGGATTTTTTCTAAGTTTTTTTTCTCCATCTACAAATTTTTCTGTTGTCTTCCTTGAATCATCTAATTTAGACTATAGGATTGAGTTTTCTATTTCAAGTCGACTTAGCTTGTCAACCATATCATTATCATTTTTTACCTTAAGTTTAAGTTCTTTCATTTCCTTTTCAAAGTTCTCATTAGCTTCCTTCGATTTGCTATTTTCAACTATCAATTCATTGTTTCTAGTACTTAGCTTTTCATTTTCCTTTGCTAATTTCTCAATCTTAATTTTCAAATGTTCATTATCTTCATCTAACACATCTTTTGCATCAACTACTTCATTATATTCACTTTTAATAATATCAAACTCATCATCTACTTCACTCATCATTTGCTTCAATACTTTATTCTTCTTTTTCACTTTTACGAGCTCTTTTAACAACTCATCATACATACTTCTAAGTTTATTAAATGAAGAGTCATGTGAAGGGGAGCATACCTCTTCACTGAGAGCCATGAAACAAGTTTCATTATCGGAGTCGCTAGAATCCCCATCACTCCAAATAGCTATCATAACTTTCTTTCTTGACTCTTTATCGGCCTTCTTGAGTAAGGAATAATATTGTTGAATATGTTTAGGCTTTTGAAAATTGTAGCATTTGATGACTTCTTTCTTTTCCTTTTTGAACTTAGAAGGTGATCCATATCCATCCTTATCTTTTTTAATCATTTTGTTGAATTTCATAAACTGTCTAAACTTTTTTACCAACATTGTTACCTTATCATCATCTTTACTTGAGTTCCCCTTCGTGACTTTTAGAGTAATTGTCTTCTTTCCAGAATCCTCTCCTTATCTTTTCACCATCTCATGTATCTTAAGTGTTCCAAGGAGTTTCTTTTTTGACATTTCATTAAAATTACGTGCTTCCTTGATTGTGGTTCTTTTGGCTTCCCAATCTCTTGACAAAGACTTAAGAATTTTAGAATTTATTTCAAGATTAGTAACTGTCTTTCCAAGAACACTTAAGGGATTAATGATATTGATATACCTATTATGCATCTCATCAATAATTTCATTTAGATCCATCTTAAAAATTTCAAATTGCTCACATAATAAGCTTATTTTTGTATCTCTTACTCTACTAGTTCTTTCATATGTACTTTTTAGTTCATCCTATATTCCTTTAGCACTCTTACATGTACACATCCTATTGAAGTCATTTTCATTTATGGTACAATGCAAAATATTCATAGCAACTTTATTTAGATTAAGCAACTTCTAATCATCATCCAAGTAATCTCTTTTTTCTTTTCCTTTTATCTTAAATGTTGCTCAGTTAACTACATGCTACAATAATCTATTTTTGCTTTTAAGAATATAAATATCCTATATTTCCAATATGTATAGTTGCTACTAGTTAAAAGAGAAAGCTTATTGATTGTTTGTCCTTCTAGAAAGCCTAATGTAATAGATGCCATGATTTTTACTCTAATATGCAATTAAGCAAATGATTAAAGACTAGCTCTGATACTAATCGAGAACACTAAGCTAAACTCAAGAGAGGGAAAAGGGGGGGGGGGGGGGGCGGAGGTGAATTGAGTTTATAAGACAAATTGCAATTCTTTTCAAAATTACCAATTAAATACAATAACAAGAATAATTAAGACAATGATAAAACAATAATAAGTATAGAAACTAAAGGAGATGCGGATAGAGAACTTCAAGTTCGGATATAACGTAGAGTTCAAGCTGCCTCTTAGTCTTTACGGACCATAATGCCTCTAATCGAGGACTTCACACCACTTTATTAATTTCTAAACACAATGCTCAAAGAGTTACACAAGTTTACACAATCATATACAATAATCTCAAGTGTAGTGCTTTTCTCTCTCTTAAGATTGCAAATATAAGAACTCTCAAGCACTACACACTAAGTCTCTTTATTTAGATTGCAAGTAAAGAGTACAAGAGATAAGTAGTAAGTAATAAGGCTAAAGAATGTAAGAGAGTGTCTTTTGATTGTAATAGAATATCGGTTTTTAATTCTCTTTGGTCGGATTATTGAGCATTTATACTAACTTATTGAATTCTTCTCGTTATTACACATTAAATGCTCTAATGGCTATTTAAAACAGGCTTCCTGGCATGCCAATTCCTTACTTTTACCAGCATGAACACCGGTAAGTATATCGACATGTCAGCTTTTCAAGGTTAAAGAGCTTTTCTTTTTGTTATTTAAGGTTTTACACCATCAACTTAGTTTTTACTTGTACCGTCATGCTGGTAGGCTAAGTATAATCTGAAATCACTTTTAACACACAACGAACTAATACACTTTGCAATCCAACTTCAAGATCATTTGATCATCGCTTAAAAGATTAAATATCTTGTAGAGTAAACTAATATATTTAATTATTAAGAAAATTAATCGATCTTATTCAATTAACTCAATATAATTATTTTATGCCTCATTTTAAGGCCTAAAAATTGTTTAAAAATTTCAAAAATTTCAAAAATTAATTTTTGAAAACAGGCTTCATAGCACTGTTCTATATCATCTAAGTAGTCTACACAAAAATTTTGAGCTCAAAACTATACTGCTAAGATCATTTATTTCTAAACCGAAACATGTTTAGTTTTGCATGATTTCTTAAGGACCATATATCACGGGATATATTTTCATCAAAATAATATTTTTCTTAAAAACTACATACTAAAATATTCTAGAATAACAAAATTTATAATTTTCTAAGAATATTTACTATTTTTATTCTTAAAAAATTATTATTCTTAGAAAATTACACAAAATCGGGTTAAAAATTGAACTCATCGGTCTGAGTGGCTTCGACCACCACCGGCCATAGTGGCTTTGTCAGCCGGTCTAGGCGCTGCCACCACCGTATGATGGTGGTGGTCGTTCACTTCCAGGTGCTCGTTTAGTGTTGGTTCCCCTCTAAGGCCCTAATTGCATAGGTTTTTTGTGATTTTTCCTAAAACCCTAATTAACTCTCAATTTCACCTCTCTCTATTTTTCTCACTCTCCAAACCGACCAAATAAGCTTCTGAAATTTTTTTGCTATTTATAAAGCTTTAGGGAAATTATTGTGTATTAATTTGATTAGACAACTACTTTATCTTCTTCCAATTTGCCTTTCGTGTTGTTCTAATTTAATTGGCTTATTTCTTTCTTATTTTCCCCAGTTGCCACAACCCAAATTTGGATCATTCCTTATTTTTTCTGATTTTTCTTTAATTATTTAGTATTATTTTAACACATTTCACGTATTTTTACCTACATGTAATAAATATTATTTATGTTATTTTATGATTTTTAGTATGCATATAATTTATTTCTAGTGATTCGTTAGTTATCAGAATACATTTTATGCATTTTCAATAAATAACGAGTTATATACATAAAATTTAAAAATTTTATATTCTGTTATTTTATTACTTATTTTCTTAAATTCGAACTTACAGAATCATTTTTATTAATATTTCTAACTTTACTTTATAATTTAGGTTAGATCGGATTTTTCAGCCAATTGGAACCTTAAGTGATTGGTTGTAGGGTTTATAGTTCTCATCAAAATCAATTAGTGAACCTTTAGTTTTACAAAAACTAATATTCTCCTATAATCTAAAGACATTTTCTTATATTCATTGGCCTTATTACTTACAATTTATCTCTTATTCATTACAAAACTTAAACAGAAAAAGCACTACACTTGTGTAATCATTGTGTGTAATTGTAATTGAGGTGACTTGCGCAACTCTTGAAACATTAAATTGTGAGATTAATAAAGTGCTATAAGGTTTTTGATGTGAGGCAATTGTGGGTCCATAAAAAGTAGAAGGCTATTCGAACTCCATGTTACATCTGAACTTGATTTGTCTATCCCTTTCTCTTTTATTTGTCTACAATTCTTATTGATTATTATATCTTGCTCATCTTATTTACTACTTAGATTGCATTCGTGATTAAAAAATCGATAAAAGATAAGAAATTGTTATAATGCTCAATTCAACCCCACTTTTGAGTATTAGCTTAGCATTCTTCACTACTTAACCCCATAGTATCTTCTCAAATCGAGACCTAAAATTTCTGAGTTTCTTTAGGAAGATGTTATGGAAGAGGATTGGTACGAAGCTGATGTTTGGTATGTTTTGCCACCACCAGACAAACAACCAAACTAAGGTCGTTAACTGCACTGTAGCACCTTACTTAGACCTACGGCTAGTAAGATCCATAATGATTGGGATTTATATTTACCTATTGTTAAGTTTGCTTACAACAGTTCAATAAATAGTACAATTAGTAAGTCTCCATTTGAGGTTGTGTGTTGATGCAATCTGACCTTACCAATGGATATGCTATCTGCCCCAACTTCAAAGGAGGAGAGTTTAAGTGGTAGTGATAGAGTATTGAAGATTGGGAAGCTGCATCAAAGGATTTCCAAGCATCTTGCCTAGACCGTTGCCAAACAACAAAGTAAGGAAACCAAGGAAAGAAGGTTGTGAGCTTCAAGTCGGGAGACTTAGTGTAGATTCACTCGTATGAAGACCAATTTCCTAATTGTAGAACTAGCAAGTTGTCTTTCAAGGAGACGATCTATTCAAGATCCTTCGGAAGATTAACAACAATACCCGCGAGCTCGAACTACCTGATTGTTGTAACATTTCTCCGACCGTCAACATCAATGACCTCACTCCTTATATTCCAAAGGAAGAATGGCTTGAAAACCCACTTGATTTAAAGGTAAATCATCAACACCCTTGAGGAGATGGTAGAAATTTGACCTCGTGTCCAATCACTAAAGCTAGCATATGCGGACTTCAAAACCTCACACAAAGGATCCTGTCCAACCAACTAATCAAAGGACGAAACGACCCCTGTGCAATCCTACGAGCTGTATCACCTATTGAGCTGGGACACCCTTTTGGCAATCACGTGGGTCAAGAAGGAATTTGGGCCAACTTGGAGTTGCTTACTAGACAATCTCCAAGGATACACGAGTCGCATTAGTCGACCTGGTCAAGAGTCTAACAGGATCCCATCCTGCCTACTTGATCTTTCTTGCTGACTAGACAAGTCAACCAGTTCTACACCAGATCCACCTACTCCCCGTCGCATCCAAGGATAATATATTATCCACTCTTTTGACTCTCACAAAAACACGATACCTTCAAGTAGATAGTGCACCTGCATCGAGTGTCTTAAATAATAGCAAATAATTATATAAATAATTCAGCAGAGAAAAACAGAAATTTAAATTAAAGTTTTGCTAGTTAGATAGAGAAAAAAGCGGAAAATAACAACGAACGTGAACTTAGGGGAATAAGACGGAAAGTATAGAAGATACTGTTGTGTCATGTTTTATATTAAAGTATATAATTATCTAATATATGGACATTTGTATAACTTTAGGAAGGAACAATTTTACCTACTAACATAAAAGCAGGAAGATCCCTTTGGTTCTGGCTCTGTACAACGATAGATAATACATAAGTTGAGATTGGGATAGGCCGGGTGAACTTACTAAATGAAAACATGAAAGTTTTATCCTTGCATGCATATACGAAGGCTCTAATAGGGACCGTGCTACAAACAAGCTCTATTTATCTTATTTTTCTAATTTATTAATAAACAATGTTCTTTATTGCCATAAGAATTTACATGAAAGTACATATTAATTATTTATTTACATGTGTAAGGCGTACATTATATTATATACATAACAGTTTATCCGTAACCCAAACACTAACCATTTCTCGTCGGAAATTCTTGAAAAGTAGTGAATCTCATTAGACATTATCCAACACTTTAAAATTTCAATAAATTTCAAACTGTTACACTAAAAGTATATTAATGATTAAAGTTTTATCACTTTTTATTTAAGTAGGATCATACACTTATTAATTGAAAAATATAAATACGGATTGTGAACCATGAGAAATAAAGTAAATTGGATAAGCGAATGTTCAACAACATATAAGGTATGAGGGAAAAGAAAAATAATAATGTTAAAATTAAAAAGAAAAAGTCTCAAAAATAGGATTGTTGGGAAATCCCAACAATATAGCACTTAAATTGAACTAAAATCACCACTTTAAAAGGTGAAGTGATTTTAGCCTCCTTGTATAAAATTGCCTCCTCAATCCTGCTGCATCGCATTTAAGGAATGCTTTGTGAATTCAGCTTGTTCGCTTTCTCAATTTAATGTGGCGGACGCAACTACAAACCAAATGGAATGGGCGGAGGAGACAAGGAAGAAGGATCGCTCGTCAGTGGTATGAAGGATCCGACAAAGTTTAATGAAATGGAATTGAGCTAAACAATCCAAAAATCAGAGCGAAGCAAGACGAAACCCTAACGGAAAATTATTCGAAGTGATCTCGGTGATCTATAGGAGGGATAAGAAAGTCGACACCTTCGGTCAGTGACCCGATGTTGGGAAGAGTATAGTTTGATGGTGAGTTACCTTGGCGAATTACTCTTAACTCGTTTCAATGATAACGGCTTGTGAAGACTTTAAAAAGCAATTTTGTCCCTAGGAGCTGAAATCCGATTCTAAGTGCTGTATTATTAAAAATATTTTTCCAACAACCCTATTTTCAGCAATTTCTTTTATATTATTATTTTCCTTTTCCGAAGGTATCACGTTTAGTAACTTTCCAAAGAAACGCACAGAATTCATATCAACATTATCCTCCTTTTGAAAATAGTCATTCAATGGACAAAGCTTTTGGCGGGGAAAAAAAAAAAAAGAAAAAGTAGCCACTTCACACCTAACCTACAGAAAGAGGTATATTAAAAGTTACCAACATGGAAAGTGAGCAAAAGCTGCTTAACCATTAACCATGATGAACTGAACCCACACCAGGATAACACAAGACAAAGCAATTTTAATAAAGAATCAAATCAAAGTGGAACATAGAAGTACTAAACTGAGTAGTACATTCCCAAGCAATAGTACAACTACGACCCAAAATTGTTGGACTAACCTAAAGCTACTTCCATTGGTTTGTAAGGAGCAGCATTATGCCTGTGTAATCGGTATATAACAAAAATAGAAAGACATAAAGATATTACAGCAAATAACAGGGCAAAGGCGCCGGCAGCATCCCATGAACTTCCTGATGCAGGCTTTGTTAATGATGTTGGGCCAGATGATATGCCCAGAGACACCCAGTCACAGTTGATGGAGAAGTGCCCGGATTTGTGCCAGGGATTCCCATCTACAGGGTACCAAAATGCAGCAGACATCTTGCTTGTTCCTCCAATTGTGAACTGGATATCCTGCATTGTCAGGTATGGTTACTCGAAACGATTCATTCTTGATAACATATCTTGAGACAACATAGGACACAACACAGAGGACTAATAACCTGCATACACATGCTTAAGAAAATGCAAGGATACACAAAGATGCACTGAACTGCTTTGTTCATACATAAACAGAGAATTATAAAGAATGGTTTGGCATTCTCTGCTTGTCATTTTATATAGGTGGCCCATTTGGAAAAGGAAAAACCCAAATAGAGAAGACAACTCTGTACTTCAAAGATGACTAAGCAAAACCATATACTTCCACGATAGAAAGCCCGCTGGATTTAGGTATTGTTGTGGTGCAGGGTTTACACATTATCATGATTAAAAAGTTCGCAAACTGTCCAGCCTAGTAGTCAAGGCATGGACAATCAATATAAAATCACAATCTCTCAAGGTTAGCGCATCCAGCCTGCTAGCAATTTTCTCTCATCCAATAGTTCTAGGAGGGGACACATCACAGCTAAATGAAAAATATGAACAGAAAAAAGAAGGCTCCTACAAAGCAAACAATATGATTTTGGTTGAAAATCTCTGGCAAAAAAGAAAAAAGAAAGAAAAACAGAGAATTGAAAATCAACCTGTTGGATACGATCCAGCGTTCTCAAAGGCCTGGAAAACTCAAAGTAATAGGTTCCCTTCTGGCCATTTGACCCATACGGACTATCATCCTCCACAAAACCTGGTAAGTACAAATATATTATCAAGAAAATTATAGCTAAAAATGATATTCACATGCATATCATTTGTACAGAGACTTCAGGTAGGTAAAGTTAAAATTATCATGATGAGTTACCTGAATGAACAGAGAAGCTGCTGTGCCACCAAGCTCCCTTCCAGTTATTCTGTGCAGTGGAGTCATTTCCTGCAATTCGACAGACCAAGGAACATCAGGATAGAAGACAACACGCAATATCAAGATTGAAAGAATAGTAATATATGGTAGTTAATCTTCCACACACACACAAACTTCCAGTAAATAAACAGCCAAATGATTTAATCTCTTGAAAGATCCCTATAGTGTCTTGACAGGATATCATATGGTCAATCAATAAGCAACTACCAGACAAAGGTAAGCCCACAAAGATAAAAAGCAAAGATACCTTAAATTGGAAAATGTACGCTAAACAAGTTCATGCAACAAATTAATGTTAGATTTACAATACCACTTAGCTTTACATTGATTGCAAGTAAGTTGCTTATCTCTAAGTCCTCCATGAATCAAGTAAGTTGCTTTATCTACCTGTTACTGCTGCGTTCTCTTTTCCATCTTGCCACATCCTGATGATATGCAGGGGCAATCCCACCCAACTGTCCTAATAACCACTCCTTGATGATCTTTGCAAGCGCCCAAAGCATGTAGGTATCAAACCTAGATTACATCCATGATTCTCCAAGTAATTGATTAATTCTCATGTTTGCTTTTCTTGCTTGATACTATTTTGCCCTACTTTCATCTTGCTACATCCTGATGATATCCTCAAATAACCCCAGATAGCTGTCCTCATAACCTTACCTCCTTGTTAGCATGTGCATTTCGTTTAAGAGCCTGGTGCATTATTTAGCAGTGTAATTCTATAAATGAGGGTATCAATAGAGCAAGGGTGCCCATCCCATCACCATCTACCTTTTTTAGTAAAAGTCCACACCCCCACCCCCCTAGTCTCTCCCCTTCTCCCGAAGGAATACACAACATGCGTCTGGGGGGAGCAAATGCGTTCTGAAAGATTACCCCACCTTTTTTCTCATTTTCTTATTAACCAGAATTCGCTGTCAGCATCTGCGAATTCTCATTCCACAGAATGTAACCCAAGACAGAATTGTTATTATTGTGGCCATACAAGCCACCTTCAGAAAGTCTTTTCATGCAAGAATTTATCAAATCTATAAAGGAACATTACATTCATATTGTGTAGCTTCTAAACTTTGCAATAGTTTTTGCAGTGGAGGGAGGAGGAGAAGACGGTGATGCCATGGAACAAAAAGCACCGAGAGTGCAGTGAATGTGTTCTGTAAGAGCCATGACAAGCTCATGCCTTCACTTTCTTTGAGAGTCCAATAATACTTATCGTTCTTAGCAGCAGATCCTTCAGGCCTTCAATGACAAGCCTTTTTAAGTAATATATCATCTCTTTTACCTCAAAGAACAGAGGATCAAGGAAAAAGATGAATGTATCATGTTACTTTATTTATTATCTTGTTTTTTCTATTGACAGAAGTTCATAGCCATAATTGACCAGCCAATGAACGATTTACAAAGCCAACCAGCTTAGTCCAGCTTATATCTCAAGAAGACTAATAATTGCCTACCTATATATTCATATCTAGCAAAATCGCCTATTTCATTCCCCAGAAGTGTAGCAAGTTCTGACTAGAGAGAGAGAATGCTCTATCCACTCTAAAAGCCCTCACTTAAACCACCCTAAGAAACAAGCTTTCTTTCTCCAGTTTTGTTGCTGACCATTGTTGTGGCCATTGATGAGAGAGGCGCACCCTGCAGGCAACCAAGGGTGAATGACCTGTTCCACCTTGAGGAGGAAACATTTCCCAAGGAATTCATTCAAAAACAAGTTGGGTCTAGCAAAGGTGTGGAGCCCATGAGTAAATTCGCTTTCTCTACCTTGGTGGTAGAAAAGACAAATCTACCTTTTCATCTTCTGGTCCCGATGCTACAAACCAAGATGAATGTGGCAGTCATGAGCCTTGTGCTCCGGCATCTGGTCAACCATTTGTATTTTCCAAGTTGGGCATAATACCTTCTGCAAGTAGTGCTGCTGAAAAACTAGAAAAAGGCACCCAAAACATCCTCTTTTTGGTAATACTACTTTGGAGAAGTTGAATGTGTTTTCATAAAAAGTTGAGCAGTTAAAGCACTGTGCTCCACCTCCTTTTGAACCTAAATCTGTTACTAATGCCTGTACTTCTCCCACTTCCACCAAACTGGCAATGGATTTTCAGCTCAATTTCCTCATGCCAGTAGCAAGGGGACCCACAGCCAGAGTTCCTTCCTCCTTTCATAGCTGACAGAGGTGCAAACTTTGGGAATCCACCCTAGTTGGCTACTTTCTTTGCCATAACATTCTTTTTGCTCTAGTTCAAAAAACAGCTCTAAGGTTGTGGAAAAATTATCGGATCCTGGATGTCTTGGAGGAACGCTTCTTCTATTTTAGGTTTTCAACAAGCTTAAAACTGGACATAATCTTGGCCAAACCTTAGTATTTTGCTCAGAGATTTCTTGTGCTTCAAAAGTGGGCAGCTTGATACATCTCTTGCCAAACCTCAGCCCTTAGTCATTACCAGCTTGGGTGGTAGTCTTCCATGTTCCTTGTGAGTTCCTTGATGCCAATAAAGTAAGTTATATAGCAATGTGGTGGGTTTCCAGCGCAAGCTGACTCTTTAACAACTTCTAGAGAGAGAGCTCACAATTGATTCACATGAGAAGCTTGTAACACAAGTTGAAGCGGAGAAGGGAGCTGGTTTGACCACTGTAGTTTTAGTAGACTACCAATGGCTCCATCCTACATGCCCTAAACGTAAGGTTCTTAGACATGTTTATCATGGCCAAGGCACATTTTCTTCAAGGAAGGTTGTTAGTGAAGGTTGGGCCATAACAAAAAAGGAAAAATAACTACAATTGAAGGCTTTATCCAGATGAATCTATAGTTACTACGAATTATAATTGTTATAGGTTAGAATATAGAAAGTATCAAATAATTATTCTATATATTTATTTACTTTCCCATTTTAGATTTTCTAGTCTTGTATATGTATACATGTATTATATTGCTCAAAGAGATGAAATAAAGTATTCTATTATTCTCACAAACAATATGGTATCAAAACAAGATATAGTGTAAAAAAAAAAAATTCGTATTGCATAGTTAAACTCTAGATTTTCTAGTTAATTCAGTTAGAGCTCTCCTCTAGAGTTGGATTCTTTTCTCATCATCACCTTGAAAGGGAAGAACACACCAGGTTCAATTGGCCACCAGATTCCAGCGATCGTTTGACCAGCACGTGTGAGGATCTAGTTGCGCATCTATTCATGCATTGCGACCATCCAATCAATGTACATCTTCTCTCTTGCAATCCATACATTATTTAAGGGAGTTAAGGTTTCTTGTCATCTTTATCAAGTGGTTTGTTCATCAACAACGGTTGATTTGGGTATTTTTGGTGGTATTTCTTTTTTTATCTAGGTTGTTGCATTAGTTTGAATCAAGTTTTTTTGTACGTACTTTATTTTCTTGATCTAGGCATGTCACCTCATTATTGTTAAAATTATTTTATTACTGTTTGGTTTATTTGGCTAGTGTAATTCTTGGGTTGACATTAGATTTTTGTTTTTATTGTGATATTTCTTGACTTAGTTATCATGGGTAGAGCAAAATCTGAAGTTGTATCCGATGTGGCTCTTGTAATGTCAAAGATTACGAAACATAAACTTAATGAATCTAATTACTTGGATTAGAGTAAAACTATTAGGCTTTACTTACGAGGTATTGATAAGGATGATCATTCGATTAAGGATCCACCTAGAGATGATTTAAGGTAGAAATGGTTGAGGGAAGATGCTCGATTATTCTTGCAAATAAGAAATTCCATTGATAATGAGGTAATTGGTTTAATCAATCATTGTGAATATGTTAAGGAATTGATGGAGCATTTCGATTTCTTATATTCTAAGAAAGGGAATGCTTTTCGCATTTATGAAGCATGCAAGGTTTTTTTATCATACGAAGAAACAGGATAGGTTATTCATGAGCTACTTCATGGATTTCAAGAAAACTTATGAAAAGCTCAACATGTTATTGCCTTTTAGTCCTGACGTAAAGGTTTAGCAAGCTTAGAGAGAACAAATGGCTATTATGAGTTTTTTAGCCAAACTTCCTTCTGAGATTTTGAAACGGTTAAGTTACACAATCCCTCTGATTCTAAAATCTCTTCCTTGTGAGATACATTTAGTTGAATACTTTGTATAAAGAACTCCCAATCTGTTTAGTCGAGTAGTGCTTTTGTGAGTTAGTATAGTGACTTTTGAGATTGGAAAATAGCAATATAAAAGTAATGGTATACGAGTTGATACTCAGGAACAGAATTCTGAAGTATTTGTATGCTATTATTATCATAAGTTAGGACACATGAAGCGTAATTGTAGAAAATTACAAACCAAAAATCATGGAATTCGATTAGGGCATCAGCACATATTGCCTCCTCTAATGATGCATCTGAAAAATCCATTATAATATCCGTAAATGAATATGCCCAATTCTCCAAGTATCAAGAATTACTAAAGTCTATATCCTCTCTAGTATTGTTAAGTCAAGTAAACCTAACATGTGTGATGTTTCTTCATCTTCTAAATGGGTCATCGATTTTGGTGCTACAAATCATATCACAAGTAATTTTAGTCTATTTTCAACTTGTCAATCACATTAATCTTCTTCTCCTGTTACATTAGCTAATGGGTCAAAATCTCATATTCTTGGATCTGGCACTATTAACCCACTCCTCTAATTCATTTTGTCATTTGTGACTTATCCTTTAATTTAATGTCTGTTAGCAAACTTACTTGTATACTTAATTGCTATATCTCATTTTTTCTTAACCAATGTTTGTTTTATAATCTCATGACGAAGCAAATTATTGGTAAAAGATATGACTTTAGGGGTCTCCATATCCTTGACACAAAGGTGCCAAAGTTTATTGCTTGCCCTGGAGTTGTTTTCCCCTTTAAAGTACATTGTTGACTGTGTCATCCGTCTTTTCCATTGTTAAAGGAAATGTGTCTTATCAGTATGCTAAACATCTTTGTGTTAGTTTAAGTCCTTAAGTCAATAAGTGAGCACATGCTTTTTTTGAGTTAGTTTATTCTAATGTATGAGGTGCTTGTCTAATTATCTCTAAATATGAATTCAAATATTTTGTTACTTTTGTTAATGATTCCTCTCACATGACTTAGTTGTATTTAATGAAAAGTCAATTCGAGTTGTTCTCTCTTTTTTATGCTTTTTATGCTAAGGTTAAAGCTCGGTACAAATATTGTGAAGTGATAATGCTAAAGAGTATTTATTTGAATCCTTTCAATTTTATATGATTAAAAATGACATTATTTACCATACCTTTTATGTCAATACACCATCCCAAAATGGGATTGCTAAGAGAAAGAATATACATTTGCTTGAGACTACTAGAGCATTTGTTTCAAATGTATATTACTAAACACTTTTAGACTGATGTGGTGTCTACAGTTTATTTTCTAATTAACCAAATGCCTTCATCCGTTCTTAATGGTAGGACCTTGATACATGCCCGAGGGTTCATGAGAATGTAACTCACGTGTATCGACAACGGTCACAACTTGATTGAAATGATTAATTATATTTTACGTATCTTTTGCTATAGAGACAGTTCTCATTTGTTCTATAGGAGCTATTTTAGTTAGTAACCTGAGGTATTTTTAAAATACATCTATTAATACTATCTCTTGTAATAGGGGAGCTACAGTTATATAGGAAAGTGTTAGTTATTTAGGGGAGGAGAGATATTTGGGTAAGAAACAAACCCTAGTAGAGCTGGGAGAATTCCTCCTTGACTGGTGGAAGTGTCCTTCCAATTCTTTGTTATCTTAAAAAATATTGCAGAATTATTTTTCAAGGCCCTAGCTTATCAATTGGTATCGTCTGTGGTTCCTTCCCTATCACAATCATGACGTGAATGGAGTCATGCATTGACATAATGAAGCAATTGATTAAGGAGTTGATTACTAAATGCAATCGATGAAGCATCTACGGTCGATGAAGTTTTCCTCATCTAATGTGGGAAATGTTGGTTTGAGAGATTATGGTTCGATTTGCAACACGTGATGCTTGCAATGTGTTTGCTCCGTTGACACTACTCAAATAGACATTGACTATAGATTTTTATGTCAATGAATTTGATGCTTTATCTACTCAAGTTCCTCCAATGTCGGAAGAACAAGATTTAGGCTATTTTCTTGGCGATTTACATGAGGAGCTACGGCTACACATTCAAACTTTCAAGCCTCGTTCTATCGTGCATGCAATTGAATTTGCCTTTGACATAGAACGGGAGTTCCTCAATGGAATCTGTTTTACTCAATGGGATCGACCTTCGGATCTTCCTTCTTCCAATAGAACAAATGTGGTTTCTTCTCGACATTCGGTATATACTCCTTCATGTTCTGCGATTGTCCAGGTTCGACCTTCTATTTCCACTTTGCCACATTCTTTTGCACATATGAAACCTCCTTATAGACCTTCGATGAGTAATGTTGTTGATACTAAACTTACTAGAAGCCATCGTCAGCTATCATATGCAGAATTTATGGAAAAAAAGAACAAAGGTTTATATTTTCAATGTGATAAGCCATATTTTCCTTCTCATAAGTGTGTTAGTAAATTCTTACGTGTAACAATTCTTAAGGGCGAACCTGATCTCATTGAGCTTGATGATCCGCCTGATTCGGCTACTCCACCTATTGATTCTATCATGGATTTATCATTGTTAGCTTTGCGTGGTTTTACTAGTCCTCATTCTCTGAAATTTCGTGGCATGTGTTCTTTTTTAGTGACAATTCTGGTTAATAGTGGTGCCTCTCAAAATTTTGTGTCTCGCCAATTGGTTGACAAGTTGTGTTTATGTGTTACTCCTATTGGTTTCTTTCGTGTTTGTGGTCGATGATAATTCCATCTTGTCTTCAGGCAGTTGTCGTTCACTTTCTTTGATGATTGATAATTTTGAGATTAGTGTTGATTGTTTTGTTCTTGATTTGGGTGACATTGGTGTTATATTGGGAGTGGCTTGGTTGGAAACATTGAGGGAGATTACAATCAATTGGTCTACTTTAGTCATGAAGATTCCTTTTAAGGATGGTTGCAAGGTTTTATATAGGGATCCTTCTCTTGTAAAGGCTCTGGTTCATTCTAAGGCTTTGTTTTGTTTGAAAGATGTAGAGTTTATGCGTGCTTTGTGGCCTTTCCAATTGTATTATGTTTCTATTCTTGAGCATACCTATTTAGATACTAACATAAAAGCACTTTTAGATGAATTTTCTATGGTTTTTTTATAGTTTGCTAGTTTACCTTCATCTCGGCTGATAAATCATCATATTATTTTGAAAGAGGGCTATGAACCTATTAATGTGAAACCCTATCGTTATGGTCATGTTCAAAAGGATGAAATGGAGCGGTTGGTTACTAATATGCTGCAGGTTGGTATTATTCAACCTAGTTCCAACCCTTTTTCTAGGTTAGTAATTTTAGTTAAGAAAAAATATGGGTCTTAGCGTTTTTGTGTGGATTATCGTGCTTTAAATGCCGCTACGATTCCTGATCATTTTCCTATCCTTGTGATTAAGGAGTTGTTAGATGAGTTACATGGTGCTTGTATATTTTTTAAGATTAACCTTAAATCTGAATATCATCAAATTAGGGTTCATTTAGATGATATTTGTAAGACTACTTTCCAAACTCATCACGGCCATTATGAATTTCTTGTTATGTCATTTGGTCTTTCAAACGCTTCAACTACATTTCAAGCTACTATGAATGATTTATTTCAGCCGTTCTTACGCCGATTTGTGTTGGTCTTTTTTGATGATATCTTCATTTATAGTAAGGATTTGGATTCTCATTTACCAAATTTGAGCTTGGCGCTGGTTCTGTTATGTGACAATGTGTTTGTAGCCAATTAGAAGAAATGCGTTTTTGCTACTTCTTCCATTGAATATTTGGGTCATGTTATTTCTCTTAATGGTGTTCATATGGATCCTTCTAAAGTTGCAGAAGGCCTTCATGGTTTCTTGGGTCTTTCGGGGTATTGCTACAAGTTTATTAGAAATTATGGTCAAACTACTCGGCCCTTGACTAACCTCCTTAAAAAGGATCATTTTTTTTTTTTATTTGATGAGGCTTTGTTACCCTTTCATTAGTTGCAGCAAGCGTTAACTAGTGCTCCAGTCCTTACTTTACTTGATTTTCATAAACAATTTGTCATTGAATGTGATGCTTCGGGTTATGGCCTTAGGGCGGTTTTAATGCAAGGAGATAAACCTATTGCTTTCTATAGTAAAGTCTTAGTGGATAAAACTTTTTCTAAATACGCTTATGAAAAAGAGTTAATGGCTTTAGTCATGGCTATTCATCATTGGCAACCATATTTGTTAGGTTGAAAATTCTTGATTAAAACTGATCATAAGGGTTTACGTTATTTGCTTAATCAGCACATTGCCACTTCGGATCAATAACATTGGTTATCGAAACTCCTTGGTTATGATTTTGATATTGTTTATAAGAGTGGAGTTACTAACAAAGCTACTGGCACTCTCTCTTGCAGAGATGAGAATGTTTTCATGTTTGACTATAAGGGTATTTCAGGTCCTTTATGGATTAATTTGCAAGACATCACATTTGTGGCCCAAGTTGATGATGTTTTAAGCAAAAAATTTAACCTGTTACAGGAGGGTCAAGAGGCTGGTAAAAGTTTTCGTTTAGTCAATAATGTGTTGTATTACAAGGGACGTTTGGTGCTTCCTGCTAAATCCAAATGGGTTTATCCTTTTCTTCATGAATTTCATTCTACGCCTTTTGGGGGCCATGTTGATGTGCTTAAAGCTTATCGACGTCTAGCTACCAATCTTTTTTGGATAGGTATGAAAAAGGGTGTTCTTGAATTTGTCGCTTCTTGTGCTGTTTGTCAGCATAATAAGGCTCTAAACATGGCGCCTGCTGGATTGTTGTGTCATCTTCCTATTCTTTTTAGTGTATGGGAGGATATTTCTATGGATTTTATATCCAGATTATCTAAGTTTTAGGGCTTTGATGTTATATTAGTTGTTGTTGATAGGCTCTGCAAATATGGCCATGTCCTTCTCCTTCAACATCCTTATATAGCACAAGTGGTTGCTGATCTTTTTACGAAGGAAGTGGTGCATCTTCATGATATTCCCTATATGATTGTGAGTGATTGGGATTCTCTATTCTTGAGTTTTGGTGTTTTTATTTCATTTACAGGGTATGCGATTGCATTTTAGCACAGCATAACATCCTAAAATGGATAGTTAAACGGAAGTACTCAATTGATGTTTAGAATGTTATCTTCAGTGTTTTACTTTCGCCAAGTTGTCTCTACACTATTTTAGACCTTATCAGGTTGTCAAACGTGTAGGATTCGTCGCCTATCACTTGAAGTTACCTTCACATGCAAGGGTTCATCTAGATGTGTCCTTATTAAAGCCTTCTTGCGGCTCTTTTGTATCTTCTATTGATCTTCCTTCTAATCCTTGCTCTAATACCTTAGTGGGATCTCATCAACTTGCTTGTGTTTTGGATCGTCGTCTTTTTCATTAGAATTGTTGGGATATTCCTCAATTTTTTGTGCAATGGCAAGGTTGCTCCCCTTCCAAAGCTACTTAGATGGATGTTAATGCTTTTCTTCTCTAATTTCCTACTTTCCACCTTAGGGACAAGATTTTTCCTAAGGGGGAGGCAATTGATACATGCCCGAGGGTTCATGAGAATGTAACTCATGTATACTGAGACGGTCACGACTTGATTGAAACAATTAGCTATATTTTACGTGTTTTACTACTATGGAGACTATTCTCATTTGTTTTATAGAAGCTATTATAGTTAATAACCTGAGGCATTTTATGAATATGCCTATTAATACTATCTCTTGTAATGTGGGAGCTACAGTTATATAAATAGGAGAGTGTTAGTCAGTTAGGGGAGGAGAGATATTTAGGTAAGAAACAAACCCTAGCAGAGTAGGGAGAATTCCTTCTCGATTGGTGGAAGTGTCATTCTCATTCTTTATTAGCTCAATAATATTGCAGAATTATTTTTCAAGGCCCTAGCTTATCAGAGCCTTATCATAAACTTTTTCCCAATAGATCTTTGTTTTCTATTGAACCAAAAATATTTTATTGTACTTATTTTGCTTGAGATGTTCACCCTTACGTCACCAAACTTGATTTGAAATAATCGAAATGTGTTTTTCTTAGATATTCTCATGCTCAAAAGGGATATAGATACCATTGTCTTAATCTTGATAGATATTTTGCATCAATTGATGTCACTTTCCTTAAGGATACACCTTTCTCTCCATCTTTCACTTATCTAAGTCGAGGGGAGAATGATGACTTGCTAACTTATACCATCACATCTTCTATTTCTATACCTAAACCTCCTCTTCAAGTTTATTCTTGTGGACAATGCACCTTTGCTCTAACTCTTGATGTATGTCCTAAATCAGCTTCTTTGTCATCAGATTTGGCTTCAAACAATGATCTAGATCTTCCCATTGCCCTTCGCAAAAGTAAGCATTAATGTACATATCTTATCTCTTCTTTTGCACCCTATGATCACTTTTCAGTTTCTTCTTGTTCTTTTATAGCATCTCTTGACCCTATATCTATTCCTATTCATGAAGCATTAGCCCATCTTGGGTGGTGTAATACAATGATAGAGAAGATGAATGCTTTAGAGGAACACAGTACTTGGGATTTGATAAATTTACTTGCAAGAAAGAAAGCTATTACATGTAAATGGGTTTTTGCAATCAAGGTAAACCCTGATGGGTCCACTGCTCAATTGAAAGCCCGTTTTGTTGCTAAAAAGTATGCTCAGACTTACGGAGTATATTATTTTAATACGTTTTCTTTTATTGTTGAGTTAACATTTGTCAGATTATTTATTTCTATAGCAGCTGTTCATAATTAGCCTTTGTATCAATTAAATATCAAGAATGCCTTTTTGCAAGGCAATCTTCAAGAAGTTTACATGGAGCAACCTCTAGGATTTATTGCTTAGGGAGAGTTTGGAAGAGTTTATCATCTTCATAAATCTTTGCATGGCTTAAAGTAAAGCCCTCGAGCTTGGTTTAGAAAGTTTAGTCAAGCAATTGAGAGATTCAGAATGCAGAAAAGCAAATCTGATCATTCTATCTTTTACAAACAGTTTGAGATTGGTATTATTTTACTAGTAGTATACGTGGATGATATTGTTATTATTAGCAATGATACTACAGGTATTTCAACTTTTAAATCCTTTCATTAAAGTCAATTTCAAACAAAAGATTTAGGAACATTAAAATGCTTTTTAGGTGTTATGGTAATGAGAAGTAAGAGAGGAATATTTCTTTGTCGAAGGAAATATGTATTTGACTTATCATCCGAGATGTGAAAATTATGGGCTAAATTGTGTATTCCAATGATTCCTAATTTGCAACTCATGAAAGAAGGTGAGTTGTTTGAGTATCTTAAGAGATATAAGAGATTCATTAGGAAGTTAAATTATCTTATAGTTACTCATCCAGATATTGCATATTCAATAAGAGTTGTGAGTCAATATGCGTCTTCTCCAACAATCGATTATTGAGCAACTATACAACAAATCTTATGCTAGTTAAAAGGAGCTCTAGGATAAGGTACTCAATATAAGAATCATGATCATACTAACATTGAGTATTTTTCAGATACTAATTAAGTAGAATCTAAGGAAGACAGGAGATCTACTTCTTGATATTATGTTTTTGTTGGAGGAAATCTAATTTCATAGAAAAGTAATAAGCAAAATGTTGTATTACAATCAAGTGTTGAATTGAAGTATAGAGCTATGGTACAATCAATATGTGAAGTAAGCCTAAAAACCTCATTACCTACAAAATTGTAGTACGATAACTAGGACACTCTTCACATTACATCGATCCTATATTCCATGAATGAATGAAACACATTGACATAGATTGCTATTTTGTTCATGAAAAAATTTAGTAAGGATTAATTTCCATACGATTTGTAAAGACTAGAAAATAATTGGGAGATCTCTTTACAAAGGCTTTAAATGAGGCTTGAGTTGATTATCTTTGTAATAAGCTAGGCATGATTAATATTTACGTTCCAGCTTAAGGGAGAGTATTATATGTTGTAATATAAAAAGTATCAAATAGTTATTCTACGTATTTATTTACTTTCTTATTTTAGATTATCTAAACTTATATATATACATGTATCATATTGCTCAAAGAGATATGAAATAAAATATTCTATTATCCTCACAAACAATAATAATAACAAAATTATGTTAGTAAGGAAGTAGTATCGCCTTTGAAAGTTGGTAAAGTGGCACAAGCACCTTTCATACCCTATAGAAGAAGGTGAAGTTCAGACACCAATGCTTCCTTCGGGAAAATCTGGTTGACTATTGATCATCCAATTGACCTGTTTTGAGCACAAAGAGAGAGATAGGAACCATAAGTTCCAATAGTAAAGCTTACTCCTTTACGACCTGATTTTTGTGTAAGGGGTAGGTGTAACAGACCATCTGGTAGTAGTTCCTCCTCTGGCAATGGGAGAAACTCCTCTAGTGAGAAGAGGAAGAAGAAAGGATTCTTTAAAAGGAAGAAGCACTTCACTTGAAGCCTTTTGCATACTTCTCTTTTTGTGTGCCATCCATGAATTTTGTGGCCTAAAATGTTTGAGGTCTTAGTGACCCAATTAAGAGTGCCAATGTGAGAAAAAATTTATATTGAAAATGGGATTTCCCTAGCACGTTTGATGAAAACTAGAGTTAAACCACTCAAATGCATCTTCTATTAAAGAATAATCCACTCACTTTGGGATTTTGTTGTTAAATCCTGTGCTAAGAAAAGAATTTGGTTGGGTTGGGACCTTAGAGTGTGAAATATACCAATTCTTAAAGAACGCTCCCAGTTCCTACACTATTTTGTTTGAGTATACGCTTAAATGCTGGCTTCTATGCTTCTTTTGTCTATGCTACTAATACTGAATTCGAGCATCTTGTGCTATGGGAAAATTTTATTACTGGCCTCTCCCCTCTCGTAGCAACTATATATTGTCCTTGGGGATTTTAATATCACTATGTCAATTCTTGGAAGGTTGGGAGGCAATAAAAAATTGTCTTCTGCAATTACTGACTTAAGTTCTTTTTGGATGAAGCGGAAAGTGACAGCTTGCAATTTGTAGGTGACTTCTTCTCTTGGTCAAATAAGCCAGTAAATAACCCTATTTTAAGGAAGCTCGATCACATTTTGGTCAACCAAGCTTAAGTGAGGCAATATCCTACATCTAGAGTGAGGTTCCTTTCCCTTGTCCTCTCTAACCATGCTCTTTGTTTGGTGTGCTTAGATTTTTCCACACCACAGAGGACACTTCCATTCAAATTTTTTATTTTTGGGCTGACTCCTAAGCATTGTTGCCCTTACTGGAGCATGTTAGAGGAGAAGTTGCAAATTCCAAATTGTTTTAGGTTGTGTCTAAGTTAAAGGAGCTCAAAGTTGAATTTGGAAAACTAAATGAAAGGGAGTTCTCTCACATCTCTTCAAGGGTGGACAGGGCTAAAAATAGAGAGGATGCTCTTCAAGTAGATATTGCCAGTGGAAATACAGCTTTAACGTTGTGCTTTTAAGCAATATTATACTTTACAAGCAGCTGAAGAGAATTTATTACAAGCAGAAATCTAAAGTGAAAAGGCTAAATCTTAGAGACAAAATCCATCCTTCTTCCATAAGGCCATGATTCAAAGACAACAAAGGTTCTATAAATTCCTTCATAAGAGAAGATGCAATGGTGGCTAAGGGTCACCAAGATGCTCACCAAGAGGCCAATGCCTAATTTGCCAATCTCTTTAGTGAGCCTCACACCTTGGAAGAGTTTGTATTATGCATGCTAAATAATGAATAGGTTGCTTTCATTAATTCCTCCTCCTCTAATGAGGACATCAAGTCAGCATTCTTAGGCCAAGCCAACAACAAAGCTTCAGGACCCAAACACTATAAAGCAAGATTTTCAAAGCAACTTGGAGTATGATAGGTTCGAATCTAACTTTAGCTGTATAGGAATTCCTTAAATTAGGCACTTGATTGATGAGGTAAGCAAATTTGATCCCTGAAGTTTCTAATCCATCTTGTTTGTGAGATTCCAGGCCCATTTATTGTTGTAATGGGATATGCAAGGCTATATCAAAGCTCCTTGCTGCACGTTCATAGGAGGTTCTTGCCTCTTTTGTTGGCAAAAAACAAGCGACATTTATCCCCTGAGGGCATATCATTGATGTTGTACTTGTTGAGCAAGAACTGGTTCAAGGATAACATATGAACTGTAGCCCACCAAGATGCATTATAAAGGTGGACATATTTTAGGCCTATGATACTCTTAGTTGGAAATTTTTGAAGTGGGTTATCGTGATAGTGAAATTCCCTCCTCACTTCATTAGACTTCTATGCCAATGCTTCTCCACCTGTAACATTGTGTATAGATTGACACAAACCAGCAGAAAGAGAAAGAGAAAGAAAACTAATGAAATTGGGGGAAATAATATGTTTGGTAACTTAAGTAAAGGGCGGAAGTAGATAAAAGAAAGGAAAGTGGTAGAAACATTTCCACTTTGTACTCCACTTCTTTTCCCTCCAAATTTAGAGAGAAATAAGTGAAAATTGGTGAAAATGTAATATGATTACAAAATTATCCTTTAAAACAATGTTTATCGATATAAATGTGGGGGATAATTTTGTCCAATACTAATTCTATTTCACTTCATTTCCTTCCATTTCTTTCATATATTACCAAACAAAAACAAAAATTACACTCCCTCTCATTTCCGTTCCTTTCTTTTCCTTTCCACTCATTTCCGTCCATTTCTCTTTTATCAAAAATTGTCAAACACAATGTAAGTTCTCAATCAGTATCATTGGGGAACTTAGGTTTCTTCCCTAGTCATAAAGGTCTCAAATGGTGACACCCTATCTTGAAAAATTCTTATGGGTTGATTAGGTGAATTCAATTTTCCTCAAAGGTAAGAGCCTTTGCAATCTTAAAACCCCTTCATCTTACTTATGGACATGACACAATCTTCTTAAGCTAAAACCTTTAGTTTGAGAGCATATGTATTGGATTCTTGGTGATAGAGTATCCATTTTGCTTTTGGCCGATTTTTGCCTCCTCAAGGCCCCTCGACCAATAACTACAATGTAAGGAGATTATGCTTCTAGCTTGCCACTGAATTCCAAGTTATGTGGTTTGAATGAATTTCTAGATTCTGGCCTTGTTGCAACCAAACTCATGTAGACTAGACAAGCAGGTTTAGAGTCTGTCGACTTCTAGTGAGTTCTCTATCAAGAGTGCTTTTCAAGCCCTTGGAATGCCATGTACTCTGATGCATTAGGCCAAGATTTTATGGGGTAAGAAATCTATGCTAAGATATTATTTCATCCTTCGTTGAGCAATCAACTGTAAGCTTCACTCTTTGGACATGTTGCTAAAGTGGGGGATCACTACCCGATCCTAATGTTATCTTCGTAATATACTCTCGAGACATGTTGCTACAATGGGAGATCATCACCCGATCCCAATGTTATCTTTGTAATTCAAACATAGAGGATCATACCAACTTTTTTTCTTTTTTCCAATGCCCTTTCACATCTCAAATGTAGTCTAAGGTGATTGCAGAACATCACTGCCCTCCATCCTTCAGCACTTGGCAAGGGGCCTTGGATGGTCTATTTCCATCAAAGCAAGGTCATCAATGGCACAAATTGCAGCCTTTGCTGCATCAATCTATTGTCTCTGGCGAATGAGAAGCTCTATTCATCTAGGGAAGCCGTTGCACGCTCCATCCTTATTGGTTTGTTGAGAGCTCTACTACACAAGAATTTTAAAACCTAGCTAATTTTTATTCTCTTTTGTATTTGAGTGGTTACATCTAGTTTTGCTTTTCTAAATTTTTGGGGTTGGTCACTCTCCCATGCATTGCAGTTGTTCTTTCTCACTTTTGGTTATTGATGAATCACTTATTTAACCAATAAAAGGGGAAAAAGAAAAAATTCACCTATTCTAGTCGGAAAGAAATGCATCGTCAATTGTTCTTGGTCATAGTATCAAATTAATCATATGTCCTCACAATGAGAGTTCCTTGATTTGAATTCCCTATGCCATCATTTGTGTCCCCATTTAATTATGTCCCATGCAATGTGCTTCAATAAATGTGTCAATCGATACATAAGTGAGTCCTAAAGCATAGATATAGAGCCATACCTATGTTTGCAAGTTTAAATTTTCATATGAGTTAACTATGTTCTTGAACATACTATGGTATTATAGGGGATCTCGAATTCATACTATTCATTCCATGTGATGACTTCAACTGCTTAACTTTAAGATAAGTTGCTTGTGGCATCAAATTCTTTATTTAAAGCAAGACATTTTTTATTAACAAGGAAAAAGTTAAGGGGTTACTTATGGGGCTTCCTCAAACCCATAACAGTGCCAACTTGTCTTTGATGCCTTAATCTATCCTTACATCGCTTTAAGAGAACTTTCAACTTTTTTCACATACCATGTACTTCATTTTCCAATAGCATAAGGCAAAACATTAATTTAGTTGAAGATTACCTGAAGGACCAGCAGGTCCAGTTCCATCAATGTATCTACAATGAGGTGTCCATGCATAAAGATCAACCAAATGACCAAACCTGTTAGAAGCAATCAGATCAAACTACCCAATCAGCAACAGCAACCAGGAAATCAGTAATTCAGCAGGAGAATGTGGCACTCTTAAGTAGATTAAGATTGTGTAAGAATGGCAGTAGAGTACCTGTCACCTCCATTCCCTTCTGCATTATCTATTGGATTGCCACCATAAAGTCGTCCTGGAATGGCATTTCCAATCGAAAAGTGCATAATGTCAACTTCATAGCCTCTACAAGTCTTGTTGTTACAAGTACCTGTTCCTTCCTTACATCCTCCCATCTGATCAAACACAAGCACCAAAATTCATAAGTAAAGACAAAGTTGACGAGAACTTACAAAAAACAATAGAAAGGTAAACTTAGTTCTTTTATAAAAGCTTCCAGAATTACATCGCGATATGTAGCACTTTCACCAATTTGGAACATGAGAGCAACTGAAGGGCATTTGGTATTTTCCCTGCAGGAGAAAAATGAAATCAATTCAGAAACAAGTTTTCCATCCAAAGAGACAATTTAGTGATACTATCATGCTATTGCTTAGCTGATCAGGCCAAAAGAGTCAACAAAGTACCAAAAAACAAATGAAAAAATAAAGAGAACAAATCAAATGAGACTCAAAGTGAATTTGCACTTCTTCACAACCCATCCTACTAACAACTATCCATAAACAGTAAATTGCAATTCATTTTCCCACAAAAATAGAAATAAAAAAAAAAGAAAGGAAAAGGCACTCACCCTTTAGAGTAAGCATAATCTCCATCAACTTGCAACAAGAAATACACATTACTCCCATCATGCACAGCCTGCAATACTCCCAAAGGGCACATGATCAATTATGTCAAAGTATCAACTTCAAAACCAACCAAACACTTTTTCCTTTTCTCTTTTTTCCTTTTATTGTGACAGATAAGACAGCATCCAACATCATTTCTTTCTCCCTCAAGTCCCTTGCCTACCCCATCATTTCATTTCACTTTATTCCTATTGATCTTATCCTTCCTTTAACCAATATTACAAATAGCAATTCCCACTAAGTGGGGTATAAGGCTAATTGGCCAACACTTGGGCATCAACATAACAAGCAATTTATCTTACAAACATGAGTAAGATAATAACAACAACATACGAGCATTATTCCCACGAAGTGGATTTTCTCTCTCTTTTTTTTTTTTGGTTAACTATCTCCTATATTTCCACCAAGTGGAGTTTGCTATATTTTGCTGGTTCTTCAGATGACCAACAGCACATATTACACAATAGGTACACAAAATTTGGTCCAAATACGCTGAGAAAAACCCCGTGCAAGGTTCACACTAGTTTTAGCTGATCCAATTACGTGCACAAGCAAAACACAACCCACCTTTCAAAATCATATAAAGTTTACAAATCTAATCCTGACTTATTCAATTCCATTCGTTGCAAAACGAAACCCAATCCAAAAAGAAAAAGCAAAAAGCACTAAAAGTAGCATCCAGTAATCAATCGAATCGATTAAATTTTCAATCTATTCATTATCTCCCCTCCCCCACCCCACAACCACCCCCACGCCCCGCAACCCCCACCCCAAAAAAAAAAAAAAGAAAAGTAAATAAAATTAAAAACTCATTCCACTAAAAAAAGCATAAAGAATTCACAACTTATATATATGTATGTAATATACCTTAACGGTCATTTTGCCTCCATTGTACTCCTTATCAGCATCAGGATCAAGTGCAGGCAAGAGAGAGTATTCGGATCCTTCAATGTCATTCCAATCATCTGCGTGTCCGTCTAAAGTGATGATTCCCGGTTTGAACTCGGATTCGACTGGGATCTCCGAGTTGGACGAGTCGCAACTCCAGTCACCTGATTCCTCATGCGAGTCCACTTGAAGGATTGTATCATAGGCTGTTAAGAGGAGAAGGGAGAACAGAAAGCAAGTGATGTAACGAGTCATGTGTGAGTTAACACGGAGCGGAAGAGAACAAGTACAGGCAACAACTCAGTAGAGCTGATAGCAATCTGTTTCGTGGAATGTGGATAGGGAGGGTAGTGGCTTTGACTTCCCTTAAGCCGGCGGATTTCTCGTGCCAGAAGACGCAACACAATGTGGAAGCAATTGATATGATACCCTTCAAGCGTTTTGCCTCTCTGTTTAATATTTCCATTTATTGCCCCTCCCGAAACATTTCAATTTATTTATTTTCTATAAATATATAAATCAACTTCCAAAAAAGTTTTTTTTTTTTTTTCCTTGTACCTTAAACAAATATGTCAACACTAATTGAGGTTATACATTTTTTTCTACTTGTGGAGATAAAAAGAGATAATAATTAATCCTAGACGTACGAGCAGTGTGACTATGTACTAGCAAAGTACGAGGGATACAATAACAGTGCAGTGGTTACATGTTGGCAGCATGAGCCTCGCATTTTACACTAAATTAAAAGGATTATGGAACTCATACAGTAATTTTGACAAGGCAATACTTTAAGAGTGGCCATCTTTTAGCATAAATAATGTATTCTAAGCAGTTCATTGATGACATTTTTCTAATTTCTGAATTTTCCCAAACGACAAGCTTATAAAGTTGTCAAATTCCGCCGGCGGTTAGCGGCAAAAATGAGTCTCAATTAATGATCCATTCATAAACTTATCTATCCAAACTCATAGACATCTCTTTAAATGCATAAACTTTTCTGATAAAGGATAAAAGTAATGTTATTTCAAAGCACATTGTGGAATCTCCTAAATCATTCTAAGTTGATAAACTTGGCTTTTAAGTTTTATCATTAGTTTTACAAGTCAAACCTAGTTTATTGATAAGCTTAAGTCCAAATCTTGTAGACCATTTTAGCATTCTACAGTACATATGAGAACTTTTCTTTAATAATAATAATTTTTTAAATATCATTTTAGCAAAAATCAGGTAAGCAAGTTAGTTACAATAAGTTAGCTTATTTAATCTACTAAAAAATGTATATTATAGTTGATTTTTTGAACCTGTTCAATAAATAATTTGACTTACTTAACTTGTTTATATAGGTGAGTTAACTCCTTATATGTAAGATTGAATTTATATATACTTATCTTACAATATTAAATACTTAGTAAGTATTTCTAAAGTTAAACCTGATTACTCTTATTTCATTTCATTTAAGAAAACAACTAAATAAGTTTTCCTTTTTTAATGAATAAATTACTTTTCTTTAAACCTAGAAAGTACATGATGTTTCACTTCTTGACCCTCGTTTTTTTGTTATCATGTTCACATATAAAAGGCAATCTAAACAAATTAGGTTTAATATTCTTCCACCATACGTGAACCTGAAGGCTAAACGTAACTGTGGTCAAGGAAGCCGGACACATAAAGTCCATCGTGCATTAATTGGCTGCCATGGCCTATGAAATTGCGTGGAAGGAGTCACCCTAACGACTTTTCTAATTTTTTTTCGCGGTGGAAACAAAACCACTTTTCTTATCAATAGAAACATCAGATATTAGTATCCATTCTCAGAATCGTACCAAAACAACATAAAAGTAATCAACAAAAAGGCAATCCTAGTATGCAATTAGTCCAATCCTTTCATATCTATTATATTTGTATTGTTGAATTAATTCTCTTTTCAATATTTCATATTTAATGGTTATAAAATTAAAGGTAAGACAAAAAATTATGTTGGCTCCGTAAAAATGAAGATTGGGATTGTAACATTATATTTCATAACTATTGGAATAAAAGAAAAAGTGAAAGCAAGTAAAGTTCAAAAGAAATTTTTTTCTTTTTAAAAAGAATGGATATGCGTTACTGATTTTATATTTAGATAGACAAGAATGAAAAGAAAGGAAATAGAGAGAATACTTTTCTTTTTTTTCCCCTTAGGAACATTAGAATTCATGAGGACATTATTTTTCCATGTATGTTATGTATTTGTTTACAATATTACTTCGGAAACCATTCTTGCATTGTAAACGATTCATTTTCATGATCCCAATTAGATTTTACATTGAGTTGGGACGTGCTCAACAAATCGAACCTAACATAGTGTGTGTATTGAGTGGTTGCAATTAGAGTTGAACAAAATAATCGCGAACCACGGATTAAACTATAAATTGGATCGAATCAAAAAATTGGTTTTTTTGCAAACCATTTAGTTCATAGTTCGATTTGGTTGAATACAAGCTGTTCATGATTCAATTCAAGGAAGCGAATCAAACCAAACCAAATCTTTTTAAACCGTACTGGATTGTTTAATTAAAAAAAAAAACAATTTATGCAATTGTTTTGTACCTTTTTTTATGTGCTTTTCATCAATCTTCATATATTTTATCAAATTCTTCTATTTTATTATTCTTTATCTTATTTTTATGTTAATTATTAAGATTAAGTTAAGTAAATTTTATTTGAAATTTTACATTTATTAAAGATAAAAATATTTAGTGAAACACAAACAGTTCGAATCGTGGATTGAACAAAACCGAACCGATTTTAATTAGGTTTGAAAAATTTATGAACCGAACCGTATGAATAGGTTCGATTTAAAAAAAAAAATCCAACTGTTATATTAAATTTGGTTCGGTAAGAAGAATGAACCATACCATACCAAACCATGCCCACTTTTAGTTGCGACACTTTTGAGATAAGTTAGAACGAGGCATTAAGTTTTTAGCTTGGAACATATATGGTGCTAGCTCCTTGCATAAAGTGAATGCAATAAGACAGCACATCTACAAAGCCCAACCTAATATGCTCATCTTAACTGAAACAAAAATGATTGCTGCTACCGCTTATGAACTTATTGCCTAGTTCCCATTTAGTGGACTACTAAGCTTGGAAGCGAAAGGAGGTTGATGAGGATTTATTTTAATGTGGCATGATGCATCCCTTACAATAACATCATTGCACCAATCAACCCAAGAAAATATATATCATGATTTAGGTAACACCTAGCCCCTCTTCTGGTATTTTATTGTTGTTTATGGACATCCGAAATCCGATGTGTGAAATTTATTTTCGGATAAGCTATACTTATATTATGTAAGAAACTCTACATGGTGTTTATTGGGGGATTTTAATGATATAATAGAAAAGGAAGATAAATAGGGAAGAGCTCTTTCCAAACCCGGTATAGGTTTCGACTTACCATACATGTATGTTGTCTTGCAAATTAATAAGCCTTAGGTTTGTGAGGGTAAGATAGACATGTTCGAATAAACAGGATGTACATACCTTTATATAAACCCATATTGACTAAGAATGGACAAATTATGAGTAGAAGTAGCACTTACCTTGAAGCACATGTAAGTCATCTCCAAGTTAGTTTCAAATCATTGTCTTATTCTCTTAACCACATAAGGTAATCATGAAGCTCTCAGTACAAGGACTCCAACCACATCTTAATATTCTCTTAATTCATGAAATTTTGCACCATATACAAAGAGAAAAGGAAGCAATCATACTAATCAAAATCAATATTGAAAAAGCCTCTAATAAAGTGGAGTAAGACTTCTTGCTTTTTATTATATGCATCAAACTTCCCCACTCTTTAGATTAAGCTAATATGCTCTCACCTTTTGATCAATTCAACTTAAATCTTACTCAATGGCTCCATGCTTGACCTAATACATCTAAGTCGAGGACTTAGGTGGGATGATTATTTATCACCAGATCTATTCATAGTAGCAATGGAAATGTTGAGTTAGTTGACTATTACCAAAATGAAAATAAAAAATGGAAACCAATTAAAATTTCCTCCTAAAATTCTCACCTTGATTTTTTGTCGATGGCATCATACTCGTGTCTAAAGTTACTGATGCACCTTCGAGGTTGCATACATGAAGAGTACATAACAATAAGAGAATGAAAACAAACAAAGAAGAAGGACTAGCAAACCCATGAGCTACTTGAATGATATGATGCACTAACAAGTCTTACACAGCCTAATCTTTACATTAACATGACACACAAAGTATCAATTAGGGTTACTTGCCACTATTCCTTAGTAAAGGGAATAGATAAGAACTAGGGATGGGGAATTAACTCTCGAAAATGTCAAGTATTTTTAATAAGCAAGGTGATATCTACTGCTTACAAAATGAGGCCTTTTATACCTAACCCTCTAAGGTTGCAACACAAAGGAAAATACTACAAAAGGGCAAGTTATAAGGTGTCTTACATGAGATTCCTAAAGTACATGTTACGACTCGAAGTGGTAGAGTTGTAACAGTCCTGCCATGCAAACCATTCGATGATAGAAGTTGACATTATAGCCGCTTTCTTATACTTGATTTACATAAAGTGTCAACGACTAATCTGCTTTGAAGTAAACAATTCATAAATTAAACATAATATTTATCTATGAAAGAATGAAAAATACATACTAATATTTAAATATCTTAAGCAGTGTTTCCAAGATTCAGTAACCTAATCTTACTTCACTGAAGTAATATATAAATTGATATTAAAAGACTTAAAGTTAAGGCTTAAACTTTGAGAGTGTGACCGATTCTCAGTTTTATATCCTCACTTCTTAAGACTCAATAGTTGCTAGCTTCAACATAATTATGAGCTGCTTCTTAACTAACAATTACAACAACATCTATAAAAATGTGAGCAACCAACCGCTTAGTAAGTTGGGACAAAGATTTAAAATTATGCATTAAACACAAATAGGGTGTTTTGAATTTATAGTATAGTTTAAGGTTTTACATTAAATTTTATGTTACCAAGTGTCCTTATCCTTTTTTTATTTTACTTTTTATTTGTCTCAATTCTATTGGATAATTTTCTTCTTTAATTTTTAGCTTACCACACCTATTTCTAGACCATTCCACACTTTTCATGAATCTTTCTTGATTTTTCCTTAATTTTTATGAATTTATTTTAATTAATTAGCATTATTTTAGCATATTTTGAGTATTTTAAGTAATTTCGCATATTTTTACCTATACGTAAATACATATATAATATAAATAAATACTTCTAAATATTATTTAAATTATTTTATGATTTTTAGTGTATATATAATTTATCTTTATCTATTCGTTAATTATTGGAATTTGTTTTATATGTTTTTTTATAAATAATAGGTAATATGTATATAATTTAACATTATAATATTTAATTATTTATTTTCCTAAATCCAAACTTATGGGATCACTTTTACTAATATTTCTAATTTCATCGTAAAATTTAGGTTTGATCGGACAACTTACCTAATCGCTCTAAATTTTACGGATCGAACCTCAAATATCCGATTATGGGACTTACAATACATACTAAAAAGGGTAAAATGGATAGAAGAATAAAAAAGGAATGTACAAAAAAGGTAATTTAGGATAACAATCTAGGATATGTATCGGCCACTACTTGGTTGCTCTAACGAAAAGGATAAAAGGGAATATTTGTTGGCCCTTGGGAAAATAGAGACCTTAACACTTAAGTAGCTCGGCACCTAAGATAGTTAGCTTGGCAAGAACAAAAGGATCATAGGACATTTAGTTGACTTAATCTAGATCACGTTAGGAGGATGAACGGGTTGGTTCGGTGCTTAATATACTTGAGGTTAGGCCATTTAACAACTCTTATACTGTTAGCTTGTTTAAAGGTAGATTGATGGACATCTTGGTTGCAACCAATGGTTAGCATTTAGGTTAGTTGAAGTGTAGGAGGCCTTGGATGTTGATGGAATCTTCATCTTTTAAAGGTTCTTGAGCTAGAACACGTCAGGCTAATCCTTGTAGTCCTTTAGTTTAGCTTCTAGTGATTGGTTCGAGGTATTGATTCCTATCATCTTCCTAGGGATCAAAAGATTTTGACCTCAAATCTGTAGGGTTTCCTTTTATTGGCTCTCTTTCTTGTCATTCCTTTTCTTTGGCTAGTTGGTGGGGAATCAGGTCGAATACATTAAATGTGGAAGAAACCCTATAGTCCTTAAGCAGTTTAATTTGGTAAGTGTTGTGCTTGATCTTCTTCAGCACTTTAAATGGTCCATCGGCTCTAGGAGATAACTTGCTCTTCCATAGGTATAGGAATCTTGCTCAGCTAAGATGGATCTAAACTAGGTAACTTGGATCGAAAGATATAACTCGACGGCTACAATTACCAATATGATGTTATTATTCATGGCAATCTACTTTGCCATGTATTGATGTGGCTTGTGTATTTCTTGGGCTCGATTGATTCCTGACTAACTCTCCTCGAAGGCTACTGAGGTATTAATAAGTTAAGTGGAATGATCATATTAAAGCTATAGAAGACCTCAAAGGGGGGTTTTTCCTGTTGTGCTGTGGATATGTGAATTCTACAATTGGTAAGCATTAGTCCCTAATCCCTTAGATTCTTCCTAACAACAACTTAGAGTAATGTTCTAAAGGTCTTATTCACCACCTCGTTCTGACCATTAGTTTGAGGATGGTTACAAAAGCTAAATAAGAGCTTTGTGCTAAGCCTTCTCCATAGTGTCTTCTTGAAATAACTTAAGAACCTTGTATCCCTATCTTATACATTTGACTTGGGAGCTCCATGTAATCTAACAACTTCATGTAAAAATAAATTAACAATATATAAAACATCATTATTTTAGTGGCACGTTATAAAGTATGTTATTTTATTGAGACGGTCTATAACAACAATGATCAATTCCCGTCCTCAGGATGTTCGGGGAAACCTTAGGACAAAGTCCATGTTAAGGTCATCTCAAGGTAAGGTTGATATGTGTAGTGGCATATACTTTCCATGAAACTCTCTTTTTCCCTTAACCCTCTTGCAAATCTAGCAATTGCCAAAGTCTTTATGGACATCCCTTACTATACCAAGCCAATAGAAATTTTCTTTTATGAAGTCAGCAATTTTGGCTTCATCAAAATGTCCAGATAAGCTTCTACTGTAAGCCTCCCAAACTAATAGCTCACGAGTAGAATAGCTCGGAATGCATAGCTTTCTGTCCTTGAATAGATTTCCATCCATCACATAGTATCCTTTAACCGTAACTCCTTCTTTGCACCTTTCAATAATAAGACCTAATTGGGGGTCCTGAACATACAGTTTCAATGTGTTCCAAGGACTCATAGTTTGTGTAGATAACAAACTCTTGAGGTAACAAGTAGTGCTACATATAGATAGAGTTAAAAAAAAGGGAGTAAAGCTCTTTCTCATACACAAAATAATTCAGGGCAACACCAGCGAGCTTTTTATTGTAATAAGCAATGGGTTGACATTCTTACATCAAGATTGCACTAACGCCGACACTTGAAGCATCACACACTAACTTGAAAGGCTTCTTAAAATTGGGTGAGGCTAAGATAGGGGTAGTGGTTAGCTTCTCCTTCATCGCTTTGAAGCTTCTTTCAACTCACTTGGGCCATTAGAATTTGTCTCCTTTCTTCATGAGCTTAGTCAAGGGGGTCGCTATAGTATTGAAGTTTTTAATGAACTACTTATAAAAGGAAGCAAGTCCATAGAAACTTCTAACCTTAGTAACATTCTTTGAGGTTAGCCACTCTAAGATAGCTTTGATCTTTTCTTCATCAGTTGGGATTCCATTACCAAACACTAAAAATCCCAAGAAGACAACTTTGTGTTGGCTAAACATGCACTTCCTTAAATTCCCAAATAGTTTCTCTACACAAAGTATGTTAAAAATAGCTTAAAGATGTTCAATGTGGTTTGCTAGGTTGACATTATAGACTAAGATATGATTAAAGTATACTACCATATATCTCTTGATCAAAGGTTACATCACATGATTGATTAATCTTATGAATATATTAGGTACATTAGTTAGCTCAAATGGCATGACTAACTACTCACAAAGGCCATGTTGTGTCTTAAATGCAGTATTCCACTCATCTCCATGTCTCATATGAATTTGATGATAGCTACTCATAAAGGTCATGTCGAGCCTAGTTATAGGATACCTATACTTTATAGTATTGTAGGTAATAACTTGGATATAAATACATATGTGTCATGAACCATCTTTCTTAGGCATGAGTAGAGTGGGCATAGCACATGAACTCATACTCTCTCTTACGTAACCATGCTCAATGAGCTTGTCCACTTGTCTCTTCAGCTTGGCAGTCTATTTCGAATTCATCCTATATTTAGTTTTGTTTAGTAGAGCAGCACTAGACTGTAGCTTAATACAATGTTCAATTTCTCAAACTAGAGATAGCCCTTTGGGTAATTCCTTAGGAAATAATTCAAAGAACTCATCAATCCATCTCTTAACCTCTTTTGGTACATTGTCTAGGTCTTTTGGTTCTAATGATCTATGAATCAATAGGACATAGGTTCATCGACCTTCTTAATAGTTTATAATTCTATATAGGATAGTATGAGAGCCTTCTTCTTAGTAGCTTAAGTGAGCTGATTTTGTGTCTCATTCACTTAGTTGGGAGTCATAGGTTACAACACGATTTTCTTTCCATCCTTTTAAGGGCATAATTGTTCCTATTTGCATTATGCGTGACATGTTGGTTAAATAACTAAGGTCTTGTTAATAACAAATGTAAAGCCCATAAGAACAATGTCATAAATCACTTCGTCATCGTACAAGTTTTTAACATAAAACTGCACAATCACTTGTTCAATAATGTATAGAGCATACTTGTCACGCAACCAATGTAGCTTATAAGGGCGAGGATGCTTAGAGGTCAGTAAACCCAACCTCCATACTAGCGATTGAGTAACAACATTGGTACAACTCCCTTCATCCACTATAATGGTGCATAACTAGCCTTTAATTATACATTTGACATGGAACAAATTCTCCCTTTGGTCTTCTTTAGAGTTTGGTGTTGATTTTAATACCCTTTGTAGCACTAAAGCCATAACTCCACCTTGGTTGACATATACATTCATCTCTTCCTCAAACTTTCAATCAACTATTCCAACCTCCTTCTCGTCCATTTTAGGCTTACTCTTGTTGTTATTGTCTATGTCATCACTATGCATCACCATAACATGTTGGTTAGGGTACTAAGCAGCCATGTATCTATAACCCAAGCACTTTATCTCACTAGTCTTTTGTTCAAAGGACTAACCTTTCTCAAACTTTCTCTTGACAAGCTTGTCAATAAGTTGACCCTTCATATTACTTTTTCCTTCAGTAGGTTGGCCTTGTAACTCTTCTACCCTTACTGGCTTTCGATGCTTAAGTTGATTAATTCAATTAAATGGAATAGCTTGCTTAAGTAGGTCATAGTAGAGTATTTTGCCCTTGTTTCTCAACTCTTTAGGAAATCTTGATAGCCTTTTCCAAGGTGTATAATCTTTGAACTTCCACAATGTTATAAAGCTCGTACTTAAGTCAAGAAATGAATCTTGAAATAATGGAAGCCTCTAACTCATCAATATCAGCTCGAATCATGACCATTTGGAATTCTTTGACATAGTTGTCAATAGATTGGTTTCCTTGGTAAAGTTTTTGTAGCTTTGCAAAGGTATCCTACAAACAAGACTCAAGGATAAATTTTCCTCTCAATAACCATTTCATGTCCTCCTAAGTATGGACACCACATCAACTATCCCATCTTTTGGCCATATTGAGGTTCTTCTACCACAAAGCAGCATAGCTATAGAATTTAACAATGACAAGAAGGACCTTAACATCCTTAGCATATTGATAGCTATCAAACATCTTCTTAACCTTTTCTTCTCACTTAAGACACTCATTTGCATCACCACTCCTAGAAAAGGTCGAAATTTGGACCTTGACATTGTCAATACATTGAGGAGCTCAACATCCTCTCCCCTTAACTTTAAAATACTCTTCGTCGTCTTCTTCCACTTCCTTAATTTCATCCAAGGCAAGCCTTTGTTAAGTAAGCCTCTCTACTCCTCTAGCTCAAGTTTGTTGAACTGGGTAATTAGGTAGACCAACATAGCCATAACCTTTGTCAAGCACTTCATCAATTCCGCTTTGGTCTTACTTATCCTTCGAGGGGGTTGTCTTTTGTCTCTTATTGTAGTAACTAAGCTTTTTACTAATTTAGTGAGCTTGTCAATCTTATCCTTGACAAATTTGGGTATATAAGTTCCTTTTCGACTTTGACTAAGAGCTTTATCTCATTGTCTTTGATAGTACCTTGTACACTTGAATTTGACATTGTTACTTACGAAAACCACTTCCTCAACTAAAAATAACTCTAAAATCATAAAAACCTTACTTCCAAAGTTGCTACTGTAGTTAGACTTATGCAAGAGTTAGTTTTGAACCATGAACTAACTTGAAACCAAAGATAGGCAGGCCTAAACTGACCATTGAATTGTCGAGCTCTAAAGGCTTAAAGAGGTTCGGCCTTGGGGAATTGACAAGTTGGCTAGGCCCTAAATTAGTAGGTTGGAACATTAGTTTAAGGTCGAGCCGATCCTAAAAAAAATAAATAAACAAAATCACTTGGGAATAAGTTAGGTAACTTTTGCGTTTCCCACTTATCGATGTGTAAGTGTTATTGAAAAAGACAAACTACTTACATCATGTAAGTTACATGAATATATAAATATACATACATATATATATATGGTGAAGCGAAGTGAAGCCGGAGAAAAGGAAAAGGCTAAAATGAGAATTGTGATGATAGCCTGATGGGAATTTCTATACATAATTAGATGATAGGAATGAAGATGGGATGGTAGGAGACATTGTACAACTAGAGATGAATATTGAACACTAACAAATTATTGAATTGAACTGTTAAAACTTGAAAGTAGATGAGTGTCATGCCCCAAGTGTTGATAACGTAACAGTCCCACCATATATACCAATGGTCGATGATAGCATATGGCCTATAGCTGCCATTACACCATTGATATGCACAAGGCTTTACATCTGAGTTGATAGCATTTAGTAAAAGTAAAGTATGTCTACCAATAACCCCGAAGAACAATGCTTCCTTTACCTTAAAGTTCTTATTTCAATTACCTAATGGAGTAGCTTTTGTTAATTGAACCTCACTTACTTCTCCCTTTTTAAGTTTTTGTAGAGTCAACCTACAAAAGAATATCCATAGGGGTATGAGCAAAATCACATGCTCAAAAGTGGCAAGAGATAAGTATTATATATAAATAAGCAAGGCAAGTAAGTCCTTTTAGAGTGCAATGTAACAGTTAAAGTGTCATCTGCATGACGTTGACCGATATATCATGAGATTAGAGAAAATATCCTCACTTTAGCTTGGGTTTCAAAAAGTTTTACTATATTACACCCTACCACTTAGTAGGTTTAAATTTTTCATCAATTTAAGGATGTATAATGGATTTTCCCCCGTCCCCTCTATACCGATTCTAAATTATCCTATTTGATACTTTCCAACCTCATGGCGACCTCTTCTCTTATCATTTTAGTTTCATAGGACTGAAAGAAAGAAATCTTATTTCCTTATCGTATAGGTGGTGTTGATGGGAAAAATACAAAATGTAAGTATGTAATGCATGTACAAATTTTAGGGTTCAATATTATATTAGTCAAGTTAATTATGTGATCAAACAATAAATCAATACCATATGAGAATATTATATACTTAAGTCAAGCATCATAGATCATCAATCATAATTCTTACATCCACATTCTCTACATGTGTACAGATAGCTAGTTACAAGCATAAGTAATATGACGACTTACTACCATGTGTTAACATAACAAGCATTGCTATGAGGTAGACCACTTACCTAGTTTGTAGTTGTCTAATGCCCTCCTAAAAGTTGTGTTTAAATCCTAGAAAAGGTTCATTATTAGTTGTATTTTAGAGTTTAGTTATATTATGCAATTAGTAAACTTTTACTTATGATTGTTTTATACATCCTATTATTTCACTATGTACTAATAAAAGAGACAATAATAAATATTCACTAAAAGAAATCTTAATTTTTATAGAAGAGTGTAATTACTATATATAGTTTATATATATATATGTATATACATTAAGATTTTAAAACGTAGTTTTAGGATAATTAGTGTAAAAGAATTAAGATAAGATATTGTTATTATTGTATAACTCTCGTAAATGGTAAAATAAGGCTATAGGAAAACTAAAAATATATGATTGTCAGTAATGGCTATTATTTAGGCACATTTATATATTATACGTTTTATCATATATTTAATATTTTAAGTGAAGATTAGGCCAAAATACTGAGAAAATAGAAAATAATTTAAAAATTATCAAGGATGGAACCAAGGTGTCATCTTAAATATAAGAATGCATGAGAAAAAGTTTGGATATTTTAGGAAATTAATAGATAGGGTCTATGATTTTTGTTTAAAATAGACATTTTTTTAACAAAATAGATACAAACTTGGAAAAATTATAAAAAATAATAAACATACAAAATTAATTCTAAAAAAAATTACTATAAGAAGGTAGTGTTATAGAGTACTTATAGATAAAAGGACTTCTTGAAACGATATGGATTGGAAGTTCTAAAATTATTGAAGTGAAAACTACTAAAATGGCCAAAATTGCCATCGAGGCTGCTACCACCACTTCAACCTTGTCTATCCTCTTAGGAGGAATATGGAGAAGCTCCTCAAATTTTCCTCCGAATTTTAGAAGCTTAGGCTGAGTGGTGTGAATTTTTGAAAAAAGGAGAGATGCATTTATAGTGTTCAAGAATTATTATTAAATTGTACAGATATCTAAAAATTATGGAAAATTAGACACATGTTCCAAATAATGCTACATATGTCACATCAAAATTTCACAATTTTTGGACAAGTGTACAAATTTTGATGAATTTTTGAAGAAGTTATTTAATATTTTAATAATTTTCTAGTAAGTGTAAATTCATCAAAAAATTTCCATGTTTCCTTGACCGTAAGACATGTGTCTAGCTAAATTTTGAACAATTTTTATTACTTGTACAATTTTTGGTAAATTCTTTAAAAAGTTATCAACATATTTTATTCATTTTATGATATTTCCAAATTTTGTAAATTTTGGTTTACTTTCCTTATAAGTTGTTGCATATTTTTATGACATGTCATTAGTTTTTTGACTTTTGTAAAGTTAAATTGATATTTCTTGGTGTTGATTGTGATTAAATCAATGAGGAATAAGTAGGCTTGGATCTCACCTCTTGCTTCTTGATTTCTATAAAAAGCCCCCTATGGTTGTACATAGGAAGGCTCTCCGACGCTTAAGTTAGTAAACAGGAGTAAGCAAAAGAGGAGGTGAGCACTAGGGACCTAAAGGGTAATGCTTGTCCAGTTATACGTATATGATGTCGAATGTTAAGATTATATATGGAAAATGAGTTGAAAGAGTAGAAAGGCCGCCTTACCTCATGGTGTCTAGTACCTTTTATAGGGATTACTTAGACATGTGGTAGTTTGGGGTTTACTTATACGGGGAGCTTTGAAGGTTGTTAGCTATGATCGGCCTTACAACCAAATCTGTAGCTTAGAGGTCTAACATCTTCAGGGGTTATCAGATGTGCTGGCCACACTACGGATGTCAGATGGTTATTAATAGACTATAGTGGAAAGCTGGCGCTAAAGACAAAAGAGGAGTTATGACGTCAAGGGAGTTGGAAAGTACTTGGTTAAGGATGAGTTGAGACCCGAGTTAATGCTAGGTAATCGGTATGTATGGGCTCAATAGTCAAGCTGGCTTACCCAAGTGAGATGTTGTAGGGTCCATCGTATAGGTCGCAGCATAGAGGAAGAGTTCACTATTTGGTTAATGTTTCTTAGTGGGCTTCCTTGTATACTAGGCCTCAGGTCAGGTGAGAATTATGTATCAACATTTTCCTACCCCTAACCCCTACTTTACTTAGTGTTTAAGATGTGAGGAGAGTAATTTGTGTAAGGCGACCGGGTTGAGGTGGGACTACCCTTCTTGCGAGCAAAGGGGCTCGCATTGTTGTTTAGTGGCGTGATGTCTAGCATCTTTGGTTAGGTCTATCTCCTTATACACTAGTATCCAGCATGAGATGTGACCGTTCGACTGCCTAAAGTGTCATGATGACCTTTTTTAGGAAGTTTGATGCTTACTAATGATCCTTTAAGGGTGACTACACACATGGGATATTATGTTGTTAGGCTACATTAGTAATCCGTATGTGTGGATCAATCGGGGCCTTTAGCTCATAGAGTGGGATATGTGGATGGTTGAGGCTTGGTGTGCATCCTTTTATAGGTTCATGCTCTAAGAATGGGAGAAACCATTCGCCTTCTCTCCCTGGTTATTTATATAAAGGAGTGTTGCATTGTCAAATTAAGAGACCTTGTTAGATTTTTTACTCGTGAGCTAGTTCCTTCTTACTATAATTTTCTTTTTTAGTTAATCTTTGACAATGGCTTACTAGAGTAAAATCGATCAATAGAATAGTCTTCTCATCCATCTATTTTGAAGGAAGTAGATGAGGGTTATGAGGATTTGGCTTGAGAAGGAGGTGATAACCCAACTCCTTCTGAAACGATGGTGGCAACAAATAACAAAGATGGGTTCATATTGTCTTGGGCGGAGAGGAGAGAATGTGTATAGCGAAGGGCTTACGATGTGTATCCCTTAGATGGCAAGGAGGATAAGGAGGGGGAGTTGCTACGTACAACTAATGCTAATGATAAGGCATGTGCCTGTGTTGCTTATGTGGCAAATGAGTGGAAGCTGAGGCTTGTGAGTTGAGCAATTAGGGAAGTGTCTAAGTAGCGAGTAGAGGTGCCTATGGCTGGATAACATGCATACGACATCGGGGATGATTGATCGTTTGGTATTTACATGAAGTCGTTCAATCTGGGTCTTCGGATTCCCTTTTTGGAGTTCCTTGTGGAGTTTTTCAGTTATTTTGAGGTTGTCCTAGAAAGTTTGATTGCCAATTCAAAGGTACAGTTGCTTACATTTGAGGCGTTGTGCCTATTGGAGTTATGGAGGCCAACAACGCAGTTGTTTAGGCATTTCTTCCACATTAAGAGGGTAGTAGATGGTTGGGTATATGTTGCCGACTAAGGGGGGTCGTTGAAGATCTTCAGTGATTTGCCGAACAAGGATGATGATTGGAAAGAGTTCTTCTACTGTGTTTGCACTCCTAAGTCACTATGCTTCCTGTCTTAGTAGAGATAGCCTATTCAATGCAAAAGGTTGAGTGGTTTAGGGGATGAGGACACCATGACCAGTATCGAGTTATTCAACTTGGTGGGTGTAGAAAAAGCTTCACCCTCAATCTATTTGTTGTAAGTATAGAAATGGCATATCACTATTTAGGTTTGAGATAGGCATTTGCTACTCTTCACCGAAGAAGGGCGGTTGGTTGTTTGCCGCATCACTTTGTCATTAAAGTGTAGGACATTGGACTTGTTTGTCCTTGGCGTAATATGTATGTTGTCTTCATATTATTTGTCTACTTAATGAGTTTGTTGGTTTCTTGCAACCATAGAGTTGGCCATAGAAAGGGTAAGAGTAAAGTTGATTGCCATTTAGAATAGGAAACTTAAAGGTTTAGCTAAGTTAGGCCAAAAAAGAAGGTAACTAGCTATAGAGGGGGAAGGTAACACTTCACGTTGCCCCTTGAAGAGAACTAAGAAGAAGAAGGATAGGAGGTAGCAACACTTCCCGAGGTGGTTTGGTATATTGTGGGTGATATGCTGGTGGGTGGGTCTGTTGCCAATTCAAGGCATGAGGGGGAGGCTTTTGGTGGTAGGCTAATCTAAGGGGGCCTGAGGAGGGGATGCTTGGGTAGGCGTTCGGTAAAAGAATTCGAAGTGGACCCTTTAGAATGTTAGGGTCCCTATGATCTAGATTCCTAATGAAGGGGATGTTGTGTTGTTGGTTCATCGCGGTAAGCAGTTAGTGGTAACAGAAATGTAGGTGCCTTCTCTTTTGTCTTTAGGCAGACCTTCACAAAGGTTCGACCAATTGTAGGCACTCTTTAGACAACTCTTTACCAAGAAGAGCGATGTCAAGGCTTTGTCGAAGTTGTTGAGGAGGCATAATGAGGTAAGTTGCTTGTAGTTTTTGTTAAAATGTTTAGTCTTACTCTATTGACTAGCTATGCATTATTTCACAATTGTATGATCTTCAACAGTTTGTTCTTGTATACAACCAAGCATACCAGTAGTTGGTAAGAAGTCAAGCAAGAGTCGAGGTGGAGAGGCTCTAGGAGGCGCTAGAGTAAGAGAAGAAGGTATGTGATAACCTAGCCATTGTGTTTAGTAGCTTAGAGTGCTAGCACAAGGAGCTAGCTAGGTAAGTCAATACGCTGAGGGGTGACTTGAAAAAGGTCGAAGACTCTACTAAGGCTATTGAGAAGAAACTATCTACTATGTAGGCTAAGGGAAAAGAGATGGAAAGGTTGTAGATTGACTTTGCATAGAGGGAAGCGAAGTTGTTCAAAGGGAAGGGTTTGGCCGTTGAAGTTAGGTGAGACGTTTTTTCAGAGACCCTCGATGATCCTTTGATTAAGAAGGCTCTTACCTTTGCTAGGTATACGATGGCCGAGGATGTTTGGAGGCAAGTTCAATAAAAGTTTCCTGAGGCTGATTTGACCTTCCTGAATTAGTTGGACAACCCCGAGGTTGTTGGTGGTGGTAAGGAGGAGGTTAAGTCTTCTGTTGACTCATCTGGTGGTTCTAGTAGTAGCTTTAATGCAAGTAGTAAGGAGGATGAGGGAGGGGATAGAGGTGGTTAAGTTCAGGTTGAGTAGCAGGAGAAAGGTCAAGGAGAGAATGTTATTGTTAAGTAGGTTAAAGGTGACTTTGTTTTTTCTTGTGTTAGTTGATGGCTTGGGTGATGTCTGCCCACTTTTGCTTATCCCTATTGTATTCCATTTAGAGGGAATTAAGATGTTGGTTTCCCCTTCCCAAATGTAATCATCATGGACTTGAATGAAAAGGCTTCGCTGATGTGCTTAACTCATTTCCATTTTGTTTACCTTTACCTTTATTGCCTTTTCTCACTTGTGCATTGCTGCTTCACATTTAGACTTTATTTTTATCTAAGTCTTTTGTACTACTAGTGACGCTTTTGAGTAGGTTAATTCATCTTTTTTTTTTGTGAAGTTTCTTAAAGAACTTTTCCTAAGCAGGTTGCCTGTTTCGATTTGCATCCTTTAGGTCATCCTCAGGATTATGGAAGCTAAGGAGTTGCTAAGCCTTAGTATGAGCTCAATGTTCAAGGATGATGACTATATCAAAGTGAATCTTTTGGTGACATCTTGGGATCTTCTAGACAGAGTAAGCTTAGCTAAGTGAATCTTTTCTGACATCAAGTAATCTCTTTGACAGGGCTTATTTTGGGCAATGTATACGCTTGGCAGCTGTATCATCTTCAACAGTATACTTTTTAGAAGCCATTTAATACGTGTTTGGTGCATTGCTATGTTCTAAGGCATAACTTGGGCTCCTGGTGCACTTGAGTCGTCAGATGAGTGCTACATATAGGTTGGGGGTACTCCAGGTCCCTTATATAAAGGATGCATAGGTCCTTGCTTTGCTACACCAAACATTCAAACACTTTTGTAAGGTATAGTTGAGAGCTGACTCACTGCTCCTTTTGCCATGAACATGTTGAAGGCAATTAGAGTGAGAGAGCGAGTGTTCGAGTTAGGAAGGAAGTCTCCTTAGCCCCTCCTTTTGAGCTGTAATTGTGAGGTGTAGAGAGCTGTACAATACTACGGTGTGGCCTCAAAGTTGTGAATGGCAAGTGTACTCTGGCTTCTAGGTTCTTCCCTTTTTTTGCCCTAATAATACCCAATGAAGAGGGAGTACGGGTGCCATCTACCACTTGTTTCTGGCAACTTTACTGTGGAGACACTCATTTGCAAGAGGTTTTGGGTAATTCTTCCACATATCGTCCTAGATGAAACCAAATAGGTGAGGGGCAGCTACGATGGTTACGATGGTGGAGGTATTGATGGTTGATTTTCATCCTGGTGCGTGAACACCAGCAACACGAGAAAATGGCTATAGGGGGCACCGGAGGGTTCTTCGGCGTGGCCACTCCGATGGCTAAGTTAGCCTTCTTGTTATGCGGGTGAAATTATTCAATGGTTACGGGAGTGAGAGAATGGAGAAGAGGGTCTCCTAACTTAAGGGCCTTGCCTAATGTTTATAGTGAGTTGATGGAGATTGTCTCCGGATTGGATAATTGGACCAAGCTTAAGTATTAGGTCGACTAATAAAAGCTTACATATTGATCATCGAAAAATGCTTACCAATACTTGCCCCCCACTCTCTTTGGTGACAGAGTCAGAAAAGAGAATATCTAGGGAGGTTAATTTCGTAAGATTTCTGAAAATGTCTGTAATCTCAGCCTAAAGAGGCTAGAGCACTTAGAGAAGCAAAGAGTGCCTGAAGAGGTGAGGGGCGTCTAAAGAGGTAAGTGTTTAAAGAGGCCGATATGCTTGAAGAGGCGGAAGAGGCGAGAGCACCTAAAGAGGCGAGGAGTACCTGAAGAGGAAAGGAGTGTCTAAATAAGCAATAGCGCCTAAGGAGGCTAGAGCTCTTGAGGAAGCCGAAGCGTTTGGAGATGCTGGAGCGCCTGAAGAGGCAAAGGCTTAAAGAGGCTGATATACATGAAAAGACAAGAGCCTAAAGAGCTTGAAACGCCTAAAGAGGCGAGGACTGCATGAAGAGGCGAGGAGTACTTGAAGAGGCGAGAGTGCCTAAGGAGGCAAGAGCTCTTGAGGAAGCCAGAGCTCTTAGGGAAACCAGAGCGCCTAAAGAGGCAAAGGCCTAAAGAGGCTAATATAACCGGAAATACTAAGGGAGCATGTAGGTCATCCAGGTTGGATATAACCTGTATTGAGTAAAGCCATAGAGTAGGCTAGTTAGCCTCTAGTCCGTTAAAGTATAAGACTTTAGCTTACTTACTTATCATCCATACCAATTGTAGGACTTAGAATATTTTACCCGTTACAGCTAAATGGCTTTGGGTTTTCAAGACACTTGTTGTCTATTCGTCAAGTAAAGCAATTGTAATTGGCAATTAACACATTGATATAACTTGATAGAGAGTTTAAGAAGTGAACTCAAATGCAAAAGCTAAAAATATGTCTACTTAGGCATGATATAGAAGACTTATCTTAAAGAATAAGTAATAGCTCAGAGTTAATTGTCAGAATGTAGCTTGATGTTAAGACTGGAAAGAGCTTGAGTATCTTTGATAGTCTCTTTGATATAAAGAGACACTTCACTTAGCGGCTATATACAGCGGCCCTTTGAACATCACCTCAGCCTAAGAACTGAACTGCTCTACATGAATTAGAGATCAGCCAAGTCATGTGAAGGATGTTTTAGCATGGAGAATACATCAATCTGGTAGATGTTAGAGCTTGGCTCGACCATGACATAGTATGGCTTCTCGTCAATTTTATCAGCTGATAGAAGATCACAGTAATTACTCACATTAGAGTAATCTTGGCAAGCTTTGTTAACATTTAGTTCATGAATAAAAGTGAGAGAACATCCGAACATTTCCAATGATGTTTCAAGATGGGTGTTAAGCCGGTCAAAATTGAATAAAGAATGGTTCCACAATTTTAGGCCATCCACGGTAGAGCTGTAGCAACTATTTAAAGTGGAAAAAATGGCAACCCATGGGAATCAGTTGCTAATAATCCCAAAGAGGTTAGAAACTCAGTCGCTCATCTCGCAACAATCTACGTATCAAAAACTCAACATTTGTACTCGACAAAGTTTGGAGCTTGGAAAACATTCTTAGCCACTCGGCACTTGACCATGGAGGCACACATTCTCGACACTTGCAAGCCAATAAAATTTGTTCGGCATGGCACGACCTATGAATTGAAGCTCGACCGAAAAGAGCTTGGAGCTCGAGCTCCAATCATGTCGCTTGGAGAAACCTAGATTCTTTGCATTGCTCGAGGGAAGGCACCCAGATCTATCAGCTCGAATAACACATAATAGCACGTAAATGAAGGACAGTTCAATACTTGTCCATTGTGGACACCTTGGCAGCAATTAGACAACAATACGACTCTGTTTCGCATCCGCACTTTCAATCTCGGGTATATGGCTCGGTTCGATACTTAAATCAGTTCGGCAAATCTATCCACTTACAGCAGCTCAATAATTCTCACTGTTGCTGGTATAAGCTTGATGACATTGGCTCACATAGCAAGTAGTTAGCCTACAGGCTGATAGAAAAAAAAAAAAAAACTCGGCATCAAATGTTTGACATCAGTTTCTTGACGTTACTGTCTTAGATTTTGCTCATAGTCTCTTCTCGGCTACTCGGCTTTTCAATGAAGAGAGCTCTTGGCCAAAGCTTCTCGGCACAATGTCTCTCAGCTGCTCGACTTTTCAATGAAGAGTGCTCTTGGGCCATACAACACTTTGCATGGAAGCGTTGCGGATCATAATTTGAAGCTCGGCAAATTGGAATGCTGTACTCCTCAACCATGCAACACTTAAATGCCAAAGCATGTAACACTAGAATAAGAATGTTTAACAAGCATGCTCGAATAGACGGCATGGCAACAAAGTCTGGATTAGCCCTGAATGTTAGTTGAAGTGAGTAGCTTGCCACTTAATAGAACTTGTGTCTACATCAAGTCCTTGCTGCTTGGACGTTCGGCTGTGGTGATTTCTTGACTAGCCATGCAATGCTTTTCGGCAAGAAGTTGGACAATTGCTCGGCAGGCCTCTGACTCGGCATGGAACTTCATTTGTTCGATGGTGAGCTGTACGGTACCTCAAATTCGTGCCAATTCCTCGGCCAGTCGACATGAAGTTCGGGGATTGTGTTTGTATAATCTTGGCATCTCGACTGTTATTACTCAGCCATGATGGACAACTCAGAATTAAGTGAATCGGCAACTCGGCAACATTAGAATAGCTTGAACATGCTCGGCTTTTCGGCCGTTTGCAAGTAGTAGATTTTAACTAGGTACTTGTCTCCGCACGGTAGATCGTGGTCAATATGACTCAGTAATCGTCATCGCTGTAGTGTTTGACTCGGCCATGGATAACTTAGCCAAATGGACTACTCGATGAGTTTTACCTCAATCTCGGTTCGAGCAATATTTTATCCCTTTCACAAGTAGTTTCTCTTGATTTCCTTAAGAGTATGCTATACTTAATAGTTTCTCTTAAGTTACTGGGCACATGGATATGCCGAGCCTATGCTAGAACATGGACCTTCAGTCGAGTGAATATCTTGCCTTATGAGCTCCCTTTTGAATTTTAGCCTTGGGCTTTTGAATTTCAACTTTGAACACTTCTTAACATTACTACTACACAAGCTCAGAATTTGGAGAATGCGGAAGCCAGCCTGGTCACAAAACACAGGTGGCACATGAATTTGTAGTTAACCACCAAGTGGTGGTGGTTATGACCCACCAAAATTTTAGATTACAGTTACTCAAACATGTACCCTCGCATGACAGTGGCGGTTATAAACATATAAACTCATAAATTATGTGCACTTGCATGAAAACGGTAGTTAACCAAGGTAGTTTTCAACTTTCGTGGTACAAGCAGATGTTGGGAAACATAACAACCACTTGCTCAAAGAATTTGATGACTCTCATCAAACGTCAATAGACATATGAATATAGAGAGTATAAAAATCGATGCCGAAGAGAAAAGTTTAGTTTGAAAAGTTTTTACCCAAAAGAGCCAACGTCCCAAAACATGTCAAACAAGAATAAGTTCATCCCTCGGAAGAACGTTTCGTTGGGAGATTTTCAAAATAACACTAGGAATTGTGACCATAATTACACGTTCCTATAGACGACACCAATGTTGATGGTTGATTTTCGTCCTGATGCATAGATACCTGCAACATGAGAAAACTGCTATAGAGGGCACTAGGGGTTACTTCTGCATGACCATTTCGATGCCTAAGTTAGCCCTCTTATGATGAGAGTGAAATTATTCAATGGTTACGGAAGTGAGAGAATGGAGAAGCGGGTCCTCTTACTTGAAGGTCTTGCCTAGTATTTATAGTGAGTCAATGGAGATTGTCCTCGGAATGGATAATTGGATTGGGCTTAAGTATCAAGCCAACTAATATAAGTCCACATAATGATTATCGAAAAATGCCTATCAATAGGAAGGGGTCTTTGTCTCTACACTTGCTTGCTAATCGAGGGCGACTGCAGGTGCTGGCAAGGAATTTTCTACTTCGCGAGTCCCCTGGTCTACTCTATGGGTAGCCTAAATGGAGTAGGCAAATCATACCTCATCTCCCATCTAAGCTGCCTTGGCTAGAGGTTAATTGATCTAGATGAAGCATCAACCTTCCTTTAATGCCAGTAAGACCCCCAGAGCTCAAAGCTTCAAGTGGAATGGCTGGATCAATTATCCCTATTGTTGCTTTTGTGGAAGACTAGCTCCACTAGGTAAAGTAAGGGCCTTAACTTAGAGGTCTAGTATAACTAAGGTCCCCATAACTAAAACTTAGGGATGTAGTCAAAGCTATCTCGATGGAGCTCATGGGTTGAGTCGAAGTTGAGAGCAATTCTTCTTGGAGAAGAGTTCGGAGGGAGAAGCTGAGTCAAAGTTGAGAGCAATTGTTCAAGCCTAGCATTAAGCAGTAGACTAGGATTTGGGCTCATGCCTTCATAGTTTTCTTTTCTTTTTTGAATGTAATAGGGGTTAGTATGCTGACCCTCAAGGCCTTGTACTTCATTTTGTTAATGGAATAATACTTTCCTTTTCTGCTCGCCATTGCTTGTCTGTTATTTTGTTCTCCTTTAGCTCTCTTCTTCTATTGTTTAATTGTAATAACTTCGTGTAAACTTGCACTGCTTGCTTATCCTAGAATCACGTTAAGTTTAGAATGCAAACCTAATGTAATGGCCTTGCTTTATGTGTGTTTGCGGATGGAAATGAATCTGAACACAAAAAGATGCTTATACTGTTAGTATAATGACTAACTTAAGTAAGTGCTTAGCGATGAGGATTGGCCTAAGGCTTAGAGCTCAGTGCGAACTAATGCTTTAAAATGGATAAGTGACCATAGAGTTATTGTAATGACTAACTTAAGCAAGGCGCTTAGGTATAAGAATCAACCCAAGGCTTGGAGCTCGGCATAGATTGATGCTCTAAAGTAGATACGATACCCTTAGAGTTAGTGCAAGGACTGACTTAGGCAAGGCGCTTGGGGATGAGAATTGACCTAAGGCTTGGGTTTGGTGTAGACCAATCCCCTAATGAGAGTGCCTGTAATGTTAGTGTAAAGACTAACTTGGGTAAGAACTTGGGGGATGAAAATCAACCTAAAGTTTAGGCTCGGTGTAGACCAATGCCTTGATGAGTGTGTCCACAATGTTAGTGTAAGGACTATCTTAAAGCATGTGTTTAGGGATGAAAATCAACCTAAGGCTGCACCATGGCATGGATAAAGGTTACGTACATATGCAAGGGGAGAGAGGAAAAGAGACAAGCATAAGAAACTCGTTAATTCATTAAGTACGATTGCAGTAACAAATGCTTTTAATTTCATCATTGTTATCATGCCCCAAAGCAGTAGTGTCATAACAGTCTTTTGTGTAAATCATTCTAAGATAGAAGCCGGTATTTTAGTTGTTATCTTAGACTTGATTTACACAAAGTATCTACAATTAACCCTCTTTGAAATAAACATTTTACAAATTAAACATGTTATTTATCTATAAAAATATAAAAAAAAAACATACTAGAATCTAAATATCTTAAGTGATGCTTACAAGATTTAGTATCTTAATCTTACTTCACTTAAGTAATATGTATATTAATCTNCAAAAGGGTCAGGGGGAAAGCTCTTGAAGTCAAAGTAGCAGATCTAAGGCAACGACATTATATTACGGTACCAGACTCTAAGCTATCAGGCTTCACAGGGGTGTTACATCTCTAGTAACTGGGCCATCTTCGAGAAGTTATTGAGGGTAAGAGGATGCGATCCTATGGAGATAGTGGGCCACTAAAGCATACTCATTCAACAAATAAACCTTTGTCTTTTATAGTTGATAGCCTTCTTTGTCATTGCTGGTTTGACTTTGGCTTGTACCTTTTTTTTTTTTGCAATACCATGGTTAGGTATTGCTCCATTTAATGATGCCATATGAAAAGAGGTACAAGGTTTTCGGAAGTATTGCATCGAGCCGAGAAGGACCTGTAGAAGGTAGAGTCCTCTTCTAATAGATATTTGGATAAGTTTGTTAAGACTAATTGGTACCTGTATTGCTTTTATGTATAAGTGGTTGGGCTCAAGGGAAGGTTAAAGGATGCGGAGAGGGAGAAGTTTGTTGATAAAGACATTGCTAAGAAGGTCAGCAACTTGAAGGCTTGGCTTAAAGATTAGTAAAGGATCAAGGCCCAACTCTCCTAAAAACTGGATGATGAGAAGGAAGCCAAGGCTAACCTCGAGAGAGAGAGAGAATGCCAAGCTAAAGGCATCAATCTCTTGGCTGCAGATTAAGCTAGCGATGAAGGCATTAGAATATGACAATGCTAAAGCCATGTCGCTGGAACTGATTGATAAAAAAGTAGAGTAGGAGCAGTAAATCAAGAAACTCTAGGGAAAGGCTTTGGAGATAGAGGAGTTGATCTCTAAATTAGAGTAGGGAGGTTCTTAGCAATGTAGCTACTAAGAAAGTCGTAGTCAATTTTCAATTGATAGAGTAGTGGTTAGAAGAGCTGAATGACATTTCCACCAAATTCACTCGCTACATAAGGAGAGAGGTGCTTTCCCATTGTTTCAATATCGACTAGAGCTTCCTTAATTTTTTAGATAGCCTAACTTTTCGAAAGAAGAGAGAAGCCTAAGCACGAGAGAGAGAAGCTACAAAAGCAACTGACTAGATCTAAGGCGCCCCTTCTGCTGTCGAGTCTAAACAAAACACTTCCACATCCACTTTTGTCCTAACAGCTCAGTAGAAGGGTACTCCCAAGGGTGCTTTTCAGGATGATCAAGGTCAGGGTGATCTTCCTGCTAATCCCAGTTAGTAGCTTTTAGCTCTTGTTCAACCCAAAGCTAGTCTTCCTAAGGGCCATCAACGGACCAACCCTTTAAGTAAATAGAAGTATTAGGTTTTTTAAAGTGGTCGAAGTTAGCTAATTTTAGGCAATAGTTGTCCCTTCTCCTTCATTTTGTACCCCAGGTCATGATACTAGCCTTAAAGTTGCAAACCTCTATGTTATGAATGATACTTGAATTTGTTTACATACTTGGTTATGCAATTCGATTTTTTGTTTCTTTATTGAACAATTTTCCTTGTTTGCACGGTTGATTGTGACATAGTCTGATACTTAATGTATAATAGACGTTATTTCTTGCCTAAGCTATGGGTCGGATAGGTGGCGTTTAAGTTCGTCCAATTAGTGGGAGTCCCTTAGAGTAAGGGGTATTTCCCTTTACCAAAGTCATTCGAGAAGATTTAATCGATAGCATTCCGATCTGCTTGATTAGTAGGAGTTCCTCAGGGTAAAGGGTGTTTTGTCACATCTAAAAGTGGTAAAATTGTAACAATTTTATTGTATAAACCATTCTAGAATATAAACTAAAATTACAGCTGCTATTTTAGACATGATTTATATGAGTTATTCACAACTAATTCGTTTTGAAGTAGACAATTTATAATTAAACTTGTTATTTACTTATGAAATTATGAAAAATATATATTTACTCTAAAATAATCTAAGTATATTCATAAGATTTAATAGCCTAATTATAATCTATTTAAGTAATATATAAATCGTTATTAAAAGACTTAAATTTAAGACCTAAACTTCGAAAGTATGATAGATCTTTAGTTTATAATCTTACTTCCTAAGATCTAGTAGTTGTTAGTTTCAAGGTAGTTATATCGTCGCTTTTTAGTTAGTACTTACAACATCTAGTGAGATATGAGCAACTAACCGCTTAATAAGTTGAAATGGAAACTTAAAACTACACATCAAATATAAATAGGATTATCAATCAAATTAGTTAAATGAAATGCATGTATAAGTAAATACCATCACATGACGTTATCCAGTCTATTATAAAATTAAAGAAATTTCATTCGCTTTAATCCGAGTTAAGGAGTTTAATGCACATTTCAATATCTTACGACCAAATCTAAACTTATGCAATGAAGATACTACTCTTCTTTAAACCATTGACTTTACTCTTATCGTGATCTTTTTTCCTATTACTTAGTTCAACTAAAGATGAAAAAATGATCCATTATGCTATACCTTTTGGAGGGGTTGGTATTTAGTTGAAGAACTCTAAATGTTTCCTCTATTAGGTTGCTATGTATATCCATTTTTTGACATATAAGTCATATATTTAGTTAAATTTGGTTTAAGGTGTTCAAATATTTCATACAAATAACATAGATTTCAATCTAGAAAAATAAACCAAAATTGTATAATTAAATCTAGAAATACGCATATACAGGCATACATACAGTCAACTATCTAGTAAACACAATCAAATATAATCCCAAGCCTCTAAACACTATAAAATAGTACTAAAAAATACAGTAACACATCGATCTCAACTTATCTGGACTTTTCACTTGCTCACTCAAAGTGTATCTTACACAAACTATCACCAATAATCTCTATAATATAAATATTGTTTTAGTTTCCACATAACTATCATAGATAGGTTTTATTCTATAATTTAGATTATGATTTTCTTTAGTTTATAATCTTCTTATATTTAGTGATTTAGGTTTAGATCTATTAAAATTACTTCTCTTGTTTAGCTACGTTTTGAATTTGCTTCTTATTTTGATTACAATTTCAACTTTTAAATTAGGTTTTAGTTTAGCTTTTTATTTTTATTACTTTTTTTAACTTCTTATTGTTTTTTGTTTGTAAGTCTTTTAACCTTTTTTTATTATGGTTTATTTAATGATTATAACCTTTAGTTTAGGTTTTTAAGTTACTATCTAATATCTAATTCGGATTTTGCTTGTAAATTAGATTTTGATCCATAAATGGTATACATTTTAACGTAACCACTTATACATATATGTTTTAAATCATTACTTTTTAGTTTAAGATTATAATTTTACTCATTTATTCAAAATCTATATCTTCTATAACTAAACTAGTTCTAAATTAATTCCTGATTCAGTTTTTGAATCTTTTTTTATTTTAACTTCTTATTACTGTTTTTATTTATAAACCCTAAAAATTTCTCTCAGACTAATATGTGAAATCCATTTAACTATACTTAAGTATTCTAAATCTCTGTTTTAGCTTCTAACCAGTATTTTAATCTGTAAGGTACATTATATTCATAATTTAACTACTAAACTTGTTTCTAATGTGAAAATAACCTACATTTTTCATATAATTTTATAAACTCCCATTCCAAATCAGATTTATATTATATTCATATTATTATAATACCATAAAATTTTATCTAATGTCTTCCACTCATTTAATTTCTATATACATATATCATATATGTAACACTTCTAACACTACATATATTATCTTTCACTACTAATAACATATTAAGATGTCTAGTTATATTCTAAATCAGAATTTATACCTAATTAATCTTAAATCATAAATTCAACTTAAATATAGCCCTTTAACTATATATTTAGTACATATTATGCATAATACATACAACTAACACTTTAAACTCCGTAAATACCATCATAAACATATATCTTAAATAGTCTATACAAAAATTTTAGGGGTTAAAAATTAAGTAAAAATTTAGAAAATTAAATTTAAGAAAAACTCTTTATAGCACTATAACATATATCTTAAATAGTCTATACAAAAATTTTATGCTCAAAACTATACTATTAAGGTTATTTATTTCATTATCGAAAACTAACTAAAGTTTAGTTATTTCTTAAGAGCAGTATATCTTGAGCTCTAATTTTATTAAATTAATATTTTTCCCTAAATTTACATATAAAAATATTCTAAAATATCAAATTTCATATTTTTACTAAATTAAATGATTTTGTAAGGGAAATTGGAACTCACTGATTAAAAGGTTTTCGGCCACCAATGATGGCTCCACCCTTGTCAATAGCTCTAGGCGTGGGTTCCATTGTTTGGTGGTCTTAGTCATTCCTCTTTAGGTGGTCGTCAAATATAGGTTCTCATTATAATCTCTAAATGCTCATTATTTTGTCTACTTTTACTAAAATTAGTTTTTCCTCTCTTCTCTCGTATACCTAATTTTTTTCTGATGCTAAACTAGCCAAATGAATTGTAGGTGGTTATCTTTTAATTTATAGAGCTGGTTAGGTATAGTTATGAATTAAATTGTACCATTTATCTTTTATTCTCTTCTATTTTTTCTTTTTATTTAGCTTAATTTTATTGGTTAACTTTTTCTTTTTCAGTTCCAAATTGTCACGCCTCATTTTTGGAGTTCTCTTCACTTTTTCATACTTTTCTTTAATTATTTAGTATTATTTTAACATATTCGGGTATTTTAAGTAATTTATATATTTTTACCTACAAGTAAATACATATATAATACTTCTAAATATTATTTTATGATTTTTAATATACATATAATTTATATCTATTAATTTGTTAGTTATCAAAACTCATTTTATGCTTTTTGTGATAATTAACGTATATATATATAACTCAATATTATAATATTTAATTATTTTATTATTTATTAACCTAAATCCAAACTCATCAGATCACTTTTGCTAATATTTCTAACTTAGTTGTAAAATTTGGGCTTTATCGAATAATTTATGTAATCGCCTTAAATTTTACAAATTGTTTATAAATCGACTGATCGTGAGTTGATCACAAATTTTTATACAACCTTACAACTGTACTTAGATGAAATAAGGCCTTAGATTGTTGGCATTTCATACCCCAAGGATAGGCTGTCCATATTGGATTTCCAACTTATAAGTGCCTTTCCTTGCGTCTTCCATTATTCTCACTAAGTCCTCTTAATTGGGGATGAGCTTGCCCCACCCTTCTTCTAAGCTAATAGCCTCTAATTTTCCATACATTAGGTCCCTTGGGAGAGAGACCTTGTGCTTCATGTTGTGGTTGTAGTACTGGATGGTTCGCCACTAATAGGCCGCTATGCAGGCTTATGTAGCATTGCACACATTTTCGATGGTATCAAGGCTTACCTAAAGGGCCATATGTTTAGTGTTCACATCAAAGTGCTAAGTCTTGCTGGTGGATAACTCCAACTCAATTGGGAGGATGGCCTCTGCTCTAAATGTGAGGTGAAATGGGGTTTCTTTGATGGAGGTCTTGTACATCATAAGATATCCCTAAAGATTGTTTAAGAGCTCGTCAAGCTACTTATTCCTGCTTGCTCTAGCCTTTTCTTCAAGCTGTTGAGGATTATTTTGTTGATAGCTTCATCTTGACCATTGATCTAGGGGTAGGCGATTAAGGTGTAATGGAGCCTGTTGCTCTGTTTATCATAAAATTTTCTAAATCGATTGCTATTCAATTACCCCCCATTGTTAGTGATTAATCTGTATGGTACCCCGAAGTAGGGTAGTATGTAAGTGAGCACAATTCCTTCAACAGCTTAGGCCGTGATGGTGGCTACGGTTGATACCTCCGCCCATTTGGTGAAGTAATCCATCACCACTAGGATAAATTGTCAGCTCAACGATGCCTTTAGAAAGGGGCTGAGAACATTAATCCCTACTACACGAAAGGTTAAGGGCTTGCTAAAGGGTGCAATTCTGAACTGGGGGCATGAGCAATCGATGTATGTTCTGGCATGAGTGGCACTTCTAAACTAAGGACTTGGTGTCTTCCTTCATTATTGGCTAGTAGTAGCCCAACTTCATTGCTTGAATATGTAGTGCTTAGGACTACATGTGGTTATTGTAAATTCTTGCATGGAGCTCCTTGAAGATAAGGGTACCCTCTTCTTTCCTAAGGCACCTGAGGAGTAGAGTGTTCTGTTCTCATTAGTAGAGTATGTCGTCAATCAATGTGTAGTTGGTTGCCACGTAAGCTAACCTCTTTGCTTCTACTCAGTCCTTGAGTAATGCCCTCGTCTTAAGATATTGTGTAAGGGGATTCATCTAAGAAGTCTTGGGACTTGCAACCTATCCTTTAAGGACTTCCTACTATTGCACCTTCATGCTTTGCTTAAGGAGGTATTGTATGAAGGGTGGATTGTCGTCGTCGTATGATGCAAGGATAATGGATGAGGTTATCTTAGATAGTTTGCTTGTCTCTATTTTTTTTGCTAGAGGGATTTTGTTGACTTCCTATGACATAAATTCTACAAGCAGACCTTGTACCATGTGCAGGTACTTGACCATTGTTTCCCCTTTAGTTTCGTACTCTCCTTTAATTTGTTGTACTACTAGCATAGAGGCTGAGTGTATGTTGAGCTTCTTTGCTCCAATGTCTTTGGTACTCTTTAAGTTGGTGATGAATGCCTCATATTCAGGCTCGTCATTACTTGTTGGAAAACTAAACTTCAAGAGCATAGAGAATCTTCAATTCAAGCGGGCCCTGTAGTGTAATACTTACCCATTCCCATGACCACTAACCCCCTTAGTGGAGGAGCCATTAATGGAGGGTCCATACCGGTATGGTAAGCTTAAGTTGAGGCTGTTGAGCTTAAGTTGAGGCTTGTTCACTCTAGTGTATTTAGCTATAAAATCGGCAAGGACTTTTGCCTTAATCACCTGTCTCGAGCGGAACTGGACTCTATGGGCATTGAGCTCAAGGGAGTATTTCATCATTTTGCCCAAGGTGTTGGGCTTTTGCAAGATAGTTTTGAGTGGTTGGTCCATTAGTATGACGATTAAGCGTGACTGGAAATAAGGCTTGAGCTTTTAAGCTACGATGATTATTGCAAGGGTGAACTTCTCCACTTTCACATACTTGAGCTCTGACCCTTATAAGATATAGCTAATGTAGTAGACTGGCTGGTGTTCGTAGCTGTCTGCTTGGACAAGGATTGAGGACAATACTCTATCATTGAATGCGAGGTACATGTATAACTTTTCTTTAGGGATTGGCTTGGAAAGTATGGGTAGGGTTGCTAAAAAATCCTTCAATTAGTCGACTACTTGCTTACATTTTATCCATTTGAATTAAACGAGGATTTTTAGTAACTTACAGAATTCCATGCATTTGTTTGCACTTCTTGATACAAATCGATTTAGGGTAGTGATCCTTTCGGTTAGGCACTACACCTCCTTAATTTTTCTTGGTGCTTTCACGTCTCGAACTACTTTAATCTTGTCTAAGTTGGCTTCTATCCCTTACTTTATCACATGAAACCAAGGAACTTCCACATGTAACCCCGAAGACGCATTTTTGGGGATTAAGTTTCGTTTGGAATTGACTTAGAGTTTAGAATGTCTTGCAGAGGTTGTTGATATGGCCTTTTCTAGTTTTGCTTTTGACAATCATGTTATCGACATAGACCTTAATGTTTTCGCCGATTTGTGGCTTGAAGATATGTGTGACCAGCTTTTGGTATGTGGCTTCAGTATTTTTCAAACCAAAAGGCATTGCCTTATAGCAATAAGTCCCAAAGTTTGTAATGAAAGATGTGTGGACTTCATCCTCAAGAGCCATTTAGATTTGGTTGTATCTTAAGTAGGTGTCCATGAAACAAAGAAGTGCGTGGTCGGACGTCAAGTCAATGAGCTGATCTATACGTGGTAGGGGAAACAATCCTTAGGGTACGCCTTATTAAGATCGATGTAATCGATGCACATTCACCATTTGCAAGCTTTCTTTACAAGTACAATGTTAGCAAGTTAGGTCGGGTATTTTTCTTGTCTTATGAAGCTTACTCGGTATAGCTTTTGCACTTCATCTTCAATTGCTGGCACGTATTCTAAGGCGAAGTGTTGTTTTTTCTATTAATAGGTTGGATGATGAGATCGACATTCAAGTGATGGGTAGCCACTAGTATGTTGATGATGCCTGGCATCTATTCTAAGGCAGACGTGAAGACATTTGTGTTTTGCTTAAGGAAGTTTATGATTTAAACCTTGTTGTCGTCTAGTAATTCTGCCCTTATTTTGGTTGTCATTCTTAGGGCATCAAATAATTTTATTTCCTTAGTCTTTTCGGTGGGCTCTCCCCATAATGCTAAAGCTAAGGGGGTGGTTGATTCTATGTTCATGATGTTGTTTTTGGATTAGGCTTTAAGGTAAAGTGACTAAGATAAGGTTCGATCGCCTTATGTCTCACCTATACCAATGGGTGTCATGAACTTCATTTTAGGGCATTTTTAGCTGATAAGCATATCAAATTTTGTAATATTTAGTTGGCCAAGGATGACATTGTATGGTGATCAAAGGTTAATGACAAAGAAGTTGATCAATAGTGTGGTGACATACTTGTTGTCGCCCAGTCGAACTAGTAGGGTAATGATTCCCTTTACTAATACTGGTTCGCTTCCTCCGAACCTTATAAGGCTGTGTTTATATGATTATAGGGGTTTGTCAAGTTGTTCCTTCACTTACTTGTATGCACTATAAAAAAGTATGTCTGTTGACCTTCCGTTGTCGACAAACGTTTGAAGCATGTTAAAGTATTCGATTTTAGTGTTTATGATGATAGCGTTGCTGTGGGGTAGATTGACTCCCTCTTCATCTACTTAGGTGAAAGTGATCACCATGTTTGTCTTCAGCCTCTTGGTTCTTATAAGGTATACCTCATATTGGATCATTATAGTTGTAGTGTATAAGAAGAGGCTGGGTCCTCTAAATATGGTGTTGATTTGACTTTGTTGTACCTAATGATTCTATTCAACTGCTAGAGCATTGGTCTGTTCGTTGTGGTGTTGTTGTTATTGTTCCACTTGGCGACGTTAGATCGGTAATTGGATTTGATTTTTCTCTTCTGTGATAAGGTGGTCAATGCAGCTTTTGTGGATAAGGCCTTTGACTGCATTCTTAAGATGGCAGCATTTGATAGAATAATACTTATGGGAGTGCCTAAAGTTTTGATTTCGGGCAGTTTAGTGCCCAAACATTCAAAACTTAAATTTTCATACTTGAAAATTGAAAATTTATTCACTTGAGTACTTGAACTTTTGATTTCAAGCAATTTAGTTCTCATCATGTGTATCACATCTATTAAATGTAGACACTCAAATAAACAAAATTACAATTTTCGAGCATCAAAATTCAAGTTTTGAATAATTGGGCACTAAATTGCCTAAAATAAAAAGTTTAGGCACTCTTGTATGCATTATCATAGCATTTGTCAATGTTATGTCCGTATATTCAGAGGTAGACATAGTACTTCCCTAAGTTTGCCGCTTCTAGGGTTTTGCAAACATTCGATGGTAACAAGAGTTGTTCTCAGACTTCGTACATAATTTTGCCAAGCGATCTGCTAATGGGAATACATGAGATGTAGTCTTGGAATTTTTGTCTTTGCTTGTCTCATTTGTTGCATACTAAGGGATGTAGTCTAGGGTCGTGAGGCCTTAGGTGGTCTTTTACTAACACATTAGTGTCGTTATCCACTTTAAACTGAGCTCTAATGGCATCTTTTTGAGTTACGTATTCTTGGCCACTTACACGAACTTATCTAAGGAGACAGGTTTGTCCAATGAGACTACATTGAATAGCTTTCCATTAAGGTCTACTCCTGTAAGAAGTGCTTGTAGGCCCATTCCAATGTGGAGCTTAGATACTTATAGCTTTATTCAGTTGAAACACTTGAGGTATGCCTGTAGGGTTTTGTTATGCTACTGTTTGACATTGTAGAGTATGGAAGAGTCTCTCCTTAGGACTTGAGACCTTAGGAAATGTTGCTACAATCTACCTCTTAGGTCATCGAATGAGGAGATGGAGGCATCGGGGAGGGTATTGAACCAAAGTAAGGTTGCTTTTGCTAACGTGATGAGGAAGGCATTACATATGATGGCGTCTGAGAAGATGTGGAGGCTCATCATCATTTAGAAGTGAACAAGATAATCATCTAGGTCAGTAGTGCCATCATAAGTGTTCAAGCATGGTAGCCTTATGCTTATGGGCGGCATTTCTTTGAGTATAAAGGCAATGAATGTGCCTTTCCTTAGCATGGAGTGCAATGCCCGTACAGAAGATTCAACCTTCTTTTGGTTGCGCATGTTGGAAGTGCGATGGATATGTTCGTTCAATTTCTCAACATTCATATCCTCATAGTCCTTTTGCAATTGTTTTGGTGATAGGTTGTCGATTGGTCTACTTATTACTGTACGCTTACCTTACGCTTGTGTTATGCCCCGAAGTTGCAAAGTCACAGTAGTTCCACTATATAAACCAACCTATGATAGTAAGTGACTTCACAGTCCCTATCATAGATACGATTTACACAAAACGTTTACGACTCCTCCCTTTGAAGTAAACAATCATTAACTTTAAGTCATATTTACATTAAGATACTCAAACTGTCTTACATTCCTAGGAAATTCTACATGCTAAGGTAGTCTAAAAAGTAACATATTACATATTACATAATCAATCCAAACACTTAAGAGTTAGTAACAAAACTTTAGAAGACTTTATTGCGTTTACCAGCTTGATCCTCACTTCCCCATAGCTTAGTACTTCAGAAAGATATTGACCTCAAGATAATTATAGCATGGTATATCAGTCGATACTTACAAGAAAATCTATAAGGGTATGAGTAACCAACAGCTCAATAAGTCAGGATGAAGACTTAAGAATGAATAACAAATACAAACAGGGTTTTCAATAATTAATTATATGCAATGCCATATGCAAATGTCATCATACAACATGGTCCAGTTTGTTGTAAAATCAGAGTAATTTCACTCACTCTAATCTAGGTTAAGGAGTTTTCATGTTTATGCAACAACTTACAACCAAACTCAAGTTTATGTAATGGAGATACCGTTCCCCCCATGACTATCCTTTGAACCTTTACCTTCATCCTTACCATGATCTCTTCTCTTGTCACTTAGTTTAGCTAAGGATGAAGAAAAGACCATTATGCTATCCAACGCTGTCTTTTTCGAAAGTGTTGGTGTTTGGTTAGAAAATCCTAATAGTCCCTTAAAAGGTTGCAATACATGTCTAATTAAGGTATTTAGGATGATTATAATTAAGTTTAGTTTAAGGTAATTAAACAATCACCAAAACATAACATAGATTTTCAGCACGAAGTCAGATACACATAAGCACATGCACATATAACTACCTATAAGCACAATCACATATTATCCTAACCCTTCGATTACCTAAAATAACATTCCAAAATACAGTGAAGTATTGAGCCCAACTTATTTGAAATCCTTGGTTCACTTACTGAATTTGCTGCAAGTTAACTTGTCTTCGCATATCCTATAATATAAATACTCTTTTAGTATTTATATCCTTATAATATATAAACTTTAGGTTATGATTTGACCCAATTTTTCATATATATGTATTATTTATTTCTGATATATTCTAGGCTAGTTTCGAAATCGGTTTTTGAATCTGATTCTGACTTAGGTTCAAATTTAGTTTCAACTACGAGTGTTATATATAAATCTTAAGATCTCGTTTTGAACCACAATGTGAAATTACTCACATTATGCTCGGGTATCCTAAATATCACTTTTAGTTCCTAATTAGTAATCTAGTCTATATGGTACACCATAGTCTTCATTTAACTACCGAATTTACTTTTGATATAAAAATAATTTACATTTTTCATATAATTACTAAAATTTAAATTTCATATTAGATTTATTATATAATTCTATTATTGTTATATTTTCAATTTTATCCTAATATTTTATATTTATTATAAATCCAATTTCACATATTATTAATTTTCACATATTCACTACATATTATACCTAATAATTACATTTGACAATCCAAATGCTACAATTATCATACTACATTAGAAATTAACATGAAAACACCTAATTATACATTAAATCAGTAATTATCTATTTAATTACTTAATTAGCCCAAAATCACTTATTTTATATATCATTTTAAGGCTTAAAAATCATTTAAAAATTTTGAAAATTCAATTATGAAAAATCTTTTCATAGCACTGTTCTACATCCTCTAAATAATCCATATAAAGATTTTGAGTTTAAAACTATACCCCTAGGGTTATTTGTTTCTAAATTAAACAAAATTTAAGTTTATGGGATTTCTTAAGCATAGTATATTTCTAGGCATAAATTCATCAAAATAAATTCTTCCCTTAATCTACATATATAAAAACCTTAGAATACCAAATTTCATAATTTTCTCAATAGATTTGTAATTTAAATAAATTAGACAAGATTTGAGTTAAAATCGAACTCACTTGTCCAATGGACTTCAACCACCAGTGATGGTCTTAAGGATGTTGACTGGGTTAGGTAATGGGGATGGGGTGTGGTGGTGGTAGCGATTCAGTTACAAGTGGCCATAGGTCGTAGGTTCCCTTTTTAAGCCCTAATTGTACACTAATTTGTTAATTTTTGTAAAAAACCTTAAGTCTCCCTTGTTGATTTCTGTCAAAATTTTTTAGTCTCCAAACAAATCAAAATGAGTTCCAAATGGGTTTGGGCTATTTATAGAATTGTCATGATTTTTTTCTTTCAATTTTTTATTAACATTTGACCTTATCATTTTTCAAATTCACTTTTTATTTAACTTATTCTAATTGGTTAATTTTTTTTCTTTTTATTTGTAGCTTGTTACAACCTGAATCTGGACAATGCCACACTTTTTCTTATTTTTCCTTGATTTATTTTCTAATTTTATTTAATTATTTAGCATTATTTAAGTATATTTCAAGCATTTTAAATAATTTTGAGTATTTTTACCTATATATAAATACACATGAAGTACAAGTAAATACTCATATACATTATTTATGTTATTCTATGATTTTTGGTGTGTATATAATTTATATCTATCAACTTGTTAATTATCAGAGCTCGTTTTACGCATTTCCAATAAATAACAAGTAATATATTTATAATTCAATATTATGATATTTAATTATTTTATTACTTATTTTCCTAAAGTCAAACTTACGGGTTCACTTTTACTAATATTTCTAATTTTGTCGTATAATTTAGGCTCGATTGGATACTTTATCCGATCGCCCGAAATTTTACATGTCGAATCCGAACTTTTAATTGTAAGGCTTATAGCTTGCATTTTGCATTGATTGCGATTAAGCCATTCGCACAGGTCTTCATGAGGTTACTAATCGTGCTGAATTTGGTTATGTGAATGTATTAGGCGTATGGTTTGCAAGTCAACATTTTTGCTTGGTTTTGAGGAAAAGATCTGATGGTCATGTCCTTGTTTGGGTGTTTTTAGGATGCATTTTTGAGCAACTCAACATCCTTACATAGAGTTGTAGTGGACTCTTAATATTTTCTGCTCTCTTTAAGCATTTGTTGGACAAGCAACCTAAGTTGCTAAACTTTGTCATGGTAGAGGCGTTTGGTCACCTCCGCCTTACTAAGATGTACTAGCATCCCCTATTTGTGAAGCATGTGGATTAGTATTTTTGCTTTTAGCTATCACACACATGGTGGTTTGAAACAGTGGTTGCCAAAATGTTGATTATGGTTGAATCAATTAGGAATGAGTGGGCTTAAGTAAAGCCTAGATGGATTGGGCTTAGATCTCACCTCTTGCTCCTTGATTCTTGCAAAACGCCCCTTATGGGTATAGCTATGGGGGCCTTCTGATGCTCAAGTTAGCAAGGAAGACTAAAAGAAAGAGGGGGTGGGCACTAAGGACCCAAGGGGTAATACTTATCTACCCAATTATTTTATTATAACTTACTTTTCCAAATATATTCTTTACTTTTATTTGGGATATGTCATGATAATATCTTATATGTAAAGGGCATGGGTTGTTATCATACTTTTTACCTGTATTTATTATTTAGTTACTTTACTTTATTACTAGTTTGTTATTTACTATTTTATTTTTACTTTTTACTACCTACTTTTACTTCTGGGGGAAATTTGGTATTTTTCCACTTTTTATCATCTTTAATTCTTGGTAGATGCTTTATAATTAATGTCTTGACTTTTTTCTTATAATGACTAATCCCTTTTTACTACTTGTTAATAATATCTAGCTTGTTTTATATATTTATGGGACTATAACGTTACCACTCTCTTTTTAAAGCCAATGCCTACGTTACCTACTCTAGATTGCTTATTCTGGGTAGCTTTCGTTCTAGATGGCTCTCACTCTACTTCACCAGGTAACCCTTTCATGAGTGGCCATCTCCTACGTCGCTCCTTTTTCAAGTTGCCTTTTCCATGGGGTTAGCCTCTCAATGAAAGCACCAAATGTTATGACCAAAGTGTAAGGGGAGAACCATAAGTTTTCTTCTTTTACTAATCTAATTTGTGGTATCATCTTTAATGTTTTTTACTATTGTAAACTTTATAGACCCTAATTCTACTAATAGGTTGATGTTCCTAGTCAATTCTCATATTCTAAGGTTATTTAAGGCTATGGGGTTGACAATGGAATTTGCATTAAGTCCTTAAGATCCTAGGATTTAGTTTTATATCATTACGTTAGCTTAAGCAAGTTAGTGGGTCTTACAATGAGTAGGATCATTTTGAAAAAAATTTCAATTGTTAGTTAACCACATCTAAAAGCATAATACCTTTGCGGTGCAATACAATTTGTGTTGAGAATTTTTTGAAAATGGAGCATTTTTCTAAATGGCTAGAAGAATTATGAAGTTTAAATTTGAAACTTCAAACGCGTTGTTTCATTCTGCTTGAAGGAGTGTACTTAATCCTTTAGAAATTCATCAATCTTCATTCATACACTCGTACTTCTTTCAATATTTGCTCTTGTACTCAAGCTTCATTGTGTATTTTTCTCATTCAAGTATTTTCGTTTCTACATTTGTTGTTCTTATAATAAACTTAATTCTTTCACTCCTAGTCTCATATTGCCTTCAATATTTGAAGGTTTAAATTTTATTGCCTTAGGATAGAATTATTTTTCCACGTAATTTTTTTTCTCTTTAGTAAGAAAAATCAGATTATCTCCATGGATTGTTTCTTCCGGCATCTCTTTTTTGAAAAAATAAGCAAACTTCTTCATCAAGTGGGAAAGGTAAGAGGAAGACTATGGGCACGAGTATGTTGTTTTCATTACAACAATTCAAGGATGTACTAATGTACCCAAAATACGATTGAATTCAGGATAGAGTACACAACATTATGATAAACATTAGTTGTAGATCTACATTACCACTTAGATTTGAACCTCTACTCATGAGTTTCCCCATAGCTATCTTCGAGGATGAGGAGGATGGCATCCAAATAATTCTCGAGATGGAGGAGCAGCAAATGTGTCAATCGGCAGGCAAATTAAGACCTTTTGGTTCGATTAAGCCCGTTAGACCCAGTAAATCTAAAATGTTTACTAAACATTTTTGTAAAGGTACAAATGGACAAACGAACTTGCAAGCGTATTGCAACTACTGCAATGCACACTATGTGTGGAAAACCAACAAAGGTTATGAGAATCTCAACAAACATTTAAGATAGAAGCATCTAAGAGAGATAGGGATAGATAAGACACAATAACAAATTGCATAGGGTAGTGGTTTGTTTGAACCAATTAATGTAGTATGATTATGAGAAGCATAAGTATAATCTTGTGCAGTACCTGGAAAATTTGCACATGTCCTTCAACGTAGATGCATCCTTGTGATAAAGCAAAAATGAATAAGAGACATTCAACCCCAGTGCGCATTAGGTAAGCTGTAGTACGTTGAGTAAAGCCACCTAGGAGCTCTACCATAAAGGTGAGCGCGAGCTTGCAGGTAAGTCCACTTCACTAGATACATTAGTGTTTATATGTGCCAATATATAGATTAATCCTTTTCATAACAATTCATATACGGGCATAACTTGTCATTGGATCGAATATAATTGGCAACTATGGAAAAGATTGTTGGCAATAAGGATATTCAATGACCATCACATGGTGCAAAACATATAGAACATTATAAGTGTAAATCTAAATGAGTATAGGTTAGTTAAGAAAATTTTTTCAATTGGATTGATAATGCAAGTGCAAATACCACCTCCATGGCGGATCTACAAAACCTTTGTCAACAAATGCTAAGGGGGGGGGGGGGGGGGGGGGGGGGGGGAGTGGGATATTTTTTCACATTAGATGTGCGTGTTATTTTCTAATCTTGTGTGTCAAGGATGCATTGCAACTTTGTAAGATAAGATGTCCTTGATAAAAAACATGATGAAACTAGTAGTAAAGAGGTCATCCTTACATAAGAGGTGGAGAAACTATAGCATTGAACACAAGAAGAGACATGGAAAATTTGTGGGGGGGGGGGGGGGAGTGGGATATTTTTTCACATTAGATGTGCGTGTTATTTTCTAATCTTGTGTGTCAAGGATGCATTGCAACTTTGTAAGATAAGATGTCCTTGATAAAAAACATGATGAAACTAGTAGTAAAGAGGTCATCCTTACATAAGAGGTGGAGAAACTATTGCATTGAACACAAGAAGAGACATGGAAAATTTAAGATGGATACATAATATCATTGGAACTTAACGTACAAGTTGTTGCATAACACCATTCCTTATAATGAACTGCTTTGTGACTTTGCGATATACCACATATGGGAGGTTGAAATTCACCCGAATGACTGGGATATATATATATATATCCAGTTGCCAAAGATTCTTAATGTTTTTCATGATGCAACTAAAACTTTTTCTCAAGTATACAAGCCTAGTGTTCATCTATTAGTGATGTTAGTCATCAGCATTCTTGGCATATTACTATAGGCGTGTGAGGACCTAAACTTGTACAACTGTACACTTGATATGGCGTATATGTGGTTATTGTATTATAGGGAAATTCCTCGTATTTATCTTATAGCTACCATTTTAGACACTCGTAGTAAAACTAAAGTACTGCAAATGTATTTGAAAACTTATTATGAGTGTATTGATTCTCTATCGAATTACCAAGACATGTACAGTCGGGAAGCATAGTAAGAGGGTTCAGCCACCACAATCAACTTAGAGGAGCTTTTCATGTACTACCAATGTCAATATGGTAGCCAAATATCAGTTTCTCCCTTACCACCCCTTACCGAACATCGTTACTCATTTACGGGTGAGTAGTTGCTAGCATAAAAATTAAAGTGACAACAGTCTAGGGGGCCTTTGACCAAGCTACAACATTATATGGGCACAAACTTCGAGTTCTCTAAAAGTATTGCTATAAGGGATTTCGACATCTTAGAATAGTGGTAGAGACACGCGATGAGCTATCCCGTCTTATCCTACATCGCCTGTTAGGTACTCCTTGCTTCTGAGTTGACGATGGCCGTTGAATAAGCATTTAATATGGCATGCCTCATGCTCAGTGACCGATGCGCCTCCCTTTTCATTGTCAACGTCGAGGTAAGCGCCTGCATCGAAGATTGGTACAAGGCAACTTATAGAGAACAAGAGCCATGTAGTACATTAATCAAAGAGCACAAGTACTTTAGCGACTAGAACAAATCGAATAGAAGCCTAAGTTCGACTGTAGATCCTACTTTTGGCCATACACAAATGTAAGGTGTGACTGAGTAATTATTCTATTTTAACTATCATTCAAAAATGTTTTGTCACCTAGTAAAATTGTTTTTGTAATTACAAAAAAAAAAATGATGAATTGATGATATAATTTTTTGAAAATTAGTGATTTACTCTTAAGCTTTTCAAATTAAGACTAGTGAAATTTATTTTTCTTGAAAAAAAAAATATAAATGGATAATCATGTACACTTGGCGTTTTTTACTTGATTTAAAATTGACCAATATACTAAAGGTTTTCTAAAAAAAATAAACTGAACTATGGTGGTTTGATTTCGACTAACGGGTACATAGGTACCTTTGAGGCAATCTTAAAAACAACAAAAAAATTTTCCCCCCATTACCCCTAATTTCTTTAGGTCTGAAATGGCTTTTCTATATTATTATGGATAGCATTCTAATTTTTATTTTTGTTCATAACTTTACTTCAATATGAAAAATAATATTTGATAATGTATAATTACAATTTATAGTTATGTTGTAATTTATTTGTTTCCATTTTGACAATGTATTATGAGATTGAGATTTGAATAAGAAATATTCCTACTTTGCATTTTCTACCACTTTGGCTAATGTTACTCAACATTGTAATATAGCATCACGCTTACGCAATTCAAATGAATATTTTCAGAATAGAAAAAAAAAATTGATCCGAAAATAAAATTTTTGATTCATGCATCGCTATATGTCGACATAAAGTTTTAGAATTAGCTGGAGAAAAAAAAAAGGAAATTTACGAATAGGCTACAACTTATTTATATTGATTGAGGGGAATGAGGAAAAAAGAAAACTAACTCACAGCTCAAGGGCCTTAGAACTAGCTAGTTCAACCCATTGCTAGCCCATAAATCGACGGTTTTGAACCAATTTGGTTCGGTGACTACCTCTAATTGCAATTGTTGAGTAACTACTATTTCTCCAACCTTACTCGTACTATTCCAACACTCCTAGAAACCACACTTGCAATACAATAGCCCACTTGTGCTGTTTTTGAAATAAAAACAAGGATAAAAGAGTAGCTACTACCCACTTGCTTTATGATAGCCGGTACCCACTAAAATCACAAAAGCCTTGCACCTACAGCTTCAACATACACTCACTATAGCAACTATGGAAGAACATAATAGTCACCATCAGCATATATAGATAACTTTGTTGGACTTCACACACTCCTTTGATGGAACCATACTTTGATACTAATGAAGTTGGTGTGCCTTTAGGGTTTGACAAACGAGAGTGCACCACAAAGGGAAAGGAACAAGGAAAAGCTTAGCAAACCCATGAGTTGCTCGTGAGGATATGATATACCAAATGAACAGTAGATGACCTAATTTCTACTTTGATATGACACACAAAGTGTCAATTAGGATTACTTACCACTATTCTTTACTAAAGGGAAAAGATAAAAGAGAGGTATATAAGAGAATGAACTCTTGAAAATAAAGTGTATTCAATTTTCAAAGATGATGTCTGTTGCTTACAAAATGAGGCCTTTTATACCCAATGTTCTACGGTTGCAACACAAAGATAAAGACCAAAAAGGGGTAAATTACAAAGTATCTTACATGAGATTCCTAACATACGCACTAAAAAGGGTAAAATGGATAAAAGAATAAAAAGGAATTTGTAGAAAAGGTAATATGGGATCACAAGCCAGGACATGCACTGGCCATTGCTTGGTTATTCCAATTGAAAGGATAAAAGGGGATGCTTAGTTGGCTCTTGGGAAAATAGACCTCAACACTTAAGTAGCTCGACACCCAAGATAGTCAGCTTGGTAGAAATAAGAGCAGCATAGGACATTCAACCGACTTGATCTGGATTAGGTTGGGAGGATGGACAGGTTGGCTTAGTGCTTGGTATTCCTGAGTTTAGGCTATTCAACAACTCAGGTATTGTCGGCCTGTTTGAAGACAAGTCAATAGACATCTTAATCACAACTAATGCTTGGCATTTAGGTTGGTTGAAGTACAAGAGGCCTTGGATGTTGATGGAATCTTCATCCTTCAGAGGTTCTCGAGCTAGAACACATTCGGTTAATCCTTGTAGTCCTCTAGCTCGGCTTCTAATAATTGGTTGAGTTGTTGATTCCTATCACATTGCTTCCTCAGCGCAAGCAATAGCAAACACCCTTACAATATTGAAAGTTGGTCTATGCTAAAAATGATCCAACAAAAATCAACAATTATATTCTCCACCAAAACACCACTTTCAATAAGACATGAAGTATCTAAAATCATGGGCATGAAAAGTACCTCTTCATTGGGATCTTGCTTAGGATTTCCAATAAATAAGGGTAAACAACTTAAAACTTGAGACTTTGATTTTCTTATACAAAAAATGTACAAGAAATTACTAGATTGGAAAGGAAAATTGATAATTATGGCAGGAAGAAAGGTTTTAATACCTACTGCTCTTTAATCACTTCTAAGTTACTACATGCAAAGTATTATCTTATTGTTTAAGACAATTCATACCTTGGAAAAAATATCCAAACACTTATTTTAGAATGGAATTGCAGAAATAAAGACTAATTGGATTGCATGGGAACAATCTACAAGCCAACCTATTTCGAAGACCTAGGTTTTACTAACTTAAGTCTTAGAAATAAAATCTTCCAAATGAAGAGACCTTGGTTGTTTCATAACAAAATAAGCTACAGGGCCCCCTTTTACCAAACCAACTACTCAAACTACATTTAAGGTAATGACATATTTGTAAAGCCACATAATTTTCCTTTATGGAAAATGATTGTAAAAGGCCATCAAGATCTTTAATTGCATAGATTGGTACTTTTAGGCAATGGAAAGAGTGCAAACTTTTGGTATGATAGATGGGTGTCCAAAGATATAGTCGAATCCATCCTTCATGGACCAATTCAACACAACCAAGAGAATATTCTAATCCATGATATTTGGAAGGATCTAATCTCTTATATGAGCAATAAATGGGGTTTCTATGTTCAAAAACATTATTCTAATGTTTTAGGCCTTGTCACTTAAATGAATTAAAAAAAAAAAAAGATATCCTCATTAGGGGAAGGATAAGAACTAGGTTTGATAAAAAAAAAATACATGAACAATGATATTATAACGAAACAAGTCAAGACTACGTAGACTTAGAATGGATATGGAAAGTGCATATTTCTCCTAAAGTTCAAATTTTCATATGGAGAGCTTATCATGATGGATTGCCCACAACCCTTAATCTTCACAAAAGAGGATTAATTGGATAACACCACCTAAGATGTCATGCACTTATTGAAGATGTAGGACATGTGCTAATGAACTATCTAATTATCAAAACACTATTACAGACTATTTATAACATGAATCCTCTAACTACACCTCTCCATATGTAACTTCAGTGTATACTTGCTTATCCAAAGAGGGTAATACATTTCTCAAGACTACCTAAAGGAGTTGAAATTATTACTTATGGCTCCTTTGGCATTATAAAAAAAAAACTTTTATACCATGACTAGAATGAACAAACCAATTATCTACAAATGAAGGAGATAGCATGTGCTCTTGCAAGTGATTAATGGATTAATAGTGTGTATAAGAGAAATAAAAAAAGAACTAAAATGGTACAATATTTCCTAGTCTTTGCCGAAAGATCAGTGGTTAAAGCTAAATATTGATGCATGTGTCTTATTCGACTGCTTATCGACAAGCAACGACTAGGGGTGCTATTTGAGATCACAAAGGATAAAAGATAGTAAGATACACAAGGAAACTTAGAGACATTCATAAACTATTAGCTAAGCCTTGGGTTTGTATTGGAGATTGGACTTATGTGAAAAATTGTACATTAAACACATAGAAATCCATTCAAGATAGTCGTTGATCTTTTATACTTGTGTGTTATTCCATGTAATCAATATACAAATGCTTTGTTTGCTTACAGTGACAAGCTCAATTCTAAATCCATTGAAGAGTGTAAACTATTTTTAGTCCTAAGGGAAGCAAAGAAGCTAGATGACTATTTGGATAGTATTGCACACGATCAAGCCTAGGAAGAAATGCTATTATTCACAACCCTACCCCCCTCCCACTAATTTTAGTTATGGTTACAAATGAGTTGAACCAAGCTGAGCTTTTAAAGGCTCAAGTTTTGTTGATTTAAAAATTATTAGGTTCAAGCTAAGCCAAGCCAAGTCAAGTTGAGCTTTTACTTAGCTTAAAAATTAGAGGCTTGAGCTCGTTAAGGATTCTAAAACTCGAGTTCGACTCGTTTCGATAAATAAGCTTATACTCATATATCCAAACAAGCCTATCAAGGAGCTCTAGCTCATATATCTAAATAAGCTTGAACTCAAGCTTATTTGTCTAAACAAGCCTAAACCCAAGCTCATTTATATTAACAAGCATCAACGAGCTTAAGCTGATACTCAAACTCAAGCTTGTTCACATAAATGAGTCAAAATGAGCTTGAGCTTAAATTTATACTAATTTTATATTTATGTCCTTACATTTTCTATATTGGAGACTACACCTAATATTCCTATGTAGTATTATGCTACAATCGACCCAATAACATTACATCATGATTATAGTTTAGCTAATTGTGATTGTTTTTCTCACGCAAAATCATAAAACCATATTTTATAAGCTAAAAAAGAAATCTATATCTATTTACCTCAAGTGCTTTATGTATCAATTTGATCCGTAGTAGGGGATCTCTCTCATTGATCCTTCCTATTTTTAATGTTGATAATAAGTTAGTTTAATTCCTAATATTTGGTTTCCTCAAGAATGTTGACAATGGATCAAATGAACCTATAAAATTTGATCTACCACACTAATCTATCATCATGGTAAGTACTATTGCTATATAAGTGAGAGAATAATAATGAGAGCTTAATGAAGGTTACAACTATCATGGTTGTTTGAATTCTTATTAAAACAACTGTGTACATTATGGTAACTTAAGAGCTTAATTTTTGCATGGATGAAACTTTAAAACCTAATTAAGATAATACAACAGCTTAAGGACCAAAATGATTTCTTTTGAAAATAAAAAACATTTCATTAAAATAATTGATATGGTATATATAACACTTACCATTCTTTAGGTGTCATGTTAGCATTGATTCATGTATAAAATATATATGGTCTTTTTTAACCCATTTTAGAAGAAACCTAAGTCCTTATAATAGAAATGCAAAACTAATCCTAAAACCAAAAAAAGAAAAGAAAAGAAAAGAAAAAGAAAAATATAAGTCTTTGTAATGCATTTACCCCATTCTTTTTTTTAAGGAAGTTCGAGAAATTAACATCAAGAGAATTTGGTCACAATATCGTAGTAAGCTTATTTTTTAGAATCTATTCATGAGAAGTATTATGTCAAATATCATTGCATAATGTAGCTTTTGAATGTGTTTTGGCTCAATTGCTTAATGATTTCAAGAATATACTATAAGTACAACACATGTTCTATGTTTGCTTTCTTCGTAAATGGCAAACTTAGGCAAAGCACAACTAAAAGTTGTGATTTCAGAAATGTGGATTTAGCCTACATTTTGCAATGTAACAACCTCTATATTGGCATATATCATAAAAAAACTTCTAATTTATTTCCTCCAATAAAAACCAAATAAAAATATCTAAACACCTCAATAACTATAATAGCAATGATTACATCCGTGAGCAATTTCTGCTATCATCGGTAACAAAACTAACAAAATATAAGTGAAAACATGCATTCTCAATATTACCTAACATATCATAAACTCCAATAATAGCAACTGCAACATAACTCTAATAACAATAACCTCATCACAATTCGCAAACTTTAACAAAGGTTTAGGGTTTAGGTTTAGCAACTAGATACATGTATATAAGTTCTATCCTTTTGCTTGTAAAGCATTTAATAACATATCTCTGCTTGTATACAAAAACAACAATAATTTAAGGCTAAGACCTCCTTTATTTTATCATTCTTCATACTAAAGTGGCATAGATCTCTTTAAGGTTTCCTTAACTTGACTAAAAATGACAAACCTATTACATGTTTTGGATGGGATCATTGGACATGAAATGGTGGCTCATTCCATGTAATATAACATAGTTCTATCTACTTGATGCCTTCACCTATGTTAAAGTCAACTAAAACATTATGCTATTAAGGAGTAAGCAAAGTTACTATGGCACCAAAAGTTAGATCAAGAGCAATTGCCTAAATGCCATGTGCCTTTAATGAGAGTAATAAAGTAATTATAGGCAATAGAAAGACATAATGTGCTAGTAAGACATGAGTTATTGGTTAGTGCTGAGCGGTTTATAAATGTGAAGGAAGATAAGGAGATGATGATATCTGTACATCTTGAACTTTCATTGGTCACCAACAAAAGTGTCTATAAGAATGTAAGTACAATTAGCCTAGTAAGTAGGATGGACATAAAAGAGTACCATACAATCACAAATAAGGTTATCAATTATAATCAAATGCAATGTAATTAATCACTTAAAACATTGCACAATATTATCCGGTCCATTGTGAGGTCAGAGAAATTACATCCGCTCCAACCTAGATTGAGGAGTTTATTGCGACTTAAATCACACCAAACCCAAGCTTTTGTAATGAAGAACATCCTCCTCCCATGACTACCTTCAAACCATAGCCTACACCCTTATTGCAACCTCTTCATTTGTTACTTAGTTCGACTAAGAATGGAGAAATGACCATTTCAACTATCCTTATCGAAGAGAGTTGATATTTGGTCTGACATATCTAATTGTTCCCTAACGAGTTGTTTTGCATGTCAGTTACATTAGCAATCTGATCATTATTAGTTTCTTTTAGGAGTGGTTAAACAAGTTCATATAGAACATTATTATGAAATCATGCAGAATATCATGCTAAGGAGTTCAACTCTTATTACAAATAAAATACTAATCACATACATAGCATGTGCACATACAACTAATTTATAACTATAATTAAAGCACTCTTCTGCTTCTGGACACTTTGTTATAGTATCTCAACAAGTGATAAACCAACAATCCCAACTTACTTGTATTGACACTCACTGTGGTAGGCCTTTATTGTTGACGTTTTGCTTATTAGGAGATCCTATATGTATACTAAAACCCAAATTTAGTTTTTGTAAGTGTTACAAAAACGTTAGGATTTTATCAACTCTTTATATCATTATGAAGTTATATACATAAGTATGTATATATTTAAAGTATATTGTTAATCTTATATGATGAAATATAGTTTTATTTAAATATGTATTTACTATAGTTTTATTATATAAGTTATATTATGTTAGTGAGCATTAATAATATGCATAATTATATTATTACTTATAATATAGCATTTAGATCATATCGAAATGTATTTTTTAGCCAATCAAGTGACGTTTCAATAACGATATGGTTATTGTAGTACATAAATTTTTGTAATATTATAGGAATACTATTTTATTACTTATGATTATCCAATTTTAGTAAAAGTGGTATCCTTAAGTCTATATGAACTTGACGATACGTAATAAGAGTTCTATTTTGAGAGATGACTTTTAGCATAAATTAGTAATATATGTAATATCTACCCCTAACATACGTATATTGTAGCCTAGGTCATGTAGTTATCACAAAATATGATGGAAACTCATCCTAATTAGATCTGACCAGTATAGACGTGTATAGGTTTCATTCAAATATTTATTCTAATTTAGCCTAGTATTGCTAAAAATGTGCTTTGGTTAATAAATTAAGTTATTTAATTATGAAAATTCATAAAAAATACTTAGGATCACTAATTAATTCGACGAAAATTTCTATAGACTCAAAAAAATATAGGAATTTAGTCAACAAGTAGTTTTATGCTATTGGGTTTATGGCCTATATCTGCATAATAACGTTTTTACTCTTAATTTGCAATTAATTAAGCAAATAATGCTATTTTTATACAAAATTAATTACATTATGTCCTGACATCTTTATAAGTATCCATAAGTCATGGGATGTCAATTTCATCAATTAATTCTATCAAAATCAATTTATGTCATAATTTGCCCTATTTTTATTTATTGTTTGGGTAAAAAAATACAATAAATACTAAATACTTATTAAATGAAAATTGGGTTGCATAGCAATTAACTAGATATAATATGTATTCTATAGAAAATTTTTCAACACAAAACAACATCATTTAATATATTTATTTTAGATTTGAAAATTCGAATTAATAGTGAATTTGTTAAGCAAGTATATAAAATATTCATAATTTTACAAAAAAAAAAAAATTGCAACATGAAAGCATCCTAAAAATAACTTAGGAATAATTTTTTTTCATAATTTTCCAAATTAGTTTAGTATTTTTAGAAAATATAAGAAAAATATGGTAGAAATAAAAACTAACCTTTGGTCGGAGCTCCAGCCAACGATGGCTAGTTGAGTTGTATTGGATGGCCTAGGTGATGGGTAGGTTGGTAGGTGATGTTAGGGTTCAACAACAGATTTAATTTTGGTTGGGGAACCAACCTTAATTTGGTCCTTACTCTGTTTTTATTATTTGTTTTCTATTTTTCTCACGAATTTTCTCTTAGTGATCTAAGTTCCTAAAATGTCTAAAGTGCTGTCTAGAGTCTTATATATACTGGTTTAGGTCTGCTATAATTTTCATAAGAGTTATGCAAATTGTTTTATAATTTTTCTTTTTCTTTCACTTTGTTCCAAGCATGAGGTGTTGATTTCTTATAATTTCTCATTTTGATTTAGCATTGAAGAAGATTTGAAGTTGCCACGCTTGTTTCCAACAATTTCCTAAGCTTTTGGATATGTTTTGGGTGATTGTCTAAGTAAAATATGATTATTTTATTTATATGATATTAATATTTAATAATTTTGCTAATACAAGTGTATATACCCTATATATGTATTATTATATTCATATAATTATGTTTAATTCATATATTTTATTTTTAAGATATATTTTCTAAGTAGTTTTATGAATTTATCTCTTATATATGAATTTTGATTTTTTAGGTTAATTTATAGGTATATTTATTATATATACCGTGTATATTCATAAAAATACATATATGTTTATGTAGTATATTATGCTATATTATTTCTTTTATAGTTTAAATAACTTATCTTTAAAGTTTCGTCGTGTTTCGAGCTCGATTTTAAGGATTTCGATGAGTTTTTCACTATATCAAATAACTATATGTTTGAGGTCGAAATTGGAGTTTTAGATCATTATTTTTAATATCTAACTTCATTGGGTCCTTCAACTAACTTTTTTAACCTAGTTATGATGTCTGGCCTCAATTGGATAAATTTTCCTGAAGGCCCTAAATTTAGGTCCGATTGTCTGATATTCAATTTTAAGGGCTTACATTTCCACCCTTAAGAAAGTTTTGTCCCCCAAAACTTTTATTCTAAACATAATAACTACTTATTTTTTGATAAATACCTATTGCTTACCTTTTTCTTTGAAGAATTATGAGTGATGATTCTTCTTCGCCGTCTTTAGTTCCCAGGTTAATTTTGCTCTTGGACTGCTACTCTACTGAACCTTCACATAGTCAACTTCTTGATTTCTTAATTTTTGAGTTTGGCTCCTTAAGATCTTAATCGACTCTTCTTCACCTATATAATCCTCTTGTAAGTCCACTAGTTTCAACTCCACAATTGCATCTAGGTTCTTCATGAACTTTTGTAACATTAACACATGGAACACATCATGGTATCTAGCTAAACTAAGTGGTAAAGCAATTTGGTGCACGACATTTCTTACTCTCTCCATAATTTCAAAGGGTCCGATGTATCGAGGGCTTAGCTTTCCTATAGTACCGAAGCGCTTAAATCCTTTTATACCGAAGTGCTTAAATCCTTTTAGTGGACTTATTTTAACATATACATGATCCCCTATCGCAAACTCTACATGTTTCCTTTTAAGATTTGCTTAACTTTTGTATTGATCTTATGCTGCTTTTATCTTTTGTCGTATTATCTTCACTTTATTATTCTTCTATTCGATATTATCAGGTCCTATCATTGCATATTCATCATTCTCCCAATGTAGTGGTGATTGACATTTTCTTCCATACAAAGCTTCATATGGTGCCATTTGGATTGTTGCTTGATAACTATTATTATAAGCAAACTCCACCAATGGTAAATACTAATCTTAATCACCACTGAAGTCTAAAATATAGCCTCTCAACATATCCTTAAGTATTTGAATAATTCTTTCGGATTGTCCATCTGTCTTGGGATGATAAGCTGTATTGAATTGCAACTTAGTTCCTAAAGATCAATGTAAGCTCTCCTAGAATTTTGATATAAATCGACTATCGCTATTTGATACAATACTTATACGTATACTATGCAGTCTAATAATTTCTCTTATATATAGTCATGCCAGCTTCTCTATTGAATCACTAGTCTAGTAAGGTAAGAAAGGAGGGCATTTTGTCAACTATCTACTACGAACTAGATTGAATCATGACTTGATCTTATCCTTGAAAGTTCTATTATAAAATCCATACTAATGTGATCCCACTTCCATTAAGGCATTTTTAACGGTTGTAGTAAACTACTAGGTCTCTAATGTTCTGCCTTCACCTATTGACATATGTTATACTAACTAAATATTGTGCCACGTCATTTTTCATGCCTTTCCACTAAAATAACGATTTTAAATCACAGTACATCTTATTTTGACCAGGATGCAATATATAACTGGTGTTATATGCTTTGGCCATGATCTCATTCTTTAACTTAGGGTCATTAGGTACACAAACTCTATTCTTATACCTTAACACACTTACAATATAAATTTTGAAGTCAAGTAGATCACCTACACTCAACTTTTACTTAATTTCCTTTAATTTCTGATCCTCATCTTATTGAAGCTTAATTCTCTCTATCAGGGTTGGTTATATTACTAAATTCATCAAGTGTACATCAATCTCATTGCATCTAAATTCAATCTCCAACTTTTCAAATTTCTTATTTAGTTCTCGTTGAATAGTGAGTAACGAAGCCACTTGTTTGTTGTTCTTACAACTTAACGCATCTGCTATAACATTAGCCTTGCCAAAATGATATTTTATAGTTAAATCATAATCTTTGATTAATTCCAAACAATGTCTTTGTCTTCGGTTTAATTCTTTCTGAGTAAAGAAATACTTCAAACTTTTATGATTTGTGTATATCTTACAATGTTGTCTATATAGATAATGTCTCCAAATTTTCAAAGCAAATACCACAGCTGCCAACTCTAAATTATGTGTTGGATAATTCCTCTCACGAGGCCTTAATTGCCTAGATGCATATGCTACTACTTTTCTATCTTGCATCAAATACATATCCTAGTCCATCCTTGGAAGCATTACTGTACACACAATAAGGTTTACTTGGATCTAACAAAATAAGTATTGCGTTGAAATCAAACGATCCTTTAACTCTTGAAAACTTTGTGCACATTTGTATTTCTATTCAAATCTGACATCCTTTTGCGTTAGCCTAGTTAAGGGTTTTGCGAGCTTAGAAAAATCCTTTAAAAATCACCTGTAATATCTTGCCATTCCAAGAAAACTTCTTACTTTCGTTACTATAGTTGGTTGTTTCCATTTAATCACTACTTTAACTTTTTCGAGATACACTGTAATTCCTTCACTTGATACTATATATCCTTAAAATGAGATTTTATCCGACTAGAGATCATACTTACTGAATTTGGCGTATAGTTTATTATCCCTTAATTTCTACAAGGCTAAACACAAATGATTGGCATGATCCTTTTCAGTCTTCAAATAAATTAAAATATCATCAATGAACATTATGACAAATTTATCTAAGTACGATTGATAGATCCCATTCATCAAATCCATAAGCATGTCCGGTGCATCGGTCAAACAAAAAGGTATCACTAAAAATTCATAATGCTCGTATCTAATTTGAAAAGTCGTCTTTTGTACGTCCTTTGGTTTAATTTGTAACTAATAGTATCCAGATCTTAGATCAATCGATGAAAACACGGTAGCACTATGCAGCTGATCAAATAAATCATCGATTCAAGGTAGTAGATATTTGTTTTTAATAGTCGCCTTATTTATCTCTTGATAATCAATGCATAATCTTATGGTTCCATCTTTCTTTTTCACGAATAACACTAGCGCTCCCCAAGGAGATACATTAGATCATATAAATCTTTTGTCCAATAGCTCCTAAAGTTGCTTCTTTAACTCTTGAAGTTCTATTGGTGACATTTGGTATGGAGCTTTTGACATCGGTTCAGTTCTTAGCATCAATTCTATAGTGAAATCCAACTCTTGATGTGGTGATAAATAAGGTAAATCTTTTGGAAGATATCAAGAAATTCATATACTATAAGTATTTTCGATACTTTTAGGGTCTTCTTTTTCCCTTCTACAGCAAATATCTAATAGAGTTACCATTCCTCAATAGTCCTAATCATTTCTACACTTACTTCAATTACCACTAATCTCAGGCTTTGCTCACCAGTCCTTCCTTGAAATATCACTTTAGCTTCATCTAAAATTATATTCTTATTTTGACAATCTATTTTGGCTCTTTGTTTGAACAACCAATTTATTCTCATAATAACATCAGACTCTTTAATTGGTAAAACTATTAGTTTTATTGGAAATTCCTTTCCTTAAATTTGCAATTGTCCATTATCTACTACTTCTCATGTTAGCACTTGCTCCTTTATAGGTGTTCTCACTCTATAAGTGGATTTAACTTCGGTTGTCTTAATCCCATTTCCTAAGATAAATTCTTAGCTACTAAATGAATGTGATGCTCCAATGTCAAACAATGCATAAGCAATTCACCCATTTACAAGTATGTTTCCTGAAATGATTACTACTATTATGATTATCCATCATTTGTGTATTACACTTAAGTTATGTATTTTCACAATTCGTAACACTTTCTACACATATGATATTTGCGATCAACTCATGAGTACATTAAGTTATTAGTTAGTTTACGTACCTGTTACTAAGCCTTGGTCAGTTCCATCAATATTCATTTCATCATCCGAGTTTGTTATGAAAGCATTCCTCTATCCATTTGTTGAAATCCTTAGTATCCTCTTTTGTTACCTTGATTGCAAACATTGGAGTTGGTATAGTGGTTGTCTTAACTACTCCATATTTCTTAGTCCTTTGTCTTACTTGACCATAATATCTTAAGAAGTGTCCCTGTTGTTAGGTGATTTTGTTGTAAAGCTTTGATCTTGCAAAAGCACAAGTAAAGGCTAAGTAGTACTAGAGCTAGTTTAGTACAGCCACTTCGATGCCTAAATAAGTAGTTGTTTTTAGGAAAGAGTAAGTAAATAAGTATAGATTTTTTTTTTTTTTTGGCATAAGAGAGTTCTTACAGTGTTTTTCTTCCCTTGTTTATAGGCGAATATTGGATGTTTGTAATAACAGTTAATCACTGGTCATTGACTATGTGGTGATCCTGTAATTAAGCATATGCCTAAAATATAGGAGTAGTAGGCGGTTGTATAATGAGATCATACTAGATCATAACTGTTCGTATCACTTTCCTAAGTTTAAACTAAATATATGAATAAGCCCGGCTTCAAAGCCCATCAGATGGATTGAGCCCTTGTTGGCCTTAGTTAGAAATAACATTAGTCATCCTCCTGGTAACTAAATAGTCGAGTAACATGATAAGGCGAAATCTAACTATCAACATTTGGCTAACTCCTGTAGCTGAAGATTTCACTATGGGAGTGAATAAGATTCATTACTTAATTTGAGTAGTCAAATGATTTAGACCAAAATTAATTTTCCAAACGCCGAGTAACACACCAAAGTTTGGGTTATCTCCCATGTGCGTTTTTCAAAACGTATTTTATCAGATCCTAAGTGAAAGGTCATAACCTTTTAACTTTCCTGCTCATTCACTTTTCAGCAATGACATGCATGACAGTTGTCATACTAGTCATTATTGCATCGCAGCCCATTAACTGTTAGTGACATCATATTCCTTAGATATTTGAACATTGATACGCATCATCCATTCATGCTTGATAGTCTAATCAGAGTTCGTATACCTATTAGAAGCACATTAGAATTTCAAAGGGGGACCACTTATGTATAAAGCCTTTTCATTTTGATTATCTCTTCTTGCTTCTCTATCATTCATATCTACTTTTAGAATTTCCCTTTGCTTTTAAGATTTTTATCTACGAGTTCTTGTGCTACTGAGTAATCTTTGACAACTTAAATTCCAATAGGTACGATTTGAAGTGTTATTTGCTAACTTATATCTTAAGATTCTGAAGTGCTTGTGTCCAAGGCTACTTCTCCCTACTCGAAGAAAGAACAATTCGGCATCCTCTCTTGATAGTTCGGCTGATAATACGATGAAGTGATGGGAAAAGCTCACTTGTATTAACGCTCTTCCTATAGATAATTACTCGGACAATGGGGAAAGGAGGTTAGTTGCTAAGTATTTGTATAATAATGTAATTTATAACATTGATTCTCCCAATGGAGTTATGAGTGGTGTTGTTAGGACATTCGTTTAGAAGTATAATAAGTACTGGCAAGATCTTCCCAATTCATGGCGTCTATATTAGCTGAGAAAGGATGAGAGGGTATGTTTTTTGATAGATTGTGAATTCCATTATATTTGAAATATCTCGATTTTGGGTTATGTTTCCCATTCTCTAGTTTTCTGAAACAGTTTTTTTAATGACTTCTGAGTTTTGCCGAGTATGTTTCTCCTAATAATTATAGCCTTCTCATCACATTCGAAATTATATGTAAAGAGATAGAGGTTAGGCTATGCCTCAATTATTTATATACTTCTTCTTGATAAGGAGGCAGCTTGATGGTTGCTGCTTCGCGGTGGCTTGACATAAGCGTAAATTCATGGATAGGTTAGAGTCCAAAATTCATAAGTGGCACGGCAAATATGTCTTAATTAGGTTGAATGAAGATTTGGATTTTTGGACTCAACGGATAAAGCCCATTTGTACCAAAGACATTGAATCGTTACCAAATGATGTTGCCACCACTAAGAAGATTCAAGAGCAGTGAAGAAATAAGATGTTTTCTTAGGATGCCGAAAGGATTATAACATGATATGAGAAGGGGGAGCCTATCTTTTCTGACAACAAAGGTAGGTGTTGGTCTACCTGCCATATGGAGTAGAGTTACGGGAGGAAAATCGTTCTTGTAACTTAAGAGGAAGAATAGTTGCCTTTGAGTTTCCCTTGGCATGGACTTATAAGTTTTTAATTCTTCCCTTTTCTTATCTATAATACTCTTATTTTCTTTTTTGCCCATGAAATTGCTGGCTTTGGCAAAAGCCAAAAAGCAAAAGCTTGACAAGTGTACAACCACTAAAATTCCTGTTAGTCAGCTACTTATATCAAAAAAGACCTCCTAAGAGAAAGTCATAAAGGAGGTTGTTGTTCCAAAGAAGAAGAAGGAAACCCCTCCCACTGACAAGGAGTAGGGTAATGAACAAATAGAAGCTATTGGATCTACATAGCTTAAGGCTGTTCCTTTTGTGATAAACATTCCTTAAGAGAAAGTGCCAAGAGAGGTTAGCTGAGATATTGCTGGTGACAATAATGTCGGGGTTATTCCTCAAGAAATCATGGACAACTAACTAGATCAAATAAATGCTAAGTTGAGTCCTAAAAAGAGAAGTGAGAAAGATCTTGCCAACTAACCTTTGTCCAAGAAGAGTAAAGGTTTGGATGAGAAGATAAAAGAGGCTTTGAGAAATAAAGCTCTTGGCATTGGTTCTGCCGAGTTTGTCCCTAATCGTGAAGTGGGTGAATACTTCACATCATGTTAGAGTTGCAATATCCTATATACATATTTTGCTTTAGGTGATATAACGAAGTCCTTATCCCTGATGGAGGGAGTTATTGTCTTTAAGGATAAGGAGATTGCGAAGAAGGATGTAGATAGAGTAGGCGATTGCAACAAAGTTCATATTACTACCAAGCTGTATGGTGTAAGTAATAATTATGACCTTTTTCATTTATGGCTTATGTCCCATTGCTAACCTAATTTTGTCTGCATGTAGATTAGTAGCCATGTTTTGACAGCTTTGGATAAGGCCAAGAAGGAAATGAAAAAGGTATTGTCTAAATTTTGTTACTTTGTCGAGAAACGATTAACTTATTCGGCTTTGTTAATTTATTGCAAAAAGTTAAAGAAGCTTATAACTCCTTAAAAGCTTAAACTATCGCAACTGAGAATACGAGGATTAAGGCTAAGATAGAGGTTAGGAAGTTGCTGGAAGAGTTCTCTACCAAGAAGTTAGCACATTCCTTGGAGGCTAATGAAGCTTCGATGTAATACCCTAAGATTTCGCACGTATACACTTACCCTAAGATCCGAACCTCTAAATTTAGGGCACTAGGTTATGATATTTGTTTAATTTCAAACTTCATAGTAAGGTTAGGAAAATTAGATGAAATCATTTAAGTAAAGTCAATTTATCAAAATAAGCTATATAAAAATATTAATTTAAGAAAACGTTAATTTATCGCTAAAGTCGATAAATATCGAAAACATAAAATTCGTGCATCTAGATATAGCGAGATATTAGAGATAAGTTATTTAATGTACAAAAATAATAAATAAAGTTGAATTATATATAATATACATGTATTAACATAGAATATGCATTATTTGTATTAAATATACATATATAATAAGAAATTATTATTAAAATAAGATAAATTAATATAAAAAATGGAAAATTAATAAAAAATGAAAGGATGAGTCATCATACCTATGTGGTAGCCCAGGATTAATTAGATGATGAGTTAAAAGCTAAGAAATGAGAAATTGACACCTCATACATTGAAAATTCAAAAAAATGACATGTGTAAGCTACATGTCTAATTTTTATAAAACCTAATCCATTTGGAAAATATAAATAGGACATCTACACTTCAAAAACAACATTTTGGAATTTGAAAATATAAGAAAAACACCTAAGAAAATTTCGAAACAAATTAGTAAAAAAAAATTAGAGCAAAAACAAGCACGGAATATGATCAGGCCAGTTTAGTAGGTTTTTGGTGTCCAGTTGTAGTAGCTATTTGGGTTCAAGGAAAGCACTACTAGAGGATGTGTTCCAACAAGGTTAAGTGACCTGAGGGTAGCCAAAGGCAATTGGTTTAGGTGAACTAAATTTTTGGTTGAAACTTTGTAATTTTTCTAAAAATATCAAATAATGTTATTTAATTATGAAACTTGGCTTTCTAAAATTATTTTATGTGTAGATTAATTTAGTAATTTTTTTATAAATAATTATTGGAAATATAAGGTCCTTAAGAAATGGCTTTATTTGGACAAAAATTAAATTAAATTATAGAAATAGTAAATAATGTCCTTTCAAGTTGAAAATTTGTATGTAACATACTAAATATATGTATTTAATTACAATAACAAGAATTATTGAAAATAATCATGTTTACTATTTATTGTAATTATTTTGGATAAAATTGGCAATTTCACTATTTTAGTGAATTAATTAGTTTTTAACAAAATCAAAGTATGAGCCCTATATACTATGACTTCTAGAAGTTCATAATGATGATTGGGACATTTGAATTTTATCTTGTGATTAAATTCACTTGTTCACTTAATTTTCACTAATTTAGAGTTAAAATCAGTATTTTAATAAAAATATATAATAGCTAGTTGAGTATAATCCATAGTCAATGATTAAATTACATAATTTTGTGAGTCTATAGGATTTTTCATGAAATTAATCGAGCTTGTATAGTGTTTATTATGCATTTTCATAATATAAAGCTATATATTAGTATAATATATGATATATTAATTAGTACTAATGTGATACTTGTTAAACATGTAAAGGATTTACATTCTTGAGTACATAATGAATGCTGACCAGCTCGAGGAATGAGGAATTTTATGACTTTTTATTTAGATTTAGGATTTATTTGAGTTAATACGAAGTGATAATAATGTCCGATAGAATCAGTAACACGAAAGTGTATTTTTGGAATTTTGAAAAAAATTTATAAGTCTTGATTTTTAAGATATCCTACTAGTACTCAAAATAACAATCGCTATGTCATAAAGTTTATCAAAATCCGATAATAAATGAATAAGATACAATCGAATTAAGCTTGGAAATGCAATAGCAAAAACGCATAAAAATTTAGTATTGACATGTAGTTGACTTGGGGCTATATATATTTTTTTAGGTGTGATAGGTGAGGAACAACCATATCATGAAGATTAGGATTTTACACTACTGTCGAGCTCAGGTAAGTGGATATTTCTGTTTTTGTGCGAGTAAACCTATGTCTATTTGACTTAGAGTTAGTTGTGCTGTGAATTGTAATGATGTGCTGGATTGATTGGATACCTGATTTTGTTGAATGTGTATTGACTAAGTGAAATGTTTCCTTGTGTATGTTTGATTCGTTGATATGTATTTCTGTTTTAGAAAACTTAGAAACTAAACTATTCTTTAGGGTATTCGCCCAAGTGAACCTTATGTGAAGGAATGTAATATAAAGCTAAGAAACGAAGCTGAAGTTGAGATAGTTGAATTGTTTATAATATAGAACTTGAGATTCGTGCCTAATACTAGGCTATTGAACTATTCACTACATTCATGGCATGGCACAAAAGGACCTATGGGTCAAGTTTTTGAAAGCTTCAAAACTGCTGAGTTAGCTTTTGAGCATAGAGAACTGTATTACTCAACTTATTATGGCCACGATGTGTGACCGACAATGTATTGGATTTTTGAACCACAGTGGATGGTTTTTGTTAGGGGTCCTACTGCCACGTAGCTCCTTATTGCCCTAGGTTCTTGGACGTAGTATTTAGATGCTCGAGTATGTCTACTAACTAGATAAAGAATTGGAAAAGTATAGGATATCGGTATCGATGCATGTCACGTGCATGAGCATAGCATAGATTTTTTGCATAAATAGTTTGTATTAATGACTCAAGTTGTGAGATTAAATGTCCAATAGTACCGATCTTTGTGAATGTGTGTTATGTATTTTGTTTTATCCACTCTCACTTAGCTTACAGAAAGCTGAGGGGATACTTGTGTATCTTTAAGTTATGAAGAGAATTAATTAGGCAACACCAATTAGGGGAAAAAGTCTTTTGAGAGTAAGATGGAGTCAGCTGCTTTTAAAGAAGTCTTATTGTATTTTGTTCTTAGTTCTATAAAGGATTTGTACATATATAAAAAAAGTATTGTATTTTAGGTTTGCTTAAGTTTGAGGATGAACATTTTGTATAAACAGGTATAAAGCTGAACTCCGTTGTAATACTCCTTTGTTATAAATAAAACTTTTGTTAAGTATAAACAGGTATTCCTGTACGATGGCACATCTTATGCTATACCGGGATGTGACACTCGAGCCTTAAGATAAAGAACGGGGAGCTTTACAACGAGATCGAGGACTTGAAGAGGAGCTTTGCAAGAAGTGAGAAGAACGTTAGGGTTTGGGAAGGATGTTAACCTCGATGAATGATGAAGAGGACATGTTGAGAGTCTAAATAAAGAACTTGGAGATAAACAACTTCAAACTTAAAGCTCATGTTGTTGAACTAGAGGAGGTAGCAAAAAGGAAGCCTTCTATTAAGGAAGCACTAGGCAATATAACTCTTAGTCGACAATATGAAAGATTACTTTGAAAAATGTTCTTATAGGGGGTCTAATTGGCAAGGAAAGAGATCCTAAAGGTTCACCTTGAATATGAACTATCCTGCCTTAACTTTACCGACTTAACCATGGTGACGCCAATAATAGCAATGAAACGATTGGCAAAGAAGTAGAGACAGAGGTTTAGGAGTAGGGAGAAAATACTCAAGCCAACATTGAAGTTCCTGCTAAAGCTAAGGAACTATCATCAAAGGAGAACCCCTACGTTCGTAATGAGACCTCAAGCTCCTCCAAGTCCCCTAGTGCCAACAAAGATTTAAGCTCTAAGAAGGTCCTTAGCTCTATTGTTTAAGACAACACTTTCATCCAATCCAAAAGAAAAAACGCTTCGAATTCTTAAGTGATTAATTGATTTATACTATATTTTCATAATCATTTTACGGACTTAATATTGTTGGGATGTCGACCTTTCCATTGTAATATTGATAGGAATTAAGGACCGATCACTCGCTCCCAAGCTTGAGAGCTTTTTCAGATGGTTCATTGAGCTGTCTGAGGTAAGTTAAATACTGAAGAGCAATGTTTGTCTCTATTCAAACTGCTGAGCTACTTTGCTCTCTACACCCTCTAAGAAGCTGCTAAGGTATTAGTTGATACGTAGAGTCGATCCTTCGTAGTACCCCAGTCTAAACACCAAATCAGGAAAACAGCTATCTCCACAGTACTAAGGTTGAATTGACGATTGTGAAGAGTTGACCAGCTGAGGCGACTCGAATGTGAGTTGCCTTTAAGTCAACCCCTATCCAGCCCCAGCCGTTAAGGTACCGAATTGTCGATGCTGAACAAAACCTAATCAGAAGCCTACCCTTATTTGACTCATAGTGTTATTGGGATTGCAGATTGAGTATAACACATGCATTGTCCTTTTTGATAAAGGACATTCTTTTCACATGATTTCGTACTTTCCTTGTAAATTATTCTCCTTTTTGCTTAGCAAATAAGGATCTATTTTTTTGTAATTTTTGTAACTTAGAACTTACCTTAACAGTGTACTATAAATACTCGCATAATGTAATAGCCGCATGATGAATACATAGAAGAATACACTAAACTTTTTACTCTCTCTTAAGTTAAGTGTCATATTTACTTACTCTTGAGCTACTCTTATTTAGCCCATTTGAGCATAGACTAGTGGCGAGTGACCTCTAGCCATACTTATGCGTCATATTAAGTGTGATCTGAGCTCGTATAAGGTGTTGGTTCGTCATATCCATCATCAGTGCATAAGAATCCCTACTTATCCCTTAACTATTGTTTACTTTTCAAGCTATCTCGCGACTTGGACCTACCCCCTTTGGTTACATGTGATATTGGGTTTGTGTGTTCATCTACGAATCTATATCATCTTGATATCAGAGCCTGGTTACATTCGAAGTTGGATTCTATTACTATGTTCTTTGAGTAGTCTGTTACTATTCTCATGGGATAATGGTTCCATTGTTAGCTTTGAAGTTTAGTATTTGAGAAGTGTTCTATACTCTATTTTCCCTTGTTTTCAATATGCAAAACAGAGTGTGGTTGACTATTTATTTGTTATGTAATTGTCATTATGAAGTAACCATTAATGTCAAATTCAAGTGTTCAAGGAACTTTGGGAAACCAAGAAAGTGGTATTCGATATGGCTAAGGATAGGAAGGAAGCTTCACACCTCAGTCAATAGGTGACTGCTTGGCTAAGCTTATGGACTTGGTAGCTAGTCTGGTGACTATTATCCAAGAAGATAGGCAACAAGCTAGAAATAGCCCTACTGGGGAATGTAAACAGCAAGGACGAGGCAATGGTTAGTTTGGCTGAGTTAATGCCCCAGCTTGACCACCTTGAGCTGAAGGAATTGGTAGGGACACTAGATGAAGGCTAGTGCTTGAAGAGATTGAGGAGGAAGTAGAAGGAGATGATGAGGCAGAGGAGTACTGTGAGCTTGCGGAAAGAAATGTATAAGCCCTTAGAGTTAAAGGTTTAAGAACGCGTATATCGACTTTTTTTGGAAGTAGTGATGCCAAAGACTACTTAGATTGGGTAGATAAGATTGAAAAGTAGTTTGAATGCCACGAGGTGCTTGATAATGCAAAGGTTAGATTGGCTATGTTGGAGTTCACTGGTTATGCCACCTTGTGGTGGAAGAACTTGTAAGCTACCCGAAGAAGGGAAGGAGAATGAGAGATTAGGAGTTGGGATGAAATGAAGAGAGTTATGCGAAGAAGGTTTCTGCCGAGCTATTATCTACAGGATGCCTTCAAAAGACTATAAGAATTGCGGCAAGGAGGATCAAGTGTGGACGCTTATGTTAAGGAATTCTAAATGTTAATGATTTGATGTGAAGTCATAGAGCTAGAGGACTGAACTATATCTCGATTTTATTGGTAAATTGAAGTATGAAATTGGAGATGTCCTGGAAACCCTAGACATTAGAACGCTTGACGATGTGATCTAAGCCGCCCGGAGAATAGAAAGGCGCTGAATAGGAAGATTATGACCGTTAGTCAACCGACCAGGCAATAGCCAAACTATTCTAAGCAGACCTATGCGAACGGAACCAAGTAAGGATGCTGAGACCCTACCCGTTCCAGCTACTTGAGTTGGGGAGAAGGAACCTCCGCGGAAGTTTGAGAAAGGCTAGAGTTCAGGGAGGAAGATGAGTGAGATCAAGTGTTTCAAATGCCAAGGCTTTAAACATATGGTCGCTCAATGTTTAAATAGGCAAACAATGGTGATCCAAGGCAAGGCGCCGACTATTGAGGTAAACAATACTGATGAGGAAGTAGAGGAGTTGAAGGATGGATAGACCGAGCTGTTCGAGGAGGAAGTTATCTACAGTGAAAAAGGAAACTTTATGACGATCGCTCTAGTATTGAGGAGGACAATGAGTGTTAGTCCTGTATCTGAAGATGAATAAAGAGAAAATCTCTACCATATTGGATGCAAGGTGAATGACTCACTATGCACGCTGATCGTTGACAGTGGGAGTTACACCAATGTAGCCTCTACATTCATGGTCCAATAGCTGAAATTCCCAACCATACCCCACCCGAAACCTTACAAGCTTCATTAGCTTAGTGATAAAGGGGCCTTGCAGGTGAACAAGCAAGTGTCTATGTCGATTTGCATTGACAAATATCTAGATGAAGTGCTCCGTGATGTACTACCCATGAATGCATCCCACATTCTACTTGGACTGCCATGGATGTTTGATCAAGCAGTTATCTATGATGAAAGGAGGAATACATGTTCGATAGGGAAAAGGTAGGAGGATGAAATTAAGCCCTATGACTACTGAGCAGATAAAGGTCATGTAGTCCCAACTAAGCCAAGCCCTAAAAAGGGAAGCTTTGAAATTGACTCGAGTTGAATTGAAGAGAGAGATGGAGCTCAAGGGACTAACCTATTTGCTGGTCTGAAGAATTCTGGAGTTAAGATCCAAGGAGGAGTTACTTATTGAGGTAAAGACCTTGCTAGAGGAATTTGCTAACCTGTTTCTAGAGGAGTTACCAAAGGGTCTACCCCCAATCCGAGGTATTGAGCATGCAATCAACCTACAGCTAGGAGCTGCATTGCCAAATAAGCCTACCTATAGGTTGAACCCCGAATAGGCTATCAAGTTATAGAGGTAAGTAGATGACCTTATGAAGAAAGGGTATATGCGTAAGTCTTAGCCCTTGTGCCGTTCTAGCCTTGTTGGTACCAAAGAAGGATAGTTCTTGGAGGATATGTATAGATAGTTAAGTGATTAATTGAATCATCATCAAGAATAGGTATCCTATACCTAGACTTGATACATGTTAGATGAGTTAAGTGGAGCAAGAGTATTCTCTAAGATCGACCTCGAATCTTCATACCATTAGATCCGAATGTGCGAAGGTGATGAGTAGAAGACTACATTCAAGATATGACATGGCTTATATGAATGGCTAGTAATGCCATTTAGACTGTCCAATGCATCGAGCACATTTATGTGCTTGATGAATCATGTGCTTTGAGAATTCATAGGAAGGTTTGTCGTAGTTTATTTTAATGAAATTTTAGTATGCAGTCGTGACCTAGAGATTCACAAGAAGCATCTCCAAAGAGTCTTTGCAAAACTCCAAGTTGAACAGCTCTACACCAATCTGAAGAAGTGTGATTTTTGTCAACCCGAGGTGATCTTTTAGGGTTTGTTATGAGGGGAGGTGGCATTCGAGTCAATGAAGAGAAGATAAGGGCAATCATAAAATGGCTTAAGCTAACCTGTTTTGTCAAAGTAAGGAGTTTTCATGGCTTAACATCATTTTATAACAGATTCATAGAATTTCAGTACAATTGTAACCCCACTCACTGAACTCTTAAAGAAGAATGTTGAATTTAGATGGGGAGAGAAGGAGTGGAAGAGTTTTGAGGAAGTGAAAGAGAGGTTAACTAGAACCCCCGTCTTAGCTCTCCGGACTAAGCATAGGTGTTGTGTTGATGTACGAAGGTCGACCTACTGCTTACTTTAGTGAAAAACTTTGAGGAGCTACACTCAACTACTCTGTCTATGATATGGAGTTCTACTCCTTAATTCAAGCCTTAACGCTATGGCAACACTATCTGTTGCCAAAGGAATTTATGATTTACACTGATCATGAATCCTTAAGATATTTAAAGAGCAAATCGAAGTTATCCCAAAGACAAGCTAAATGGGTCGAGTTGATGGAGGGCTTTTCTTATGTTGTAAAATACAAGAATGGAAGGAATAATGTAGTAACCAATGCCCTATCGAGATGACATACAATCCTGATCGAACTGTAAACAAAGCTACTTGGGTTTTCAACCATAAAGAATGTATATGTTAAGGATTCACACTTTGGTCTTATCTACGCCCAATGTGAGGAAGGATAAACATTGGATGACTATCACAAGGAAGACAGATACCTATTTAGAAGAGGAGGCTATGTATCCCGACCTGTTCCATGAGAGAATTGTTAGTACACGAGGTGCATGGAGGAGGATTAATAGGACACTTTGGCCAGCATTGAACCTTTGAAGTACTGTTTGAGAGATTCTTTTAGCCTAGAATGATGAGAGATGTACAGTTTATGTTGGAAAGGCATGCGACCTACAAGAAGGCAAAGAGCTAAGCTGAGTAAGGACATTATCTAACCATGGTTCAAACTAAGTATGGACTTCATGTTAGGATTGCTGAGGACATCTCGAGGGAAGGACTCCATCATGGTGGTTGTGGATCGATTTTGCAGGATGGTAAATTTTGTGCCTTGCTCTAAAACTAACGACACTTCAACTATTTCTTTTCTTTTCTTGCAGGAGGTGATCAAGCTTCACGACATGCCCAGAACCATTGTTTCAAATCGAGACCCTAAGTTCATGAGCCACTTTTAGAGGACACTTTGTGATGCGAATTGTGACCAAGAACAGACAAGGTTGGTCGTTGAATGGGTCCAAGCTAGTAGAAAGCTCGAAAAGGGTTAATGGAGAAAGGTATGAAAAGGGTAAGAAACAAAGAATGAAAACAATAAGCAAACCCACGAACAGCTCCAAAGGATATGACACACTAATGGGACTTTTGAGGACTTATGGCATAATTTGATATGACGCACGAATTGGTCCAATGAGGTTACTCGCCACCTAACCTTACTTAAGGGAAAGGATAAGAGTGATGTCGAGAGTAAACAAGTAGTGTTTACACAAGAAAGAAAGGACTCAAGTGTATTAAAAGTAATCTGATCTTCTCATAACTATAAGTATAGGGGTATTTATACTTGCAAACTAGGGCAACTTGCCCAAAGGGGAAAAGACAAAAATGACATTTCCTAAAGAAGCAATGTTACATGATACAAAAGGGTAAAAATGAATATACAAGGAAAACAATCATTGGTGCTACAGATTTTACACATGATACAGTACATGTGGCGATGCTGCATTGGCAAGGTTATTAGTAGATGCGGACAAAAAGTACAGACGGATGGGTTTGTCCAAGCAGGGATGGCCTAATTAGTCTAATCTTTCTCTCTTGGCTTCTTGGCAAGGAAGAGACTGAGTAATTTGTCGACTCAGCAACAAAGAGTAATTGTTAACTTAGCATACCACACAATAATGGGTGGTCATATGGCACGACATTAGAGGTGACTCGGTAAGGAGGTACTAGGGCCTTTGCAAGGGTTGGTTAGAACATATGGATTTATCGTGCTAGCCCCTTTAGTCCTCGAGTTTGGCTGTAGGTTAGGGACTCCGTAGCTTGATTCCCATCATTCCTTCCAGGTTGTTTTAGATTTGGGATCAAATTCGGATGATGTTCACTCAATTCTCCGTCAGGGTGATATGTACTAAGGTTGGCAATGTTAAAGGCATCAGAAACCCCATAGTCTTCAAGCAGTTCCAACCTATAAGCGTTATCATTGATTTTCTAGAGGATTCTGAAAGGTCCTTTCGCTCTTGCAAGTAATTTGTTTCTCCTTTTGTTCGGGAACCATTCCTTGCTAAGGTATAGCCATACCAGGTCTCCCAGCTAAAATTGTTTAGCCGATTAACCCTTAGTCTCTTCATGCATTCTTCTAGCAGCTTGGTCGATGTGCCGAGTGACCTTATCATAGATGTGTTGAAGGGATTGTGCCCTAGTTGACGCGTTGGGGTCCTTTTATGCGGGTGCGAGTACAGAGGCATGGTTGAGGGGCAACTCGGGATTGAATCCATCGACCACTTTGAAGGGGGTTTGCTTAGTTGTATCATGTACAGTTTGGTTGTAAGTAAACTTGACTACTAGCAGGTAGACGTCCCAATCAACCAAGTTCTTGCCGATTGCAACTCGGAGCAATGAACCCAAAGTACGATTAACCACCTCTGTTTGGCCATTAGTTTGGGGGTGATAGGAGGTATTGAAGAGTAATTTGGTTCTCAACCAATGCCACAAGGTTCTTTAGAAATGGTTTAAGAACTTCGAGTCTCTGTCGAATACTACACTTCTCGGCACGCCGTATATCTGCACAATCTCCTATAGGAAAAGAGAAGCAATAGCCGAAGTGTCGTTAGTTTTGGTGCAAGGCATGAAGTGTGCCATCTTACTGAAGTGATCTACAATGACCATTACAGAATCTTTTCCTAAGGTAGTTTTCGGCAGTCCAAGAACAAAGTCTATGCTTAGTTCAGTCCATAGTCTCGTTAGAACAGGTAGGGGCATCGCCTTCCCTTGTTCAGCTCGATACTTGGCCTTTTTACACATAGCACAGCTTTCGACCACTCGGTGCACATCTCTTCACATTCTTGGTCAAAAGAATCGACCATTCACTAGTTCACAGGTCCTTCATTCTCCAAAATGTCCGGAGAGTCCTCCGCTGTAGGCTTCCTAGATTAATATTTCCTATAGGGAACAAGTTGGTACGTATAGTTTTCCTCCTCAAAACAGATAGCCATTTTGCACGTAATACTCGTCCACTATTCCCCCATCCATGCATCTCGAAATTATTGGTCCAAAGTGTGGATCCTTGGAGTACTGTTCTTTGATACTTGCAAAACCAAACAGTTTGGTCTGCAATTCTGATAAGAGCACATGCCTCCTTGATAGAGCATCTGTAACTACATTGCTCTTTCCTTGCTTGTATTTGATCATAAAATTGAATCCTTCAAGGAATTTAACTCATCTCGCCTGCTGCTTAAACAGCTTGGTCTGACTTCGGAGGTATTGCAGTGACTTGTGGTTAGTATATATGACAAATTCTCTTGGAAGTAGATAGTGCTACCATACTTGCAGTGCATGGATTAGTGCCAAGAGTTGTTTGTCATATACGAAGTAATTTAGCTGGGGTCTTCGGAGCTTCTAATTGTGGAATGCAATTGATTGGCCTTCTTACATCAGGACAGTGCCTATTCTAATGCCTGATGCATCACACTCTAGCTAAAAAATTCTGTCAAAGTTAGGTAACACCAACATTAGGGCGAAGGTCAATCTCTTCTTCATCTCAGTAAAACTCCTCTCCTCCCTTTCTCCCAATCGAAAGTCGGTGTTTTTCTTCGTTAATTTAGTTAGTAGCGCGGCGAGGGTGCTAAAGTTCCTGATGAACCTTCGGTAAAACGAAGCCAATCCATGGAAACTTCTTACATCGGCACAAGTAGTAAGGGTCAGCCATTCAACAATTGCTTAGATCTTCTCATCATCGACTCGAAAGCTTCCTTTACTAACTACATAGCTTAAGAATACCACTTCCTCCTAGTAGAAGCAACATTTCTTCAAATTACCAAATAGTCTCTCGACTCGAAGGATATCCAAGACTATTATGATGCGTTCACAGTGACTCAGTACGTCGACATTGTAGATTAGGATGTCATTAAAGTACACCACGATACACTTTTCGATGAGATGTCTCAACACATGGTTCATAAGTCTCATGAAGGTGCTCGGAGCATTCGATAAGCCGAAGGGCATGACCATCCACTCGTATAGTTCATATCAAGTCTTGAACATAGTCTTCCATTCGTCTCTTGGCTTCATGCAAATTTGATGGTAGCCAAACTTGAGACCAATCTTGCTAAAAATTTTGGCTCCACTCAGTTCATCCAACATGTCTTCTAGCCTCGGGATCAAATACCTGTATTTGATTGTAATTTTGTTTACGGCTCGGCTATCAACACACATTTACCAGGTTTCATCTTTCTTCAGCACTAGAAGTGTATGCACAACACAAGGGCTGAGACTCTATCTTATGTATCCTCTTTTCAGCAACTCATTGACTTGACGTTGAAGCTCAAAAGCCTACTTGAGATTCATGCGATAAGCTAGCTTATTTAACAGTATAGCGTCGAGTACTAAGTCAATGCAGTACTCTATGCTTTAGGTCAGGGGCAACCCTGTTAGCAACTGTTCTAGGAACAGGTCAGCATATTCATCCAACAGTTCCTTCAACTCTTAGGGTAAATCATTTTACTCCTTCATTTCTAGTAGTTGCCTAACCAACAGGAGGGTCAACTCATTAGTGTTAATAGCCTCTCAGAGCTTGGCTCTACTCATCACCAAAGCCTTCTTCGATCCATGAGCAAGTTTTTTCTGTAACTTATGAACTTCTTTCGGCGGCATCGGATTTAGCGTGATCTTTCATTCATCCTTCTTGAGCATGTAGGTATTCTTGTAATTGTCATGGATGACTCTCTTATCAAATAGCCACGGTCTTCCTAACAACATGTGGGATGTGCACACGGGCAGTATGTCATAAAGAATTTGGTTGGAGTAATTGCTGATAGTGATCGGCAGTAGTATTTGCCAAGTGACATGTAAGGCTCCCTTCTCACTCAACTAGTGCAACTTGTATGGCTTCGAGTATGCAACAATTGCCAACTTCAGTTTTGAAACGAGGTCGGTTGATGCCGCATTGGTGCAGCTCCCACTATCCATGATGAGGTGCACGTCTGATCATTTATCTTGCAGGTGATATGAAATAAGTTCTCTCTCTGCTCCTCCTCTCGTGAGGGTACCATACTCATAGTTTATCGAACAACTATGAGTAGCTGGTCCAAGTCCTCACCATACATGTCTTCTTCAATCAACTCTTTCTCAACAGGAAATCTTCCTCGGGTTCCTCATCTGTACTCTCTACATCTAACTTCGAGATGTCTCTCTTGATGACCATCGTCCTTTGGTTCAAGCACTGAGTAGCCATATGTCCAAACCCTTGACATTTGAAGCACTTGATCTAGCTGGTCTTCTTACCAGACCCTTGCCCCTTTTCATACGTTCGAGTTGACGCTACATCTTCAGGTTGGTTTTTTTGCTAGACTTGGTACTTGGCATAGTCTTTTGACTTGCTTGTCCAAGTCGACTAGTTAGCATTATAGTCGTTACTTGGCTCCTTCTCTACCTCTCTTCTTGTTGGGCAATCCTAACAACTTCATCCATTATATCAAATTGTTAGAGCTCCACAATGTCTTGGACGTCTCCTCTTAACCTAGTGACAAATCTTGAGACTGTTCGGGCAAGTGGCTCCTTTACTTCACATCTTATCATAAGCATTTGGAATTCTTAAACATATTCATCAACAATCCGACCTCTTTGCCTTAGTTCCTAAAGCCGAGTGAATGCATCTTAGAGATAAGTTTCTAGCATGAATCGGTTTTTGAGCACTCTCTTCGTCTCGGGCCAGGTGTTAATCTCTCAGTAACCTTTTCTTCTTCTCATGGTCTGAAAATTCTTCCACCACATGGTAATATATTTGGAGAATTCAACAGCAACAATCTTCACTTTTTCATAATCCTCATATTGATAGTAATCAAATACATGCTCCATCGTTTTTTCCTAATCCAGGTACTCGTCAGCATTCCTAAATCCATTGAAACTCGGAATCCGAAGCTTCACATGGTTGGATGCTTTGGGGATTCATATACACTCCTCTTCAAAATACTCTTCTTCCTCCTCATCTAGCTCTCTCAAGTTTATCTTTTGCCTTACTCGTCCACCAACTCCTCTACCTCAAACTGGTCAAGCTGGGTTCTGACCTTTAATAAGTTGAGCAACTTGTGGAGGCCTTAGTGTATTGACAAGACAGGCCATGAACAGCTCGAGTCAGATCAACCAAGAGGTTAGCTACCTTATCAAGTCTCTTGTTTGTACTTCTACGAGTTTTGTGAGATTGTCATTCGTAGTAGACAATTCCACTGTCATCACCAGCATTAACGTTCATACTTGGATCTGTCATTTTTCCTCACAAATTGAAATTTAAACAACACTTTAGAGAGTGAACAGCTAACACTACAGTAGTTAAGTGAACATAATAACTTGCTCTATTTCACACACACAAAACAGAGTATAACAGAATTCAGGAAGAACTAACTAAAGCTTACACAAAACCTCTGCTTACACAAAACCTCTACTCTGATACTAAGATGATGCGAACTGTCACTAAGAACAGACAAGGCTGGTCGCTGGATCGGTTCGAACTTATAGAAAGCTCGAAAAGAGTTAATGGGGAAAGGTATGAAAAGGGTAAGAAATAAAGAATGAAAATAGTAAGCAAACCCATGAACAACTCTAGAGGATATGACGCAACAATGGGACTTTCGAGGACTTACCGCATAATTTGATATGATGTATAAATTGGTCCAATAAGGTTACTCGCCACCTAACCTTACTTAAGGGAAATGATAAGAGTGATGCCGAGAGTAAACTAGCAGTGTTTATGCAAGGAAGAAAGCACTCAAGTGTATTGAAGGTAATTTGATCTTCTTACAACTATAAGTACAAAGATATTTATACTTGCAAACTAGGGCAACTTGCCAAAGGGGAAAAGACAAAAATAACATTTCCTAAAGAAGCAATGTTACATGATACAAAAGGATAAAAATGAATATACAAGGAAAATAATTACTGGTGTTACAGATTTTACACATGATACAGTACATGTAGCGATGCTGCATTGGCAAGATTATTAGTAGATGCGGACAAAAAGTACGAACGGATGGGTTTATCTGAGTAAGGATGGCCTAGTTAGTCTGGTCTTTCTCTTTCGGCTTCTCGGCAAGGAAGAGGCTGAGTAATTGGTCGACTCGGCAACAGAGAGTAATCATTAACTCAGCATACCACATAATAATGGGCGGTCATACAGCACGACATTAGAGGTAACTTAGTAAGGAGGTACTCGGCCTCAGTAGGGGTTGGTTGGAACATAAGGATTCGTTGTACCAGCCCTTCTAGTCCTCGAGTTTGGTTGCGGGTTAGGGGCCTTGTAGCTTTATTCCCATCACTTTGGAGGTAAATGGGAACTAAGCTATTATACAGCACTTCCTGCCATCCATAGATCGATGGATAGACTGAAGTTGTCAACCGAACTGTGGGAACTTTACTGTAGGTTGCTATTGGACGAAACATGGCCGATTAGGATCTATGTTTGCTAATCATCGAATTTACCTACAATTAGATTGCCCATAACGTAACAAACATGTCTCTATTTGAGGGCGCTTATAGGTTCAACCATGAGCTCCCAATGGACCAGGCATGCCAGCCGAGGCCTAACGATGACTAGCCAACCGCAGAAAGAGTCAAGGCCATCAAAGTTATGTACTAGAAGGTTATAGAGCAATTGAGCCAAGCTAATACTAAGCTCGAGAAGCAGAGCTAAGGATGGAGGAAGAGAGAATTTCAGCCAAGTGATTTGGTTTGGATACATCTCAACAAGGATCGGTTCCGAAGCTTGAGGAAGAGCAAGTTGTCTCTTAGAGCTAACGGACCTTTCAAAGTGCTTGAAAAGATCAATCCTAATGCCTATATGATTGATTTACCTGAAGGATACGGAGTCTCGGACTCCTTCAACATTGCCGATCTCTAACCTTACACTCCTGAGGATGAGTAACCTGAAGCTGAACTAGATTTGATCCTAAATCTCAAACAACCTGGAAGAGATGATAGGGATCAAGGACTAATCACTCGTTCCCGAGCTCGAGGGCTTTCTTAGATGGTTCGCCGAGCTGTTCGAGGTGAGTTAAACACTAAAGAGCAGTGTTTGTCCCTATCTTAACTGCCGAGTTACTTTGCTTTCTACACCCTCTAAGAAGTTGTTGAGGTGATTAGCCGACACATAGAGCTGACCCCTTTGTAGCACCCCAGTCCAAACACCAAATAAAAAAAAAAAATAGTTATCTCCATAACGTCGAGGCCGAATTGATGATTGTGAATAGCTAACTAGTTGAGGCTAACCCGAATGTGAGTTACCGTTGAGCCAACCCCTGTCTAGCCTCAGCCATTAAGGTATCGAACTGCCGACATTGAACAAAACTTAATTAGAGGCTTACCCTTACTCAGCTCATAGTGTTGTCAGGATTGCAGACTGAGTATAACGCGCACGCTATCCTTTCTAACACCTATATTGTCCTTTCTGATAGATGACATTCTTTTCGCATGATTTTATACTTTCCCTACAAATTATTCTCCTTTTTATTTAGCAAATAAGGATCCATTTTTTTGTAATTTTTGTAACTTAGGACTTGCCTTAATAGGGTATTATAAATATTCGTATAATGTAATAGTCACATGATGAATACATAGAAGAATACACCAAACTTTTTAGTCTCTCTTGAGCTAAGTGTCCTTTTTTCTTACTCTTGAGCTACTCTTATCTAGCTTATTCGAGCATGGACTAGTGGCGAGTGACCTCTGTCCATACTTATGTACCATATCAAGTGTGACCCAAGCTCTTGTGAGGCGTTGGTGTGTTATATCCATCGTTAGTGCATGGGAATCCCTACACATCCCTTGATTATCATTTACTTTTCGAGCTATCTCTTGGCTTAGACCTACCCCCTTTGGTTACGCATGATATTAGGCTCGTGTGTTCATCCACGAATCTGTATCAAATACCGTTTCACATTTTATGGCTTTCATTCTTAGTGCTTTTATTTCACGTGCTTTTTTAAATGTCTTTTTGTAGACATAATGTTCATTAGCCACATAGGACGTGAACTTAAGTGTTTATTTCCTTAACCATGAGATTGCCTGTTGAAGGCAGCATAGAGTTTGTTAGCTCTAATTTCTTAATATGCTTTTTCAAAGAACATTTGATGTCATTCATCAATATACACTATGTTCGTTAAACGTTATAGGTCTGACTTATTAGGCATTAGTTTGTTTGTTGTATAGTTAGAACTTCATTAATTTATTAATCATGTATTGATAAGGAATTAAGAGGTGGAAAGCAAAGATACTTGTAAACTTGAAATGAACATTTCATACTTAGAATGATATGAAGGACATTCCTTACAAAGTTAAAAGAGAGCATAAACATCTTTAATTAAAAAGAAACTATTCAAAGTAGAGTTGTAGATTCTCGACATTCCATACATGAGGCATAATTGTTGCATCCAACCTTTTTAGTCGATAGGCCCTGTCACCTTCGACTTCCTAAACCCTAATAAGATCTTCCCAATTTGTGCTAAGCTTGCCTAGATTCTTTTGTGTGCTAGTTGCTTCTAACTTTCTACAAACTAAGTCTCTAAGCCAAAATACCTTGTACTTCACCTTTTGATTGTAATACCTAGTTGCTTTATGCTGATATGCAACAACTCTTACCCTTGTAATATCCCTAATCTCCTTAATTGTATCCAAATTGGCCGTAAGGTCGACCTGATTTGCCATAATATCAAAGTTCCATGTCTAAAGATTAGGTAAATCCAACTCAATCGGAAGAATTACTTCTGATCCATAAGCAAGCCTAAAGGATGTTTCACTAGTTGAAGTCCTGTAGGTTGTCCTATACCATCATAAAATATTTGACAATCATTAGCCCGTCTACCCTTTGCCTTATTGACTCTCCTTTTCAAACTATATAGGATGGTCTTATTAACAGCTTTGACTTGCCCATTGGTTTGAGGATGAGCCACTGAAGTATAATTTAAACGAATGCTGTGTTTCTCACAAAATGCTCGGAACTTATCATTATCAAACTGTAGTCTATTATCAGTAAGTATCATAAATGGAACCCCAAACCTTGATATGATAAATTTGAAAATGAAAGCTTCAACCTTTTGTTTAGTAATTTTAGCCACTACTTTAGCTTCTACTGACTTGGTAAAATAATCTATGGCAACTATGATGAATTGTTACTTGGTTGTAAACTTTAGAAATGGTTTGAGTATGTTCAATCTCCACCGGATGAATGCCCAAAGGGCTAGTTAGGTTGTATAATTTAGTAGAAGGCACATGGCTTAGTGCCTCATGTTTTTGGCATTGTAGAGATTACCAAGTAGTAGATTTTACATCTTCTTTCATAGTTGGTCGATAATAGTCAAGTCTTAGTACGCGAATATATAGAGTCTAACCCTTTACATAATTACTACAAACGCTATTGTGCAACTTAGACAATATTTGTTGAGCGTCATCTTATAGAAGACACCGAAGATAAGGTTGAGAAAGGCCACGCTTGTACAATTGGCCATCAATCAGTGTATAATTTGTCACCTGATATATCAACATATAGGCTTCTTTTTTATCATTAAGTAAAACACCATCCTTCAAATAGTCAATAATTGGATCCATCCAAGACCTTTCCTTTGGCTAAGGAGGCAACTCATAGCTCTACCCAATAGTTTCTATACTCTTACTAGAGAGATACTTGATAAAAAGCTTGTCATTTAGATTAGGAAGTGTCGTTCTGGCTAACTTTGATAGTTTGTCAGTAGTGATGTTTCTAGTCCTTGGTATTTTCTTGGTTAAAAAAGATTGAAACTCTTCCTTGAGTGTTTGAACTATCAGTAAATACTTGCTCATCACTTCCTCCTTCGCTGCATAGCTTCCTTTAACTTGATTCACGATTAGCTGTGAATTGGAAAAGACTTTAAATTTCTCAGCACCCACTTCCTTGGCTAGTTTAAGGCTAGCAATTGGGGCTTCATACTTAGCTTTGTTATTGATGGTTGGAAACTTAAATTTCAATGCATAGTGAACTTTCATGTTGTGAGGCCCTTGCAAAATGAGGCCTACATAACATCCCTCTTTGGTGGAGAAGCCATCAACATACAGGTCTCGGCCATCTCAATGTTGTCTTCCTCCCTAGTAAACTTTACAACAAAATCTACTAATACCTAAGCTTTTAATGCTGTTCTGGGTTTGTACTGTACACCATAGGCACTCAACTCTAAGGTACACTTTACCATCCTCCTTAAGGAATTCGGTTGCTGTAAAGCTTGTCATAGAGGCTAATCAATAAGGACGATTATTTGATATGCCTCGAAATATAGTTTTAACTTCCCTGCCAAGATGACTATTGCTAATACAAACTTTTCAATCTTTATATATTAGCATTCTAGCCCTTGTAACAAGTAGCTCGTGTAATAAATTGGCTAATGCTCTCTGCCTTCTAACCAGACCAAGATAGATGAAAGGGCTTGGTTGTTGACTGACAAATACAAAAACAAATTTTCTTTAGGAATAAGTGTCGAAAGTATCAGTGGTGACGTGAGAAACTCTTTTAGCTTGTTAAATGCCACTTCACACTCATTAGCCCACCGAAATTCCTTCTAGCTCTTCCATACTTAAAAAAATTTTGTGCATCTATCTATGCTTCTCGACACAAATCTATTAAAGCGGCTATTCACTCAATTAACTCTTGAACTTCCTTAACTATGCTAGGGGACTTTATGATTTGAATAACATCAATTTTCCTTAGATTTACCTCAATGCCGTGCTAGGTGACTATATATCCTAAAAATTTTCCTAAGGTAGCACCAAAAACACACTTCTATGGGTTTAGTTTCATATCGTATCTTCTCGAGGTGCCGAGTATCTCCTTAAGATCAACAAGATGCCGACTTTCTATTCTGCTCTTTACAATCATATCGTTAACATAAATTTCAATGTTTTAATGGATCCAGGGCTTGAATATCTTGGTTACAAGCCTTTGATAGGTTGCACTAGTATTTTTTAGCCCAAAGGGAATTACTGTATAGCAATACGTCCTAAAGTTTCTGATAAGGGACATGTGAACTTCATCCTCCTTTTCCATTTTGATTTGATTATAGTCGAAAATGCATCCATAAAAGTGAGTAAGGTATGTCTAGCAATTGAGCCAACCATTTAGTCTATCTTGGCAAGAGGAAAAAATCTTTGGGACAGGCCTTGTTCAAATCTATAAAGTCTATGTACATGTGCTATTTGCCATTTGACTTCTTAACCAACACATAATTGGTCAGCCAAGTCGGATAAGGCTCTTCCCTTATGAACCTTGCCTTTAATAGTTTCTGGACTTCTTCCTCAATGGTTGCCTGCTGTTTAGGAGCAAAATGCCTTTTCCTTTGCTGAATTATCTTTGCATAAGGATCAATTTGAAGCTTATGTGTTATTACCTTTCTAGGGATGCCCGGCATATTCGAGTGAGACTAAGCAAATACATCGGCATTATACTGAAAAAGGTTGATTATTCTTTGATAGATATTTGTGGGCAATGGTTTCTCTATCTTTATTATCTTCCTAGGATCATTTCTTAAAGGGATTGCCTCTATCTCTTCCTTAGCATTTTCTACGTCAACTGACTTTTGTTCTATACATGTTTCAACTTAAAAAAATTCTTCATGTTGTAGCATTCTCAAATACATGGATCTGGTTAATTGTTGGTCCCATTTACATACTCTAACTTCGATGACAGTGGAAATTTTTTCCTTAAGATGCATAGTGGAAGGAACTATGTCAAACAAATGCTAACATGGTTAATTCATGATCACATTATATGGGGACCAACATTTGACAACAAGGAAATCGACCTTATCTTCTAGAACATGCTCGTCGTCTCTAATTTGAATTGGGAGAGAAATAACGCTAGTAACCTAAATAGGTTAATTATTGCAAGTATATAAATCATAATTGTAAGATCTCAACTATGGTTTGATCCTTAACTTCATCTAATCGAAGGTGTGTTGAAAAATAATATTTGCCGAACTCCTAGTGTCAACTAGAATCTTTTTGAACTCAATGTTGGCAATGCTTGGACTAGTAGGGCCTTTGAACTCCTTTGAAGTCCTCTTTCGTAAAAGAAATTAAATTATCAACTTTGACCTTCTTACCCCACATATTACAAATATAATGTATGGCATTAGTTGAGCTTGAAGAGTTTGACTAGTCTAAAATGGAAAGACTGTCGACAATAATATTTATTATACCATGCGATGCTTTGTTACTATTTCTATCTCTCACATTTCTTCTAGCTTAAGAAGGCTGATTATTGTTTTCTTGCTTATCACATCATCTTTGAGTTAGCCACTCAATATTCTCGGCTTCATGGATGAGGAACTTACTTAGATATCCTTGTTGGATTGCATCCTCAATTGCATTTTTGAGCTGAATACATATATTAGTATTATAGCCTCTATTGTGATGAAAATCGCAATATTTATTAGAGTTTTTACGTGATAGATTTCCTCTCATTCTTTCTAGCCATGGCAATATCCCTTTTGATTGCGCACTTCCATTAAAATTTCCATAATTAGATGATTAAGTGGTGTGTGAATAGACTAAGTTAGGACGTGTGGCCTCTTTCTCTAGCCATTATTTCCTTTAAAACACTGATCATCGTGTATCCCGAGTCGATCTTTCGTATTCTTCTTTGTCGCCCTTTTGGTCTCCTTTGTTTTAGTTGACCTCATGCTGAGCCTTAATGTTGTTTTCTTAGCGAATATAAGATGTGGCCTTAGCCTTAAACTTGGTGAAATTTTTTGGTTTATTTTTTGCCAAAGACTTGAAAAAGTTTCCACGAGGTTTAACTTCATCAATTACTATCTTGAAAGCAACACTCATGTCTAATTCTAGAAGCTAGACCATCTCGGCTATGAACTGGGCCAAATAATGCCTAATAAACTTGTCTAATCTTTGTTTTATGGTATTAAGGATATAAGATCACTTAATTGGAACCTTACTTGTAAGGAAGTGTTGTAAGAACACTTTTGCTAAATCCTCAAAGCATGAGATCGTGTTTGGCTTCAAATGTTTAAACTATGTACTTGCCGTATTCCTTAAGGTTGAGGAGAATGCTTGGTAAGCCATGGCATTACTCAAACCATGAAGCTTAGCCAAGGTGCGTAATATTCAAGATGATTTTCAGGATCCCTCGTTCCATCGTAAGTCTTAAACTACAGAAACTTGATGTGTTGTGGTATTACTTCTTCCAAAGTTTCGAGGACAAAAGGACTCCTTTTAATTTGGAATTGGTTACTCATCAAAGTAAAGGTGCTAACATGCAATGGTCCTACATGGTGCACCTGCTATGGTTGTTTTCCTTTGTTGCCTTTCTTAAGAGCAAAGGTCGAAGGTTTAAGTGTAACTTTGACCTGCTTCTTGGGTAATTTAGGGGAATAAACTGAATCATTAGAATTCTCAACACTATTGTTGTTATATCCTTGGTTTTGATTTGGCTGAACATTTTTATAAAGAAGACTAAGGATCTTATCGTGTTTCTTGTTGAGTTCGTGATTTTTTTGGCTAAATCAATGTAAAGTTGCTCCAATTTAGTCAAATGTTGTTCATCAGTATACTTACTTCTCCCCCCATATGGTGTTGGGGTGAAGAACCGACACTTGCACCTTTTATCATCACTGTCTTTGCCATGTGGGTAAGTTATGAAAAAATAGACGACACTAAATGTTTTTTGGTGATTTTAGTGTAAAGCTTTGATCTTGCAAGAGCATAAGTAAAGGCTAAGTGGTACTGAGGCTAGTTTGGTGTAACCACTCCAATGCTTAAGTAAGTAGTTGTTTTTAGAAAAGAGTAAGTAAATAATTATAGAGTTTTTTTGAGCGTAAGAGAGTTCTTACAGTGCTTTCCTTCCCTTATTTATAGGTGAATGTCGGGTGTCTGTAATAGCAGTTAATCATTGGTCGTAGATTATATGGTGATCTCATAATTAAGCACATGCCTAAAATATAGGAGTAGTGAGCGGTTGTGTAATAAGATTGTACTAGATCATAACTGTTCATGCTACTTTTCTAAGTTCAAATTCAATATGTGAATAAGCCGAGCTTTAAGGACCAGCATATGGACTAAGCCTTTGTTAGCCTTAGCCGGAAATAATATCAGTCATCTTCTTGGTAGTTGAATAGTCGAGTAACATGATAAAGTAAAATCCGACTATTAACTCTCTTGAAATATGATTCGAATCACCGTACAAAAAACATTTGCCTCTTAACTAAGGACATTGCTGGGGGAAGTGCCATGCTCCATACTTCCAGCATCTCACATTCTTCACCTCATCGTAGAAACTATATCTTATTTTGTTTGAAGCAGGGCTACTAGTCACAGTTGCCAACTTCTTTTCTTTTTGGCCTGAGTTATTATTTGCACCTGCGAATGTCTTCTTAAAGATAAGTTTGTATCGACTAACTCCCCTCAGTTTCTTACTCCACTTGTTTTGCATGGTTAGTTGATTATTCTTCAATTGACGCGCCTTGTCCATAATTTGATAATAAGTGGTGAATTCATAAACCATTAACTTGCATCGCATCATTGAGTCAAACCCATTAAGGAAAATATCGTTCTTTAGCTCTTTATTATCTCTATATGACTTAGGCACATATTTCAATAATCATTAAATTCGTTCTCATATTGAGCCATATTCATAGTGCCTTTCTTTATCTCCATCAATTGCTGAGTCATTTGATTTTACACACTTACAAAGGAGTATTCCCTCTTAAATGCCTCCTAAAATACTTGCCATATGATAGGGCCAGTAATTGTTCATACTATTGAGACCTAGTAGACTCGAGCTCCCATCTTTAGCAAGAAAGTACCATAAGAGACTTTGATTATTTGAAATTTTAAACACCTCAAAACTACACTTGATTTGCACTAGGGAATCATTGGCTAAAGTAGGCTTACTAATTTCTCCTTTAAAATACTAGTTTGCTTTCATAAACTCAAGAAGTTAACTCACATCTTGAGGTCAAATTCTTCTGGGTTCAGCCTCGATGGCCTCTGGTTCATAACATTCCACCTGTGATTAGATGTTGAATTGGACTCCCTACTATTGGATCATGGTATTCATATTAGCTAATATTTGCCCAAACTGAGCTAGGTCCATCATATTTGAAACAAGTGCTGGTGCATCATTTCTAAGTGGTTCTGGTGGATTAGGAGGGATAAGAGGTGGTACTATTTCCTTAGGTCAACCATTTCCATTTCTATTTGCCTCCTCTGTCATAATGAGATTTACAATCACTAACTATCTGCCTTGCACTTACAATATATGTACTAAAAGTTAGTACATGATCTAAGTAACTTGCATTCACATATAGATCGATCATTCCCTGAATATGTAATACACAACCATAGATTCCTCAACAAGGATTTTTATCAACACAAGACCTATAATATTTTATCCCTGTGCATAGAACAATGATATTCATATCTCACTTATTACACATGCCATAATGTGATCAAATATGCATGTACATCATGAGTTCATATAGATTTCACCTGTAACATTATATCATCATTTCACTTCATTCCCTGTCATCAATATTCATGCTTATATCTCATAAAAATGCTAGGAAACAATGATATGTTGCACTCTTTCATAATTATATTTACTTTACATTAGTACATAGGATAATTAGAACTTTACATTCAAAAGATTACATCACTTCGCTTACAAACATAAGATTACATATATGATCACCTATTTACATTACTTTTATTTATATAAAAATCTATTTACACCATTTACATTCTCAGTAACCGAAACATCAAAAGTATAAAAGTTACATTTAAAAGGTCAAAAGTACATCAAAAGTCGTTAGGGGACCTAGGTACATCAAAACAATTAGGTCAAGTGATATCAAAAGCTCTAAACATGTCTTGCCACTATCTTTTAACTCCTTCAATTACTCGAGTCTTTCGAAGCTACCGCATCTTCTAGGGGAAACCAGTTATCCTCTCCATTCTTTTCAGAATCTGAACTTATTACCACTACTTCAAGGGTATTAGGTATTACAACTATTTCTTGCACTTTACTCCCATTATCCTCTGTTTGATCTTTAGGAACAACTTCTACTTCAACCTCTACCTCAAACTTCTCTTCCAAATCCTCCTCGGGATCCTCCTCATCATTAAACCTTACTAACGACTAGGCGTTTTGGGGTAGATTCTCAAGTGGCATCATAAAGGGTTCGGGTTCTTAAGATTGTAATGGTACTTCTATACCTATATTCTCAACTATAGGATATTTGGGAAACTAATCAATCATACCAAGAAGACAATTTCTAAGGATATGTGGAACACTTAAAGGCACTCGATTAAAACCTAGAGGATAATTCCTAGCCAGTTCTATTATAGTAGGAAAATATAACATAAAAATTATTGTAGACAAAATCCCCTTTTCTTGTAAATACTTCTTCTCAAAAGCAATTATTGCGGTATACTCATTATATGCAGGTCTCAACTCATCCATTATCAACTTCCAATCATCTTGTACACTAAAAGATATTCCATGCTTATAATTATCAATACTCTCATTGATGGTATAAAACACCCTCCAGTTAGCCATATCTAGTAATAACTTTTGCATCTGAATCCTATATTCGATAAGTGTTTTATCACCTTCCCATTCAAAATGTCACCGTACATGTAGATCTGAAAACAATTAAGTTAGAAGTCAGTTTATGTCATATAGAATTTACTATTATTACTTTATAACCCTTTTACATACATAAGTTATATATATAATCCTATAAATCTAAGTCTTTTACATCCCATTATTAACCTTACTCTTAGTGAGCCTAATGTTTACTCATTTTAATTAAATACTTCAAAGCATGGTTCTTGATACCAACTCAAAACTGTTACATCTCGAACATGAGAAGTCATAGCAATTCCATTGAATAAACTAACTTAAGATAAAAATTGGGCTCACAACTGCTATTGTAGATACAACCTACATAAGGCGTATACAACTTAACCAACTTAACCAACTTAAAGCATCTAGTTTGATACCTATCAATAATCAAACTTGTGATATAACTTTTCAAAATACCTATTCAAAACAACCTATTATTTGATAACACAATAGTGCTTATGTAAGCATTTTCACATATAGAGTTATAATTTATACTAGGAGTTTATAAAAACCACAAGTCTTGAAGTTTATTTATAATTAGATAGGAAACTAGTGGGTATTATAAGGACTTCTAATTAGTTTTCTCAAAACAAAAGAAAATTTAAAAGCCCAGATTCAGTGGATTCTCTTTTCCCCACTTTCCTAATTAACTATGTACTAACTTGGGGTGGTGATATCTGCATATCTAGAACTTTCACTTGTCACCTGTAAAAGAGTTTATAGGAATGTGAGCAAAACTAACTCAGTAAGCAAGACAGAGATAGAAGAGTACCATATAATCACAAACAAGGTTATTAATTATAATGAAATGTAATGCAATCAATCACTTGAAACATCACACAATGTTATCTGGTTTATTGTGAGGTCAGAAAAATTACATCTACTCTAACCCGAATTGAAAAGTTTATCACTACTCAAATCAGATAAAACCAGGCTTATGCAATGGAGAACATTCTTTTCCGTGACCACCTTCGAACCATGGCCCCCACTTTGTCTCGACCTTCTCACATGTCACTTAATTCGACTAAAGATAGGAAAAGGACAATTTCAACTATTTTCATCGAAGGGAGTTGGTATTTGGTCTAATATACCTAATCATTCTCCTAATGGGTTGTTACACATGTCCAGTTATTTTAGCAATTTGATCATTGTTAGTTCTTTTTAAGAGTGGTCAAACAAGTTCACATAGAACATTATTATGAAATCATGCAAAATAGTATGCCAAAAAGTTCAACTCTTGTCACAACCAATCACACACATAGTATGCGTACAAACAACTAATTTACAACCATAATCAAAGCACTCTTAAGCCTCCAGATACTCTGATATAGTATCTCAATAAGCAATAAAGTCATAATCTTAACTTACTTGTATTGACGCTCACTGTGGTAGGCTTATAATTTATGTCTTTTATTTTTAAGATATATTTTCTAAGTAATTTTGCGAATTTATCTCTTATATATATTTTTTTATTTTTAGGTTAATTTACGAGTATATTTATTATATATATCGGGTATATTCACAAAAATAAATACATATATTCATATAGTATATTCTGTTGTATTATTTTTTTTTTTATAACTTAAATAACTTATCTCTAAAGTCTTGTCACGTTTCAAGTTTGGTTTTAGGAGTTTCAATGAATTTTTTAATATATTAAATAACTACACTTTTGAGGCTAAAATTAGGTTTTAGGTCATTATTTTTAATATTTAACTTCATTAGGTCATTTTAATTAACTTTTATAACTTAGTCGTAAAATTTGGATTAGTCGGATAAATTTTCCTAAAAGCCTTAAATCTAAGTATGATTATCTTAAATTCAATTTTAGGGGTTTACATTTTAATACTACCACTTCTATGTTACTTTTCATGCGAAAATAAAATTTTATTTTAAAGGTAAGTTCAAAAAAAAAAAAAAAAAGCATATGCGAATCTTATTAATTTCAACTATTTATTTACTGCTATAATACTAGTTAAAAACTAGTGCAATGTCCTGATAAAAATTCTAAAGTTTGAATTTAGTGAAGTAGAGATCATTGTAATCATTAGCTTAATTTTCCTTTTTCTCTTCCTTAACTTTTTTCACGAAACACTAAAAATAACGATTTTCTAAAAATATTATCTAATCAAATAAGAAATTAGATAGGAAAAGACTTTGGTTTTTCCACGTGAAAAAATCATAGAGTTCTTAAGCTTTTTCATAGAAATAATTAAGATAGAAAAGTATGATGATAAAAAAAAAGGTAAAAACTAAAATGCTATAAGTGATGGTGATTCTTTTTTTTTTTGGTTAAGGAAACATCATATTATGAAAGCGAAAGTAGTTCGTACACGCTAGCCAACATGATCATCAGGTGGCAAATAAAAACAAACACCAGGAAACTTGTCTTTGCGAATATAATATAACAGAAAGTTTGGAACATCACTAGAAAAGTAAACATTAGTTGAGTCCTACAGTCCTTTCTCGGCAAGGATGCCTGTAACACCGTTACAATCACGATCGACCCTACAAAGGAGAACAGCATCTAAAGAAGACATGTTAGTTCTACACTTAGCTAAACCCGGATGACATATATCCAAATTAATGCTTGCATCTCCCGGCTAATCCGCAGCTAGTTGGGAATCTTTTTCAATAATAATGTGAGACTAGTTGAGGTTCTTTGCAAGGATGAGGCCTTCCTTGACTGCCCAAAGCTCTATTTCTAAGGGTGAGGCTTTATTAATGTTTTTGTACATTTTCTACTATTCTTAATTGAAGCTCCATCATAATTGATTTTTACCTATTCATCCATAGGCTTGTCCCATGGGATCTTGAATTTCTCCCTATCAGGAGGAATTTTTTTTATTTTGATTGTGGCCCATCATTCATTTGCCTCAACATGAAACTTTCCACTCTAGTTGTCAACAGCTTCTTGTAGCCTAAAAATTCTCTTGTTTCAATCCTTCCAAATGCCTCGTATTGTAAATAACACAATTGATTGTACAAGTGTAGTCTTCTGCCTCTAGTTCTTCCACTTCCAAATTGTGTTATCTCATAGCTAAGTTTTCATTTCCTCAAAAGTATATTCGTTGCTCTTCAGTTCAATGTCGAGTCTTCTATAGATTTATTTGGTCCAACTGCAATTTAAGAAAATATGATGAATAGATTCCTCTTGCTCAAGACAAAAAGGATAATCTGTTGGTGTGTTTAGACCCTTCTTGAACAAGTTGTCTCTCGTAGCAATAGCATTGTGCGTGATTCTCCATAAAAGCATTTGTACTCGCAGGATTGTAGGGTCCTTCCATACCTAACTCCAATCACCTATCAAGGGGTTTGTATCTTCTCTGTGGCACATAAGCTCATAGGTCGATTTCATAGAAGCTTCTTCATTCACCTCATATGGTTATGCTTTAACATCTAAATGAAATTCAAAGTCATTCAGAATTATGTATCTAAGTTTCGCTTTAAGTCTTGTTTATCAAGTACCTAATAACCTCTTCTTTCCAATCGTTTGGTCTATTCCAAACCTGGTGAATAGTTAGATTCTCATCATATTTATTCAAGGGGCTAAATAGCTAGGTAGCAACCTTGCTATTATTTGCCCCATTATCTGTCCAGAATCTTATTTGCTTGCAACTTTTCAGTCTAATGATGCAATTGTCATCCACCCATTTTTAAGCTCTGATAATCTCCTTCACTAATTTAGAGTTGTTTCTACCTCTCGGCCTTTGACTATCCAAACGATACTTCTGTTTCAGAATGTTTTTCTACAACAAATCCTTAGACTTTACAAGCCAAGCCAGTCGAGCAAAGTTTGCTCTATTGCAAGGTCTGATATTCATGGTTCCTAGTCCCTTATACTTTTTAGGCTTCTTTACTATCTTCCGTTCGAGCCAATGGATTTTCCTCTTCTCTTTTGTAGATCCCTAAAGGAAATCACGATGAATTCTCTCTAATTTATTAGTAAGACCTATAGGAAAATGGATAACTTGGGAGTAATAGTTATTGAGGCTTTCTAAGGAAGAGGATAAGAGAAGTTTCTTGGCTAACATGCTTAGGAGGTTAGATTTCCACCTTGTAAGCTTTCATTTTACCTTTTCAATAATGAAATTCAAGTCATTGGTTTTTAATGCTTGCCTTGCTTCACTAAGATGCCTAAATACTTTCCTATATCCGCATTTGGCTTGATACTAAAGTGATTACAATTGATGGTGATTCAATCCATAGAGTTACTATCTAATTAAACTTCAAAATTTCTATGTGAAACATTTTCTTTTCAATCATAATAAAGTGGAAATAATGAGCGACCAATGTAATAGATAAAAACTAATAGAGAATATAATGACAAATAGAAAGAATGGGCTTATTCATTTGAAAATTAATAGAAATATTATTTTCCGCTTTACGGCTTGCTTATAAATAATAGAAATACAATACAGGCCTTATCAAATTGAACGGCCTGTTAAAAGGAAGAAGCTTATGAACATTAACAAATTGTGATAGATAAAAGTGTTAAAAAACAACAACACTACCTAAAGAACTATCGAATTTCAATCTTTGATGGGGTTTAGTACATAAATATAGTACTTGGCGAAAAATAATACGAAAATAAGTTGTAAGCGAAGGTTAATACATCTACATGTGACTTCACTATCCAAATTTTTTTACACTAAAGTTGTATGGGGAGCATACGACTTCAGTATAATTTTTTTTACAAAATATTACAAGTTTAGTGTAATTTTTTTTTTTAATTTTGACTTCATTGCAGTTTATTATCATACTCAAATGAATTTACGGTGAAAATTGCATGGCTTAATGCAACTTCAATAATTGTGCGTGTTTTTTTTTTTTCATTTTAATAAGAATGTCAAATGCTTATATTTTAGATAAAAAAATATATTTATTCATCTGTACCATATGTACGTGTGATAAGAGTGTAATAAAAAATAAAATTTAAATAATATCTAAATATATCAGTTGCTATTACAAGTACGCTGCTTGTATTGTTGTAAATAGTCAAGGTCTATACCGAAAAACCAGGTGTGGATGAACGATCCAAGCAAGCCGATCTGCCAAGTGTCAGATGTTACCATCATGCAGTACTCTTCAATCAACATCTATACAACCTCTGAGATCTTGTTGATGAAGCTACTCGTTAGTATGCATTGGCTGGGGCTTTGTTTGAAAGCTACCAAACTGTTGGATGATGCGATTCAGAAAGTAGAAATTTACAATGTAGAAGCAAATAAGGGGTACCCTAGTCGTCAAAAGACCTTTATCGATTGTGCATGTAGGAGGCAAAAGTTGAAGAATGTCTTCTAAATAAGGTTACCATAAAACTTGAAATGAAATGTATGTGAGTTGAAAGAGCAAAAAAAATTAGTACTTATGACATGAACTTTTTAAGCAAGATCAAACGGTGTATCTAGTATACCTAATGACTTGTCTATAGGTCAAACGCCTCGCGATACTTCTGGACTACATGAGTCGATCCTTGTATAGTGTTCTTGTCGATCTACCATCTATCGGCCAAAGGAACACCATCTGTGATCATGAAGCTGGATCTATTAAGGGGTACAATGTGTGGGAAATGGTCCCATGCCCAAACCTACAGTAGAATCATCGGCTCCTCGATTTTGGATACACCCGTCCATACTGCATTGCATAGCTGTCGGTATAGCCATGCTAGATAGGCCGATCTCCAATTATACGTACTTGCTACCCAGAAGTCATCTAATAATGGAAGGTACATGAGATCTACATAACTAGAAGATTTATTTGCGAATAAGAATCTCCCTATTAGCTAGAGGATATACGCATGAGTATGATGCATGATCGTATCCTTATCGACATTGCTCAGTATAATTCTAAATCTATTAACTAACCACGATAGTCATACGCGGCCACCCTTCACATCATCAGATGGTGGAACATCACCTAACAGGTTTCTTGCCACATTTGCTTAATTCTTGTTGGTGTTGCCAATGACAGCAGCACCATCAACCCTAAGACCTAGTTTAACCTCAATATCTTGGAGCGTAATGGTCATCTCATCGTGTGCCATATGAAATGTACGTGTCTCTAGCTTCCATCTCTTCACAAGGGTGGTAATCAGGTGCCAGTCTATTTGAATGAATGGAAGTCAGCTAACAACCATAAACTCTGGCTCCATTAAGTATCACTCCATGCGTGGATCTAATGGTATGAGCTCCTTGCTCTTCTTCATTGCTAGCTCATGCCGTTTAACTGTAAGTGTACTTGGTGCCTATATTAAGTTACACGGACATAAATATTAACATATCTACACTTAACTTATGTTTTATATGAATAGAAGAAATCATTAAATAACGTACCTATTGCTCCCATACGTCTTGAGAGTGATAGGATGCCTGCTCACCTAAAACTAAACGGTCAAATGATCTCTGGTCCATCTAACCTGCAATTGTGATTAACATTCATAAGTGACAATGCAAGTAATATAAAACAAATATATGTTACAAACTAGTAGTAAATTTATGTATATGCATATGCAAAAAATAGTAATATAAATTACCAGTCCTATTCAGATCCGGACATTTACGCTTGTTATGTCCTTCCATTTGACAGTAACTACATCTATTCCTATCAGGCGCTTCGTGTATATCCATCTCTATGTGTTAATGTTTTGTCTTAGGCTTTCCTTTGTCTCTCTTTAGCTTAGACCATGGCTTAAGCTTTGGAAAATTCACTACTGGCCAATTAATCTCATCACCCAGAGGGAAAAAATGTCATTGGTATATATTAAGTTGGTTTGTCTACTTATACTATTGACCAATATGGTTTAAGGCGTTTGTCCTTAGCTCAGCTGCAACTGCGAATGCATGAGAGCAAGGAATTCTATATATTTGCAAGGAAAAAATGTCTACTCCAATTACCATACATCATCTCTATTACTTTTCTCTTCCCTTTGAACACCCTCCTTCTCATCACCGTGTATCCAAATTCGTTCTGAATATTATGAGTCAAGTTTGCAATAGTAATATTAGGGTTCGTGTTAACATTTCCAATGAATCGTCTGGCCATTAAATTACTATCTATTTAGGGATAATCTTGTCTTATTGCTAGGTTAACACATGTATACAGTTCCACGATAATCGTTATCACAAACATGGCATACATTTGCTTTTTACACGCTCTTAGCCTCCAATTACATCCATTTACCCTTTCTGTATAGTGAATGTGCCATAACATTGGGTTTGATTCATGAACTCAAAAGTTGTAGTGCTACGTTATGTTGTAATTCTTTACAGCGTCCTGTAGCTTCTTCTTAATGTGAAATCTTATGCCGACGCTTAACTTGTCGTTGTTAACTGTATTGCTGCATTGCGCGTTCTGTTCATCCTTAAATGTAGTATATTCATTATCACCACTCATATTCTGGAATGGGATTAGATCTCTTATAGTAGGCCAATTGCATTGTGTCACATGGGTTTAAATAAGGGATAGCGAAGGCGTAGATGGATTAGCCATAGCGACATTACTTCCTAAAATAGCAAAAGTCAACTTGTCCCCACCTTCATCATCTTTGTCATCATAATTAGCTTCGCCTTCCTTTTTCCCCTCATCACCATCATCTTCACTATTATCATCATCATTTTTATCGTTGCTACCATCGAGACCCATAGCAATCCTTTCCATATAAGGATCGTAACTCAGATTTTCTTGCTAAATTTCTTCATACTCTACATCAAGCACTTCTTCATTCACATTAATGTTAATAGCATCATCCTGAACCACGTCTTGTTCTATAGTATGAAGGTAACTATCATCAATTATGGGAAAATCAGTTCTAAATGAGTATACCTATTGCGATGCAATATTCATAGGGTTATTACTAAGGCTCACACTACTTTGTTTGCCTAATCGAACATAAATGTGTTGAATACCTCGTTCACTCAACGATTCAGCCATTTCAAATTTCAATAAAGTTTTTAACATCGTCGTCATCCTTGATGGGCATCAATTCGTAGTGGATATTGCCTTCGTAATATGTTAGATGTCTATGAACAATTTCTACTCCAACAGTACTAATCCCAATACTATCGCATATTCTGTTAAAAAAATGGGCATAATTTAACTTCTTATTTATCTTTAACTTCTTCATTGGCTCTTTATCATACTTCACTCTTAAGTTATCTCTCACAATATTTTTACGTGCATAAACAATGATTTTTACATAATTCACTATTTTGCCCCTAATTATTATACAAGTTACTACTAAGTTAGTAAAAACTTTATATAGCAATCACATTTCACTTACTAAAATTAACGCTTTTGACTAACATATTATCGTTACATAATTTCTATCTTTAAAAGATACTTAATTGATTACATTACTCGCATTCAATAACTAATATTTTTACTACTATCATCAATAATTAAAAACAATTTTTTTAAACTACTACTATTATTACAACAAATATGCATTTTATATAAAATAAGTCTACATTTTTTTATAGAACATATATCACTATAAATACTAAAATTTCATAATAAAAACAATAACAAATAAATATAATTAATTCAAAGAAATTGAATAAATAAAATTAAAGTATTTGGATATCAATAGATTAGTAGAACCGAGAGATTTGCGCGTATATAATGAATTTAGTGAATGAGAAATAAGGGGAAAGGTTGACTTGGGAATATATATTAGTATTGAAGTAATATATCCTCAGTACAATGTCAGTATAAAAAAAAATTCTGTCATAATCTTGCATCTCATATTATTTTTCGTCGAATACTGTATTTATGTACTAATTTCGTCTCTGATGCGTCTCTCTTTCTCTTTCTCTCTCTCTCTCTGTACATCCATTTGTCCATGGACGTACGGCACTTTGCTCCGTTTTAAGAACTAATCGAGCTCTCATTGTGTAAGCTTATGTATGTCTTCTCTCCATTCTTGCACATTCTCTTCATGACTGACTCTGTTCTTCCTGTTTCGCAGTTAATAAGCAGAGAGAACAGCACTTAGATTGTATTAAATCATACCGGAAATCTGTGAGTATTGATCAAATTTTGTATTTTCATTGCTCGATCCTGTTTCATCCAAAGTGAGTACTGGCGAGCATGCCGTTGATAATTGTTTCTATAGTTTCATGGGCAAATTGCAATTATGTCTCCGGGAAGCAAATTGCAAATGCAACCCACAATTATTGGTGTGCGGATTTACCTGAACGCTCAAGGGGTACCTTTATCTCTATCTTTCTGAGAATATTCACATATCAAGAATTCTCATTAAAGCTCAAACCACAGCCATACATGGTTCTTTTTGCAAGCGCCGCATAGTGTATGTGCCTATTTTTAAAAGTTATGGATATCTTTGAGAATTCAGGGTGCATTTGCAACCATCCCATAGTTTATTCATGCTCGCTCGAAAGTTTAATGTCGTGGTTGAGATTTTATATGGAACGGTGCAATTAAAAGTTGAAGGATTCTTAGTAATTTCATGTTCTTTTTTTGTTAATTCTTTAGGGTTTGAAATTATTTTTTTTTATTTTATCCTTTCCCGAGTTGAAAAATTCATTTATCGATGCAGGTTAGTTGGGAAAAAGGAGCGCAATTAGTCAGAGTGTGTTTGCTGTTAACTATCAAAAAATGTCCACGGTGCAATCACTGAAGAAAATTGTTTCTGGGGTTATTCTTGATTTGGATGGTACTCTTTTAAATACAGGTCACTTCACTCTTATTCAGTTTGGCTATATTTTTCCTTGTCTTGGTATTGTTACTCTAAATGTTAGAAAATGTTAAAGATATGAGATGGCTATATTTGATAGTGACTTGGAATTATCTTCCATGTGTAATTTAGTAGTAACAGGTAGTTTCTTTCTTTTTGATTGTGTAAGAGAATATATATGTGTATATATAAAGGAAATCCAGTAAGTTTCTAGTAGTTACACCTACTAACAAATAGATATAGGATGTGACACTACATGTAGCACTCTCCTGATTGCTATGCAGCCTGATGTACCCTTAAGCAAAAAAAAATGGTACATTGGGTGCTCAATGCATTCCAAGTTCCTCAGAAGGAAGCAAATCTAACAATATTGAGAATAGACTGACTATGACTGATGATTGAGATGCTCCATGAGTTGTCACCAGCTCATCTTCTGCTCTGTTCTTGCCATAGGGTATAGATTGTGGTCACCACGTGGATAGGAAAATGAGGACCATGTCCATATCATGGGCAATACTTAGAAATCCCACATCCATATAGCTTACAAAACCTCAATAATAATGGTCACATCTCTTTTGTATGTTTCTACAGTAATCATTTTTTTTGTGCTTATTAGTTGGTAGCAATAATTAAGAACTGTTTCATCCTTGTATTAACAGGAATCTTTAACCTTTCTTTAGTACAAAGAACTTTGAAAGTAACTTAGCTTGTGAATGGGGGCTTGAGGGGCTCTATGAAATTCTTTACAAATGATCAGGTGGTCTTAAATTCCGTTACTTCCTTGCTCCATCCTTAACAGTGTTATATCTATTGCAATGGCAGATAGCCTTGTTGCTGAGATTTTAAAAGTTTTCTTGGTCAAATATGGAAAGCAGTGGGATGGCAGAGAGGCACTTAACATTGCTGGAAAAACTCCTCTTGAAGCTGCAGATGCTATTGTGAAGGATTATGGACTTCCTTGTGCACCAGAAGAATTCATCTCTGAAATCAACCCAATGTTTACAAATAAGTATGAAACATGTGAACCCTTGCAAGCCTATTGATATCTTTGACCTTTCCTACTACTTTTCCTAATTGTCACTTGGTCTATATAATATTTAGTATATTTGTTCTGCACTATTAAAGATCTGTGAAGTGATACTTCCTTTTTGTAGTTCCAAACACCTTTCAATAAAAATAAATATAGTGTGAATGGAAATTTTGGTGCTGACCTTCCCATGCTTGTTTTTGTCTTAAAATAAGGTTGTTTTCGTTTTAGCAATTCTCTAGGCTTTATTCTTGATTTGAGATCTTTCTGATAGGAAAGTTTTATAAAAGTAATGTTTGATCAGTCTATTCTGTTAATAATAGGCAGTAGTAATATATGCTTATTGTAACCTCTAAAGCTCCTTTAGAAAAGGGCAAAACAACTTGACCCAATTTAACTATGGAAGCAGAACCATATGCCCTAGTGCTGATTTTGCAAGGACTGCACCCTCCTAGAACATTCTCTCAGCAATAGTATTTGTTTCTCAGAAAACCAAAATTTGATATATAGATGGACTGACACCATCATTTAATTTCCTATGCATTCTGCTTGTGAATATTTCTCCCTTAGAGGAACATTACTTGCTCCAAGAGGGAAGAAAGTCTGTAACTCAAAAGAAATTTAAATTAAATCCATTGAGTCACTGGTTCTCTATAGTCCTTTGATGTTGGACTGGACAACTGTAGTTCTATAATTGTTGAAGTACAGAGTTAACATAGTGGAGCACTCCAATGTTTCCTTAGGAAGCACTGAAATTATTTGGCTGTTTGGTAATTGCTGGTGTACATGATTTATAAAGGTGGTGCAGCATTAAAGCTCTTCCAGGGGCCAACAGACTGATAAGTCATTTGAAAAATAATGGGGTGCCAATGGCACTGGCTTCGAATTCCCCCAAGGAAAGCATAGACTTAAAAATATCCTCTCATAATGGTAGTTATCTGAAAAGACATATTCTTTTAACCTTTTTCTGTATGAGCATTGTAAAATTAATTCATCACACATCAATACAGGCTGGAAGGAAGCTTTTCCTGTCATCATTGGTGGTGATGAAGTGAGAATGGGGAAGCCATCACCGGAGATGTGAGATTAGAATAAATTATATTGAACTTGGATTTTATTTTCTCAGTTGTAGTTGGCATTTTTACCCCCCTTCTGCTCTCCTGTTAACAATCTTGCAACCCTGTTTCTCTTCACTTCACAGATTTCTCGAGGCTGCTAATCGGTTGAAGATTGAACCATCTAGCTGCTTGGTTATTGAAGATTCTCTGTGAGTATTTATATTATTTATTTGCAGCTTGAATGGATGAGACTCTGCTAGATCTTTATTTGGATACAAATGATGATATTTTATAACTAAAGGGGCCTTTCTATGTCCATTTTCTGCTACACAATTGGGTAGGATGTAAATTTTTTTAATTTTGTGGGTGGACAAGTTCTTTTTATAATGACATTAAGTTTATGAGACATGAATGATCTTGTTACTATAAAAAATGAATAGATTTCTTACATGTAATGATTGGATTGACATTAACAGAGAGCCAGATGGTTAATATGTATTTGCAACCAGTAATACCTAATGGAATTTCCGTGAAAGCAAGGTGGCACTTGGAGAGTAGTACTTCATGTTGCTAAATGGTGTTATTGTTTGCTAGTAACCAGTTAGTATAATGGCAGATGGATGTTCTACACAAGTTAAACTTATATATGATATACCATTCAAGTGATGATAGCTTGATCTTATTGTCCTTACTTGATCTTGTTTTGGCTCATCCAACGGTATCACTTCAAATAGGCTAAAGTTACGTTTCTTCTTTAAGGAAGCTGCATGAGTTCAAACTCTGAACATTGGCATTAATTCCTCTTTGGTTGTGTCGGAGCTGTCATCATATGCAAGCACATTCTGACATGCTTATTCTTTTCCTTTAGTGTCATGGTGAGATGTGGCCTTAATATGTGCAAGTACTACTAAGGATGTTAGTCTGTTAATATGTATGAACATTATCATCACAATCTTTTATTTATTTATTTTTTTGAAGCAAGTCATAGAAATTTCCTTGCCTCTTCCCCCTGTTTTAAACTTTAGTTGTGTTTCAGTGCCATATTTAGATCTTGATCATGGTAAATATGAGATTGTCTGTCTTGGTCAGAATCTTAAGCAGCCTGGATAATAGCTGTCCTTGATAGTCTTTCTGACATTTTCTATTGAAAAAAACTTTCTTGTCTACCAGCTGCTTGTGCTGGGTACTGCCACTTCCATAATATTCTTCTGTCCTTGGCTAGATGCATGGGAAATATTTTCTATGAAAAGATTCTTTTACATTTGTGCATTCAATACCAGACTAGGAGTCATTGCTGGAAAGGCTGCTGGAATGCAAGCAGTTGCTGTGCCATCTCTTCCCAAGCAATCTCATCTTTATACTTCAGCAGATGAGGTCATCAATTCCTTGCTTGATTTGAAACCTGAAAAGTGGGGTTTGCCTCCTTTTCAAGATTGTAAAGACCCTTTGAACCACTCCTCCATTTGATATATATCATTTGTTTTGTGTATCATTGGATATAACTGGAAAATTTGTCTGCCATTGTAGGGGTAGAGGGTACCTTGCTGATTGAACCTTGGCATATTGCTGGTCCTGTCATTAGGGGATTTGGTCGAGGCTCAAAAGTGCTTGGAATTCCAACAGGTTGTGCAAGAGCTGGACTATTTTTCCCCATTGGGATTCTATTCAACCAAGAAGATACAACAAAATGTTATGCCTACTTTGGTTGCTTAAGTTGGCTTGCAATTTTTATCTTTAAGTTTGTGTAGGTTTTTAACAGAAACTAACTGATGGACACTGGGCAGAACTCATAATTTAGTTCTCATTGTATTTGCCTCTTTATTTAGGGTATACTAACTATCATGTCTTTGTTAAAATTGCCTTTTCCAGCTAATTTGTCCACAGAAGGGTATTCAGATCTACTTTCAGAACATCCCTCTGGAGTGTATTTTGGTTGGGCTGGACTCTCAACAAGAGGTATTTACAAAACGGCCATAAGCATTGGTTGGAACCCATACTTCAACAACAAAGAGAAGACGATTGTGAGTATTGCATGGTCAACCCAACTCGTACTATGTAGTTGATCCTTTTTGCCTTCTGTCACTTTGTTGTGTCTGGACTAAACATTTGCTATGCAGGAACCTTGGTTGCTACATAAATTTAATGAGGATTTTTATGGAGAGGAACTACGTGTGGTAATAGTTGGCTATATACGACCAGAGGTATATAGACTTTAGTACATGCTATCTGCAATAATTGGCTTCCACACTTCATCCTATTGGGGAGCTAAAAGTACTGAAACCCACATATGAAATGTGCAGGCCAATTTCCTATCTCTTGAAAGTTTGGTTGCAAAGATTCATGAGGACGGGAATATTGCAGAGAGGGCTCTTGATCTTCCAATTTACTTGAAGTTCAAGGATGACCCCTATCTTCAAGCTTTCTCTTAATCATAATCCATAGATTCTATAGGTATTCCTCTTCCCCCTTGAAGTAGATATTCCTTATATAGGAGAAAACATTGTGCTTGACCAATATTACAAGATTTGTGATCACCTGTTCTTATTCGATGCCGTATAGAAAAGCAACCCTGATGTGGTAGGATATATGTTTAATATTTTTTCCCCTTTTTGACATAAGTATTAGAGCGGTTGTTCTGCTTTTGATGAAAATACTCACTGAAAGAAGTCCGGACACAATCAAATCTGACATAACCAAGAAACTCGTTTAGTTTGAGACTACTAAGGTACACTGTAGTAAGATCTATGAAGAAAGAAGCTAACTATACATGTGTGTACTATTCTTGTTACAGGGTCCTTTTTTCCCCTCTCTTTTAAGATCTGCATCTAAACTAGTTCCAACTTTTATGCCCTTTCCAATGGTTAGTCTTATTAGCCATTCCTTAAGGGGATTAGTGCTTGTGTTTTGTATGACCAGTATAGCATCAAAACGAAGCCACAATATAAAGCATGATGGAGGTGAAAATTTATGAAGATTTGAGGAGACAAATGGAGTGTACGAGAGAGAGATAATCTGCTAATTGTATTGATCAGTCATTTTCATTGTAGAAAATTGATCATTAAGGTTGTTAAATAAATTGAAGTCAATATGATTGGTGAATCCGTCTATGATGAATCATACGGAGTTACTTGCTCCATAAAGGTGGGTGGGGGTGGGGGTTGTTGGGTTTGGGGTTTGGGTGTGGGGGTGGTGGGGGTGTGGCGAGGGGGTGGTGGGGTGCATTGGTTTGAGTTATATATCTATTTATATATATAGACTCCGCTAGTAACGGGTTGAAAATGGACCCCAGTTGATAAGTTGAATTATTCTAGACATTCTAGACCATCAATGGATGGTTCCAAATGTCTCAAAATATTTGCTAAAACCCCAGTTGATAAGTTGAATTATTCTAGACCATCAATAGATGGTTCCGAATTAAACCTAATGACAAACTTTAGGTTATTAGTATATCCTAGCAGGTTTTCAAGTCTCAAAATATTTGCTAAATTCATTCTTCGTGCAGGTCTATATATGATTTTTGTACCAAGAATATTTTGGACGCGCCTTATCTTAATTTAAACTTGCTGTCAAATGGAGTCATTATGCCAAAGTTTACATAGTAAAAAGGGAAATGAGTTTTGCCTGACAAATGGAGGCAGTATACTAGGAAAAACTGATGCAGCATTATGTGCAATTTAAATTAATAATTGATACTAGAAGACAATACCAGACGTCTACAAGGGAAAAATGAAAAAATGTTAAGTCCTTAAACAAGGTTAGTATGCAAGGATGCACGAATCACCTCAAAACTCAAATGGTATCATTATTTGCAATGCGGTTGCTTATGACAATTGATCGAATGATTTAGTCGAATTATGTTCTGAATTTAAGATCCACCAAGAAAACAGGGGATGATGCGAATTTATTATCAGTCCTGTACCGTTTACTTCATTGTATGGAGTAAGGAAGGAATTGAGTCTTAATTCAATAGGAATGGAATATATACATAATAATCATTGCATGCTCATTATATTGTTTAGTTGACATAGAACGATACGGGTTAAATTGAAATAAAATGAAAATATCTATTATATGTAAGTGGTGAAGTGATGTTGATGGCGAAGGAGTATTTATGATGGATGATATATAGACTATTGAATAGCAATTAATAAGGGTAGAGATATGAAAATTTTCCTCCTCAAAAGAGAAGTATTATATTGAATTAACCAACATCTAGTACGCTGCTCACATGTTATAGTGTCATCAATTGCTGGGACACGTAGTATTTAAGATGGCAATAAAGGAAGAAGCCAATTTCTCTTTCCACCAGGTCTACTTCCATCAAAAGTAATAAATTGATATAACATAACAATGCAATCTCCTAACTTGGTGAAAGGCTAAACAAATCTGCTTTCATGATCTCTAATAGATATAACTACTTTCTTTATCACCTTTGTCTCCTTTTCTATGATACGATGATCTATTTCATTTAGTTCCCAAAACTGTCCTTCCCGATTAATTATTCTACACAGTGTCGTGTCTTCATCTATAATGTAATCTTTTATGCTCAATGTAAAATGTTATATAGAAGGGATCAATCTACCTTTCCCAACTTTGACCTTTCTGCCATTTCCAATTTGCCACACTCCACCCCTCATCGGTGCATCCCTTCCTTCTAATAAGATAGACCAGCCCACGAAGCTTTCCCATCCTTCTTGCATCCGAAAATCTTCAAATGGAAAGTAAATCCCTTTTAGCACCTTTACCCACTAAGCTTCTCCATTGTTCATTACTCTCAAAGCCAATTTAGCTAATGGAGCGGGATTAAAGAGATGTAAGTCTTCAAATCTAAGCCCCCCTCTTCCTTTCGGTTTCCTTAGTGTATTCCAATTATACCGGTGTAGCTTTCCTTAATCTCTGATTTGACTCTACCAGAACTTTGGAATTTGGCTGTTTATGTTGTTACACCAGCTAATTGGAAATTTCAAACAAGCCATATGATAGGTTGGTATAGCAAAAGAAATTTCCTTTAGTAATATTTCCCTTCCGGCTGGGCTTAGAAGCTTTTGTTTTCAACCTTGTAACTTATGCTCAATTTTCTCATTTATAAACCTTAGTGCTTCTATCTTCGATCTCCCCTAAAGTGTTGGCAATCTTAGATACCTCCCTGGATCCTCTGTTGTTGGCACTTCTAATTGGTTTCTCATCCCTAATTGATATCATCTAGAACATTTTTGCCAAAATACACATTAGATTTATTAAAATTGACTTGTTATCTAAATGCTATGCAATATTCAGTTAAGGTCTCTTTGAAGCGCTCGGCATTCCTCCTTACTATATCTAAGAAAAATAGAGAATCATCAACAAATAATAAATGTGTGATTATAGGACATTCTCTTTTTATTCTAAGCCCTTAAATGCCACCTTATATTGACAATGGGTCTCAATCAACCTTTTCAATAGAACATCCCATACTAATTTAAAGAGATATGGAGACAATAGGTCTCCTTGTCTTAGTCTCTTAGAAGGGGTGACATGTCCAGTAACTCTCCCATTAATAGTCAAATTGTATTCCATCGATGTTATACATCACATAATCTAATCAATCCACTTCTTATTAAGACTAAGTCTCATAAGAACGCCTCTCAAAAAGTCTCACTCCACTTGATCATAAACCTTATTCACATCTAATTTCAAAGAAAATGTAATGTCCTTCCTTCTCTTCTTGTTTTTCAAAAAACAGAAGCATTCATGAGTTACTAATATATTGTCCTGTATTAGCTTACCTGATATAAACATACTCTAATTTTAAGAAATTTTCTCTTTGAAAAAAGATTTATATCTTTTGACAAGGATTTTTGAAATTACCTTATACAAAACATTATAAAGGCTAATGAGTCTATATTGAGAAACCAACTCTGACGAAGGGACTTTAGGCATTAGGACTTGATTCATGGTGCTAAGAGACTTAGGGAACATACTTGTAGCAATGAAGTTTAGGATTACATTGAAGATAATTCTCTGATGACAGCCTAATAGTGATGATATGAAAATTCTAGGAAATCCATCAAGGCCGACTGCTTTGAGAGCTCTAATTTGGTATATAGCCTCTTTAATTTCTTCTTCTATAATCTTCGAACATAATAATGTTGAACGTGTTGATATATATGATTTTGATGAGACAAAACTTAATTATGGTTAAAATCATTTATGTATTGAATTGGATAAATATTAAACTTAGATAATTATAAATTAAGGTGCTTTGAAGTCAAAATTCTTGAGTGTTTATTTCGTTGTGTGTTGGAATTGGTTTAGTCCTTTGTTGTAGGAGTCAACAAGAGAAATTTGTGTAGATACAGGGCATATTGATTGATCACCAGTATGCATAGTGATTGATTGGTAGGCTCCTTTCACCCTTGCAACTTTTTATGGTCAAAGTAAAGGATGGCGCCTAAGTTAGTGATCGATCAATGCAAATAGATTGCTAAGTTTTTAATGCTATTGATAAATTGATAGTTTGCTTAGCGATCGATTGATGGCATGGACTTCAACCTGCAGCATTCTATCCTCATGTTGAAGTTAAGAGACACTCTAGGCGATTGATTGGTAAAGAGTGATGGCTAGGGAATTCGTTCCACCTATCGATCAGTAGCTTGGGTAACAATCACTCTGTAGCTCACTAAACTAGCCATTGGGTGCATTTAATGCAATGATGGGAAGAATTTTGCTACCCTTATTTATACTCCAATTACCTGTCAAGGACAAAAAGAATTCTTATCTTCAATTGCAAATTTCAAATATTCTCTTACATTCTTGTATTTTATTAATTGTGCTTTGTCTTGTTGTTTATTTTAGAGAAATTTAAGAGTGTAGTGCTAGGATTTTATCACTTGCAAGTTCACCTTACAAATCACTACATTAAAAATATAGAGATTGTGCTCAAAGTGTAATTGAGTGATTATTATGTGTTTGAGAAATGGTGTAAGCTTTTAATCAAGTATTGTGATCAATAAAAGTGTGTGAAGTCCTTGATTGAAGGTATTGGTGTTTGTTGAGAGTACATGGTGGTTCGAATTCCATGTTATATCATGGCTTGATCCTCTCTTACTCTGTCTCTTTTAGTTTTGCATTTGTTATCATTGTTTTATCAATAAATTTGCTTATTATTACTTCACTTATCACTAAAGTTTAAACAAAATAGAATTTTTTCATTAATACTCAATTTACCCCCATCTTGAGTATTAGCCTAGTGTCTTTCAAATAACTCATTATCACCTTCGGTAAAAATTGGCTTAACCTAGTTTAAAACTTGATTCAAGTCATGCGCATCACCTTTTCTTAGAGTTGCTCAAAGAAATCAATAAAAGTTGCTGCAATATCATCTTCTTCTTCTATTCATCTTCTTCTCGAAACCTATTTCCTTGAGATGTTATTGCGCTGCCTTCTTGATAAGGTCGTCTTGTGAAAGAACTTTATGTTTTTGTCCCTATAATTCAACCGGTTTACTCTAACCCATTGGTGCTAAAATTGCTTTTCCTTAGTCTACAATTCTTCCACTAATGACTCCTCCTCTTCTTTGGTTTCCTTTTCCCAATCACCTTATAATTCACTCATTTTGGCTAGCAATCTATCAATTTGGCCTTTATTATTGGGTATTGATTTTTTACTTTGTTTCACTAAATTTTTACCATAAATTTAATTTTCCCATATTAGATAATATAAGATTCGCCTTTACAATTCCTCTCTAAATTTCCTCCAGCACCTTTTGACATCCATTCACTCTTCTAGAAGTTCTCAAATTTAAAGCTCTTCCCTCCTTTGGATCTCTCACCATTAAGGGACACATACAAGGATGCATGATCTTAACTAACTACTGGTTTATGCATTACTATCATTCTTGAAAATTTATCTAACTAAGAATTTAAAACCAAGGCAAGCCTATCTATTAATTCTTTAACAAGAGTTCCATCAAAACACTTAATTATCTAAGTGTACTTTTACCTTAAAAGCCAATATCTAAAATGCTAGCTTTGAAAATCATGTTTTAAAACCCATTCGTCTAGCTTTTATTTCTAGAAATTCCCCACACTTTTCATGATCCTCTACTATCTCATTAAAATCCCCTATGCACATCCAAGCATCGTCTAAGGAATGAGAGCTGTATATGGTATCATTCCAATGGGACTTCTTTCCATTTAGATCCATATGTGAATAAATCCATAAAACCACTTGTATTTTGCTCTCATTAGCATGCTTAATTCTTTTTATGATGAGATTTTTTGAATTCTCCAACACCTCAACAATAACATCTTATGCCCACCAAAGAGTTAGACCATTGGCTTGTCCAATTAGAGGGATATAAAATGCATGAAAAAATCTCAACTTGCTTTTGATTTTGTCTATAAAATTTGTCTTATTTTTTGTTTCTATCAAAAATACCACACAAGTCTAATTTATTCATTAGGCTATTTAGATGTTGAATTGTTAAGGAAGGCCATAATCTTTGACAATTCCAAATTAGTAGCCTTATGGCCCTTGTGTGGCTATTAATGGCCACTACTACCAAGTATCTCATCATTAGAAGCTACTCCATAGGAACTTCTACTAGTACACCTTCTTTCTCAACTTCCTTCCTTCCTTTCTCCTTTTTTTCCTCTAAACTTTCCTTCTTATTTTGGATTGTGTTTTAGTAACTCACGACTTCCCTAACTAAACCACCTTCTACTCTTCGATTGAAGATCATATCTATTACCTTCACCTTTTTCACTCCTTCCCACATCATCTCTTCCCCAAGTCTCTTCAAATTGAGGTCTTTCAAGGTTGTTATAATATTTTTGGGAAAAAATGTCTTAGGGTTTGGGTTATCATTTTGGTTAAGGAGATTAGTTTCATTATCATCTAGCAGGAGCTCCATTATATAGCTACTTTTATGGGTTAAAGGATTGGGTTCTTCCTTATTTGAGAAAGGATTGTGTATAATTATTGGTGTATGGGTTTTAGTTGGTGAAGTTATGATGGCTTTTTCTGTGTTTGAAGAGGATTGTGTTTATGAGGTTGAAGGCTTCTATTTGAGTGTTTTAGGGAATTAAATTTTAACAAAGTTGGTATTAAAATGTTTTGGGGATTGGGTTAATTTGGAAGTGTTATCATGGTGGGCATTCACCTCATTCTTTTAGTTCCCTTCTACACCTTCCCTCTCCTTTGATCTCGATCAAAATCCATCTCTTACTCTAAAAGCTCTCATTCTTAAGTTGTAATTATCACTAAAGTTGCTTTTTTTTTTTTTTTAAAGTAGAATTGAGCTATATGCCCTAATTTTCCATAGGAAACAAAAATGTGATAGTATCTCATATTTTAAACTTGATATTTTTTTACCATTTCTCCTATTCGCCCATATCTCCTTCTTTAAGGGTTTCTTTACATCTATCTTTACTCTAAATCACAAAAAACTCCTCCTCAAAATGTTTCCTAACCTTGGTTTCTTTACTTCAATTAACTTCCCTAATGAAGCTCCTATAATCTTAGCTTTACATTCTATTATTTGGTCTAATTTGATTCCATGGATTAGAATCCAGTAGGCAATAGAGTCTAATTGAACTTCCTTAGCATTCATTTATGGTTTCCATTCCTCCATCTTGAAAACATGCCCTAATGCTAAGTAAGGTTTATCCTCCATAATTTTTTGAACCATATCAAGGGAGATGAATGAAATCATGAGCTTGTTTGTACTAACATTAGTGAAATTAGCTTCACCATAAATCTTCTAAGCTTTCCTAAGTACATTTGTCGCTACTAATTTGTCAATTGTTTTATCGCTCTAAACTTTCCTTACCATTAGAAACTCATGCTTACTAGATTCACTTAAATCTAGATCTAAAATAATGCACTCCTTGAAATCATTATCTTCAGATTGAGCTATCATTGGAAGTTTTCTTTTGTTAAGGCTAGCCATGATTCCCATAGGGAACCTAAAGGAAACCATTAATGTTAAATTTATTTCTCATGTTTGCATTTCAAGTAAACCACTGAGGAAGGACATGAAAAGAAAAATTAGAGTCTAAAGATATTAAGAGTAAAGACAAATCACAAATGCCAAAAATCGCAAGCTAAAAAAATCCTAATTACTGATTATGTTTTGATTTTCAAGTATGGAGAATTAAGTGTACATTGAACAGAAGCTAAAGAGACAATAACGAGTATGGAGTAGAAGGGTAAAGAAAGAGATGATTACTTACTTCACTAAACGAAAATTAGTTAGCAAATGTAAGACTTAACTAGATAGCTAAGATGCATAGATACAAACGCTAAGATATGTAACACTTGTAATGCAAATCAATGTAATTCCAATTGTTATGATTGTAATAACGAAATAGATATACTGTAGATGAATATTGTGTGAAGAGGATGGTGTGAGAATGTAAAGAACGTGAACCAACTATAACAAACTTCACCAAAAGATGAGGTCGTTCCTACTAAGAGAGAGAATTTATCTCTCTCTAAAACTAAAGAGAGATGGCATTGGAATTTACCATGTTATAGAGATGGTAATGTTGAGGGAGGTAAATAATCACCATACGGGTAGCAATATGGATTGCTATATGATAGTTTGCATGGTAGAGATTCATACCAAATAAGCATTTGGTGTATAAAGTTCAACTAAATACCGTAATCATAACTTTATATGGTAGAAGCTTAAGTGAACATATGATTTTGACATGAAAATTGAAGTCTTTTATTGTTATTAATTTTCAGCAAATGTATTCTTTTCAAGTTTAGATGAGCGCATGAAGTCACAAGACAATAAATGGGAAAGTATTCGGTTGTACAATAATGTTCCTTTTGGTATATAGGAATTGATTAAAATAGAATTGCAATTCCGAGTTCCCTTTCCCCATGTTTGGAATTACTTTTAGAAAATAGAATTGTGATACCATGGAATCAGTGTCTTCAACTTTAAGGAGGAATTCAATTATGTCTTTAGAAGGTGGAATTATGATTTTATTTTCCCTTTATTAATAATTTTAATTAAAATTATTTATTTAATCTTTAACCTAATTATGATATCTAATAATCATGATTGTTAAAATCATAAGTAAAAAATACGATTCTAGGAGTTTATAATTTTATAAAGTTTTTTTTTTAGTTAAAATGGATATAAAATCATTTATATATAAACTTTTAGTAAAATTATGTACTTTCATGTATGATTGTATAAGCTTACGATTTTATCGATTTTGTACGATTTTATGCATTAAAATGAATAGTGAAATTACGATTTTAACAACCATGCTAATAATTAAGAGTATTATTAACAAATACTACTATATATATATTCAATTCCATTTCTTTCCATTTTTAGGATATTTCCAAACATAGTAATGGATTTATAATTTTGGTCTAATTCCATTCCACTCTATGCTGTCTCATTCCAATATGTCGTTTAAGGATTTTAGCCAGTAGAGATTGGCTTTGGTTGGACTTGAGCCTATAAAAGAAAACATAATGAGAGGCGTTGAGGAGTTGTTCTGCATGGCTATTATGCTATTTAAGTTAGAACATTGATGGTTCGTTTACTTTGTTGAATTAAATAAAGGGGAAATCGAATTTCGATTCCTTAGGAATGGAATAAAGTTGTAATATATATTACTTTATTTACTTTGATGAAAAAATAAATAAGGAATAGACATATAATAAAATTTACAAGACTAAAAAAACCCTCATCTCTTGCTTCTCTCTTGTCTCTTTCTTTTCTATTACAAAACCTTAGTTCTAGTTGCATTATAAAAAAAATAATCATTTATACTGCAACCTAACAAGTATCAGGAAAAATGAAAGGCAAGATTTTGAAACTTCTCTTGCAATTTAACTCAAATTTTAAAATCAAAACTATACGCTTGACATTGCATTCTATCGAATCAATAAAGGCAATGAATAATAAAATCAAAGAAGGAAATGCATGTAGAATCATTGATTGTATTTGAAGAGAAGAGAAGGTTTTGTAGTGGTTTAGAAAGTGTTTTCTTAATTGATTTTTGAAGAGAAGGCAAGCGAAGTAGCGTTTTATAGTGGTAATGACGACATTGTTGATTGTAATTGAAGATGAAGTAGTGAGTGATTCTGTGGTAGTTGTTGGGTTGTCTAGTGGTTGAAGTTTGTGGGGTTGTGTAGCCAACATGCGTATGTAATCAAGAAGTTAGAGAGAGAAAGCCTATTTACAGTGAGGTTAGAGAGAGAAAACTAGAAAAAGAGAAGTTAGAGAGAGAAAGCAAGATAAAGAGAAGAGGTGTTGTGCTTGCCGTCAGTTGTTGTAGTGGTGGTAGTGTGTAGTGGTTGTTGGAATCTAATTTGATGGTGGTGTTGTAGTGATGCATAGTGGTGTTGTGTTAAGGACACGAATGGACAATGAGAGTAATTTTTTGTGGAATACCAATTCATTGCTCCAATCTAAGGAATCACAATTCCTTATCTTCTTGTAATTGCAATTCAATGAAGTAAACATTCTGATAAGGAGTTAATAAGCAACAACTACTGCCCCTTCCATTCCCTCCAAGTGAACGCATCGTGAAAGCAACAACAAAGAGGCAAGAACTTAGGATTGAGTGAAGGTACCTCTTTTGATGAGGCTTGGCCTTTATTTAAAGTGATTGGCCATGAAATATATATGGGAAATGGATGTATTTAGATCTTACCCAAATAGGAAAGTGTATGATTCTATGGTGGGCAAAAACTTGAGACATGAAGAGATGACATTGCATGCAGTTGTCCATTCGACTTCGGTATGTCCACGTATTCAGTAGGAGCCCTCCTCTATTTGAGCATCCGAATAGATCACTAGTCTTTTGGGAGGCTCAGGCATAGGTGCTATTAGAGTAATATTCCATTATTGCAAGGTAGAAGTTTGGTTATATTTAGGGAATATGGTGAAAGGTTAGATAAGGGCCTAGATAGGATGACCATGGATTGAGCTAGTGAGATGGGTTGGCCTCCAATTTAAATAGGTTGGAATAGGCCTTGGAGACCCAATAACCAAAATAGTCTATCAACACAATTCGAAATATGCATGTTCCTATTATGGGCAAGATCTCAAGATATGTAGAGATGACATGGCATGCAGTTATCCATTTGACCTTAGTATGTTGACATATTTAGTAGGAGCCTTTCTCTATTCAAGCATCCCAATAGATCACTAGTCATTTGGGGAGGCTGGAGCATAGGTGCCAATAGAGGAATATTCCATTCTAAGGTCGAAGTTCGGTTATAGATTAGAGAATATGGTGAAAGGTTGGATAAGGGTCTAGATAGGTCGACCACAGGCTGACTTGTAGAGCTAGGTTGGACTTCAATTTAAATAGGTTGGAATGGGTTTTGGAAACCCAATAACCAAAATAGTCTATTAACACAATTCATTCGATTCCAGATAGTTATCTCTTATACTAAATGTGAGATAAGAATATTTTGAATGGCTTTAATCAATAATTACATAAAAAAGAATTTATAAAGTTTACTCATTTATAGAAAATCTAGTTGACCAAACATTCTACCAGTAAGTTGAATGGATTAAAAGCTTGAGACTCGTAGGTTTTGGCACTATTTTGTTAATGAAAACTTTTTGCATATAAAATGGAAATAATTTCTGCATAATTTTATAAATTATTGAATTTTTCTCATTTAAATATCTAAAATTACAAGAACCTAAAATGATTTTAAACTTATAATCGAGTGGGGAAGGTTGGTAGCAGTAATTTTATATAACTTTCAATGAAAATGTTGAAACAAAATAGTTTAGTTACCAAACTATAAAGAAAAGTTTAAGTACCACAGTAATTACTGCAACAAAAAAGCCACATCCTAAAGAATAAAGTTATTGATAATTGAATTCTAAGCTATAGTAGATATAATATAGGATTGCCCCCACCTTTTGAAAATGTGTACATAATTCCTAAATTGTTGCTACATATGCTTCTTTTAGTTGCTTTGTTTGTGATTCAGGCAACAATTTGAGAGTTATTTGTGTATTTTAAAAAATCATAGAAAGGTAAAGACACACTTTTAAAGTTTAAGGAATTCATTCACACCTAATCAATAATTTATTAGGTATATCCGTAATTATCTTTTTCAGTTTTCAATGTATGAAGGTACCGGTAATTTATGGGAGATTCTTACAATTAGTTGCATAAAGGCATCTTATTTTCCAATTGTTTTTTGTCGCTTGATTTTGTGATAAAGTTGTGTTCTCTTTGTGGTAACCAACTTTTCCATAACTTGGAGTAACCTCTCTCTCTCTCTCTCTCTCTCTGTTTTTTTTTTCGGTAGTAACTGTGATAAAAAAATTGACACCTACCAATTTTTTATATTTTTTGGTAACATTATAAGAAAATGAATATGTTTTTACAACTAAAAAATCAGTTACCTTTATACAACCAACTAGAAGTATCGCTCATAATTTGTAGTGATATAAATCTCTTCTACTTCATTTTTATTTTTATGTGCAATATTATTCATTTTCGTTCATTTGTTCATTTATATATTATATATATATATATATATATTATTTGTTTTGCCAGTGTGGAAGACTGTTCGAGGAGGACCAGCTTTCAGCTTTTGGACTTTATTTTGCGATTGAAAATAGTAGACACAATATTTAGCCTAGAATTTTTGCCAGAAGTAAGAAAATGAAAAGAAATCTTCAATCTTATTAGGCCAAAATTACATAAAAGAAAGGATGATTTTAAGTCTTTTGGCTCTTATGGATGGTTCCAGACATAGTACTTAATTTTATTCACAAGGGACACCACCTACCTTGAGCCGTCAAATAAAATATTGCTACTTCCATGGATTTTTTCAGATAGTTGTTTGGCTGTAGTGATACCCCTCCAATGGAAAGGATTCTTTTTTCCATTTTATGTTTAAGAAGCTAATAATTGAACCTTAAACTTATAGCTGAAAGCATAATTCAAGGAAATATTGCATAATGAAAAATAAATACGTATATCTAAATTTAATTAAAAGATGGAACACTTCTGTAATATAAAGAGGAAATAAAATCATTGAGAGGATGCAAATAGATGTACCATTATGTTGCTATTATAATTAAGTTAGATATATCACTAGGATGACACATGCCGCATGAACGAATATGTACTATAGTACTTAACATGTCGACATATAATGGGTTCTGCACTATTTTTAGTGACGTTGATTCCTTTTTCTCACTGCTAAAACCTTTCATCGGGTACTTGAAATCAGATTAAAATGTACGAGTTCTCCTGTATAGTTATACCCGTAGCTAATTACGACTCCAACCTTCAAATTTTACATTTATGTTAAAACAATGACCTCTACAAATATGTATAATAGTCCGGAGGCATTTTAACATTAAATGATCTAAAAACCAAGGAACGCACCTTACATAGGATTGAGACAAATTGTAAAGGATTCCGGAAACTTCGAAATTGATGACAGGTATAAAATTTTTGTAAGCTTTTATGTAGTATATAATCAGATTCAAGGCGCGAAGAGAAGTCCCATTTCTCCCTAGAATGTATGCTCCATTGACTTCCTGATTAAGTCCACGTACCGCTAAAATGTGAAAGAGAAGGAATTTTAATATTTACTTTTGTCTTGACCAAGAAGAAAAAAACAAGAAATTTTCCTTTAGTTTTATCTATGTATACTATGTAGAGACTTATATAACTTTATTTTATAAAAAGCCAAGCGAAGCCCAAGGCCTCACACGCATTTTCCCTATAAAATCTATAATTTCTTACTGATAGCTTAAAACGATAATACTAATTTATTGTATGCTGTATATATTTAGGAAATCTTGACAATAATTAAGCAATGAAAGAAACCATATTTGATACAATTGAAAATTTAACAAAAAAGAAAAAAGAAACTTAATTGCAAACAATTTTTAGATAATATAGGAAAACTAGAAAAAGTGAAATAAGATGTAAAAGGAAAAAAAAAAAAGTAAAAGAAAAACGACATTAAAAAAATTGTGACTTTGCACAAGGTTACAGCTAAGAAAACAAACTTCATTCAAATATCAACCAACACCACCATGAGTACAACTAGGATTACAATGATCACCAAAGGGGAAATTAGAAGAACCAATGGTAAATAGCTTGTGAAGGGTGAATGGGATGTTAGCACACCAATCAAATGGACGTATTCTAGAATTTGAACCTACCCGCTCTGTGGCTTGATTAGCTGATCAATAAACAAACACAAAAGCATAATAAAAAAAGTTACAATACTGAATGGTTGATAACACCTAGTTGAAAATAGGATGAGATCTCTAGTGCAACTATTGTAATTGACCCATGAGAGCATGGGATAAAGTAAGATAGCTTATAAAGAAAATATAAAATCTTCGGCCCAAAGCTATCATTGTGTTTAGAGCCAATAGTAATACCTTACACTCCATTGCCTCTAGACTTAGAGAAATAACAACTTGAGATATTCCATGTATTAGTGAGTTGGATCTATCTTCAAATAGAACACTTAACCTAGCCTCCTTACACGGTCCATGCCAAGATCCATCTACGTGAACAAAAACTATGTCTACACATGATGAAATTCTATTTACTCTATTATCAAATAGTACCTTACATGGTGTAGCATTAACACTCCAACAACAAAAATAAAGCCTTACCCCCCAAATCAATTGAAACCTTAACATCCAACTCTTGTGCACCTAAGTTAATTTGACCTACCCTTCTCTACTCCTAATCCACTTGATGACCACTAATCTCGTCCTCCATATCATTTGACATAAGCCTTAGAGATGGAGCAGCATTAGACCTGTGGGCAAGGTTTGATTCTTGTGCCTACATACCCCTATGTGAATCAGGATTAAACAGGTGACTATTCTCTATGGGTGCTGATGTCACACTATTGTAAGTTGTTGAAAATGAAAGTGGATATTCTCTATCCAAATTCTTTTGCATAAAAATCAATAGGTTTGGTTTTCCATCCACTTCGTTGGACAATGCCAAAACCTTCTTTATTGTAGTAATAAGGCTAGGGTTTTGATAGTTAAAAGAGGCATCACACCTCTCCTTCTAACTTAACCACACAACCTCTATTCACCGAGCTCTAAATCCTTTTGCCATAGAGTGAGCAATAGAGTTTTCAATCATACTCAACCACCAAGTCGCTAAATTCATGACTTGAGCTATATCTATCTTGAAACACAGTACTCCAAATCATACATAAGTCATACAATCACAACATAAAATGACATGTTTTGGTGTTTCAATATGTTGGAAAAAGGAGATAGGATCTATAACAGCCTTGGCTACATGAAGCTTGTGACATGTTGGAAGTATGGCTAACAAAGCCCTCTAGAAAAAGTGACGAATTTTTGGTAATGTGTCTAGATTCCATAGTGTCCTCCATTCTATTGTAGATATTGAAAGAGAAGGGAAGGTATATTATGCAAAATTTGTGTCTTTGTCTTTCCATATTTGACGGAGAAATCATAATTGTGCGTGTAGGACCAAGCAAGTCGGTTAGCCTCCATTTCTTAGAAAACAGATTTGTCTCTTATGGACTTAAGTTCTTTACTATTTAATAGATGTTGTATCTCATGAAGTTACCATTAACTTACCTCCATGTCCATTAAATCACATACCTATAACTTGGGATGTACTTTCGTTCCTCTTTGTAATACCGAACCTTTAATACTTAGAATCCAGTGCTTGTGACCTACAAACATACTCCTTCCATCCCTTACTAGCCAAATAACTCCCTTAAACAAGGTATCTATCCCTTCTAATAAGCTACTCCATACCTATGAGGCTCTACCTCCCTTCTAACAAATTAGAAGTCTTTGTGAGTGAAATATTGACCTTTCATAACTTTAGCCCATAAAGCATGTGGTTGCTAATGCAATCTCTAAGCCAATTTGGCTAAGAGACTAAGATTAAATAAACTTAGATCCCGGAATCCCATTACACCCAAATCTTTCAACTTTGTCAATGTGCCCTAATTGACTTAACAAATCTTACTTCTATCATTTTGAAAGCTTCACCAAAAATTAACAATGATAGAGTTGATAGCTCATACACCATTTTAAAGGGAATTTGAAAATCCCAATAGAATAAGTCGGGATAGCTATTGCTACAGATTTTATGAGCGCCTGCCTTCTTGCTTCATTTAAAAGGCAATGCTTCCAACCTTGCAACTTCTTTAGAATCTTCTCCTTCACAAACTTCAACGTTTCAATCTTTAACTGATCCCATAAAGTAGGTAAACCTAAATATTTTTTAGGATTGCAAGCATTGGGGATGCTTAATAAATTGTAGATTGCACATTTCAAAGAGTAGGGAGTGTTAGCACTAAAGGAAATTTCAAACTTATTAAAATTAATTTGCTAACTCGTAGCTTCACAATACACTTCTAACACATAACATTGGTTTGTGACATTTGTCTCCTGAGCTTCAGCAAAGAAAAGTGAATCATCTATAAAAAGTAAATGAGTTAGCACGAGGTGATGTGAATTAAATCTAATTTCCTTGATAACTATGGTTGAAGACGCTTGTAAGAGACCCCTTGACAAAACATCCACAACCATGATAAAGAAATAAGGAGATAGGGGATCAGCTTATCTAGTTCCTTTAGATGGAGTAACATGATTAGCCTATTCTCTATTGACAATCCAGCTAAAATTAACTGTAGAAACACACTTCATTATCCACCCAATTTTATTGCTTAGCAAACCCCATTTTAATTAGAATAGCTTTGAGGAAATCCCACTCAACCCTATCACATGCTTTGCTCATATCTAGTTTAATTCCACAGAGATAGTTCTTCTTCTCTTACTCTTTAAAGAATGAAAATTTTCATGTATAATAATAATATTATCTTAAATTAAAGTCCTGATATAGAGGTGCTTTGATTTTCAGAGATAAGATTTTTTAGAAAAGGTTTTAATTTGTCAACTAGAATCTTGGAAATGATTTTGTAAAGATTATTGTATAAACTGATAGGGAGAAATCGAGACACATTTTTAGAGTTTGAAACCTTACATATGGGAACGAAATTTGTATGATTAAGGGCATGAGGAAGTTTACCTGATAAGAAAAAATTCTAAATTGTTGTAGTTACAGAAGGACCTACTATATTCCAATATGATTGACAAAAAAAACTTAAAAAATCATTTGGACATAGGGCATTTAGAGCTCCTAGTTGGAACACTGCACTCTTCACCTTATCAGGGGTAACTAGAGCACATAAAACCTCATTATCTTCACTAGTGATGACTAGATCTACCCAACACAGGCAAATCCTTATATTTCTGTTAGATTCTGATTTGAAAATATTGCTGAAATCTGCTACAAAAGAGGATCTAATTTTTGACTCTATCTCAAGGGATTGTCCATTCTCATCTTGTAACTTAAGAATCTTGATTCATTGCCTCTTTGCAATGTCGTGTGGCGAAAAAATAAGGTATTTTTGTCATCATATAATAACCAATTAATCTGAAACCTTTGGTGCCAATTAAGTTTTTCTCTACCCTACGATTGATCTAGCTCCATTTGTATTCGCTCCTCTTCATCAATTTGACTGTCATCATCTCTTATTTGGGTTTCTGCCATGATAATTCTCTACATGCATCTTTTCCCTTGACCTTAGGTGTTCGATACTTCTATTGATTTATTTATTTTTTGGCCAAAGGTTATTTGATACTCTAATTATGGAAAAAATGGAAACTGTTATCTCAAGGGTATTTATTAAAATGCAAAATGAAAAAAAAAATTCAATTTTTTTATATTCATATTCAAGTATAAATTTTAAATACGCTCCTTTATATCTATTTCATGCATGCTTATTTACCTATCTTCAAAATATAGCACTTGGATCTCAAAATAATAGAAAAATGTGCTTTTAGATCTTATTTAATTATTTTCTTACTTGAATAAAGTAATAAAAAATCAACTAAGATACGAGATCCTGGCAAAATTGTCACTCAAGAGCTCAAATGCACATTTTCGAAAAATTTGGTGTTAATGCTTAGTTTTAGAGAAAGGAAAACTAAACACATATAGAGTAAATATGAGAGGTTATATACACGATTTATTAAATCGTTAACAAATATTCCATCCACCAACTCGGAAAAAAGATACTTCGTCGCCCAACTTGTCAAACTGCTAACCTATGCAAGTTGCGATGCCGCCATGTCAATATGAAGTGGAAATGGGGTCAGTATTTAAACCATTTTAATCTGTTATTATTAAATCATTTTAAGCAAATGTGGACTGTATAGAGCCTATTTGAGTCGTACCTACAATCACCTTCCGAAGTTTCTAGCGATTCCTTTATATTTCCTATTTAGCTTCTAGCTATTCATTAATCACGTTATTTAGTTAATACTTGTATATATTTTAGCGTACCATTTGGGTTTAAGAAGCTTCTGTTTCTCTCTTGCGTAGATCTCGGTTAATCCGAATTTATATCATTATCTTTCACTTGTTACATTGGATTACCGGCCTTATTCGTACGCATCAGATAGGGCTCGTTCGAGGCATAACGTGGCACTTGTTCATGTATGCAGTCTTATCCTTATATTTTGTAGAGTTATTTTCACTAAAGTGTAAATGAATCAAACCTGTTGTAACTCATTTTCCTTTGATTTATTCATATTTGATTCAACAACATTAATATTCGATTTGTGCTTGATTTTCATAAAATTGAACTTGATTAACTTGCACGCCTTATTGATCTCAAGTGAAGCTTAAAAGTTAGTTAAATCTAAATTAAATTTCAGTATTAATACTATTTTAACTAGAAGAAAAATACTTTTCAAATAAATTGAGTCTATAGGAACTCAAATGAATGGAGCTTCAGCTTTTTGAGCACTACTTTAAATCGAATTCAAGTTTCAAATTGTAAGTTTGATTGAAATTGAGTAAATTTGAATCAAGTTCAAATTTTGAAATTTAAGTTGAATTAATTAAGCTTGACTTTAATATTTTGTTGTCTCAATCACCCTAATTTAATTGCTTCGACTTAGACATGGGCATGAGATATATCAACCGATGCCTTCACTACGATTTGGAAAATGGGTGGTAGGTCCCAACTCAGCTTGGCTAAATGGGCCCATGGAATTGATGTGTCCCTATAAGTCTAGATGAGATAAAATTATTTTTAAAAAAGACATTAAAAAATTAAAAAGAAAAAAACATAATCGAATTAATAGTGAAAATTTAAATTACATCTAGTGATGGTGGATATCACTAATACAATCTTTAGTGAAACTCTTGGCGGTTAGATGGCCATTCATGGTGGTGGACTTGCAAAAAGCCCTCTTTAGCATAGCTAGTGTAGGTTTTTTTATGCTTGAGTTAGCGAGAAGAGTAATTTGAGTTAAGAGAGTATGTAGGATAGTTAATAAGAAGAGGTTCAAAAGGATCTCTTGACATGGTACCTTACTTCCTATTTATAGGTAAGCAAACTTACCTATTTGCATACGTACTACGAGGGGGATTGACCTAAGCAAAATCTAAGAAGGGGGCACTGTTAATATGAGAAAGGACTTTCTCTTTTTTGTTGGTTGATAAAAACTTAGGGAATAGGCTTATCACATTAGCTTAAGTGGTTACCATAGTTTGGTGGCTAGACCTTTAGGCCATGTGCTAAGGTGTCACTTAGTATTTAATGAAGAGAGAGAGAGAGAGAGAGAGAGGGAGGGAGATGATGAGTTCGATCATGTTGGGCTGTGCGCCTCCTAAAGGTTACTTTAGGTAGGGAGTGCACTCTTCATTGGTGGTCGAAAGGTGAATCATTGGATCTTTAAGGCTTCTTGAATGCTTGGAGCTCAGCCTAAGGGTACTTAGGGCTTTAGGTCCTCTCGAGGAGTACGCAAGGTCTTTGGTCATTAGGGTCTGGAGGTGAGTTATCGGGCCATTAGCATTTGGAGGCAAGCTTAGGGGTTGGTAAATGTTCGAGAGCTATTTGGGGTCATTAGCTACACTCTAGGCTTTGTAAGTGGTGCTGGTGCACATGTCCAAACTAGCCTATGTACTTGGTGAAAAAAATCATTTGGTAGCAGCAGGAGTGGTTAATGAGTGGATTAGCTAGGCTTTGTAATGGGTTTGGGCCTTCGGAGCCTCGAGCTATAAGGTGATCGCCAAAACTTTCCCTTACTCCCCTTGACATTGGAGTAGCGTAGAGAGTAATATGGCTTGGGCTATAGAGGTTGAAGCCCTCATTAGGTGTACCTTAAGGAGAGGTGTACTTGGCTTTGGCTGGTCAGGATGAGTGGAACTATTGGACACTTGCATGACATGATTGTTGATGGGATTGCTTTAAGTGGTTTTTTTTCAAGGAAATCTTTTCCCAAACACAGCAATAGTGCATGGTATAATATGTAGCATGCTTGGCCATTAATATGCCTTAGGAATGCCATAATCACAGATTAATTGTTGTATTCATAATTGTCAAAATCGTGATTATATTTATGTGATTTTACGAGTTTATGATTTTAGGAAGCTCTTTTGAGTTGACTCATGCATAAAATCATTTTTGTGTAGAAACTTATGTTTTTGATTGAGTTTACATATAAACTTGGTAGAAACTTACGTTTTTGACTGAGTTTATTGATTCTATATATCTTAGTTAGATGGGCTGAAAAAAAAAAAAAGAAATGCAATTAAGTTTTTACAAGTTATCAACTATTAAGATATTATATCATCTTCCTTATCTTATTTTAATTTTCTTCCTCTTTCTTTCTCTCTCTTAGTCCCTTATTTTATATTTATAGCCATCATTCAGATTTCAGCTCTAATAGCAAAGATCATAAGGAAAACTATATACTTAACTTTATACAATCAATAATTTAAAATGAATTGAAATGGTTGATTATTTGTAATTCATTACTTTTTTCAAAAAAAAAAAAACTAATAGGAATCAATCCCTTAGACCAGTCATATGTAGATGAGCTAGAGGACTGTAAGGACTCGCATGGAGAATACTAGCTCGAAACCCCATTCAGGATGAGGATTCCTATTTAGATCTCTGTCTTTTACACTACTGTCAACCCAAGTGTCGAGCTCTCATAAGTACCAACATAATTTTCAAGTTGCCAAGCAGTTGTATCGACCTGCCATGTAGTTATACTTATTATTGAGCTCATGCCATGATTCAGGTAGCTCTCGAGTTGACCAGCATTAGACCTTTGTTCCAATCGAGCTATTGAGACACCTAACTTGCAGAGGATCAGTACGCTTTCCAATACCCAAGCTTTGACTTGAACTAGATTAGATAAGCTTTGACTGCTAATATTCTTCTAATCTTGTCTGAGCATAATCTTGCAACTACCAAGCGACCTCAAGATTCATTTCAACTTAACTAAATACATAACAAGCCTCCAATTGCCTCTTGATACGTATCTTCTGGCATGATGTTCTATAATGATTCCTTACTTTATCGTACAATGTATCATTTGCCGATTTTACCCCTTTTAAGAATGATTTAGGAATCTTTTGTACATTATCTATTTTGTCTTTTCCTTATTTAGTGTAACCTTAGTTGATGTCATATAAATACCTTACTTCCTTGTATGCAGACAACACATTGCATTATTGATTATTACAAGTTTCCTTTCCTAAGAAACCTTAGTGTTCTTGTTTATCTCTTAACTCTTATCTATTCCTTTTAGTAAGGAGAAGTGGCAAGTGACCCTATAGTTTGGATTGGTGAGTCACATCCAGGGAGTTGTAGGTCGAGTAGGATTAATTGGTGTCGTATATCTGATTGGTAGTTGCCTATATTTTGCTAACCTTTTGTTTTCCCCTTTTGTTCCCTTTTGTTTTAATGCTTTTCTATTTGTACAACCTTGGAGATGTATCAGCTTCGCTAGTATTAAAGTACGATTTTGACAAGGAGTGTGTGAAGTTACAGTAAAGTTTTGTTCATGTTTGCTGTTGGTGATTGCTGTGTTCCTTCTGTATCTACTACAATATGTTCAGTGAAGTAAGTTTTGAAATTGTGAGTTGTGAAGTAGAGGTTCATGGGTTAGTAGGTGTCGTTTCTATTGTTACTCTATTCTACTCTATTTTTCACTATGAAAACAGAGCAAGCTCATTTCTATTGTATTTGAGTGTGTGTTGGGTGTTTAAGTTGTTAGAGCATGTTAGTAAGGTGCTGGGTAGTAAGTAAAAGTGTTTATTGTGTATTATCTTGTCAACTTGTCAGAGAAGTATTATACTACGTTGAATTCAAGTATTTAAGGTGTTATTAGAGACTTGAGTAGTGGTGCTCATGTTAGCCGTAGTCAAAATGATAGTAATACCCTTAGGTTAGTTAATGACAACCTTAATAGACTCACTAATCTTGTTAAGGGTCTGGTGGCCAAGTTAATCTTACAGTTTAACCTCATTGAACTAGAGGAGTTATAGACCTAGTTGATAGATGAAGGTTGGAGTTGGAGGAGATAGAGGAGGATGTTAACAAGGAAGATGTAGAGGTTGATCGAGATGAAGAAGAAGAGCTTGAATTTTTTGGGTATACTACCATGTGATGGAAGAATCTAAATGCGGCAAGAGTAAGAGATAGACGATGAGGTGTACGGACTTAGGAAGAGATGAAGACATTATTGAGTGGAAGATTTGTACCCGAGATGTACTTGTAAGATACATTTGTAAAGTTGCAAGAACTTTGCCAAGGAAGCCGATTTATCAATGAGTATGTAAAAGAATTTTAGATGCTAATAATCTGAGTAGATGTGGATGAATCGAAGGTTTGTACAGTATTGAGATTCATTTCTAGACTCAAATATGAGATTTGTAACATTGTAGAAGTATAGAAGTTCTTTACACTGGAAGAGGCCATTAAAGTAGCATAGAGGGTTGAAAAGCAGAGAGAAAATGTTTCGAGTAGACTTAGGCCAAGTTTTTCTTGAGCTCTTGTTTTGTGCTGACCCACTCATGTAGAGTTGAGGAAAAACATGATTGACCTGACAATAGCTAAGTTGGCTAGAAGAGCTAAGTTGAGCATAGATTGACCCTTAGGACCTATGAGAAAGGATAGACCTCTGGATAGAAGACGAGTGAAGTAATGCTTAGGTTTTGGATACATAGCTGCTAAGTGTCCAAAACCAACGTATTATGGTGATTTAAGGAGATATAGTGGATAGCATTGATGAGAGTGAGCCAGAGGAGGAGAAGAATGCTGGAAGAATTGAAGTTGAGGAGGAAGAGGAGACCTATGTTTATGCCAACTAGGGAAAAGTGATGACACTAATATTGAGACAAGTGTTGAGCTTCTTACTGAGCTTTAAGGAAGACCAAAGGGAAAATTTGTTTCACACCAAGTGTACCATTAAAGAACAGATATGCACCATTATTGTTGATGGAGGGAGTTATACCAACATTGTTACACATTCCTTTGTGCAAAGGTTAGGATGACATACCTCCAAGCACCTTGGGCTTTACAAGCAATACTAGCTTTATGATAAGGGTGATTTATACGTCACTGAACAAGTATCTATGCCATTTAGTATTGGGAATGTGTATAGAGATGAAGTGATGTGTGATGTTGTTCCCATGTGAGCTTCACATCTATTACTTGGGCGACCATAGTTGTTTAATCGATGTATTATTCATGATAGATATAAGAACACCTATTCCTTTGTTAAGGATACGAAAAAGATTGTACTGCAACCCATGACACCAACCTAGGTGAATGAGACCCATAATCGGCTTACTCGAGTTAGTAAGAAGAAAACTTTAGTAATGAGCTGAGGAGAGCTTTGAGCTATTGAGAAGGTCAATGATCTTGTGTTTTTATTGATCAAACGATTGTTAAAGATGAGAATGTTCTTGATGAGATTTGAAGATTGATTGATGAATTTTCTGACTTGTTCCTCAAAGAGTTGCTTAGAGGACTGTCTCTAGTGCAAGGCATAGAACACTATATTGATCTCTAGTCAGGCGTAGCCTTGCTAAATTGACCTACCTACAGAATGAATCATGAGCAGGTTACCGAGCTGAAAAGGCAAGTGGATGAGTTAATAGAACGTAGATATGTGAAGGAGAGCATGAGTCCTTATGCTGTACCAACTGTGCTTGTCCCAAAGAAGGATGGTTCATGGCACATGTATATTGATAGCTGAGCAATCAATCAAATTACTAGTAAGTATAGATACCCAATATTGAGGCTCGATAACATGTTAGATGAGCTTCATGGCACCGAGATATTTTTGAAGGTTGATTTGTAAAGTGGTTACCACCAAATTTGCATAAGGCTTGCTGATGAATGGAAGATTGCTTTTATGACGAGGCATGGTCTCTATGAGTGGTTGGTTGTGCCATTTGGACTCACAAATGCGTTGAGCACATTTATGCAGCTTCTAAACCATGTGATGTATCCTCCAATCGAAAGATGTGTGGTCATGTGCTTTGACGACATATTAGTGTATAGTGTCGACTTAAAAAACCATGTTCAACATCTCTAAGTTGTTTTGGACATTTTATGAGTTGAGAAGTTGTATGAGAATCTGAAGAAGTATGTATTTTGTCAAAGTGAAGTTGTCTTTCTTGGATATGTAGTATCTTGAGATGGACTTTGAGCAGATAAGGAAAAAGTTTGAGCTATCTTAGAATGGCCGATGCCAAAGAATGTTACTGAAGTATAAAGTTTTCATGGCCTTGCTTCTTTCTATAGAAGATTTATTAGGAACTTCAGTACTATTGCTACCCCATTGATTGACCATACCAAGAAGAGTAATGGATTCTAATGGAATGACTGAGTTAAGTAGATCTTCAAGGAAATCAAGGAGAAGCTCACTACTTCCCTTATCTTGCCTTACCAGAATTTGACAAGCCATTTGAACTAGAATGTGATGTGTTAGGTATTAGCATTGGTGTAGTCCTGATGCATGAATGTTGGCCAATTGCTTACCATAATGAAAAGCTTAGTGATGCCATGCTGAACTATTCTATGTATGAGAAAGAGTTGTACTCTCTTTTTCAAGCTTTTACTATTTGGCAACACTATTTGTTACCACGAGAGTTTGTCATTTATATAAACTAGGAGTCCTTGAAGCATCTTAGAAGTCAAAACAAACTTTTGAAAAGGCAAGTAAAGTGGCTAGAAATTATGGAAGTTTTTTCCTATGTGGTCCGACACAAGAAGAGTAGTACTAACATGGTCGCAGATGCCTCGTCACATACGTTGGTAAACCTTGTTGACCGCCCTACAAATGAAATTGTTGGGATTTTCCCTTATCACTAAGCAATGTGCTCGGGACACACATTTTGGTACTATTCTTGAGTAGTATAAGGAAGGAGTTGCTGTTGGAGGGTATTATCTCAAAGATGGCTATCTGTTCAAGGAAAGAAGGTTGTGCATATTAGGTTATTCCACATGTGAGCTATTGGTGAGAGAAGCTCATAGTTGTGGATTATTCGGTCATTTTCAAGAGACCAAAACAGCCAATCTATTGAAAAGAAAAACTTTTATTGGCCTGGTTTAGCCAAAGATGTCTATAAGGTAGTCGATAGTTGTGAAGTGTGTAAGAGGGTTAAGGGAAAGAGAGAACCACATAGAGAGTATATACCTTTACTTACATCGACCTCACTTTGGGTAGACCTTAGTAAAAACTTTGCCCTAGGGTTACTCTAAACATCTAGGGGAAAAGATTCAATCTTTGTTGTAGTGGAATACTTTAGCAAAATGGCACACTTCATCTCGTGCCATCAAATAAATGATGCTTTATATATTATTGATTTGCTTTTATAGGAAGTTATCTAACTACATGGAGTGCTGAAGACCATTATCTTAGATTAGGTTACAAAATTTTTGAGCTATTTTTGGAAGATACTTTAGAGAAGACTTATAACTAAACTTGTGTTCAGCTTTAGTAGCCATCTTTAGACTGATGGCTAGACTGAAGTGGTGAATAGAATGCTAGGTAACTTACTCCAAGTTGTCATAGGAAAGAATTTAAAAGATTACGATTTGTGTTTACCCGTTATGGAGTTCACATACAATCAAACTATCTACAGTACCATTGGAAAGACTCCTTTTAAGTTTATCCATGGCCTTAATCCTACTATTCCCCTAGACTCGATTGGTATCCTCGTAGGTGCTAAAGAGAGTCAATCTAGAGTCGTCTAAGCCTAAGAATTATACGAATTGCATCAGCCCATGGCAAGGAAGATTACTAAATTCAATAAGAGACAATAAGAGATCAGTAATCGTGATCACCAAATTGTTTCTTTTAGACCAGGTGACTTAGGATGGATTTACTTTAGTTGAGAAAGATTTTTACACCTATGACAAAGCAATCTATCTCCAAGAGTTGATGGTCCATTCAAAGCCCTGAAGAAAACCACCTGTAATGCTTATAAGATTGAATTAGCTGAGAACTATGGTGTTTCCTTTACCTTCAATGTGTTTGACCTAATTCCCCATCGACCAGAAGAAGACCCAGTAGATACTAGGGTAAAGTAAGAGCCAAAAACCTCTTTAGATTTTAGGACAAATCCTTTCAACCCCTAAGCAGATGATAGGAATAAACTCCTTGGACCAGTCATACGCAGCCAAGCTAGAGGATGGCAAGGACTAACACAAAGAATATTAGCTCAAAACCCATTTATAATTAGGAGTCCTATTCCGATCTCCATCTTTTACATTACTACCAACTCGAGTGTCGAGCTCTCATAAGTACTAACATAGTTTTCGAGCTGCTAAGCAGTCATGCTAACCTGCCAAGCATTTATGTCAACCAGCTCAGTAGCCATACCTATTGTTGAGCCCATGTCATGCTCCAGGCAGTTCTTAAGCCAACCAGTATCAAAACTCTATTCGAGTTGAGCTATCGAGACACTTAACCTGTAGAGGATCAACATGCTTTTTAGTACTTGAGCTTTGACCTGAACTAGATTAGGTCAGCTTTAACTACTGATTTTCTTCTAACCTTGTCAAAGTAGAATCCTACAATTGTCAAGTAGCCTCAGGATTCATTTAAGCTTAACCAATCGCATTATAAGCCTCCAGTTGCCTCTTGATACGTTTCTTCTAGCATGATATTCTATAATGGTTCCTTACTTTACTGTATAATGTATCATTTGCCATTTTTACCCCTTTTAAGAATGATTTAGGAATCTTTTGTACATTATCCATTTTGTCTTTTCCTTATTCATTGTAACCTTAGTTGAGTTCATATAAATACATCACTTCCTTGTATACAGACAACGCATTGCATTATTGATTATTACAAGTTCCCTTTCCTAAGTAACTTTAGTGTTCTTGTTTATCTCTTAACTCTTATCTATTCTTTTTAACAGGGAGTAGCAGTGAGTGACCCTATAATTTGGACCGATGAGTCACATATAGCGAATTATAGGCCGAGTAGGATCAATTGGTGTATCATATTCCATTGATAGTTGCTTGGATTTTGCGAATCTTTTGTTTTTCCTTTTTGTTCCCTTTTCTTGTGATGCTTCTCCCTATATATGATACCAAAGACGCATCAATAAGGGAAAAAATTTAGTTTCGACTTTATTTGTCATTTTTCCGTACATATTAAATTATGTATTATTAGGAATTATTTATGAAAAGAGAATTTAATTTCTCTATTTTTTTAATTTCCATCATATATTTTAGGTTTTGGATAACTACTATAAGTACATCCACAGTTTTTTGAAGCTATTTTACATAAGTTGTAAAAACTTATATTTCTATATTTCGATTTCATCGACCCTTTAGTGTTTTGAGGTAAAATTGCGAATTTGACAACCTTGGCTATATTAATGACAGTCTTTATTGTAGCCTTGCTGTCATCGTTGGATGGGTCGGTAAAGGTATGGGTGTAGCTTAGATTTTCCCTTTATTGCCTATATAAGGTTTAGCGGGGGTTTTACTTCTCTATTCTTGCTTAATCATTTCATTTCACCATTTTGCATCCCCTGAGAGTGTAGAAGGACTTTCTCTAGTAGTGTGAGTTGTGAGGGATGTTTAAGTCGAAAAAGATCAAACTTTAGGGAAGAGTATAGAAACTTGAGCCATGTTTGCATTGTAGGCTTTTGAGTAGTAATCGAGGGATGTAACGAGTCACCCTATGGTGGGGAGTAGCCTTTGAGTACCAATTGAGGGGTGTATGTGGACCCTTTGGTTGAATCCTTCACTACGTTAAGTGAGTTCATGTGGTGAAGGGTGCTTGAGGGTACATTCTCTAGTCATTGTGGTGTTAGCACCATAGATGTACTTATACATACAGTAGATGTTCGCATATTCCTTATCGTTTGCAGTGTTTCTGATGTTGAGAGGGGGTTCCTGACTCAGAATGACACTGGAACTCTTAGGGTCTTCTAAAGCACGGGAGCATAGTAGCTATTAAAAGTAAGGGGGTAGGGGGAAGGTATAGGTGGACTTTGGTCTCACCCTGTATGGGTATACATGCTCTTGTGGTGGTGGTTCAATAGTAGTCACTACGTGCACCCTTCAAGTGCTTGGAGGGCTATAATTAAATAAGAATCTTCCTTAGGAGTTAGTTGCGTATTCTAAATAGATTGGGTGTCCCTTGGTCGTTCTGATAGGTAGGGAATTTGCCTTGAAGCTGCTGATATCAACATGGTCGGCTTAGGCATGGCAAAGGAAGAGCCCACTACCATGTCTTGTTGGATGAGATTGGATCTTTGCTTGGCGAACTTAATGGATCTAATGAGGAATCGAAGAAGTTTTTGAATTAAGGTAGCCGACTATAGACGGTATGAGGGCACTCTAAGTATACTTTATTTCTCTTTTGTTGTAATTTGACCCTTGGTTATGCTTAGAGTTGGTATATCGAACTCTAAAGCCTTGTAAAAATTTCGAATATGAAAGAAATGAAGTTTTTAAATATACTTGTTTGTCTTACTTCCTTTTCCTTTATTGTCACTTATTATTGTGTTCATTGTTTTTCTTATTTCTTTTATGGTCGTTTGTTTGGTGCCTAGGATGATAGTCAAGCACTTGAACCTCGTTTCAGAGCATGTAAGGTGATTATATCTAGCATGGATGTTTTCGAGGGGTCAAGCATTGGAAGGTGTGCTTGGAAACATCACCACCAAACACCTATTAGATAGAAGTGATGGTTGGTGTGATTGATGCGACTGTTAGGATACTTAAGGCCTTTGAAATGCTTAAGCCATTTAAGAGGTACAAACGGATGCTAAGTTAGCAATCCACTCTTTAGATGGATTGACTCTTTAATCGTGATACGTGGGCATCTACGATGGTCATTCATAAGGCGACACTTCACTTAACCATGCCTACATATATAAGGGCCTTTAAGGTTAGTTCATTTTTCATTCTTACTTTTGCCTTATCAAGGCTTTGCTAAAATCTCTCCAGAGCACTTTACTTTCTTGCATTTTCTTTTCACTTTCTTCAAGAGTTTTTAGATGGCTAAACAACAAAGGCAAAACAGGTTCACATGTGAGGCAGTTACTATGGAGAACCATGAGGAGGGCATGCTTGACCTTACTCCCCTTCAAGAGATGGTAGTGGTGGTGACTATTGGCGAAGAGGTCGAATGGTCGTGTGAGAGAAGAAGGGTTGTTGTAGAGGGTAAGCATTAGGGAGAGTAAGCGCTTGTGAAGGTAATGAAGTTGTGGTTGTCCATGGAGAAGGGGCAGCTCATGACAAAGGTAGAGTACTAGCATGATGAGTGTAAGCCTCGTAATAAAGTGTTTGAGGTTTGGTCCGTAAAATTTAGAGTAGTTAGGTAAATTGTCCAATCGAGCTCAAATTTTACAACGAAACTATGAATATTAGTAAAAGTGATCACATGAGTTTGGATTTAGGAAAATGAATAAGAAAATAATTAAATGTTATAATATTGAGTTATATGTCTATTACCTATTATTTATAAAAAATGCATAAAACAAATTCTAATAACTAACGAATCGATAAAGATAAATTATATGTATATTAAAAATTATAAAATAACATAAATAATATATATATGAGTATTTATTTGTACTATATATGTATTTACGTATAGGTAAAAATATGCAAAATTACTTAAACTACTTGAAATATGTTAAAATAATGTTAATTAATTAAAGATAATTCATAAAAATTAAGGAAAAATCAAGAAAAATATAGAAATATCTAAAAATGAGGCATGGTATTCTAGGAATTAAATAGAAAATAATACCAATAATATTAAACCAAATAGAAAGCAAAAAGAAGAGATAAGTGACACATGGCACAATTTAATTCATAACCACATCTAACTAGCTTTATAACTACAATTCATTGGTTTGTTTAGCATTAGAAAAAAATTAGGAAGAGGAGACAAAAGAGGAAAAATTAATTTTAGAAAAATTAGAGAAAATAGTATGTAATTAGGGCCTTAGAAGAGAATCCAAACCTAATAACTGTAAGTCCCAAAGTTCAGCCAAGTAACCGTAAGATTGAACTTAGAACCCAAGGTTTAGGGCGATCGGCTAAAGGATCCGATCACACCCAAATTATAAACTATTGAGAGAAATATCAGTAAAAATGACCCCGTAAACTTAAATTTAAGAAAATAAATAGTAAAATAGGAGACTATAAAATTTTCAAATTTTAAGCATAATAACTGCTAATTACCGAAAAGGTAAAAAGTGTAATATAATAATTAATAAATTATTAGAGATAGATTATATGTATACTAAAAATTTTAGAATGACCAAAATAATATTTAGGAATGTTCACGTGTACCCTACATGTATTTACGTATAGATAAAAATACGCGTAATTACTAAAATTGGCTGAAAACTAAGCAAATAATTAAAGAAAAATACAAAATAATTATAGAAAAATCAGAAAAAATTAGAAGAGGATAAGCTGCAACAAGATTAGGTCGTGACAGAAAAACAAAAAAAATAACCAATAGGAATTGGACAAACAAAAAGCCAAAAATGAAGGAATTGGGGCAAAATCCCATCAAATTAATGCACATTAAATTCTACAATTGTCTATAAATAAGGAAAAAAATTCCAGAAGTCATTTGGCCAGTTTGAAATCTGAGAAAAATTGAAACACTGAAAAAATCGAGAGAAAATCCAGAAAAAAAAAAAAGAAAACTATGTAGATTAGCAAGGTGAACTAAAACCACCACCCACCACCACCACCCTACACTAGAACCACCGCCTGGACTGGCCGATAGCCTTGGACCGGGTTTGGACGGCCAGAAAGCTTCGAACCAGTTAGTCATTTATTCACCCTGATTTTTGTATAATTTTGTAAAATTAGTTATTTTGCCCAGAAAATTATGAAACTTGTTATTCTGAGGTTTTATTGTATGTAGATTTAGGGAAAAATATTGATTTAGTTTAATTATGTCTGGAAATATAGGGTCCTTAACAAATTGTTCAAAACCGAGCATGATTAAACCGGAAATTAAATAGGCTTAGGGATGTAGTTTGGGGCTCAAAATTTTTCTGTAGGATTCTCATATGATGTAGAACAGTGCTATGAAGCCATTTTTTTTAAATTAATTTTCGAAAATTTTAAGTTAATTTTTAGCCCTAAAATGATGGTAAAATTGGGTGATTTAGGATTAATTAGGTGATTAGGATGTTAATTACTGATTTGGATCTTAATTAGATGTTTAGGGAAGTTAATCTCTGCAGTGGAACCCTAATCCTAGCCTTTAGATACTAAGTATGGTTAATTAGGGAAATTAGGTAAAGAATATAAGAAATTAGGAATATGTAAAAATGTAAAATTAATAAATCTAAAAGAAAAAGTTATTTAGATAATATTATAATTGAAATCAGAAAAATAATAAATCTGAAATAATATTTAATTTTAAATAAATATCTTAAAATGTAAGATTTTTACACATCGGGAATAAATCTGATACCTCAATTAAGGTTAGCGTGTACCGAATAGCTTAAAATACTAAATTAAGACCTAATAGGATATTTGGATACTCGAGCTTAATGTGATTAATTTCACATTAGGATTCGAACATGTTTAGGATTTAGAAATCGAACTAAAACCTAGATTGGAAATCGATGCGAAAACCGAACCTGAACCTAACCCTAAACCTAGAATAATGGTAAAAGACTTAATACCTAAATAATTAGGCATATTAAACCTTAAACAAAACCTAACAATAAGCGTTATAGAATAAAATGAACTTGTAATATTTATATGAAAAGCTAAAACCACGTTCGTGTTATAGGGATGATCGGCGATGGCCTGAGCAAATCAGACCTCGAGTGAGTGAGCGAGGAGTCGAGGTAAGTTGGGATTAATACGATGCTGTATTTTTGGAGGCTTAAGATTATGCTTGGTTGTGCTTGTTAGATAGTTGAATGTGTGCATGTGCTTGATTATGGGTGATGCTATGATTCTGTTTGTTGCTTTGGCACATGTTGTATGAATTGTATGTAATGATTGATCATCCTAAATTGGACTTAATCAAATATACGACCAGTAATCATAATCGAACATGCATGGCAACCCGTTAGGGGATTTAGGACTCTCCGACCAAATACCGACCCCTTCGGAAGGGATAGCGTAGGATTGCAAAATGGTCCCTTCTTCATCCTCAGTCGAACTAAGTGACAGGAGAGGAGGTCGCGGCGAGGGTGAAGGCAGTGGTTCGAAGGTAGTCGCGGGAGGAGCAAGGTCTCCATTACACAAGCCTGGGTTTGGTCGTGAGCTGTTGCATTAACGGCAACTCCTCAACCTGGATTAGAGCGGGCGCAATTTCTCTAATCTCACGATGGGCCGGACAACGTCGTGCGATGGCATTTGCTTGCACATGCATTGCACCTAATAAGTGATTGAAAACCTTGTTGTGTGTATGGTATAGTTTTAAGTCCTCCGTCCTAACTTACTGAGCTGTGGTTGCTCACATCCCTATAGACGTCGTGCAGGTGCTGGCTAAGAAGCGGATACCAATTACTCTGAAGCTAGCAACTGCTAAATCTTGGGGAGTGAGGAAAAACATGTGAAGAATAAATATATATTTTTAAGGTTTAAGCTTTTACTTTAGAACTTTTCATTTTTGATAATGTAATCACTAGGAAATATATTACGGAGAAATCTTGTAAACCTTAATTGTAATAACTGTATTATAATATATATATCTTTCCTCACTTTCTTAGAGAAATGATTTATTTAAATTACAAACTATTTCCTTCAAAGTGGGTTAGTCGTGGACGCTTTGTGTAGATCAGGTCTAAGATAGCGGTTATAAGGCCAATTTCTATCTTAGGATGGTTTACACGGCGGAGGCTGTTACGACTCTGCCGCTTCGGGGCGTGACAATAACCACTTGGGGAGGAATTGAATCGACCACCATACAGTAAACCACCTATCTGGGTGGTCAACAAACCCAATGTGGCTGGAGGTAGTGGCAAGGTCGATTTCTAATAAGTGTTCTAGTTTGTTCCAATTTTTAATAAATTAGTTAAAATAGTAAATTAAGTTTGAAAATTATGAAATATGGTATTATGAAATATTTTTGTATGTAAATTTAGGAAAAAAAAGTCAATTTGATAAAATTATAGCTTGAAATATACTATTCTTAAGAAACTACTAAACTTGAGCTAATTTTTGATATTGAAATAAATGACTTTAATAGTGTAGTTTTGAGACTAAAATTTTTGTGTAGGTTATTTAAAGTATATAAAACAGTGGTATGAAGATATTTTTCAAAAATTTATTTTTGAAATTTTTAGGCATCTAAATTATACATAAAAGAGTAATTTTGGGCTTAATTTAGTAATTTAAGGGCAAATTGATAAAAATACTAATTTAGTGTATAATTATGAGTTTTAGGATGTTAATTTATGATATATTATGATATTTGTAGTATTTAGAGTGTTAGAAGTATGCATTATGTATATTATGAGATGAATAATGGGTAAAAGGGTATAATTAAGCTAATTTTGTGATTGTCGATTAATTAGGTATAAATTTTGATTTAAAGAATAATTAAGCATTTTGATACATTATTGGTAATGAAAGATGAAATGTTAGAATATGTGTTTCAGTGTGAATTATGTAATATTATATAATATGAGTATATAAGAAATTAATGAGTAGAAAATATTATGTCAAAATTGATAATATAATAATAATAATATAAAATAAATTTGATATGAAATATAAAATTTAGATAATTATATGAAAAATATAAAATTTTCTCATATCGAGAGCTATTCAATAGTTAAATTAGGAATTAGGTATACCTTACGAGTTAGAATACTAGTTAAGAACTAAATACGAGATTTAGGATACCTAAGTACAATGTGATTAATTTCACATAATCGTTTGGAATGTGTTTCTAGGGTTTGTGTATTAAACTTGTAAAATTGAATTAGAACCTAATTTAGAAATTGATTTGGAAACTAAATTAAAACTTAGCCTAAATTAAGAATAATTGTAAAAAGTTTAAAAACTTGAATAATTAGGTATAATAAAACCTTAAACTAAAGATAACATAAAGAATTATAGAATAAAGCTTATATAAGATAGTTATATAAGTACTAAAACAATATTTGCATTATAGGGATTATTAATGATGGTGTACGCGAGTTATACCTTGTGTGAGCAAATGGCAAATCTAGGTAAGTTGGGATTGATATGTTACTATATTTTGGAGTACTTTTTTATAGCACTCGGAGGCTTGAGATTATATTTGATTATGTTTGTTAGATAAAGCTTATATAAGATAGTTATATAAGTATTAAAACAACATTTGCATTATAAGAATTATTAGCGATGGTGTGCGTGAGTCACACCTTGTGTGAGCAAACAACAATTTATGTAAGTTGGGATCAATACGTTACCGTATTTTAGAGTACTTTTTTATAGTATTTGAAGACTTGAGATTATATTTGATTGTTTTTGTTAGATAGTTGACTATACGCATGCCTGTATGTGCATGTTTCTGGATGTAATTATATAATTTTGGTTTGATATTCTGGATTGAAATTTATGTGATTTGTGTCACGCCCCGAAGCGGCAGAGTCGTAACAGCCCCGCCGTGTAAACCGCCCTAAGATAGAAGTTGGCCTCACAACCGCTATCCTAGACCTGATCTACACAAGGCGTCCACAACTAACCCGCTTTGAAGTAGACAATTTGTAATTTAAATAAATCATTTATCTAAGAAAGTGAGGAAATATATATATGCTATAATTCAGCTATTGTAATTAAGGTTTACAATATTTCTCCGTAATACATTTCCTAGTTGTTACATTATTCAAAATGAAAAGTAATTCTAAAATAAAAACTTAAACCTTAAAATATGTGTTTATTCTTCACATGTTTTTCCTCACTCTCCAGGATCCAGCAGTTGCTAGCTTCAGAGTAATTGGTTGCCGCTTCTTAGCCAGCACCTGCACGATGTCTATAGGGATGTGAGCAACCACAGCTCAGTAAGTAGGGACGGAGGACTTAAAACTATACCATACACACAACAAGGTTTTCAATCACTTATTAAATGCAATGCATGTGCAAGCAAATGCCATCGCACGACGTTGTCCGGCCCGTCGTGAGATTAGAGAAATTGCGCCCGCTCTAATCCGGGTTGAGGAGTTACCGTTAATGCAACAGCTCACGACCAAACCCAGGCTTGTGTAATGGAGACCTTGCTCCTCCCGCGACTACCTTCGAACCACTGTCTTCATCCCCACCGCGACCTCCTCTCCTGTCACTTAGTTCGACTGAGGATGAAGAAGGGACCATTTTGCAATCCTGCGCTATCCCTTCCGAAGGGGTCGGTATTTGGCCGGAGAGTCCTAAATCCCCTAACGGGTTGCCATGCATGTTCGGTTATGATTACTAGTCGTACATTTGATTAAGTCCAATTTAGAGCGATCAATCATTACATACAATTCATACAATATGTGCTAAAGCAGCAAACTGAATCATAGCATCACCCATAATCAAGCACATGCACGCATTCAACTATCTAACAAGCACAACCAAGCATAATCTTAAGCCTCCAAAATACAGCATCGTATTAATCCCAACTTACCTCGACTCCTCGCTCGCTCACTCGAGGTCCGATTTGCTCAGGCCATCGCCGGTTATCCCTATAACACGAACGTGGTTTCAGCTTTTCATATAATTGTTATAGGTTCGTTTTATCCTATAATGCTTCTTGTTAGGTTTTGTTTAAGGTTTAATATGCCCAATTATCTAGGTATTAAGTCTTTTATAATTATGCTAGGTTTGGGGTTAGGTTCAGGTTCAGGTTCGGTTTTCGCATCGATTTCTAAACCAGGTTTTTAGTTCGATTTTTAAGTAGCGTTTTATATTCCAACCCTAGAAATTAGTTTCAACCCATAATGTGAAATTAATCACATTATTTCCCGGTAACCTAAATACCATCATTACCCTTTATTAGTGTTTATTTTACTCGGTACACTTAAATCCATATCAGTGTACCGAATTCACTCCTAATGTGACAAATTTTTACATTTTTCGTATAATTCCATAAATTCAAGTTTCCTATCAGATTTATTGTGCATCTTTATTATTCTCAAAATATAAATTTTTATTATAATATTTTCTATTTATTATATTTTCAATAATTACACATTATGCATTATTGCATATTATGCACATAATGCATTTCTAATATTTCTATTACCCTAATTACCATCTCTAAACACCAATTATTATTTCAAAATGTCTAAATCCATCCTAAATCAGATTTTACTCCAAATTTCCCTAATTTACAAAATTAACTATTTATTTCCTATTACTCATTTATTACATAATTAACCTAATAATTACATCTAACACCCTAAATGCTATAAGTATCATACTCCATCAGATCTTAACATCCTAAAACATGTAATTATTCACTAAATCAGAAATTAATCATTTAATTACATAATTAACCCTAAATTACCCATTTTATGCCTCTTTTTAGAGCCTAAAAATTATCTAAAAATTTCGAAAATTAATTTTTGAAAAAGGGCTTCATAGCACTGTTCTATGTCACATCAGCATCCTACAGAAAAATTTTGAGCCCCAAACTACATCCCTAAGCCTATTTAATTTCCGGTTTAATCATGCTCGGTTTTGAACAATTTGTTAAGGACCATATACTACGAAACATAATTTCATCAAAATAATATTTTTCTTACAAACTACATACAAAAATATCTCAGAATAACAAGTTTCATAATTTTCTGGGCAAAATAACTAATTTTACAAAATTATACAAGAATCGGGCTGGAATTTGGACTCACCGGTTCAGGTGGCTCCGGCCACCGCGGGCCGCCGTAGCCTTGTCGGCCGGCCTGGGCGCTGCCACCACTGTGTGGTGGTGGTGGCCGTCCACTCCCAGCTCCTCGTTTGGTGTGGGTTCCCTTTAAAACCCCTAACTGCACAGTTTTTCTTATTTTTTTTATTTTTCTGGATTTTCTCTCGAATTTTCGACTCTCTCTAATTTTCTCTGATTTGTATCTGTCCAAATGAGCTTCTGAATTTTTCTTGCTATTTATAGACGAATTTTGTAATTATTATGCATTAATTTGATGGGATTTTGCCCCATTTCCTTGATTTTAGGCTTTTTGTTTGTCAAATTCCTATTGGTTATTTTTTTCTTTTTCTGTCATGACCTAATCTTGCATCAGCTTATCCTCTTCTGATTTTTTCTGATTTTTTTGTAATTATTTTGTATTTTTCTTTAATTATTTACTTAGTTTTCGGCCAATTTTAGTAATTACGCGTATTTTTATCTACACGTAAATACATGTAGGGTACACGTGAACATTCCTAAATATTATTTTGGTCATTCTAAAATTTTTAGTATACATATAATCTATCTCTAATAATTTATTAGTTATTATATTACACTTTTTGCCTTTTTGGTAATTAGCAGTTATTATGCTTAAATTTTGAAAATTTTATAGTCTCCCATTTTACTACTTATTTTCTTAAATTTAAGTTTACAGGGTCATTTTTGCTGGTATCTTGTTAAATAGTTTATAATTTGGGTGTGATCGGATTCTTTAGCCGATCGCCCTAAACCTTGGGTTCTAAGTTCAATCTTACGGTTACTTGGCTGAACTTTGGGGCTTACAATTTGTATGAAATGCTTGAACACCTTAAGCTAGATCTAACTACATATATGACTTATAAGTTTAAAACGAACTTGCATAGCAACCCAATAGGGGAAATATTTAGGGTTTTTCGACCAAATATTAATCCTTTCAAAAGCAATAGTGCTAGATAAGATAATTAGTCCTTTCTTCATCCTTAGTTGAATTAAGTGACAAGGGATGAGGTTGTGGCAAAGGTAGAGTTAATGGTTTGAAGCTAATTGTGGTAGGAATAGTGTCTCGATTGGACAAGCTTAGGTTTGGTCATAAGCTGTTGAAATGTGCGCTAAACTCCTTAAACTAGATTAGAGTGGTTGTTATTTTGTCCAATCTTACAATGGATCAAATAATGTCATGTGATGATATTTGCTTGTATATACATTGTATCTAACTAATTTAGTTGATAACCCTGTTTGTGTTTGATGTATAATTTTAAGTCTCCGTCTTAATTTACTAAGCGATTGGTTGCTCATATTCTTATAAATGTTGTTATAGGTGCTAGTTAGGAAGTGACTTATAATTACCTTGATGCTAGAAACTGTTGTGTTATGAGGAGTGAAGATATAAAATTAAAGGATTAATTGCACTCTTAAAGTATATATTGATATTAAGAGATTTAAAGATAAGACCCAAATATATATATATATATATATATATCACTTAATTGAAGTAAGATTAGGATATTGGATCTTGTAAGCATTACTTGAGATATTTAGATTCGAGTATGTATTTCTCATATTTTTATAGATAATTAACATGTTTGATTTATAAACTGTTTACTTCAAAGTAGGTTAGTTGTGATCACCTTGTGTAAATCAAGTCTAAGATAATGGCTGTAATATTAGCTTTTATCTTAGAATAATTTATATGGTAGGACTATTATAACTCTACCGCTTTAGGATGTGATAATGAGTACCGATGGTGTTGGGTTTGCTGGAAGGTTTCATCAAAGACTGGCATTTGAGAGGTGGAGAGGCTTGAGGCCAGTGATCGAGTGAGTGACTTTAGGGGAAAAAATACGTTTCACCTATATTAGAAGGTAATCAACATAAGGATATGCCTTCAGTTCTCTACTTTCTAGTTGGAGGTGTTCAATTACTTCCAAATGTCACCAGGTTCTTTTTACCCAAATACATGGCAAGTACTAGTGGCCTTCGAGGCCATGTCTATTTTTCACATGAGGAGGTTGATAGCTTGGCTATTTCATCATTTCTTTCGGCTAAAGGGTAATTGGGAGGGCTAACTATACTACGCATGTTAGTGGCCATATGTGAAGATTTTCCATGGCAAGAAGTTGAAGATAGAGGACTGGAAGGAGTAGTTCTTTTGTATAAGGTCAGTTTATGGGCTCGATTTTCCAATTGGGTAGAATAAGTTGATTTGAATGACAAATGTGAACTATTTTGTTCCTCAAGATGACAAGGGAAGGATTGGGTGCTTGATGTGGCGTAGTGACGCAGTGATGGTATCTATGTAGAGCATACTTTGAGTGCATATCTGTAGAAGGAGAGGTTGTACTGTTGAGAGGTAGGTATGAGCGGGTGTATGGTTGGAGAAGGTAGCTAAGAGCTTGTTGGTGTTGGTCATTCCTGGGGAAGAGCTTGGGGTTGCTCATCCTCAATAGGTATTTTATTTTATTATTATTAGTCTTTGATTTGCTAACTTTCATGTTGTACTTATGGCCTATGACTTGTATGATAATTCCTTTAAGGTGAGGATGATGGAGATGAGGGAGCTCAAAATGTTGGAGAAGGGTAAAAGGGTTGGTAAGGATTAGAGAGCAACTCATGTGACAAAGAGGAGTAAGAAGGATGACGTTGGGGCCTTTAGGAAGGAAAAGGCAGTTATGGTAGAGGAGTCACAAGATATCTCGTCTGGAGTACCGTTTGGAGTTGTTGTGGAGTAGTAAGTGGTTGTAGGTAGCTGCTTGGTTGGTTTGATGCCTGAACATGAAGCACTTGTGGATGGAGAGACCTGTTTCCAACCAACAAGTCTAGGACAGGTCCTTGGAGGGGAGGGTTGCTATAGGGGCTCAGTTGGTGCTTAGTTGCTAGGAGGTTGAGGATGTTGCTTAGGTAGACTGGCTATTAGAGGGTCAACTTATGTGTGTGATCGATTTGGAGGATGATGTTAGTGGTGATGTTGAGACGTCTACTAGTTAGCCATTGGGCTTAGTTGTTCTCGCATAGCCCTAAAGTTTGAGTACACCATGCTCTTTTGGGGGAAGGGTTTTAATGAGAACATGCTGGTTACTTTAGAAGGTCTGGAGATTGAGATGAGCTTATGTAGGCATGCGTTTTAGCACAGACATACCCTCCTAGAACAAGTATTGCCTTGACCTTCTCTTTTTTCATTAAGTCCTTATAGGTACTTATTTGCACTGATTTTGCTCATTGCAATCTTATTAACAGTGTTGCTAGGAGCAAGAGAGAGACCATGAGGAGTTGCAAAAGGAGTTGGATGGGTTGAAGGTGCAGGCCTTGAATATATAGGAGGATTATAAGCGACGTAGGTTTGAGAGGTAGAGGTTCGAGAAGGAGGTGGCTAAGGCTAAGTTTGAGGCTAATGATGTGGCAAAGCTTGTGGAAGACTTAGAGATTGCATTGAATGCTTGGGCATAGGAGTTGAAAGTTGCTAGGAAGGAAAGGAAGGCCATGAAGGAGGAAGCCGAAGCCACTAGAAAGGAGGTAGAGGTGGCTAAAGGGGAGGCTGAGGTTGTAAAAGTGGAGATTGAGGAGGCCAGAGTCCAATTTGAGAACCAGGAGGCTGAATTGAGGGATGGCTATAGCTTGACTAACGTAACCTCGCACAAATTATATCTTGAGTTCAAGGAGGGTGATAACTTCAAGGCTGCTTTGGATAAGGTGGAGCTACATGTAGGAAGGTTTGTGAGGGAGGAGGCCTGGGAGAATTGCCTAGCTTCGACATTAACTTCTTGTCTTGGTTAGATGATGCAGCTCCTGGTGGCGGTGAGGTGACTAGTGCTAAGGTCGGGAATGCTAGGGTAATGTTGAGGAGGAGGGGGAAGAGGATGAGGCAGGTGATGTTGAGCCCAGGGATACTTAGAAAAATGATTTTGTAAATGTTTGTTGTGTTGTTGTTAACTAAGGCCTTTTTGTTTGGTTTTCTATTTTGCTTTTGTGTATATGGGTTGGGGTGCCAGCCCTTTAACTTTGTAATAACAATGGATAGTTATAATGGAAATTGAGCAAGTGCAGTTTGCCTCCATGTCCTAAGCCTTTTATTGTTTATGCTTGACCTCTCTTCTTTGCCTTTTTTGTTTATGAGTACTTATGCTTGTTTAAATTTTGTTTAAGAGTATAAATGTCCTCAATTGTTGCCTCTCGTGGTGTTGTACCATACATGGGCTTGGGAATCCTGATATGGGTATTGCTTGGTTGGAGCGCTGAGTACACTAAGTTTAGTTTTAAGTGAAGGCTTAAGTGTATAGATGTAGTTTATGTGCTTGTCCCAGCGTAACCCTTCTGGCGTGAGAACCTGCCAAGTGCTTGAGGTAGGACTTTAGGTTTTGAGATTCTTAGGCACAGTAGCTAGCGAGATTGCCTAGATGTTGAGGATGAAGATCGACTAGACTTAGTCCGGTGTATTGCACTTATTATAGGACAAAGGGTAGGTGTTGATACCTGATCTTTTCTATGTTTTTCATTTTTCGTTAATTGAGCTAGGTTAATAAATAAACAAAAAAATAAAAAAGAATAAAAAATAGAAAAACGAAAATTAAAAGAAAAAATGAAAAAATAAAAAAGAGAGAGTCGAGCTGCATAGTATTGTATTGAGTCATGTCAAATCATATTATGTCATGTTGTATCGTATCGTGTCGCTTTGTATTACATAGAGTTATGTCGTATCGTATCGAGTCAAATCGTGTTAAATTGAGTCGTAGTGGATCGTTTAATATCAAATTGGATAACGGAGTATCATTAATTTAATAAATCATTAAGTTATTTGAGAATTTGGCTTTATTAAAATAATTTTGGTCCAGTCCAATATAAAATAAATATTTTTATCTAAATTATATTGGGCCAGATTGGATTTATAATTTATTAAGTGGACTCTTTGATTAAATAAAATTGGATTAGATTGAGCTCAATAAATAGAAGGCCCAAATAGGATTTCTAGAAGATAGGCCAAATCTTCGTCATATCTTTCGTTTATCACATATCAAATCTATAATTAAAAAATATGAAAGATCTAATTTGTTGGTTTATAAATAAGGAATTTATTGGTCAAGTTGGGAGAGATTTTTTTCTATTTTTTTTATTACATTTACTTCAATCCCCCTAACGAAAAAATTGGAAATCGGAAGTCCACTTTACAACTTTCCAATCCCTTGATGAAATCGAATTGGAAATCCGAAATCCTTTAAACCAATTTCCATTCCCTTGACAAAAGCGAGGTCCTTTGCCTGATGCCAACTGACCGCAATTCGCACTAATGAAGACAACGCTGCTCCACACAAATCTTCACTCCTTGCCCATCGATCCGAACACCAAACTTCCAAACACGTCCCAATTGACCAACGCAACTCTAAGCCAAAGATGTCTACAAATCCAAACAATTCTAAAGCCCGACGTCCTGACACTCTAACCCTGATCTAAATTCGAACAATCCAACGTCTGATATTCTAATCTAATTCCACTCCAGCGGCCCTTCAATCCATAAACCAACTAGCCATGTCCCTTGCATGCCAACAATTCTGAGCACATAGCACATAGCTGGCCGTAATCTGACATGCGCTTCACTCACGCACTTGACGCTGAGCCCTTCCCTTGATTAACAATCTCCTGACGATAGTCCATAATCTGATCGACTAAAGTTTTCAATCTGACCGACCCTCTTCAAAGCTAAACAATCACAAACGAAGTTCGAAGTCTCCTGACGCAAGCTGAAAAGCCCACAACTGACACCGATAATTTCACTCCACCGAAGTCTACACGTATGTTGCACAGGATCACAAGCGTATGATCATGCGTGATTCGATGTGTAGGTAAAAATAATTATTTTTATTATTAGTTATTTATTAAGTTCAAGTATTTTACTAACCCATTTTTTGTTTTAGTACAGGTTTCATTATTATTATTATTGTGTGATATTTTTTTTATATAATTTCAATAAAATTTAGTTAAATTGAGTTTTTAGTAAAATTGTATTTTTTTTTTCAAAATAAACGTATATTTAGCGTATCTTATAATCAAGATTCAAAAAGATATGTATACGTATCTTGCAATTGAGATACGTATCAAGATATGTATTTTACGGTTCAGATTTAGAAAGATATGTATCGAGATACGTATCTTGTGATTAGGATTCAGAAAAGATACAGAAAAGATACGTATTCAACCGTATCTTCGACATATCTTATAGTTAGGACTTAGAAAAAATATTTTGACATATAGTGGTTTTAAAAATAAGAAATATCTTAACTAGAGTTTTCAAAAAGATTTAGTTAGTTATGGTTTTCTTTACTTTGAGAAAATTAGATTTCTTAAGTTTTTTTAAAAAATAATAAATTGATAAAAAAAAATGTAAATGTAGCTCTGTTTTCAAAATAAAAAGAATCAATCCACTAAACTTTTTATAAAAAAAGAACTACGACTAGTTTGATTCCGATTAGCGGATACATAGGCACTTTTAGGGCAACCATATAAAAAAATAAAAAAACTTTTCCCCTTTTTATTAGAAATTCGTAATAAAAAATAATAAAAAAATCCCTTTAGTCATCTTTTATATATTTAAGTATATTTTTAGTATTTAAAAAAATTATAAAAATAACAGCCCATCAATTTTTTTTTTAAATTTTCACATGGTGACTTAGTTTTATTAGGTTAGCCCCCAAACTCGGTTTTCTCTAGTTTATTTTTTTCAAAAATAATTTTCTTAAAAAATTCATAGATCAGTGATTAAACTCTAATTTCATTTTTTACCAATTAAACTTGTTGACAACTTGAATATTTTTATAATTTTTTAAAGAAAAGTATTTCTTTAATTTAATGTCGAGTAATTTATATTAAGCAAGTTGAGCTTGAAATAAGTTAAACTAAGGAAATCGAAATAAGGCTTAATAGAATTGACAACTTTACTAGGGAAGCCTGGTGGGCTAGCCATGTAAAGATTAAAAAAAATTATTGATAGGCTTTTGTATTATTATATTCTTTTTGTATTGTGTTATGGTTATACTAATTGTTTTTTTTAGTGATGTAAGTCCTAAGAGAAAAAGCCAAGCCTAATGGGCTTTTTAAGGGATTAGGAGGGATTTTTTTTTTATTATAATCATTTATGTATTTAGATGTGGTCAAACTTGGGTCACCTTAGAAACTTAGGACGGGCCGCCATTGTGTAACCCTCAAGTCATTGGGATCATTACCTTCGCTTGATGATGATAGGCAAGCCCACTTAGGCTTCAATGTAACCCACTAGGCTTCTTTCTAGAAATCCTTGGAACTACAGAGCCTTAAACCTGTAAACTTCACCCTCTTGCATCATCCTTTTTGAAAAGGGTGTAGTTATTCATAAATTATAGGAAAAGCCCAATCAATCCATGATTGGCCCAATCTTATTGTTTAAGAAAAAAAACCAAAAACCTTTTGTATATGAGTATTTGCAAACCCCATTTAAAAAAAATTCTATTTTAGACTTACTCATATATAAGGGTATTTCTTGATCGCAGATTCATCATATTTTCTATAATTTATTAATTACCAACTCCTATTGCATTGGATGTATGTGTAACATATTGCATTTTTATATATTTGATTATGCTTGTCTCTCTGTGAATATTTTATTTCTTGTATTATATGTGTTTTATTTTTATTTTTTCCTAGTGAGTAAAAGATTGCGTAATTTCTAAGAAAATTTTTGAAAAAACTACAAAATTATTAATATCATATCCAACTTTATTCTAAATTTAGTAGTCTTGTTGTTAATAATCGCGTTGTTTCATATTTTACGTAATATAGATATAAAAAGTCAAGTCAGTATCAACATTGTGAAGCCCGTCCTAGCTAGATTTATCGGCTCTTATAGATATAGGATTGGATTTTTAGGAAGATTAGTTAGGATGTTTTTTTTTTATTTTCTCTTTATTGTATAGGTTGAATTTTATGATTGTTAATAAATTACAGTTTTATTAAATGAAAACCTTTATTGATTGTGTAGTTTTTTTTTTACTCATTTTTTTATTTCTTGAGGGTTTCCTGAAAAAAAAAATAAAATAAAGAAAAACAACAAGAAAAAAAATAAGGAAAAACTTTTCTATTAACTTGTAAATTTTTTTTAGGCATGTAATTATGGAAGTTAACTATGATAGAGATTATTATGGAACTATCATTTTTAAAATGGCTTTCCAACATTTTTTTTTGAAAGAGGAAATTTCAAAAGATATTTTATGATAAAAAACCAGTTTTATGATAATTATTTACTTAGTTGATTTCTATTACAGTGCCTCATTTGTACTATACTATTACGAATTAACAAAATAAAAAACAAAAAGACAAAAAAGGATTTAACTATTAGATTCCCATTATAAATTATTTCCTATCTCAAAATCATTAATCTTGAAAATGTTTAGGTTCTCGTTCTTTGTATTCATCCATTAAGTTATCACGCTCTTGATAGAGCTTTTATTATGATTTGTCACCCTTATGTCTATTCAATAAGTTTCTCATTGTAAAATAATTCCCATTTTCTTAAGATAATCGTTATCCTATGTCCTCAATTGTTAGTCTTAATATTTTCAATCTTTTTAGATTCGTTAGTGTCAATATTAGGCTATCTATAACACAAAATAAACATTTTTTAGTAAAAGTTTCCAAAAAGAAAAGGGTTTTCAAAATAAAAAACTAGATTTTTTTTTAAAGAGAGGGAATGTAGTATCGTTAACAAGGAAGGGATTTTTATAGGCTTTGAAAGATAGCTTTTTAAGTGGTTTAGCCTAATCTGAAGCTTGTAATCACTCATTTTCTTAAAAAAATCAATATGTGTAAAGTTTTTGAATTGAGAATAGCTACAGCATAAAGGGTTTTGAGTAAGTACAAGAAATAAGTTGAGGCCATAGCTCATATCCAAGCTTAAGGGCCTATTAACGCACCATCTCAAGCATATGAATCTAAAGAGTTGCAGATTCAAGGGCCTACTATCAATATGATACAAAGTTTTGAAAAGTTACCAAAAGTGAATTTGAATGATCAAGCCCGGAGGGCATGTTACTGCTAAGGTCTAGAATAAAGGGTTGTTACCCTAGAAGAAAAGTTGGTGATACTAGAAGAAAGGCTTACTAGTAAAGAAATGACAATGGGTTATGTGCTCAAGTAACTCGAAAACCTACATCTTAATACAGATAGGAAGTTATAGACTAAGCATGAAGATGATTCAATGAAAGAGAAATTAGGAGTGAAGGTGTCAATTAGGAAAACCCACAATCAAGACAAGCCCATCCATAACAAGAAAAGGCTATTTACGCAATTCAAGATTCCATTGGCCCAAGTTTTCAAGCAATTGAGAGATATAGGACTACTGGTATGCGAAAACCTAATAAAGAAATACAAGCCAATGGATTGTGACCACAACAAATGGTGTGAATACCATATGAGCTAAGTAGGGCATACCACTGAAGATTGTTGCAGATTGAAGTATAAGGTACAACGTTTGATTGATGCCAAGATTATCTAACCAAGTACTATAGAAACTGATGGGTCGGTTAGTAGTAGTATCCTTACCCTAGGGGCATCAAACAGATAACCTCCAACATCAGGCATTAAGGATCTACTACTAACATCTGGCAAGGTGACTTACCATTTGAAGCAGTTAAGGATATCTCCAAAAGCTCAATTCAGTTAAATGGGTCGAGTTCGAAGAAGTGATAGAAATAGGGGCAAAAAGTAAAAAAGAACTTTAGTTTCTACATTTTTTTTTGGAATAATCTTTCATTTTGGAGGTTGTAATGGATACGTGTTATTTGTGTATTCTTGTCTTTGTATGCTATGAAGTTAGCTCAATTCAAATAGGGGCATTTCGAATGAGCAAAAATAAATAAAGAAAATGTGAACTCGAAACTTAAAACTTTCCACCTAAGGGAATGATAATACATTACTTGAAAGATTTAGGATGAAAAGAGGTAACCCATGTCCTAAACACTAACCCAAGACACACATGAGAGAAGAGTGCCATCAAGGTGAGTGATTGGGCTCATTCCTTAAAGGAGGCCTGTCTTGAACTTGGTATACGTGTCAAAATGATATTAGACATTCATTTCATTATCCTTAAACACGATTATCCCTTGTAAACTTATTTGAACCTTTAGGAGATTTTTCTTAAAATTAGCCCTGCCAAGAACAGCCCTACACTAGGGCAATCAAGAGGTTAGGGTCATTAATTTAGAGAAGAAGGAGTAGACTAATATGTGCTTGCCTTAATTTTGCTAATTCACGAGCAACTATTGTCACAAATAATTCAATTTTTTTAGGATGAAAAAGAATTTCAGACCATATGCACCTCACTCATGCTTATATACTAATCTAAACATCCCAATCCATAAAATTTTTGAAGACACTCTAAAACCATACACACTTCATAAAGCTCATACACTTTTACTCTACCTTTTAGGGCTTCAAATTCCATTAAGTGAAAACTTAACAATGGAAGGTGACCACCATGATAGGAAAAAAAAGGAGGAAAAAAAGAAAAGAAATAAAAAAAAAAGAGATTGAAGATATTAGCAAGGTGATCACCTTCAAAGAAGAGCCGAATTACCAATAAGCCAAAAGTCTAAACTTGTGATGGTATCCAAAGGCTAAACCCTCTTGATTCTTAAGCCCAAAAGCAGAGTAGTCATTTTATGATTATACTCACATACTAGCCTTGATGAAACTCTTTTGACTAAAAAAATGGAATTATCTTAAGCGAAATTTGCTCATGAAAATGGGGCAAGCTTATGTTTAGTTTCTCCTATGTTCTTGGCTTGTAAACCCGAGATAGATTGTATATAATTTCTTTCAAAATTGGCTAAGTACATTAATATCCATTTGCTTAAACCATTAACCAAAAGCCTTACATTGCAAACTTAGAAAAGACCTATTGATTAACCAGACTGTACTACTTACAAGATAAGCCACAATTTTTTGGAATTGATGTTGAGAGTAAAAATAGACCTATGAGAGTGCAAGGAAGTCCAATTTGACTAAACATTTCAAGTAATGATATCTATCCCTTCAGTGGAAAATTGAAGAGTTGAGTGCTATTACAAGCTGGAAATTAGTGGTTCTAAAATGTTTAGAGATCATGAATTATGTTCAAGAAACAAGATTAAAAGAATGAGTGATCAAAGGGCAAGGGGCAAGCTAACTCTTTATTGGTGATCTTTAAGAGTTTTCGAGACTTTCTTACTTGTTAGCAGCATAATTTTCTATTAAATAGTGTTTTTTTTTAAAGAGAAAAAGAAAAGCTTTTCAAAAATTTTCAAGGAATCATCAAAATCCCTTAAACTCAAGTCATAGATCAATTTATCAAAACTCATGAAAGTTTTCTTACTTCCTGGATTAGTTGCTCAATGGAGCACTATTTGATCCTTTCTAGGATCACTTGCTCAAAGGAGTGCTATCCTATCTAGTCTTTTACTAAGATCACTTGCTCAAGGGAGTGTTGTCTTACTTATTCCTTAGTTGGATTGCCTGCTCAAAGGAGTGATGTCTTAGTTGTTTTTAGGATCGCTTGCTCATGGGAGCATTGTTTTATCTATTCCTTTATAGAATTGCTTAGATTGCTTGCTCAAAGGAGCCCTGTTCAATTATTTAAAAGATCGCCTACTCATGAAAGCGTTGTCTCATGTCATCTTATCTTGTCTTTGAAAGATCTATCCTTTTGAGCAATTCATCTTGAAAGAGATTTATCCTCTTCAAATTAGTTATTAAAGTAAAAAAGAATTGCGAAGGGATCTATCCTCTTCAAGTCACTAAAGTGAAATCAGTTTTAAAGAGATCTATCCTCTTCGGATAAGCAAAAAAGAATCTCGAAGAGATCTATCCTCTTCAGGTCACTAAAGTGAAATCAGTGTTGAAGAGATCTATCCTCTTCGGATAAGCAAAAAAGAATCTCAAATAGATTTATCCTCTTCAAGTCACCAAAGTGAAATCAGTTTTGAAGAGATTTATCCTCTTTAGACAAATTAACCAAAATGAATCTCGAAGAGATCTGTCCTCTTCGGGTTACCAAAGTGAAATTAGTTTTCGAAGAGATCTATCCTCTTCAAATTAACCAAAATGAATCTTGAAGAAATCTATCCTCTTCGGATGAACCAAGTCGAATCTCAAAGAGATCTATCCTCTTCAGATCAACCAAGTCGAAAGTTGAAGAGATCTATCCTCTTCGGGTCAACCAAATCAATCTTGAAGAGATCTATTCTCTTCGGGTCAACCAAACCAAATCAATCTCGAAGAGATCTATCCTCTTCGGATCAACCAAGTGAAATCTTGAAAAGATCTATCCTCTTCGGATTAGTCAGAATGAATCTCGAAGAGATCTATTCTCTTCAAATTATTCAACAAATAAAAATGAAATTTAGAAGAGATTTATCCTCTTTGGATTGTTCAACAAAGTTTTTCAAGAATTTTGAAGAGATCTATCATCTTCAGATTATTCACCCAAACCAAAACCAATTTTTGAAATCTTGAAGAGATCTATTCTCTTCAGATTAGTTATTAATACCAAAGCAAAACCAATCTCGAAGAGATCCATCCTCTTCAGATTATACATAAACTGAAACAAAGTTTTTCAAGGATCTCAAAAAGATCTATCCTCTTTGGATCATCCACCAACCAAAATAAAGCAAGAAATTTCGAAAAGATCTATCCTCTTTGGATCACTAAAGTAAAATCCATTTTTGAAGTTCCAAGAGATCTATCCTCTACGTATCACAAGTCAAATAAATCTCGAAGAGATCTATCTTTTTTAAATCATGTATTTAAGAGAGATTTATCATCTTTAAATTATCCACTAGACCAAAACATTTGTGAAATCTTGAAGAGATCTATTATCTTCAGACTATCCAAGTCGGGTCTGGTAAAAATGGGTATTTTTTTTGTCTTTATAGTAAAGTTCAAATCAAACTTTAGTACAAAGAGGAGAAGTTGTAAACATCTCATTTTTGCCATTTTTTTCATTTTTTGTTAATTGAGTCAGGTTAATAAATAAACAAAAAAATAAAAAAATTAAAAGAAAAAATGAAAAAAATAAAAAAGAGAGAGTCGAGTTGCATACGCAACTCTATGTGATACAATGCGATATGATATGATAGATTGGTAAATCGAGTCGCAATGGATCGTTTAATGTCAAATTGGATAATGGAGTGTCATTAATTTAATAAATCATTAAGTTATTTGAGAATTTAGCTTTATTAAAATAATTTTGGTCAAGTTCAATATAAAATAGATTTTTTTTATCAAAATTATATTGGGTTAGATTGGATTTATAATTTATTAAGTGGACTCTTTGACTAAATAAAATTGGATCGGATTGGGCCTAGTAAATAGAAAGCCTAAATAAGATTTCTAGAAGTTAGGTTAAATCTTTCGTTTATCAAAAATCAAATCCATAATTAAAAAATACGAAAGATCTAATTTGTTGGTTTATAAATAAAGAATTTATTGGTAAAATGGGGGGAGATTTTTTTTCTATTTTTTTTATTACATTTACTTCAATCCCCTTAACGAAAAAATTGGAAATTGGAAGCCGACTTTACAACTTTCCAATCCCTTGACGAAATCGAATTGGAAATCCGAAATCCTTTAAACCAATTTCCATTCCCCTAACAAAAGCGAGGTCCTTCGCCTGACGCCAACTGACCGCAATTCGCATTGACAAAGACAACGTCGCTCCACACAAATCTTCACTCCCCGTCCATCGATTCGAATGACAAACTTTTAAACACGTCCCAATTGACCAATGCAATTCTAAGCCAAAGATGTCTACAAATCCAAACAATTCCGAGGCCCAATGTCCTACGCTCTGACGCTGATCCAAATCCAAACAATCCAATGTTTGATATTCCAATCCAATTCCACTCCAACGGCCCTTCAATCCATAAACCAACTAGCTATGTCCCCTGCATGCTAACAATTTCGAGCATACATCACACACTTGGCCGCAATCTGACCTGCGCTTCACTCACGCACTTGACGCCGAGCCCTTCGCTTGATCAATAATCTCCTGATGACAGTCCACAATCCAATTAGCTGAAGTTCTCAATCCGACCGACCTTCTTCAAAGCCAAACGATCACCAACGAAGTTCGAAGTCCCCTGATGCAAGCTGAAAAGCCCACAACTGACACCGATAATTTCACTCTACTGAAGTCTACATGTACGTTGTGCAGGATCACAAGCATATCGATCATGCATGATTCCATGGGTGATTCGATGCGTAGGTAAAAATAATTATTTTTATTATTAGTTATTTGTTAAGTTCAAGTATTTTACTAACCCATTTTTTATTTTAGTATAGGTTTCATTATTATTATTATTATGTGATATTCTTTTTATATAATTCCAATAAAATTTAGTTAAATTGAGTTTTTAGTAAAATCGTATTTTTTTTCAAAATAAATGTATCTTTAGCATATCTTGTAATTAAGATTAAAAAAAGATACGTATACTTATCTTGTGGTTGAGATACGTATCAAGATACGTATCAAGATACATATTTTACGGTTTAGATTTAGAAAGATACATATTGAGTGGTTAGGATTCAGAAAGGATACGAAAAAAATATGTATCTAATCGCATCTTCAACATATTTTATAGTTAGAATTTAGAAAAGATATTTTGATACGTAGTGTTTTTAAAAATAAGAAATATCTTAATCGGAGTTTTCAAAAAGATTTAGTTAGTTAAGATTTTCTTTAATTCGGGAAAATTAGATTTTTTAGGTTTTTTTAAAATATAATAAATTGATAAAAAAAAAACGTAAATGTAGCTCAGTTTTCAAAATAAAAATAATTAATCTACTAAACTTGTTACAAAAAAGAACTATGGTTGTTTTGATTCCAACTAGTAGGTACGTAGGCACCTTCGGGCAAGCGTATAAAAAATAAAAAAACTTTTCACCTTTTTCTTAGAAATTCGTAATAAAAAATCCCTTCAGTCATCTTTTATATATTTGAGTATATTTTTAGTATTTTAAAAAAAAAATTATAAAAGTAACAACACATCAATTTTTTTTTAAATTTTCATATGGTGATTTAGTTTTATTAGGTTAGCCCCTAAACTCGGTTTTCTTTGGTTTATTTTTTCTAAAAATCATTTTCTTAGAAAAACTGTAGATCAATGGTCAAATTACGGTTTTCCCACTCGAAAACCCTATTTTCATTTTTTACTAGTTAAACTAGTTGGCGACTTGAATTTTGTATAATTTTTTTAAGAAAAGTATTTCCTTAGTTTAATACTGAGTAATTTATATTAAGCGGATTGGGCTTGATATAAGTGAAACTAAGGAAATCGAAATAGGCCTCGACAGTGGGGCTTGATGATAATCAAGCTATGTTAGTGTAAAGTAGGAAGTAGGGTGGGGTAAGTACAAAACTTGTCTTTTCATTACACTTTCACAATTTTTATAATATGTTTGAATCCTCATACATTTATAAGAAATAGAGCCTAAGGTTATTGACATTCTAAGTTTTAGTGAAAGGCTAGTCATTTGTGTTTTCTAACTTGCTAGCCTCGCTGTACGCATCTTCCTTAATTCGAATAGGGTCCTCTCATTTAGTGATAGCTTGCATTACCCTTGGCTTCAAGCTTTTGGCAGATTAGGTCTTTGAGCTAAAAAACTTTGTGTTTGAACCTTTTATTGTATTATGTGGCCACTTGTTGTTGGTAAGTGGCCACTCATACTTATATGGCATCCCTAACTTCATTAACAGTGTCAAGGCTTGCATAAAGGGCTATTTGATTGGTATTGATATCAAAGTTTTAGGTTCTGTTCATTGGGAGTTCTAACTAAATCGGTAGTATGACCTCTATTTCAAATGTTAGGCCAAAAGGGGTTTCTTTCATGGTTGTCCTGTGCGAGGTCCGGTACTGCTAAAGGATTGTGGGAAGTTGGTCTACCTAGTAGCCATCTGCTTGCTTTACCTTCTTTTTTAGGTTGTTGATGACTATCTTATTGATAGCCTTGACTTGCCTATTGGTTTAGGGGTGAGTAACCGAAGTATAGTGAAACCATATGTGATGTTTGTCACAAAATTCCTTGAACTGTAGACTTTTGAACTGTTTCCTATTGTTTATAATCAAGGTGTAGGATGCCACGAATTTGGTCAGGATGTTGGTTAAAACAAACCCTTCCATTACCTTTGTAGTTATGCTTGCTACGGATGGGGCTTCTACCTATTTTGTGAAGCAGTCTACAATAACTAAGATAAATTAGTACCCTCTGGATGCCTTTAGGAACTTTATAAGGACGTCAAGTCCCTATTGAGTGAAAGGCCAAGAGTTCATCATGGGGTAGATTTTTGTATTCAAGGTATGGCCAATGGGCACATGTTTTTGGCAATTATGGCATTGATGGACTAGGGTCATTGCATCTTCCTTCATCATCGACTAATAGTACTCGAGATGAAGGGCTAGGATGTACAAGGCTTGAGCTTAGATATGATTAATACAAATCCTTACATGTAGATCTTTGAGGGTTTGGAGGCCTTCTTCTATTTTCAAGCAGTGAAAGAAGGGCATGTTATGCCTACATTGGTAGAGGACATCGTTGATGATGGTATAGTTGGCTACACCATGGGTGAGCGTCTTGGCCTTCGTTCTATCATTTGGTAAGGCACCAGCATTGAGGTAGTCAAAGAAGGGGTCCATCTAAGGTGGTTTGGCTAGTGTGGAGTAGATCTTAAGAATTTCCTATGGTTACTTGCTGATAGTTCGTTGTATCACCTATTAGAGGAGAATTTATTTGTCGCTTGTGCATGGTGGGGGCATAGCCATGGAGGCAAGCTTGGATAACTTGTTCGCCATTGAATTCTCTACTCAAGGAATTTTGTTGATGCTTTGGGAAGTGAAGTTGTAGGCAAGGTTTCATATTACTTAGAGATATTTTACCATGGCTTCACCTTTTGTCTCTTATTACCCTTTTAACTTACTGTACCACTAGCATGGAGTTTGAGTAGATGTTGAGATTCTCGACCCTAACATTCATTATGATCTTAAGTCCTAAGATAAGAGCTTCGTACTTGGCTTTGTTGTTGCTGGTAGGAAATCTAAACTTGAGTTCATACAGGACTTTGGTACTGTAGGGGTCCTTGCATGGCTATCCTTGCTCTACTTTCCCTTACCTCACCAACCTTACCTCACCACTACCCCCCTGAGTGGAGGATCCATCAACGTGGAGAGTCTACACTGGAATGTTAATGTAAGTTGGTGCTTCCTCTTATCCAGTGTATTTGGCAATGAAGTCCATGAAGACCATGCCTTGATGACTTACTTGGGGTAGAATTGTACACCATGAGCATCAAGTTCTAAGGAGTACTTAATCACACGTCTAACTTTTACAAGAGTGTTTACAATGACTGATTTGTGAGAATGACAATGGGGTATACCTGGAAATATAGTCTTAACTTCTAAGCAGTGATGATTAGAGTTAGAGCAAACTTCTCAACCTATATGTATTTGATTTCCAGTCCTTGGAGGATGTGGCTAACGTGATAGACCAACCTATGCTCACATTCGTCTACTCGGATGAGCACCGAAGAAAGGTTTCGGTTGCTTACAACCAAGTATAAATAGAGTTTTTCGTCATGTATTGGTTTAGAGAGCATGTGTAGGTTGTTGAGAAATTGTTTAAGCTTGTCAAAGGTATCCTCGTATTCATCTAATCACTTGAAACACTTATCAGCACTCCTAGAGAAGAAGTGGTTAAGTGCAACCATTCTACTTGTGAGACATTGGACATCCTTGATCTTCTAAGGTGCGTTCATATACTAGACGGATTTTATTTTGTTGGGATTGGCCTCTATGTTGCTGATAACTCTGATTTTAAACATATTTCATATGGTGATTTTATAGCATTTCCAGTACATTTTTGGTTTTCTTTAAAGAAAATGATACTTAATTGAGTAAAATGTTGATTTTAGGGTTTAAACGCGTTCTAGGCTTGAAAACGAAGAAAACGAATCAAGTTTCACTCAATTCCGAGTTCAAACGAAGAAGTTATGAAATTTTGAAGTTGTGCAGAAATTTTGCCTTTGTGCAGAAAGTTACACGACCTGGGGACACGGCCATGTCCCAGGCCGTGTCTGGGACGAAAATAAAATCCGTGAAATACACATATATAAGGAGATCTTAGGGTTTAAAAAGAAGAGAGACATTACAGAAACGGAAAAACACAAGAGACAAGAGGAGACTTGAGGACAACATCAATCAAGAAGCAAGAACGACATCGATTTCAAGATTAGAGACATTGTTCATCAAATCAAGAGGGGTTTTCATGCTTTATTTTATATTTTTGATGGAACTCGTTTTTAGATTCGTTATGATAGCTTAGAATTCAAGTATTTAGGATTATGGAACCAGGGTTTCATGTAACCCTTGGATTGAATTATAATTTCAATAAAGCTTCTATCTTTTCTTGATTCAATTATGTCGTTTAGTTATGGATTGATAATTCTAGAGTATCAATATATGATATTATGCATGTTGATTGAGAAATTGCATGTGTAATTAGATCTTAACATAATTGAAGAGAATTACATATATACTTAGAGATAAGATACATGATTCTTCTGGAAAGTTGATTGTTTGTGTGGGAATTCATTATACATTAATGCGATTCTAAGTTATATTGCTAAGTGAAGAGATTCCAGTAAATAATTTAGAATTAGGGTTAATATGCTTGAGAAAGATATTAGCTTTAATTGTGAATCCCTTCGGTCAAGAATCATAGAAACTAAATTGAATATATTTTAAAAAGGTTACATGTTAAACACTAGGAGAAATAATTCCTAAATACATTATTGCATACTTGAAGTCGTTCGTAGTTTTATTGCTTTCTAATTTGCGTAATTAAGTCTCATAAGTAGTTAATTCATTCAACTCGACATAATTTTCTGGTTAGATAATAAAGCTAAAGTTAATATTAGTACTCAAAATCTCTGAGGGATCGACTCGGACTCATATCCGACTATATTAAAATTGATAGGTGCGCTTGCCTCGTATCAGTTGCACTTCATAACCATAAATATGAAGAACTTGTTGGAGCCAATGCCAAAGACACATTTCTAAGGGTTGAGCTTCATTTAGTGTTTTTGTAGTGTATTAAAGGTTTTGCATAGATCGTTAATGTGGTGGGTTTTGTGTTTGGTTTTGACTATCATATCACCAACATAAACTTCCACATTTCTTTTGAGTTGGGGCTTGAAAATAGCTATCACTAAACTTTGATACGTTGCCTTCTCATTTTTGAGGCTAAAGGGCATTACCTTGTAATAGTATGTTCTAAAGTCAGTGACAAAGGATGTATGGAATTGGTCCTTAAGGGCCATGAAGATTTGGTTGTAGTCAGAATGGGCACCCATAAAGTTAAGTCTCACATTACTAGAGATGGAATTGACAAGTTGGTTGATTCTCGAGAGGGGAAAACAGTCTTTTGTTTAAGCTTTATTGAGATTGGTGTAACCAACACACATTCATCACTTATCATTAGATTTCTTCATGAGGATAGTATTCGCTAACTAGCTAGGGGTAGTGCTCCTCCCTTATGAAGCCAACTTGCAATAGCTTCTATACCTCTTACTTGATGGTAATTTGTCGCTTGGGTACAAAGTATCTTCTCTTTTGCTTTATAAGGCGCACACAAGGTTCAACCTTAAGCCAGTATGTTACCTCGAGTATGTCTATGATCTTAAGCATCTCTTAAAGAGACGTTGCAAACATGTTTGAATTGGAGTGGAGGAAGGCAATGATGTCTTCCCTTTCTTTTATGGATAGGGAAGTTCTTATCTGAGTTGTTTGATTAGGGTGGTCGCCAAACTGGATGACCTCAATTGCTTTCACCGGTTTTCCCCTTGAGGTTTGTGTACTATCTAAGGCTAATTCAATGTGCATTATCTTGTTGTGCAAGATATCACTTAGGTAGAGTGTCTTGGATAGCTTCTGATTGCCATGTGCAGTCTCAACCCTTATTAGCATGGGAAACTTCATCATGAAGCACTTTTGGCTAATGCATGTATTGAATTTGTTAAGGTTGGGTTGCCCTAAGATGGCGCTATAGGGGGACTAATGGTCAACAATGATAAAATCAATCAGTTGTGAGGTAGTGTACTTGCTATCGCTAAGCTAAATAGGTAGCTTGATTAAACCTTTTGTTAGGATAGTCTTTCCACTAAAGCTAACTAAACTTTTCTTGTATGGTTAGAGGGGTTCCTCTAACTGAAAAGAAGAGTAGAATAGAATGTTTGCCGAGCTACCATCATCTATGAAGGTTTTAGGAATGTCAAAGTACCTTATCTTGACGTTGATTACCAGTAGATAAGTGCGAGGGTACTCTATGCCTTCTTTGTTGTTGTTTGAGAAAGAGATGGTGGTGTTTACTCTTGGCTTCTTTACTTGGATTGAAAGCACTTTATGCTAGGGCTAAGTGTAAGTCCTTACAAAAAATTGATTACCAACTTACAATTGGTTGGTTCTAAACCAGTATGTGAAATCCAAATTGATAGCATAAATTGTCTGATTGAGTTTGAATTCTACGATAAAGTTAGAAATATTAAAAGGTGTAACCTCGTGAGTTTAGATTTAAGAAATAAAATAATAAAATAGTAAAATGTTATATTTATATAATAAATGTATTTTTACCCGTTATTTATGGAAAATGTATAAAACAAGTTATAATAATTAACAAATTATTAAAGATAAATTATATGTGAACTAAAAATCATAAAATAAGATAATATTTAAGAATGTTTATTTGCATTAAATATGAGATTATTTATAGGTAAAAATACCCTAAATAACTCAAAATACCTAATAAATACTAAAATATACTAAATAAATAAAGAAAAATTAATTATAAAATAAAAAAAATGATGTGTTATGCAGGAATATGCTAAAAAGTAGCGTAGCAATTTGGACAACAAAGTTACTCTAGAGAAAAGTAGGTTTTAAACACATTAAAAGGTAGATCAAGTAAAAATTGGACACGTGTTAGGGGACAAATATTTCCACCTACCCTTAACCTTCCTCTATAAACTTAGAAACCTACTTCTTTAGCTTAGTTAAACACTCCGATAAACAAGAAAAATAATGAGAGTATTTGGAAAGTTAGAGAGAAAATAATAAAAATTATAGAAAAATAGGGTGTTTTAGGGCTAAATTAGGAAAGATAAAAAGAAGACCTAACGTAAAGCTAGTACCACCACTCATTGATGGTGGTAGCACCCAATCCGTTCGATGATAGTAAGGTGGCTGGAGCTAGTAACACCAGTAAGTGCTTGAAACTACCCTATGTTCATAAATTTAGTAAAAATATCAAATTGAGTCTAAAAATTATGAAAAATTGTATTTTAGTATATTTTTGTATGTAGTTTTATGAAAAATAATATTATTTTGATGAAATTAAGTTCTGAAGTATATTGCTCTTAATAAATTACTAAAACGAAATTGATTTCTTTTTTGTTTTCAAAGACCTTATTATTGTTGTTTCGGCCTCAAAACTTTTCTATACATTATCTATGATATATATTAACTTGTCATGAAAGTTTTTTGTAGAAATTATTTTCCCTATTTTTACCTAATTTATAGGCCTTAAAAATCTTATTAAACGATTATTTTTCTAAGTATAATTGATGATTTTTTTCAAAGAAAGTGATGGAAAGCTTGACTTGAGCCATAATATGATATTATGAAATGTTAGATGATGTTGAGAGATGATAATTATAGTGTTGGGAGTGTTGAATTCGAATATTGTTGGCTTAGGGTTGATAAATGAGTAATATGTGAAATGTGGAGTTAAGTGGAGTGAGGTGTGTTGAATCAAATTGAGGTGTTGTTGGACTGAGTGGTGTACTATGATTTTGGTTATAAATAAAATTATGAGATTATGTTAAAAATATGGAGTACCCTTGGATTAGAAACAAATTCAAAAGCTAAATAAAAAACTGATGTATAGGGTGAACGAGGGAGTTGAATAGCAACTAAATTAGAGACTTATTATACGTCAAATATATTAGTTGAACATTATAGAATGAATCAAGGGGAGATTCTAGAACTTATGTGTAAAATTGTAATTAGAATCTAAATTAGAAGCTAATTCAAACTCGGTAGAATAGGTTAGAAGGCATTTCTAAGATTTATAGTGTAAAATGAAACCAGGAATGAAATCGGGAGATTGGTTAGAGGCTGGGTGTATAGAGTGAATAGGAATAAGGATTAGTGCATAATTCAGAAGACTCTTATACCTGTAACATGGTTAGATAAGCTTAGAGGATGGATTAGTGGATGATTTAAGGCTTGTAAATAAAACTATAATTAGAAGCTAGATTGGAGGTTAAATTAGAGACTAAATCAAAAGCTGAATTAGAAACTAGTGAAATATGAAACTAAATAGAAGAGACTTAAAACCTAAATAATTAGATATAACAAGACCTTGAACTAAAGATAAAATTAAGAGTCATAGAATGAAACCTATATATAGTAGTTATAGGAATACTAAAATAGCTTCCGTATGAGAGACATGTATTGGCAAGACTAAATTTGGTAGTCGATTTATGATGCTTGGGAAGAAAACCCGATTAGTTTAGAAACTTACGAGGGGCTTTGTGAGATTAGTTGAGGAGTTTTCATAAGCTCGAAATTTGATAATATTATAAAATATTAAAAATATAGCTAAAATAGTAACAAGTTACTATATTATTATATTATTAGTAACGCATGAATTATGTCTAAGAAATTAATGAATACTTAGAGATAAATTATAAGAATAATATAATTAATATTGGACATAAATAATATATAAAAGACATGTATACACTTTAAGTATAATTATTATACAAATATATATACCCGTAATTGTTGTAAATACCCAAAATTAAGTAAAATTCACTAAATAAATTAATAAAAAAGGGAAAAATGATTAAAAAATTATCAGACAACCAAAAGACATCATTTTAGCTATGGAAAGAATATGATATGCTTGAGGATGAAGGACACTAAATTTTGGATACCTTAATCTCTACTTTTCCACATGTCCTTAGGTAGGAAAAATCAAAGAAGGCTATAAAAAAAATGAGACCATCATTCTGGACAAAGTTTAGTTAGTTGCAAGGTTGAAAATATTTTTAGAGTGAGAAAATAGAGAGAGAAAATGAGGAAATGAAATTGGAAAAAAAATAGTGCGTAAAGGAGGGGATTTGCGAGATCCTAAGGAAGATGATCAATTGGAAGTGAAACAAGATGGTGGCTTGAACGAGCAGCCGGTGACTAGACTGGCCAACAAACACCCTTCCCCCAGTGGTGGTTGGAGCTTTCTATTCCCGATGAGTGCTCGGTTTTCTCAAATTTAATAAAAATTTGGGAAAAATAGCCAATGAACTCCAAAATTTTTTAAATTTAGTTTTCTTACGTATTTTTATATGAAGATTTCAAATCTTATATCAGATTTTCAAAATTTTGAATACAAATATGAGGTCCTTAAGAAAAATATCTTGTACAAGAACTTTTTATTGGGTTTTTAAAAGATTAATTCATGTAGTTTTGACTTGAGATTTTGTAGTTATTCTCCTAAGATGTTGACCTTTGATGCTATGTGATTGGATTTTCAAAGTTTGACAATTAGATTTTGGGGAAAATTTGTTTTTTACACAATAGTGCACTGGAAGTGGGTTTTTTCTAAAAGAGCTAAGTTGGGTTTTTGTAAAAATATGTTTCAATTTATATTGGCCAATATGCAGTAACTATAAGTAGGTGAATAGGAGCTTTAAGATGTTAATTTTCAATTTTGGGTGTATATTTGGTGTTTAGGAGTTTAATTGCGAAAGTTCTGATGAGTTGTATTAAGTGAAGGTATAAGAGAAAAGTATATATATGATGGTAGTACTAAATTGTTGTTTTTTGTATTTGCAGGTTTATTAAGACTTTAGAACTTAAGGTAAGTTGAATTTTATATTACATAGTTGAATGTACTAGTAGTGGTAAGGTTAGAAACTATGTTAGAAAGGAAGTCAAAATGTGATCTGGCGTGAATATGTTGAATACATTGAGAAAATGGAATTTGTACCAAAAAAGTGGCTTATATTTAGACTTTACGCTATTTCTTGAGATAAGTTGTAAGTTAGGAACTTCCTATATAAGAATCTAACTTTAGACTGAAGGTTAGAAACTTCGTTAAAAACTGGGTTTGAATGTTTTAGTATTAGATATCCTTGACCACACCAGGAGTTCGACAATAGATTAGCTAGTAATTTGTAGATGAATTCCATTCCTTTATCAGAGTCAAAACATGAGTCAAAAGCTACTTAGACAATAGCCCATACCACAAGGCTAGGTCAGAACCTAAGTTAGAAAGTAATTCGATGGAAGATGTAAAATATAAGAGCAACTGGAAGTTTAAAGATAGTTGGTATTGAATATTGGATCATTAAGACTTAGAGAATAGATTAGAAAGTTGCTTGATTATACTTTCTAAGAATTTATTGAAGTCAGAACCTAGATCAGAAACTTTGTATCAATTCAAAACCTTGGTCAGAAGGTATCCTATTTAACTAATATTTAATAAATAACTTAGAAAAACTTACCTAACACAATTGAAAATGTACTTAAATATCCATAATGAACACATATGTTATATATTGGACATAAACTAAAGATGTCATGTTAAATTTTAGAGATAATAAAGAAGGATAAAAATGACAAGAATGACACATGAGGAGAATGAGCACCAGTATCCTTGTAAGTGGGATCAATGTTTCATCATACTTTGAAGTATTGTTTAAGAATACTTGGAGACCATAGTATATGTCTTGTTTGTGGTTATAAGTTACTTGCCTATATGCATGTAGCGTGTGTGCTTGAATACCATTATGCTATTTGAGTGCTGGATTGATGTGTTAATTGCTTCATGATATTACATGCTTTCGACTATTCGAATTTGGTTGATTACTCTAAAAGCAATCTAACATAAACTTGCCTTAACCACTAACCAGACTTGTATTACAACTCATTAGGGGAAAACGATTAGGAGGTGTAGGCCAAACTTGGACCCCTTAGTTAAGGATAGTAGAAATAGTCTTCTCCCCACCCTGATTCAAATTAATTAATAGGAGAGTAGGTTGCAATTAGGTTGGGGTCCGTGGTTCGAAGGTAGTCTTGGGCGGAGTGTATTCTCCATTACATAAGCCCTAATTTGATGACTAAATTTGTGAGTGCACATGTTAAACTCCTTAAAACTCGGATTAGAGAGGGCACAATTTCTCTAATCTTATGACAATTGGTTAATGTCATGTAATGGCATTTACTTAATCATGCATCGGATCTAACTAAATTTGCTTGATAACCTTAATTGCTTTATGTCAAATATGTGTTATTATCTCTATCCTAATTATTGAGCAAGTTGTCACTCATTCCCCTATAGTTGTTTTTGTAGGTTTTTAGTAGATTTACTAGTAATACTTTAAGTTCCAAAAGGTTAAAGAACGAGGTTAGAGAGTGAGATTCAAGATTACCCAACTGGATTTCTAGTCAGTTTATCGACTGTCCTAACTTCTAAGAAAACTAATAGGGTCTCCTCAAGTGACCTATAGTTTTCAATCAATGAAATTTATTCCATGCTTTGTAAGCTTGTGGATTTTAGTAAAATTTTAATAGACACTATATCTTTCTATAACAATGTAGTTTTTGGAATTTTTATTAAATATAAGGTTTTATCTTTCATATAACTTTTAACTTGATTTTTACTTGAAATTTAAGTTATAAAAATTATTTTCAAAATCCGTTTTTAAAAGTTATACCATAGGTTAATTCTTACTAAGTGCTGAATGAGGCACTTCCATGCAGTAGAATGGTGAATGTCTTATGTAGGCTATACCTACGTTAGTAGCTAGGGTGGCTAGCTTTTAGCATAGGTTAGTTTATACGATGGGACTATTACGACTCTTTGGTTTAGTGTGTGACACCGTATTATAGGGATTATTGGTAAAGGCCTATTGTAAATTGTACCTTAAGTAAGCAAGCAATAAGTCTAGGTTAGTTTGGGATCAATATGTTATTGTATTTTGAAGTACTATTTCATAGTATTTGGAGGCTTAAGATTATATTTGATTGTACTTACAAGTAGCCTGCTTGTACCCATGCTAGTGTGTCTTTGAGATTGATTGAACCTATTAGCATGCTGTTGTGGTTTGTAACTGTTTGTATTTTGTGAACTTGTTTGATCACCTTGAACTAGACTTAAATATATTTGACCTAAAACTTTACTTGGTCATGCAATACAACCTATTAGGGGAAATGTTTAGGATTCTCTAACCAAATATTGACGTTTTTGAAAGGGATAACATTGAAGCATAATGGTTTCTCCTTTATCCTTAGTCAAACTAAGTGATAAGAAATGAGGTCGCAGAGGTTCTGGCAAGGGTGAAGGTAGTGGTTCAAAGGTAGTTGTGAGAGGAGTGGTATTTCCATTGCACAAGTTTAGGTTTGGTCATAAGCTGTTGAATGCGCATTAAACTCTTTAACTAGGATTACAGTGGGTGTAATTTCTCTATTCTCATGATGGAATGGATAACATTATGTGATGACATTCCTTTGTTGCATTGCATTCAAATAATTAGCTGATAATTGTGCTTGTGCTTGATCTCTACCTTAACTTACTGAGTGGTTGATTGCTTACATCCCTATAGATGTTATTGTAGGTGTTAGTTAGGAAGTGACATTATGTTATCCTGAAGCTAACAATTGCTGGATCCTGAGGAATGAGGTTATAAAATTGATGATTAGTTACAAATCTAAGGTTTTAGTCCTTATTTTTGAATCTTCTAGTAGCAAATTATGTATTACTTAAGAAAGATAAGGTTATTAAATCATATAAACATTACTTGGAATATTTGAACCCTAGTATATATTTTTTATATTTTTGTAAGTAGATAACATATTTAATTAATGAATTGTTTATTTCAAAGCGGGTTAGTCATGGATATTTTGTGTAAATTAAGTTTAAGATAATGGCTATAAAGTCAGCTTTTATCTTAGAATGATTTACATGATAAGATTGTTATGACTCTACTGCTTTGAGGAGTGACACTAGGTAGAGTAGGTTTCTTCTAACAACCCTGGTCCTCCCATAATTGCCTGTATTTATCCTCATATGCCCTGTAGTATGTTGCTTTAAGTAGATTTTGCTACTATAGTTGTGGTTGTTGTTGCCACTCTTTAATCTGGTGGTGTTAGACTGGTCATGGTTGGTTTTGTTTGTTGATGACGAGGTAGTCGATGTGACCTTTATGAATAAGGCCTTCCATCATGTTCCTGAGATGACAACATTCGACTGTATTGTGGTCGTATACATCTTGATAATCATAGAATTTTCCTAAAGAGACTGCTTTAGGGATTTTCCTACTATATGAGGTGCGGGTCAATTGTTTGTAGACCTAATAGAGAACTTTGTCGAAAGGGTGGTTTAATGGAGTGTAGTTGGAGTAATTTGTGAAATGTTGCTTTTACCTCTCTCGATGTTATCTGGACAACAAAGGGCAATCTTTACAGGGGCTGAGGTGGTCCTTTGATGTATGCCATTTTCCAAATGTACTTGGATGGCGTCTTCTTGGGTGATGTGATGTACTACTCAGCTATGGTTATGAACTCCTCGAAAGTGCTTAGAAGGTTTAGTGTTATGACTTTGAAGACTTTGCTATAGGGGTTTAGGTCGTAAATGATAGCTTAGAGAGTTGTTTCAATCTCTACCTTGGGGATTAGGAGCTTAGTGTGATTAAAGTGCTCAAGATAAGTTCGTAAGGTTTTGTTAGGGCACTATCGGATGTTGTATAACATGGACGAGTCCTTGCGAGGCACCTTACTACGAAAGAAGTGTTGTTGAAATTTGGTGGTGAGATCGTTGAATGAGCAGATGGAACCATTTGGGAGTTGGTTAAACTAAACCAACGTTGCTTTAGTGAGCATGCTTGGGAATACTTTGCATATGATTGCATTAGAGAAATTGTATAAACTTATCATTGTATGGAAATGTGCTAAGTGGTCATCTAGGTCACGTGAGCCATTGTAGGTGTTTAGAAGTGGAAGTAGCATACCTTGTGGAGGAGTTTCCTCTAGGATGAATGGCGTGAATGGGCTCTTGCTCGTTGCTGTGCTTGATTACCGAGCAAAGGATTTGAGGATTTTCTAGTCACATAAGCTTGAAGCACATTGAATATGTTTGTTTAGTTCTTGTGCATTCATTTCCTTTAGGTGCTTTTGTGAGTGCTTGGGGGAAATGTGTTTTTGTATCGTACTTGTACTTGATAACTCTCCTTAGTGTTGTACCTTGCCGTGGTTAGTTTTTAGTTGATCATGAAAGTCCTCCATTAGACGATGCTCAGACTAAACACGACTACGTGGGTGCACAAGATTCGTTGGTGTAGGTATGGGTGAGCACATGGGGCACCTTCTAAGCCTGTTAGAGAAGTTAGCAAACATGTCCTTAGGGTTGACCTTATCTTTGGGGATAACCTTTTCTTTTAGCTTTTGTGTAGTTGCTAGTTGTTGCCTTATGTATATATTGTCTTAGAAGGTTTTTTTATTTGCCCTAAGGGTGTATTTGAATACTTTTCGGCTTTTGGAGGAGAAGAGTGTTCCTTCCCTTGTGGATAAATTTGGGTGGTGCACTTGGGATTCGTTTTATCTGACTGTCGAACCGGTAGGGATTTGGCATGGACTGAAGAATTTTGTTGATAATGGATTGTCGCCAAGGTTTTTGATCATTGATGATGGTTGGCAGAGTATTAATTTGGATGGCGAAAACCCGAACAAGGATGCTAAAAACCTTGTTGTTGGGGGTACTCAAATGACTGCCCGGCTTCATAGGCTTGATGAGGGTGAGAAGTTTAGAAAGTACAAGGGTGGTTCCTTGTTAGGTAGTTCTAATGCACCTTCATATGATCCAAGGAAACCGAAGACGCTTATTTCGAAGGCAATCGGGATCAAGCAAGCATAGAAGGAGCTTGGCGAGGCAATCCGATCAGGAGTCAGTGACTTGTCCGATTTCGAATCGAAAATCAACAAATTGAAACAAGAACTAGAGGCGCTATTCTTAGGAGACGAAAAGGATGTTTCTAGGGAAATCTATGCTAGTAATTGTGAGGATAGTTATGGTATGGGAGCATTCACTAGCGATTTGAGGGAAAAATTCGAAGGTTTGGATGATATATACGTTTGGCATGCTATATGTGGTGCTTGGGGTGGAGTAAGACCAGGATCAACTCATCTTAATGCAAAATTGGTCCTTTGCAAGCCCTCCCCAGGACTTTATGGAACCATGGATGATCTTGCTGTTGTCAAGATAGTCCAAGGCGGCATCGGCCTTGTTCATCCCTCTCAGGCCGATGAGTTCTATGAATCCATGCATTCCTACCTCGCTAAAGTTGGAATTGCTGGAGTTAAAGCAGATGTTATTCACGTAAGTCTGTTAACCAATAAATATATATAATCCTGCCCTATATGGCATAGCATGCTTAAACTTGTAGATTTAAACTAAATAGTCTCTCAGTGCGAAAATTATTGCATCCACATACGTAGGATTTACATGGTCCTCATGTTTTTAAGCTTCGTACTAACTTTTTGTATGGAAAATTTTATTTCACGCAGACTCTTGAATACGTATCTGAAGATTATGGAGGCAGGGTTGAGCTTGCAAAGGATTACTACAAGGGCCTAACTAAATCCGTCAATAAGAATTTCAAAGGAAGTGGAATTATATCCAGGATGCAACAATGTAATGACTTTTTCTTCCTTGGCACAAGACAGATATCCATGGGAAGAGTAGGTAAGTAAGGGTGTCCAAACTTATGGTAATTTAGTTTGACTTTTTTTTTTTTTTTAGTTATCTAGAACATAGGAAATTTAAGTTACACAGACTTTGGTACCCCTTAATAACTATAAACACCCACTTGCGGCTTCATTTCCTAGAGAAGAAGATGCTTCTAGAGCTCACGTTTTAGGAAGGAAAAAGAAATATAGTTCAACATGTAAAATGATAAATATATGACAACAACAACAAATTACCATTTGGCAGACATATACTTTATATATGAAGTGACTTACGTTGTTAATAGGCCTGATATAGTGAAAACAACTAATCTACTTATGGGAAAAAAAAATATACAAGATATAGTAGTATGTTGACTAAACTAAAAATATAAAAATGTTAAACCTACTTTCAAGCTACTTGTGTGCGACTTAATATTTGAGTCTATTTAGACTACAACCAAGTCAAGATTGAATTTGTGCTACTGAAGTAGTTTCTTGAGTTTTGTGGTATTTGGCTTAATTTGAAAACTTAATCAAGCTTGAGTTGAGATTAATTGCTAATTGAATTCCAGCCAAAGTCAAGAATCAATCTTGTTTAATTAAAAGAATTATTCTTTTTAGGTTAAACAAGTCTAAGAGAGCTTAGTTAAATTGAGTTCAAATTTGTCTAGTGCCACTTCAACTTGAGCTTGACCTTAAAATTCTAAAATCAATTAAGTTTAAACTTAATCTTTTATGGTCTTGATTTGATTTATTTATACCTCCACACACACACAATCTCATGATGTAAATGTGAGATCAAAATATCAATATAAATGAAGTAAGGTATAGATAAGCTTTCGGCACATATGTCTATTCAATAGAACTGTAGGGCATTAGTCATTATTAATGAAAACATTAGATCGTTTGATCCAATCCATATATCCAGTTCACACTAATGTGATTTTTCGGGAGATGATTTCTGTTTCCAAGATCCAAATGGGGATCCAATTGGAGTTTTCTGGTTGTAAGGTGTTCTTACAGTAGCTTGTGGATGGGTCAAATCATTCAGCCTGATCGGGACATGTTCCAATCTGACCATGTATGTGCCAAATTCCATGTAGGGTCAAGGGCTATATGTGGAGGACCAATTTATGTGAGTGATTCTTTAGGATGTCATGACTTTGATCTCCTAAAGAAACTTGTGTTCCTTGATGGAACCATCCCAAAATGCCAGCATTTTGCATTGCCAGATTGCCCGTTCAAGAACCCCCTATTTGATAGGAAGACTATTCTCAAGATATGGAACTTTAATAAGGTAATCCATTTGCCCATTCTCTTACACACTAGGCTATATTGATTAGGGAATGCCAATATCAAGTGATTTTGCTCAATGAAAAATGTTTTATAGTTTTAGTATTCATTAACAATCATAACTTTGTAGTAGTTAAATATTATTGTAGTATTCTCAAGAAACTATAAATGCCGGTGATTTTTAGCGATAAGAGGTGGTGGTTGTGACTGCTAATGGGTTGCTATTATTGGTGGTTTTCAACAAACGTGGAAAATAGTAATGAAAAATAAAGAACATGATTTCCTATTATTAAAAACCAAAATTATCTTTCCAATTTTCCATTGGTCTTCTTCGCATTGTTAATCACGTGGTCAGCCATTAGTTACTATTTTTGCCTCCCATCATCGCTAGACATTTGGAGCTACTAGCGATTGCAATTTCATTATATTATTTGATAATTTTAAGCCTTTGATTATATGAAATAATTAAATACAAAAAATAGGAAAGAAGTTTCATGTGAAATAAATACGTTATGTTAAAGAATGAAATGGCGATAAGATATCTAAATCCCACAACTTTTCTCCTTATACCAAATCATAATATGTTCATGCTTTCGGGTATCTTATGGAGTCAAGAACTTAATTCTTGTTTTGAACCTAAAGAGGCCAAATTTGTCAAGATTTCCCTACTACATGTTGAATGATTTGGCCCTACACACCAACTTAAACATGCGTGATGCTTCTGCCCCCCGTCTTATGGGAAGTGTTTCATTGGGTTAGGTCATGGACATATCTATGGATTTAGATAATGGTAGTTGAGCAGTCAAAGTCCATCATGATATGTGGGCACTCTAAAGGACGGTACTGCTCATACCTTGTTAATTCAAACACTTGCTATTTTCCCACCAAACGGTCTTGATTTGATTGTAGTGAAAAACATATTATATTTACAAACTCTAATTTTTATATCTGTAAATTATGGAATTAAATATATTATGGTATTCATATTTTGATTTTCTATGTTGTTTCATCTCATTTGATTAAACTACATATTTAATGATTTATAATTAAAGTTTTAAACTGTTATACTATATTTATAAGTTTAAATTTTTCAATTTATAATGTGAAATTTATCTGATGATCATATATATATTATGACAAACAATCTCACATGCCTCTATATAAAAAATTATGCCGTTTGGGGAGTGATAGGTGCTTTCAATTGCCAAGGAGCTGGATGAGACCCAAACAAACAGCGAATTCGGGGCCACCCTAAATGTTACAAGCCAATGTCTGGTTTGGTTCATGTTAATGACATAGAATGGGATCAAACCCAAGTATCTGCCAAAATCGGCATGTCTCAGGAGTTTGCGATTTATCTTAATCAGACCGAGGAGCTGCACTCGATGAATCCACGATCCGATCCAATGGAAATCACATTGGACCCTCTATCATTTGAAATGTTCAGCTTTGTGCCAATCAAGATGCTAGGGAATTCCATCAAGTTTGCACCAGTTGGACTAACAGACACGTTTAACAGTGGTGGGACTATACAAGATGTTGAGTGTGAAGAAGAGTTAGGTGGTGAGGACTGTGCTAAGATAAAAGCGAAGGGTGGTGGCAGTTTCTTGGCATACTCAAGTGGATCACCAAAGAAGTGCACTTTGAATTGTGACAATGTGGGATTTGAGTGGTCATGTGATGGCAAGCTTCTTGTTTCTTGTGTTGACAAAAATGGTGGCATTTATGATGTTGTTTTCCATTTCTAGCGTATGTTAAATATATGTATTTGTCAAGATGTCTTTTTTCCTTTCTTTTTTTTTTTTTTTTTCAAGTGTCACGGAATAAATAAGGATGCTTTGCCGTGGCATGATGTATTTCCTTGTTAATTAATCTTTAGGTGTCCTTTTTCTTTTTCAATTATTTGGGAAGGACTTGATGAATTTGTTGTTGTATTGTAACAATTGATTCCCTTGTGTATTCGTTTATTGTTAATTCTTCTAACTGTAGGGAAGTCCACCAAGTTTGCACCCCAAATTAACTTAGAGGTTCTGTTTTGTCTCTTTTGTTTTTGTTTTGCTTTTTTTTTTTTTTTTCTTCCCTTCCTACTAGTGAATATTCTTCACCGCGGTTTTTTCTCCTTAAAAGAGAGAGAGCTTTTCTTGTGAAACATATCAGGTTTAGCTAACTTTTAAAACCAAATCAAAATTTTCAAATCTGAAAAATTTTGGGTTGAAATTAATTCAAACCAAAATAAAATAAATTATCAATTTGGGTTTCACTTGAATTGAAAAACCAAATCATCATAAAAAAATAAAAAAAATTTCATTATAATCAGTGTAGTCTTGAGCCACTACTTTGATGACTGTTAGTTAACTATAAGAATAAAATGGTTCAAGGCTTTACTAGAACTATTAATTCATTCATTAATATTAACAATTTGTTATAAATTACAAATATGTCATATTCTACGTATAATACCAAGCATTATGTGTTCACATATATGTAGATTAATCATACGTTAGTGTACTTTCATATATTTGCTATTTTTCCACGAAACTGGATGTTAATATTAAGTTTTATTTTTTGTCATCATATGTTAATATTATTTATGTATCTATATGTGTTATAAACTAGATTTGTTAATTATATGTCATATTCAGATATTACAATAGGATATGTCATGAACCAAACCAAGAGCAATATAAAACTATCTTTGGTTTTCGTAATTTTGCTTACTAAAACCACGCTGCAAAACTAATGAAAGGAAAAACCCAAATCTGTTCAATTTAACTTGGTATGATTTTTTGTAATCCATGGTGCCCATTTATCAATTCTTTAACTATGTATATTACCTATTAGAATATTCACTTATGGAAAAAGTTGACTATGAAATAGTTAATCACTCCCCTGTTATCGTTGGAAAAACTAACATCACATTCATTTGTACACTTTCATGCAAAATAAGATCCCACGAAGTGGGGATGATTTCGCTTTCAATGTATATCTATTCCTGTATAAGGGTAAGGAATAACTCTATTATGGCTGTATTTTTCCCATGCCGGCACTTCCATCATTACAAACGCAAAGTGCTTATTTAACCCCAGGTCGGACCAGCAGGTATGGACCAATGTCACCCAACTTGGACGAACCGGCTTGCACTACCTTGTACGATCTACAAGTGAAATCTAGGTTGGTTTAGTGGGACAACGGCTGATTTAAGATAGATGTTCAACTTCGAAGGGTGATTACGGTTACTTGGAAGCATTTAAGCTGAGGTTTTGGAAGAGTAGAAGTATAATGTAGTAATCTAATATCTATTGCTTACCTATTTCACAGTTGAAGTAGATGTAATAATAGATGGATATAAAGAACAACTTTGGCTGAGACGAAATGGTATTAAGTCGTGCTTAGCTCAAGTAGGCTTAGAATTTCAAGTTTAATTTTGGTTTTGAGTGGTACTCTACTCAATAAGCTCAAGAATGATCTTTCCAAAGATATCTTCTTTTAACTAAAATAATATTGACATTTACACGCATGTTGAAATTTGTTCATACTTTATAGAGGGTTAAATCCAAATTTCAACCTTGAGTTTAATAATCGAAATATATTTGACTCTTTAAATTAAGATGATAAGATCTAAAGAGTCAAAATCATACAATCAGAATGATTAAGAGAGATATTGTATGATAGGCTTGAAATAGGGCCTATTGGATCAGTTTATCCGATCCAACCGATCCAACCTTTCTCAATTTGGCTAACGCAATAAAGACTTTATTAGAGTTTATTTAGGATCCATTAAAAAAAGGAGTTAATTTTGGCCATTGATTATTATCATGATTTAATAGATATGAACAGTGGCTAATCTCTATAAATACCCTACCTCTTCTCTCATTTGAATAAGAGAGAATTCCGGATGAATGTTGTCATGCTGCTAGATTATCGTCTCAAATAATTGAACAGTTGATCCTATCACAAACATGGTTCCTTTCTTAATTCATTGTGGAGTTTAATGCTATTGAGTTTTTCTACCTATTATATCATCATATGTATTAGAACCTTATCAAGATCGCTAGCTCTCCCTCCTTTCCATTCCTTTCTAGGTCCTCTTATAAGTACCATATAAGTCATTGGTCTTTAGTCATCTAGAGTGTGATTATTATGCGACACGTACATGACCTTCAATTTTGGACCCATACATCTACACATTTATACTTACCTCGAGCCTGGTTAGACTTATAGGTTTGTCCGAGAAAATTTTATGAAATTCAAACTCAACGAATAAATTATTTAAGTAGTTGAAGTTTAAACTTGATTTGGCTATAGTGGAATGGAAAGTAGCTTGAGTTTAAACTCGAGGAATAAATAAAACTGCTAAGGATTCGAATGGATAAATGTTTTTTCCTTTTTTTCAATTTCTTTCATTACCGAGTCCCTAAACCACGCCATACTAGAGCAGTTTACGTATATATTTAGTTGTTTTATATATCTAGGGAGAGGTTTCAACTTGTTTCATCTGATTAAAAAAAAAAAAAAAAGAGAGAGAGAATGTTTATCGTATCAGTTACAAAGGAAATAACCTAGACGAGTTCTTTTGGCTTACATAGCGGACAGATATCAAGTAAGAAAATAGGAAGGACATGAAGACCTGGTTTCAGGTGTTCTGTCTACGGATTCCAGGGACGTAACTAGAACATCCTAGAGGGAAATTGAAATTTCTCATGGATTGCGACTATCGGACAATAACAAACCAAGATTTGAAAAATATCACATCTTGCTTCTACTCGGATTTTGTTTTTTTTTTTTTTTTTTTTTTTCCATATACATTATGAGGTATTGACGTATTTTCTTCTCCCAGTTCTTTCTCTACTTGCTTTGCTTGACATGGCCTCCAGCTCTCGGTCCTTTTCCTTTCAACTTGAGGCGTCCGGTTGTGGTAATATAATATTAAACTTGAACTCGGTTTGAGATATTACTTAGTAAATTTGAACTTATTAATTTGTTTCGATTTAATTTGAATTTTTTTTTTCCACTTGTGGCTGAAATAATGTGAATTCTTGGACTTGCTGAGTTGAATATATTCGATGCATTCTTTAGAACCTTGTCACATGGATTTGTATGTCAAATTTAGTTTGTGCAAGAATAGTCAATTCAAAGTTAAGTCATAATATTGAAGATGCGAATTACCAATTTGATCGACTTAATTGGACTTTTGTTATTATTCCAGTATATTTATTAGCAAAATCTTACAAGTCAGATTATATGGAACCATGCATATGATAAGAACTTATATTGGACAAGAAATTGGAATCTTGGTAAACGGTATATGAATTCTAGATTGCTTCTAAAATAGGTACAAGGACGTACTCTATGTCTTAACTCATGGAGTAGATTATAAAAACTAAAATCGCAAATTCTCTTGTGAGGTCTAATATCTATTATACATTCTAGCCCACCACGTAATTCCAAAATGTTTTCGATGCTCAACCTTCGAGGCATAGACAAAGAATGGTGAGAATATAGATGCCTGAGCCAATAAACCATTGATTAGATTTCGGCATGACTAGCTTAGAGAAGACTAAACAAATGAACTATTCAATTTTGCTTAGTGTGCTAACCTGACATATCTGCCTTTCCCGTGGATTTGGTTTTCCAAACCATCCTCCCAACATGGAATAGGACCAGAAACACTCAGAATACATATTAGCAGAAAAAGGATCTTGATTCCTAGGGCTTCCGGGTTAAAAGAAGGGCTTGCCTAGAATGTTTCCAACTGATTGGGCTTCTATGACTAGGAAAAGAAAGGTGGATCATAGAGCAGCCCAACACTAAATTAGGCCCATACAAATCTTCTAAAGACTTCCTTCTCTTATAAGTTTAAAAAATATCAATATCCCTGGAAAAGCCCCATAATAGCATCGATATCGCTTAATAATTTTCATAAAAGGCAAGCACAGAGCATATTAAAGGTGTAAGTACACAATTTAAAAAATTAGGGATATTATATGATTTCAAAAGTTTACAAGGGCACTTGATGGAACTAACTAGATAAGGGGAGATAATTGGAAATATACTCCTAATATTAAGTGGAAGTAGAATCTCAAACTTTTATTATTTCAGTTATCTCCCAATGACTTTAGAAAATATGCAAGTATTCTCCAAATACTGCAACAATCCCAAAATCGTTGCTAAAATGATCATAAATAGTTATAATAATGGGCTTTAGTTACGATTTACATGTACCAGTACGTTACAAAAATTATGGAGAGATAAAGTTTTGAGAGTTCAAAAGATCCATTACGTCTTATTAGTAGTTCAAGCGTATATTTGTAATTTGGAAAAGAGAAAAAAAAAAAAGGCAAGATGCAATGACATTGTTTTCTAGACAAGTTTTTGGGCTAAATTAATTTGTTAAATTCTAATAAACTTTGTATTTATTGGATTAAATATCAATTATTGATGGAAATTTTTCTTTTCTTTCTTTTTTAGCCAACTATATATTACAACTTTTGGGGAAGGGGGAATTGAATCTAATCTTTTCCGTTAAAAAACCAATATTTATATAACTAAATTACAACTATCTTAGTATGCCGATGAAGGTTTAAATGAAATAAACATAAAGAGCATATGTGGTCTTGATCGTTGCTAGAAAGTTCCAATTTAAATTAATTCCACTTTTTTTTTCCCTTACAAGAGATGTCCATATGGTGAAATTGAATTTTTGAGTAAGCAAGCTACACTAGCCAAAATTGTAGATGTTTTCACTTGTTTTTTTTTTTTTTGTCATTCCTATTGTGAAACCCTACGATTAAGTATCTCATATAGATTGTGGAAGGTCGTGATATTAGTTTATAAGACCATGGTTGTGAATATCTTGCCAATACAATATTGAAATTTTTGGGCAAAGTAGTTGAAATGAGCCCATTAGTATTTATTGACTTGGTCATTCATTGTTTTTGGCTTGAGACATTAAAAATAGTATCTAAGTGGACTTTTTACTAGTAGGTAGATGATTTGATTCTTACTTTAGTTTAAAGAAGAGGTCCTAGAAAGGTGAGGAATATCAACAAAGTGTGACTCTTTGTATGCATTGAAGATGACTTATAGGTAATGGGTGGCCCGAATCGTATACTAAAAAAGGAGGAAGATTTAGGTTTAATTGTAAGGTCTTACAAAGAGAATGTCATGTATTTAAAGGGGGAAGAATGTGGGACCTCATGATTAATTGTCCCACATGAATTGTGTGAGGTTTTAGTACTAGTTTATAAGACCATGGTTATGAATACCTTATTAACACAAGCTTGAAACTTTTGGGCTAAGTGATTGAAATAAATGGGTTCATTAGTGTTTGTTAGTTTGGTTATTCACTACTTTTGGTCTAAAACATTACAAATGGTATCATAATAGACCTCTTACCAATAAGTTGATGATTTGAGTTTGACTTCAGTTTAGAGAAGAGGTTTGAGGAAGGTGGGAAGTTTCACTAAAGTGTGACTTCTTACATGCTTTAAAGATGACTTATAAGTAGTGAGTGGCCTAAATCATAAACTGAAAAAGGAGGAAGATTTGGGTCCAATTGTAAAGTTTTGCGACAAGGACGTCACATGTTTAAAGGAAAGAGATTATGAGACCCCATGATTAAGTGTTTTACATGGATTGTGAAAGGTTGTGGTACTAGTTTATAAGGTCATGGTTATAAACACCTTATTAATATAAGTTTGAAACTTTTGAGCCAAATGGTTGAAAAAAGCCTATTAGTGTTTGTTGGCTTAGCTATTCACTATTAATGGCTTGGGACATTACACTTATACATTTACAATTTTTCATTTTCATGATACTTTATAATTTTCATTTCTTTACTTAATAATTAGTCTCCAATAATTATATAACCAAAAGGCTTATTCTTTATGTAAAGATAGTTTTATTTCGTAAGGTTCCCATTGTTTGAATGGTTTTTTTTCCAAGACAACATCATTTCATATCGGTATGAAAAGACAATAGATAATTGTATAAAACTACAATAGATGACACACACACACACACACACACACATACACACATACACAGATACATGTTGCTTGCACAAAAAATAATAAATGAAAACTCTATTCTACAGAATCAGTAAGCATCCTCACTTTGTAGAATATAGACAAATTTGTTTAAATCTTAGTACCCAATCATATTTTAGAAGAACTATTTTTTGAACAAAAATTTAACAAAATTCAACTTTACCACCATAAGAAGATAGAATTTTTGCTGAGTTTCAACTTGATTTACATAAATCCATTTAAGTCGATATTTGGACTATAGGTGAAATGTAAGCTCATATATGGGAATCACTTGTTATTGGATAGATGATGAATGACTTCTAAATAAAGATCACTTGTGTCACTCCCCAAATCAGAGAGTCATAATAGTCCTATTATGTAAACTAATCTAAGCTAGAAGTTAAAAGCTAGAAGCTAGTCACTTTAACTGCTAGTGTAGGTATACCTTGCACAAGGCATTAACCACTTCATTGCTTTGAGCTATCTAATTCTATATCTAATAGATATTAACATGTAGTGTAACTTTTAAAAATAGCTTATGAAAATAATTTTGTGATTCAAATGTTTGAGAAAACCAGGCTTTACAAATCATATGAAGTACAAAATCTTAATTTTTAACAAAAAGTTTTAAGGATAGAATTTATTTGAGAAAATAAAGCGATTAGTAAATGATTTATAAAAGTTTACAAGTTTATAGAGCCTAGTAGCAATATCCAAAGTTGAAAACTAGAGGATCATTAGTGGAGACTTTATTAGTTTCCTTATAAGTAAGTAAAATCGATAAATAAATAAGAATTCAGCCCATTAGTTTGAAATCTCACTCCCTGACTCCGTTCTCAAATCTTATAGAACTTGGAGTAATATTGTTGTATATGCTAAGAAACCTGTAAAATAGTTATAGGGGAATGAGTAACAACTTGCTTAGTAAATAGGACGGAGATACTAGCAAATATTTGACATAGAATAGCTATGGTTTTCAATCAAGTTTAGTTAAATGCTATGGATGTACATGAAGAACATTGGGCTAAACTCAAAAGGGGGTAGGGGGGGTGAATTGAGCTTTAAGGACAAATTGCATTTTTTTTTTTTGGTAAATAACTAAATTTAATAATAAGAATAATCAAAGTAACAATAAAACAATAATAAGAGTGAAAATTAAAAGAGATAGAGATAACGAAGATCAAGTCTAGATATAATATAGAGTTTAGATAGCTCCTAGTCTTTACGGACACACAATACCTCCAACCGAAGACATTACACCACTTTATTGATTTCTTAGTCCAAGCTCCAAGAGTTACATAAATACAAACTTGATTACATAAGTTTCACACTCACAACTCACAATACAAAACTCAATCTCAAATATTATTGGTGTAGTGCTTTTAGCTCTCAATATTTTGCAATTAATAGCTCATAAGCACTATACTTCAAATCCCTCTAAATATTGGCAAATCAGGGTACAAGAAATAATGAGAACAATAGATAATAAGAACATAAAAGAATGTTGGAATATTGTAGCAAAAGATCAGGTCTCTCTTGTCCTTGGTCGAGTTATTGAGCATTTATATCATCCCATTCAATTCTTCCCATTATAATGCATTAAATGCTCTAACGGCTAGTTGAATCAGACTTATCGGCATGCCGATATCTTGTCTTATCAGCAAGCTGGTAACAAATTACATTACGGGCATGAACACCAACAAGTGAACCTTAAGTTAGTTCGTTGATTAAAGCTAATAGTGAACACCGGCAAGTGAATCAGACTTATTGACATGCTAATACCTTGTCAAGCCGATAGTGGTTTGGAACCGTCAACCTAATAAGTCAAATATCACCTGAAAAAACTTTTAACAGACAACAAATAAATATTTTTTGCGATCTAACTTCAAGATCATTTGATCACCACTTAAAAGATTAGATTTCTTATAGAGATTAATTGATATATTTAATCATTAAGTAAATTAATTAATCTTATTCAATTATCTCAATATAATCAAATAATAGTTAGTTTAATTATCCACTTGTTTTATTCTCTTTAAAAACAACATGTTTAGATATGTACTTTTTTGTGTTATTTTCATCAAAATCAAATAATGAACTCTTGGTTTAATGGTACAAGCAGATGTTATCATACGATGTTATTCGATCTGTCATGAGATAAGAGAAATTGCGCCAACTCTAATCTAGGTTAAGGAGTTTAATGTTGCATACTTCTTGAATCGAAACCAAACTAGAGCTTATGCAATGGGAAAATACACTTTGCTCGAGACTTCACTTTGAACCATGGTCTCTAATCTTGCCGCAATCTTTTCTTCTATCACTTAATTTGACTAAGGGTGGAGAGAGGATTATTGCAGCTATTCTCATTGAAGATTTCGTGTTTAGCTTAAAAATCTTAGTCGTTTCCCTTAATGAGTTGTAATATAAGTCTAATTAATAGTTAAGTTGAGTTTGTGTTAGATTGCTTTTGGAGTAATCAAACAATTTCAAATAGCCCAAAACAAGTAATATCATGAAGCAATTAATACATAAGTCTAGCACTCCAAATAGCATAACCATATTCAAGCATATACGTTGCATACGTATAGGAAACTAACTTACAATCATAAATAAGACATATACTAAGGTCTTCAAGTATTCTTAAATAATACTTCAAAGTGTGGTGAAACATTGCTCCTAATTACTTGGAACTTGATTGCTCGTTAACTTGGTTGTTCATTGGTCCCACCTTTGGGAATTCCCTATATATATATATATATATATATTTAGTCAATTTATTATGTTAGTAACTATATAAGACATGGAAGACCATTTATTTGCCCCTTCCTTAGAAATTAAGTTAAATTGCAACTAAATTTATAAGTTATGTTAGCATTAGTATAGGGAGTTGGAGTCATTTCATTAATGAAATATACCTTTGATACCCTTTGAGCTAAATTTTGAGTGAAATCATGTATGAAGCTTTGACATTGGGAAGCCTTTAAATTACCTCTTGAGCCTTACTAAGGTGAGAGCTCATAACGAAACCAACTTTTGAATCAACCTTTGAGTTTGATGAGTATTTAGGATTCCTTATGGATTATCCTTTAAGACAACTTTTGAGTGCTCATACACATTTTCACCTCAAGTACTGTTTAATGTACGTTTTTAAACCTACAGTGTAGTCTACTCAATTTTAGAACCCTTGATAAAATATCTTCTGAGCCATACTCTAAGCTTAGCCAACTTCAAATTTCTTAAGAGTTTGCCCTCTAACTTAGCCTCTGAGCCTCCCTTAATTATACTTCTCTTCGAATTTTTGCCTCTGACTGAACTTTTAAGTAATTATTGTGTATAGCATTTTCCCTCTAACTTCCTTTGAGATACCCTCTGACTTTGTTATCTCTAAAGTTTTTAGGAAAATCATCATCTAACCAAGTTTCTGAGATCTTTGTGTTTACATTTTACTCATAAATTTTGCTTCTAAATTATTTTCTAAGTATCATTCTGGTGCACAACTTACTCTCAAAACTTATGAATTATCTTCTGCTTTCAACTAATTTCCTATAATTAGTGAATTTTCTCAATTTCTACTAAGTTTTAATTATAGGATTAACATCAATAATACTCTATCTACCGAGTCTTAGCTTCACTACTTCCTAATTCCACATATAACAAGCTCTAACTCATCATTTTACTAGATTCAATAAATCACCAAGTTTCTAATTCATCATCATAAAGGTAAAACTATGGGTTTCTATAGCTTTTGACTTTAAAACTCAATTCCATAGTTTTAACATGTTAGAATTACTTCACTAACTACTCAAACTAAGAATTTAAGTATAATCCTTTAGGAAAATCATATGAATTTTCACTAAAATAACCATCTTTTTTACTACTCGAAGCTCAAAAAGTACATAAAAATTTATAAAACAGTTTTGCGTGAAATCTCTTTACAATAATTCGATATTAATATAAGGTAGTTTACAAAAAAATTTCAAAGGCAAAACTACGTTATTAGACCTATTTATTTCAGTATCGAAAATTGCTCTATTTCGTCGATTTCTTAAGGATGTGTATTGCAAAATAATTTTTTTCTTAGATTCTACATATAAAAATATATAGGAATAAATTTTTGTGTGACTTTCTGGACAATTTTTATATTTTTACTCATTTTTAAAAATCAGATGAAAAGGAACACTGATTAAAATCTTTAGCTCCATCCACAAGTGGTGGCTTTACCTTTATTAGAATGGCTAAGCTTTGGTTATTACTTCCATCGGTGGTGACGGTTGCTCCCCAGTAATCCTTTAGACCCACGAACTCTCCAATACCTAAATTAAGTACCTAATTTGTATATTTTCTTAAATTTATTTCTTTTATTTTGCAAATCTAACCCTCTTTTCCACAAATTCTACTTTGCATTTAGATTATCATTGGGAGCTTCTCGGAATTTTTTCTAGAGCTTTTGGGTTGGTTTTGAAATTTTGCTCTCTTTCCTCTTAATATTAAGCTTATATACTATATTCAAATGCATGTTTTGGTTAGTTCAAACACCTACACCTAGCTATTCACTCCATATGCTCATTTTAATCCAAATCCCATTGCCTATGCCTATAATCTTTTATTAATTTACTATAAATTTTCTTACTCATTTTAGCTTGAAATATAAATATTTAGGTATTTTATTTAAATTACAGGTATAAATTATTATATAAAAATTGCATATGGTATATACATATTTATTTTACATGTTATTTTATGTCACATAATATTTTTATTAATTTTCCTAACTTGTTTTAGCTTAAAATCTAAATAATATGATACTTTAATTAATTACAGGTATACTCATATACTTGAAAATTATACACGATACACACACATATATTCTATATGTTATTTATGTCCTACAATAATTTTATTACATATATAATTTATCTCTAAATGTTTATGAACTAATAAAATATATTTTATATGTTTACGATAAATAATACATATATAGTTAAATTACACTATTTAGCTATATTATCACTTTATTATATTTTCAAAATCTGAGTCCATTGGGTGTCTTTAACCAATGTTTTAAATCTACTCATAAATTTTTGGATCATTTATGTTAGTTTTACTAATGCCCTAAATTACTTGTTCAAATAACTATGTAAAATTATAGGGCTCACAACTTGTACTTAGAAAATTTAATGAATGATACAAGAATGAAGACATTTAAAAACTATAAGTATTATTTTAAATGAATATGAATTGATTATAATAATTTTCTCAATTGGTTTCGATAATGTAATGGTAGACACGACATATATTCCTAAATTATTAGTCCTTTACCAATATACGCTATGGAACACTTTTTTTTTTTTTTTAAACACTTGTAGCACTTGTCAGATTTTGAATCTACGTGTTTAGGGACAACATATCTATGTTGGATTATAGAACATTACATATTAAAATGATAATTGATTATATGTTAAACCATCTATCCATTAATACGATGTAGTGAAAATATCAATAGATAATGAATTGTGATCATGGAAATTTAAATGGGATTATAACATAGGTGAAATTTGCATAGCAAATTCTGCTAAGTAGTGTGAATTACAAAATTGCATTATGTGATTTTGTTATGGTCCATATCTAGGATATACCATTACATTATGATGCATGCGTGGGACTTTTGTGAACACTTAAAATTTTTAATGATGATACCAAAATGTTTCTATATGTTCATTATGTAGGCATGCATTTATTTATTTTAGAAGCTTTGGATGTAGTCTTAGTGATATTGGATTTGCAACACGATGTCATATTACAAGTGTATGTAGAAAAATGATTAGGAAGTGATTGAGTTATTATAGAGAAATTCCTAACATTTATCTTATTGGGACAATTTCGGCCTCTCGTTCATTTGTAAAAGGCTCTATAGAATATTTAACTTTATATTATGGGTACATTCATAAAACTTTCTATACATAAGATACTTATGTCATTTATTCATCAACCACAATTCAAGAGGTAAGTTAGCTCATGAATGAATTATTTGCTCAGTTTTTGCTTACATATGGTATGTAAGTTTTAGTTTGTCCCTTAACCCCCATCACCATACTAAGGCCTCTTTGGTAGAACCCATTGTGGAGCTTATGTCGACTTAAAGATTGTAAAAGAATAAGGGTAAGGTAAGGATTGAGTCCTACACAAAACTCGACAATTATTTAGTAACCACTTTTGAGTTTGCTAGTAGTTAGGTGTTCATCATTATGACATATTTTGAGTGGTGGAGGAGATAAGACATACAAAGACATTACATATCCTTTCTTATATGACCAATAGGTTTTGGTAGTTACAGCTAATAAAACTATTGAAGAAAAGCTTATTCGAGATGAAATGGAAGTATGCCTTATTCCATTGATTTGTAGTGATATGAAATGTAGGTAAATGATCATCTAGGTATTGTGTACATAGACTCTTTTTTTGTTTAATGGGAAAACTTGTTAGAGTGAGTATGATGGAGGCTTTAATATATATGTGAGTGTCCATATATATATATATATATAATGCACATACACCTAGGGATCATAACCGTGGCAACAAAACATATGGGCTAGACTATTGAAAGAGACCCTCTAGTATTAGTAGCAGTATGGGGTATGTATACATAGTAAAACACTACTAAAAGATGATAAGGCCCATTATTAATATGATAATTGAGGCTAATCTAACCTACTTCTAAGCATTTGGTTGTATTCCAAGCTCTTTAGCTTCTTAAGCCCTTAGGGGTTATAGAATTAGTAAGAGAGGTTAGATATGTGACTTGGGAGGTTAGGAGTAAGGTGGTAGGTTGGATATGAGCTCTTCTTGGTTGGTTCAAGGACTTAAGTACCTTAGTAAAAAAATCTCCATTAGCGTAACTTAAGGTGAACTTCCTGCTATCATTATATCTTGCAAAGTTGGAATTTGAATATCCAATGACCTCAACCTTATTTCACTTTCTATATGTGAGCATGTAATCCTTTATTTTCTGAAGATATAGCATAACCCCTCTTCGTTATGACCTAATGGCCCTTACTCAGATTGCTTTGGTATCTTCCCAACATTATACAAATAAATGTAAGATCCAGATGGGTTTAAACTTGCAAGTACATCAAACTCCTCATTGCTGATGCATATGGGATTTTCTCCATAGCTTTAGACTAAAAAAGATTCTTAGGACATTGATTTAACCTATTTATTGCCTTTACTCACTATAATTTTGCGTGGTTCACAATTTTGCACACCAAATATTTGTAGGACCTTCTTAATGTAGGCATTTTGTGATAATCCTAGGATTCCATGAAAACAATCTCAGTGAACTTAGATTGCTAATATAAAAGAAGCCTCGTGAAGATCCTTCATTTCAAAGTTTTTTGAGAGAAAACTTTTAGTTTCTAGCAATAAACCTATGTCACTACTGGTAAACAAAATATCATCCACATATAAAAGTAAGAAAATAAATTTGTTTCTATAGAACTTGTGTACACATAATCATCAATTGCATTATCTCAAAACCAAATGATAAAACTACTTGATGAAATATGTGTTACTAACAACAAGAAGCCTGTTTGAGCCCATAGATAGATTTCCTTAATTTGCATACCATTTGCTAGGACATTGGAACTTAAGGCCTTAAGTTGCACCATATAAATTACTTCTTTAATGTTTCCACTGAGAAATGCTGTCTTGACATCTACTTGATGAAGCTCATAATCGAAATGCGCCACAAGTGCCAAAATGGTCCTCAAAGAGTTTTTTGAAGAGATTGAAGAGAAAGTTCTCTTTATAATTGACATCTTTACGTTAAGTATAACCTTTAGTAATAAGATGCATCTTATATCTTTCCACATACCTTATCGATCCCTTTTTGTTTCATAGACCCATTTACACCTGATGGGTCTCATACCTTTCGGTAATGGACAAAAACCAAACGTCATTGTCCTTCATGGATTTTAATTCTTCATTTATGGCATTGATCCATTTAAGACATTTGAACCTTTTGTGGCTTCATGGAAGTTGGTTACATCTCTTGGTGAGTTAATGATTTCCTGATGTTAATTAAGAAATACAAAATAATAATCTTATTATTGTACTTCTCTGCTCTCTAGTAAACCTTCTTAGAGGTACTAATTCTTGAGGTTGTTGAGGTTATTGCTCATGAATTACCGATTGAGGAGTAATTGCATACTAATATAAATCAGCTCGATGAAGAGGAATGTTGTCCTGGAAATGTTCTTGAACCTCACCGGGACTATGCTTTTGACTTGGTGTCAAAAAAACTAAGGGAAGAGGAACATAACGTTGCTCTATGACGTCATCACAATTATACTCTTGACTTAGAGCCTAAATAGTAGGTAATGTAATATATTCCTCTTCAAAGACAAAGGCTTTAACATTATTGATAAGAATCAGGCCCCGGACTAATCATTTGTAGCCGAGCTAGAAGACTCTAAGGACTTGAACGGAGAATATTAGCTCAAAACTAAAGCCAAGACGGGGATCCTTGTGCCGAAATAATCTCTTGCCAACCTATCTATCAGATCCTTACGTGTTAGATCTACTCCTACCCAACAATGATGCCTTACTTTAAAAGATAGCCTAAGACTATCCGAGACAAACTATCAAGCCAAGCTGTCGGACCGATTACAAACATCTTATGCCAATATAACTAACTTTTCTACCGGACTGATTGACCCCCAACTTGATCCATATTAGGTTGGCCCTTGATTGCAGGCGTTATTTTGCTTTTGCCTATCTTGTATCATATTTCTCCCATCCAACCACCTAGTGACACATATCTTTTAATACAATATTCCAGAATGATTCTTTTTTTTTTTTTTTTCCGTACTGAATATTCTTTGCCTTTTTTATCCCTTTTAGTATGTTTTATGTAACTTAATTATAGAATACTCTTTTGTCTTTTTATATATATAAAGTAATCCTAATGGATTGTTATATAAACCCCCACTTTTTTGTATGCAGACAATAAACTAATCAATACAAAATTATTCACTTGAGCAACCTTAGTGTTCTCATTATCATTTAACTCTTATCTATTCCCTTTAGTAAGGTATAGTGGTAATTGACCCTTCAGTTTGGATCGGTATGTCATACTTGGTAGATTGTAGGCTAAGTAGGATCGAGTGGTGTGTTATATTCATTTGATAGCTACCTGAACTTTGCTAACGTTTTTCCTATTTTTTTTTTTTTTGGTTTTCTTCATTGTATTGCTTCTCCATGTGTCCAACCTCGAAGATGCATCATTTAGCCTCCCCCTTAACCTCAACATCCTTAAAGAACAAGGCAATTCTTATCTAAAAGATTGTTTTGTTTAAGGGATCATGAAATTTATAACCCTATGATCTCTCAGCATAACTAGCAAAATGACAACTAATAATCCTTGACAACTAATAGGCCTAAAAGGCTTAGTTTCAACCAGACATCCCTAAACCCTTAGGTGTTTAACCATAGGCTTCTTACCCATCCATAACTCATATGGGGTTTTAGTTGTCACCTTAGTTGGTATTCTATTAAGTATAAAGGCTGTTGTCTTTATTGCTTCACCTTAAAGTGAGTTTGGTAATTTTGTACGACTTATCGTACTTCTTATCATGTCCTTAAGGGTCCCATTTTGTCTCTTAACTAGCCTATTCATAATAGATGAACCTAATATGGTATACTGAGGAATGATCTTACACTCTCCAATAAGATCTAATGGGCTTAATGCTTTTACATAGTTGAATTTCAACTTCGACCTTAAATATTTTGAATATGTCTAAGTCTTGTGACTTCTTATGTATTAAATATAGTAGATATAATGAGAGTAATAGTTTATGAACGTAATGAAGTACTGTTGACTTTTTTATGAATCTGTAGGAAATGACTCACATATAGTTGTATGCACTAATTTTAAGACTTAGCTTTCTTGGCTCCCACATTTTGCTTGTTTCTTGCTTCACCTTTTACACACTCAATAGAAATTTGATTATTGTTCGAGTAATCAAGTGTATTAAGTATTCCCTTAATCATAAGCCTATCTATTTTCTCTTTAAAGATATGTCCTAATCGCTTGTGTAATAATGTATGGGAATTTTTGTCAGTTAATTTTCGTTTAATGCCTCTTGTACTGGCATGCAAGGTTTGATATGTTGATTTAATAGCTTTAAGCATATAAAGATTGTCCATATAAGATAAATTACTAGTGTTAATATAATTGGAATCATGGAAGAGAATATGTTGTTTGTTACTAGATGATAAAAAATAACCTTCTCTAAACCAAACATAGATACCAAGTTTCATCTAAAAGTTGGTACAAATGTCTCATTTAATTTTAAAATAGAACCAAACTTTAAACATAATATAAAAACACCAATAGCTTGAACTTTAACTCTACTACCATCCCCCTATATAGATGTGCTTTTCATCATCACTTGGTTGGCAATAACTTTGGCAACCTTGCATAGATATATTAATTTGAGTAGTAACTTTTGAACCTAGCCACTAAGTATATCTAGGCACTGAAACTAAATTAACCTCTAAACAAATAAGAGTTCGAGGCATACCTTTCTTCATGCACCAAGTGTGATACTTAAGGTAATCCTTCTTCACATGAGAGGGATCCTTGTAGAAAAAGCACTTTATGTTTTTGGACTTCTGCTTTTTCTTCTTTGAAGCATTCATAGCTAATTTGCCCTTTGTTTGTTTAGAACCCTTAAAGTAGAAGCCAAATTAGCACTCTCATTCTTCTTTTGCCTCTTCCTTTCATCCTCTTATACCAAATGAGAAATGAGTTTGTTAACTATACATTTCTCCTTTTAACAGTTATAACTTACCTCAAAATGACTAAATTGAGGAGGTAAAGACATTAAAGCAAAGTACACTACTACTTCTTTAAGAAGACCCAAATATAGTACTTTTAGCTTTGAAACAATATAAGACATCTCAAGAATGTACACCCTTATGTTCCCCGAGCCATTATATTTCATGTAGACTAATTTATGTGAAAGCATGATGGTCTTCGCTTGATCACTTTTTACAAAATGTTGCTCTAGTTGTGTTAGGGTGCGGGGGTGGGAGAAATGGGTTAAAACTCACAATAATTATCCCATCATAAGAAAACCAACATAACACTTAGTCTAGTCTTTAAACAAAGAGTCAACCTACAATGATTTTCTTATCATAGCATTCAAGTGTAAGCAATAATATGCAACTAAGGATTAGCCCTTCTTTAGCTCAACTAATGTTCACAATGAACACCTAATAATCACTAGAGCTTATTGCTACATGCGATTGTGAACCTTAGCTTGATAGTAGAGACCTTCCTTTAGGTTGATTACTACCCACATGAAACTTACAACCATGACATCTTAGTAGTTTCAATCTAGTGGTTTTTGTGGGAGAGCTGACTTTGGTGAGATGCTGTTACAACCTGTTTAGATATACAACTAGGCATGCTCTATAGAACTTTCTTACTTTGACAATTTCACTCAATGGTATTTGTGGAAGTGCCCACTTTGGTGGCTGCTTCAACCATTTTGAAATTGTCCAAACATATTCATAAGAGCAATTTTATGTCGTTATAAGCTTACATGCATCTTAATAATGTTAAAAGACACAAATATAACATTATATGCAATAACTAATGCACGAAAAATACAAAACATAGCATTTCCAAGAGAATCCATAGCAATTAAATAACATACTAACATCATGAGGAAAATGAAATGGTTCGGTATATATAGCATTTGTTGTTAGAGAGATCGAATTCCAGAATCCGAACCAATACATTGCACCAATTAATATAATGGTCTTACATTCGATGCCAATAGGAATTGCGAAATAGGATTTATGAAAACGAGGAATTTATAGCACTACCAGCGACGTAGCATACTTTACAAATTGCACCATCTCATGATTAAACAGAGGTTTTATGTCAGATGAGCACATAGATTAATTGGATTTCCTTTGGTGCAAATAAATTATCTCCATATTTATATATGGAAAACGTTATCAACAATATCAACAAAACACCAAATCCAATAAGCCAAAATTGTAATAATTCAAAGCTAAGAAATTCATCGTACTGGAAAAAACTTTGCAAATCCGAAAATTCGTAGAAGCATATGAATATAATATTACAGTTACACGAAAGCGAACCAATAAAAATATCAAATCTAAATCAATTTTAACACAAAAATCAAATAACCCTAACGTGAAGTGGCTCCAATATCACTTGATAGAATTATTGAAGAAAACCTTCAAACACCTTAATAGTCAAAATCGAAACACATCACACAGAAATATTCGATTTGAGATGAAATGAAAGCATTGTTCCATTGATTCGCAATGATATGAAAACGTGGGTGAATAATTTTCTAGTTGTTGTATGCATGGATTCTCTTTATCGAGTAATGGGAAAACTCGTTAGAGTGAGTGGGATGGAGGCATATATATATATATATATAGCTAGGGATCATAATTCTAGCAATAAAACATATGGGCTAGGTTGTTGAAAGAGCCCACCTAATATTAATAGTAGTATATGGTATCTAGACATATGTATATATATTTATATTTATATTTATATAACCTACACTATTAAAAGACAACAAAATTCATTATTAATATAATAAATTGATCACTATCTAAGGTTACTAACTTAATTTATTTATGATAAATATATAACTACTTTTTCACAATTACATGTTCGTCCACATGTCCAAATGCCATAAGCCTATGAGTGTAGATGAATTAAGTCTAAATTCTGACACTAGCATCGTTGGCTGCCATGGAGGAGGCATTTATCATGGCCCAACTGATTTTGGACAACCATATGGCTAATTTATCATCCGTATTGTCAAAGTGCTTGCTAGAGTTGAAAATCGGCATGGAGCGGTGAAGAGGGAATAGAAATATATGCCATATTTATCTCTTTGAAGATAACCATTTTAGTGGTTTTAACATGTTAGGTGGACGCATGTGTCGGTCAACTCTAAGTGCAAGGTGTTTGATGGTAATTTAGTATTTTATTAATAAAAGAATAAAGAAATATGATCAAATGATTCAGTATATAATATATACGATGTGTTGTATATAATTGATAAATAAATATTAATAAAATATTGATATATATAATATGTATAAATCATGCATAATAATTAATTTAAAGCTATTTTTTTTATTATTATTCGTATCAATATTTTATTAATATTTATACTTTATATTTACATTTTGTTGATATTTACATGTGACTTGTAATATATTTTTCTATATCGTGGGCTTGCTTGAATTGACTTACCTTACAAGGATAGGCTTATAATTGTCTAACCTGATATGACTTACAATATATTGAGACATTTATACTCTTCATATAGCATATAGACTAATGTTGTTAAACTTGTATATAGCACGTAGCCGAAAATGTTGTCACGAGTTTCGCGTGAAGCGTAACATGCATGCAGAACGGTGGCCATATATACTTCAAAAGCCCCCTTCCAAATTCCATGGATACATGTGCGAGCAATATTTAATGACCCATATGCATTGAACCTAACACGTCTGGAAAATGTGTAATATCGTTGGTAGGAGATGGTGGGCCCAATATGCATTAGAAAGGAGTAGGGTGTGCTGCCTCTTGGTCTGCTAAAATTGAACCAGGGTCGGCAAATTCTTTGGAACCTTTACCGTCCTTTGTTGGTAATTGCAGTCGAGAATAATCGCACTTTAGACCACATTGCCAGCCTAATAAAGGGCCATGAAACTGATCCTTGATTGCCTTTCACATGCGATATTTAGTACGACAATGGTGCAAAATTGAGGCTAAATCACCGTTGAACTTTCTGGGTTTATTTGCTTTTCCATAGAGTTATTAATTATCCTCAAAGAAAGGAATGAGCCATTCACACGTTAAAGTCATAGAACTAGTTAGGTAAATTACAGTAGCATTTGGTAATTATAGAGAATTTTTAAAGCAGTACGTCTATAGCCAAATGTTAATTTCGTAAATTTTTACTTCGATGTAGTATGAAGTCAATAGTTTACATCAATATGCATTTTTTTTTTCCGGGTTGATTTATCACACCTTGTTTGATTCAATTTGGAATGCTAACATTTGAATAAGTCAAGAATAATCTTATATTAGATGGTGAACCGGCACGAAAAATTATTCCAAGTGTACATTTATAGAATGGACAGTCTTACTATTGCATTGAAGAACACAAATTTCCTAATACATTTTTTGATGAGTATAAATACAATATTTTAGAAATTTAGGTATTTTTTATCACTTTATATTATAATATATAATTTTAGAAGTTATTCCCTTTTTTTATCTTATTTTTTAAGGTACCATTAATATATTTTTATAATTTATTCATATATTTTTATATGATATTGGAAGCTCTTGTCTTTTATATTCTGTTAAAGCAAATTGTTCTAAATTGCTCAAATAATTGCATAACCGAATACTATCCAATAATTGATCTTAAATCATTTTTTATAAGAAAATTATATAAATTATATAATTTGGTGATAAAAACATGTTACTGTTTCGGAGGAGGTAATGTGGGACTTATAAATAAAGGGCTTGAATAGTTGCTATTTTACATTTATTTATGTGATTTTGTTCTACTTTTTTATTTTGTTTCACTTAAAAATAAAAAACGAACCCTCAATATTCAATCTATGTAATGAGATCTTTTATATTGTATAAAAATTTCTTTAAAAACCTTTTAAAATGGGTTGTAAATAGTGGATCAAAATAGGCTTACTAGGTTGATTTTTAAGAAAATTGCAGTAGTAGCTATATGTATGTTTTTCTCGACTTACATTTTTGATTTTTATCCTTTTAATGTATTTTCTTTCATCATATTTGCTTAAGATATGTTCTACTCTATGTGTACTTGTAAATCATTACAAAATTTCTCTAAAAACTTATTTAAAACACATTTAATACTTGGATCAAAATCGTAGTCAAACATACATACACTTAATGTAATTTTTTTAAATAATTGAAAGGCTCACTTTGATTGGGTTTGAAGCAAGTTTTGAATGTGTTTTCTTGAAATTTTTTTATATGATCTAAGTGTACTCATATAATAGATTCAAGATATGATGATTTTATGAAAATTGAAAGTAAAATGGAATATGAAAAATTGAGTTGAAGTTGGCTTCTAATGCATATAAACTACAATATGTGATATGGCTACTGTAACTTATCCTACATGGTTAGATTACTAATTTTTGCCTTATATATAATAAAGCATCTTTTGTGTTTCTATTGAGAACTATATATCATGGATATAAGTTAAAGGATAGTTGCTCATACATGCATATATATTATTTTAAAATATAATATGTTTTTCCAAAAATTATTTCTCTATATATGTGAAATGCCATGTATCAATTCATGGTTTGTTCATAAGTCTATGTCAGCAAATAAGGGGTTTAATAAAGTTAGGTCAGGTACTATAAATGATAAAAAAACTTCAATTAGATAATAAATTGACCTTTTCAAAAAATAGGTAGTAAATTACATATTTAGCGAAAGTTCGGATATTAAATGAAACATTAACCATTTTTGAAATTATGGTTAATGGGTTAAAATTTGTCTTATGGAGCTTAGTTCTAAAAATCAAATGCATTTTGTTGGAAGAATGAAACATGATTAGTTTATTTATTTATATCAAATGTTTCACTTTTTAAAGAATAAGAAAAAGGAAAAGGAAAAGATAATTTTGTAACTTAAGAGTACTATTGAGTGAGGCAATGCAATGGAATTGAATGGACTTTTCTTTGAAATGTGTTACTTAGTTTCATCTTTACAAGTAAGTAGGTTGATAAAATTATGTTTTCTATCCCATTGGTGGAGTTTAATTCTATTGTTAATAGTAAGAAGGTGTGATGTGTGAAACCTACAAGAAACTTAAGATAGGGAGATTGTGTCATCCTATTTATTGATTCTAGTAGCTAATGTGTTGTTGTGGGGAATTAAGAAGAGAGTTTCACTTGGGAATATACAAGTATTATCTATAAGAAATACTTATCCTAGAATCTTACCTTTATTTTTTACAAAATTAATCATTATTCTTTAGGAAAGCAAATAGGAACAAAAAGTCAAGAAGTTAATGGTTATGTTTGTTGAGTTCTCTCTTAAATGGTTTTGATGATAATAAAAAGGAGTGGAAAATCTAATTAGAGTTGTCAAGTGTACATGAATTTACCCATTCTTTGTAAACTTTAGTTAAAACTCTAGTTAAAAGAAAGAGTAAATGCTCAACTAAAGAATTCTAAGATTTAGGTGGTATATTAAAAGATAAATCAAAGGATCCATGCAAAACCTAGGCAGAATGAGATTTTACAAATTTTCTATAAAATAATTCTTGAGTTGGATTTTAGCAAATTAAAAACTTAACTCTACCTATTGGATGTATTCAAGTAATACATCTAATGCATTTCACTAAGTTGAACAAAATCTACTGGGATGAAAATTAAGAAATTATTTCATCAATCTTTTTCAAAATTAATTCATGTAGAGTTCTATGTTGTTTTTCTACAAAGTACTAGTTTGAAAATTCAAGAAGGAAGCCAAGATGGATATCTTAACAAATTACACGCGAAAAGGATTTGTTTTTCAAAATAAAGTGAGGACAGCTTGCGAGATATGGTGCGTCTTTTATTTATGAAAAACGAGTAATTGGACATTGGAATATATCTTCTTTATTCCTAATTTTAACAATAAAGTAAACTCATGATCGGTTTCAAATATCATATTTTGAGTAAGAATTCGGTCAAACTTGCTGCAATATTTTAAGGCAATCATATCAATAGATTGTCCAAAACAATTACGAGTCAAGAATTAAGAATAAAAACAAGGTTGCCTGCATCTTCAATGAATGGCAGATTCCTTTACTAGTTGCAACAGGCAAATTTTTTTCAAGAATGGAAGTTGCATGAAATTTGGTTTTATTACAGACGATCAAACAAATTTTCAAATATCAAAAGCCTTATAGATTCAAGAATGAATCACAAAATCAAGGCAATATATATACATTATTTTGAAGGAGTGCAAGAATTCTTTTAAAGAGGCAAAATCAAATTATACATGAAAAGATGATTGGTAGGCATGAATTCAATATCACGGCAAGGGTATGAAATTGTCAGCAATTCAAATTCAAACAACACATACATGAGCTTGTTTCAACAATTCTAGCTATTATGAAGAGGGATTATATAAGCCTGGAATGTTTAAAAATCAAAGCAAAGAAGAACATCTAGAGTGCTGCATTGAAATATTTGAAATCTTCATATATCAGCAAAATTAGAGGATGGATTAAAGGTTACTGCTGCTCTTACGATTTTCATATTTTAAATTATGTTTTTGTGCTTATTTGTAAAGGATAAATTTGTAATATTTCCATACCATTTTATTAATTTGTAATATTTCCTTACATTGCTGAAAGACTACTATTTAGCATGTGGTCTACAAATGAGTTTGAGTAAGGACCGTGTCGTCTACTACCTCAGCTTTACAAATTCTTGCAATTTTATACCTTAAGTTTTAACTTGTTAAATTATGTATCCAATTAGAATTTTAGTTGTTGCCATTATTATTTGACTATTTTCCTTTAGCAGTTATCAACCCAATCATCATCAAATGTTAATAGCATGTTAGCATATGTAATTTTGGTATGATTGATTTTGCAGAGAATGAGTTTTAATTTTATTTTTGTTAATTTTAATATTAGAAAAAGTATAAAAAAATTCATAACGTTTATTTGTATATACGAATTAGTCCTTAACATTTTATTTAGTCCATTTCGGTTCTTAAAGTTTTCAAAAATTTACAAAAAAATCTATCTATTAGTTTTGTTGTTAGCATGTACATGTGACAAAACATGATTTGTTCAAATAATTAGTTTAATTAAATAAACTAATAATATATATTATATAACTAAAATTACCAAAAATGGTTAAAAACAAAAAAAAGAGATAGAAGTTATTGTAAATTTTTGTAAACTTTAAGAACCGANTAAATTTAGGTGGCTACTTAGGCACTCACCATGTAGGACAGGTAACGTGATCCCTCTTAAGGGTGAGCGGCCACTTGTAGTTACTAGTTGGTTATATAGCCTATTTTTTAAAGTGGGTCACGACTCACTTCTAAATGTCACTAAATCTTACCACCCGCAACCCCCTTTGGTGGCCATTAGCTACCCCTTGACCTTAAGGTGGCCAAGTTTGAATTTTTTTTTTAAATTTTTTTATTATTTTATTTAATTTATATTAAAATAAATATTAATATCTATATGTATATAAATATATATAACAATTACATACATTACTAAAGGTTTTTTTATACTTTTATAGAATTTTTTTTATTTTTCTTATTTTTTCTATATATATATTTTTATTAATTTTTATATTTATTTTATTATTTTTTATTTAAAAATTATATGGCAACAAATTATATGTTGATATATGTTAATGTTAATGGAAAATTTATCTAAGTGTAACGGAAGGACTTATTTAGATATGATTTATTATAGTTAAGGACTAAAATGGACTAAATAAAAGTTTAATGACTAAATTGTAGAAATGTCAAATGTTAGTGACTTTTTTGTACTTTTTCCTTTAATATTTAATTGTATTGACTTTTATTTTTTAAATTTTTTTCACTTTGATTTGATATTTCATATATTATGTATATATTTTTTCCTAATACAAATGCATGAATGGATTAGCATATTAGAGATTGTAAAGCTAAAAATTACATGTATCATGCTATTATTAGTTTGACAAGTTATTATTGGTTTCTAATAGTGACTAGATCAATAGTCAATAAGGGAAAAAAAGAGGTAGAGACAATTGCAATCGAACTTCTAATTAGGTTTATAATTTAACAACTTGAAACTTGGAGCTTAAAATTGTAAAAAATGTTAAAGTTTTAGGCAATCGCTTAAATATTGTCTTAGTTCAAGTAAGTGATTTACAAAATTTTAGTAGGAACATAGCTAAAGAAGAAGGAAAAAAAAAAAAAAGATGTTAGTAACTTGCTAAGAATTAGGGTATTTGAAATTCCAAACATTTATTTGGCTATTGTAATGTTATAGAGAAGATCTAATATGAAAATTTGTATAAGAGAAGATCATAAAAACACTTAACGGTTTTAAAGAATGCCTATTGAGTGAAGTAGGTAAAGAGATGTCTACTTAGCTTGTGGTTATAGCTATTTCTACTTATTCCATGACATGCTTTTGTTTCTCCATCAAATGATGTCATGTGATTAATATGTTACTAGATAAATTTTGGGAGGAATAAAAGAAAGGAGAAAGGGTTAAGTGAGTTAGGATTATCTAACCTGAGCTAAGGAAGGAGGAGGTATGGGGGGTTTAAGGATTTAGATACTTTTAACCTTACTATACTAGGGAAATTAGATTTGAGGCTTGAGATAGTACCTAATGTTTTATGATTGAGAGCATTCAAGGGTTTTCCTTAAAAAGAGTTTAAGGAGATAGTGAAGGGTGGAATGGCCACTTTGACATGGATAGTATTTTAGAAAGTAAGAAACATTTATTTGAAGGTGTTCCTTGGCAAGTTAATTTACATGAAAGGGTTAAGACGTGTAATGATCTATGGATATCCTTATTACTTAACTAGAAGTTGAAATCTAAGCCTTGAGGAGTTGATTATAGGCATGAAAGTTTGAAGTTCATAGACCATGATACTAAAACCTGGGATGCTAGATAACTTAAGTATTATTTAAGTAGTGATGAGCTTGAAAGGATTAAGGCTATACCTATTTGATGCACTGTTTAGAGAGACTCCATAATGTTGCCTCATACTAAGTAGGCTACACATACAACAAAAACAATAATCTACTTCATGAGAGCATCTGTAAAAGACCTCAACAAGTAAAATCCCAAAATAAGCATTGGTTAGAGTAGCTTCAAATGTGAACAAAGACAAGGTTAGTAGCTTGGTGCATATGTGAAGTTATATATAGTGCTATGTTTAAGGGGATGAAGATTAATCGTAAGGATGTAATGAGGTTTATAAGTTTAGTTAGATGAAAGTAGAGAGAAAAATAGTGACTTTTTTTCCCGCTAAGAAGTTCAAAGAAAAAGTAATGTTTGTGTCTTAGACTTGTCCATCGAGTATATATCTTGAGGTGAATGTAAACACATCTTAGATGGCCTTAGATGACCCAATAGTTGTAAGCGAAGTATTATGTGAGAATAAAGGAAAAGTAACTAATGGCTTTTCAAATACATGGTATTGTTAGTCGGTGGAAATAGTAGAAATATGGAGTTAGATTGTTGAGCCCTCATTGAAGCTATGAATGGCTTGATTGGAAAACTTTTACTAGGCATTTAAGTTCTTGGTTGAAGAAATTAAGAAGCTTAGTGATATGAAGTCTTTTATTTTTTATCATGTATATAGAAAAGTAAATAGTGTTGATAATTGATATCTTTTATCATAAGGAGAGTAATGTGTTCTCAGGATTGATGGTTAATCCCTTACCCTTCTTGTTAAGCAATTCTATTATGATTGTTGCTAATTTTAGTACATCTTAGTTAATTATATTTGATGCCCAGTTTAAGAATTGTAAGCTATTAATGAAATTCCTACTTGTTTTACCGAAAAAAGAAACCAATGATTTTGATACTTTTTCCAAGAATATTTTAGCTACAATAATAAGAGAGTAAAAAATGAATAGTAAAACTTATTGATGGTGCTTTTTTATTGAAGAAGATTATGGGCAATTGGGATTAGATGCAATATGTAAGCATTAGCAAACATAAGCTAAGAGGGTCATCGAAGATAATTTTGATGTGACTACTGTAATGCTTAAGTTAGAAAGGTCTTTGAAGGAATGTGAAACGGCAATATGTGTAAAGAGTGAAAGCTCCAACCCCTTTACCAATGGCATTACCTAGTATTTATTTAAGTAGCTTGCAAGATTTATCTAGAAAGTGTACTATATCTTTGAGATACTCTTAATCATAGCATGAAGATATAGCCCAGATATGGTGGAGGAATCTTAGATCTATTGTGTGCCAACTGTAGACTTTCCTGATTCAACTAAATTATTCTTACCTTAACTTTTCTCGACCTTATGGATTGCGCTTGCACAATTGGGGCTTGGTCGCTCGACGTCTTAGGGTTGGAAAGTGATAAGAGGCCAATAGAAGTCTTCTAGTAGGATGAGTTGTTCAAAGCTTGATCCTTACCTTTAGAATTTTGTAATGCTAGCAACTTGATTTTGGTGGGTACAATTAGGGGAGCTTGAGTTGGCTTATGAATAGGTTGGTCATAGACTCTTAAGCTTGATGCATACTTTAAAGAGATTTGCCAACTTGGAGGCCTACATGTAAAATAACCTATCAATAAAACTTATATAGAGAAATTTACATGTTTACCATTAAAATTAATAAATATTGCACAAATATAAATTTAATAAAAAAAATTTACCAAAATACCATTGGAAAAGATGTGACATAGTTATTTATACTAATGTTGCATTTTTAAGATGTGATATTAGTGCATTTGAACTTATGTCACCTTTAGATGCAACATTGATGCATTTGTATCGATGTCGCATCTTATTATAAATATAACAATAGTACTTTGATAATTCTTTTATATAATTTGTAATCATGTGATTTTTTTTTTCTTAAAGTTGATAGACAAGTATTACACTCACTTATATATGTTTATTAATACTTTTTAATCTATTATTAAAAGTATAGTTAAAAAAATACAAAAGTAGAATTAAAAAACATACATTTTCTATGCTTATTCATAGAAGCAAAAAAATCAAATAAAGGAAAAAGAATTTAAGGAGCAATTCCATTTTGTAATGGCTAAATTATATTGTTGTTGGAAAAATCAACAATTGTACATTCTAGGATATTGCTCAAAAAATGATCTTTAGAGCCTCCTTTGAAAAGCACTACTAATTACAAGGAGCGTAAATTAATGTATATGACCTCTACATGAAGGTAATTCACTAATATCTTATACCAAGGAATGTAATTGAATTGTACTTATATGCTTTTAATTGAGGAGGCTTTGAAGTTCTTTAAATGAGACTCTTCTCTTTAAATTTCCTGATAAAGGATCATTTTCCCCCCTCACATTAGAGGTTGAACTTAATGGTTACAACCATGAATAATTTTTTGTTAATTAAGAAAATGAACATAATTGATTTGAGAATAGAGATGGTAGAGTGTGCTAAATTTAGAAGATGAAGAAAATTTGGAAAAGAAAAAAGATATGAGACAAAGAAAACATATCTTGGTAAGGCTAAGTTAGTCATGTTGTAATATCCATATCAACGAATTTAATATTGAGTTGTAGTAGTAAATAGATTAAGGCCTCAGAAAAAAGAGTACTTCAAAAACGTAGGGACATGCTAGAAAAATAGTGGTGCTTTATCATTCATATGGTACAAATGTATTTTTCCTAATTTTTACTTAGATAAGATCATAGTCTATATTGTAATGTTAAAAAGAATAAGACATCCATTGATTTAAGGCAAGGTTTTTGGTTTTCTACTAATGAAACATTTAAAGGTAGTTTTATTGTCATTTTTTAATGTTTATACAGATACATACACGTATATGTGTCATCTAATTTTATTAAGAAAAAGAAGATAAGTAGATTTATATGATAAACCCATCTTTGTAATATATATTAAGTCAATAGGACTTTTGTTCATTCAACAAATATTACACTAAAATGCCTTTGAGTGTGAAATATGTAAGTAGTGTTATGCATTTCACCTTAGATAAAATTTTTTAATTGAAGTTTTACATTAGGTTAGATTTGAGGTGTTTTACCTTTATATAATTTTCAAGTTCTTAAGATGCTTCTCTTTTAGTTGATTACTCCATTGAACCTCGACATAATAGATAACTACATGCTTGAGGATTTGCTTCTTGGCACTTACTAATCTTAGTTATGTACTCTTCATTAGAAAAGTTCCCTATGTTTAGTAAAAAACTAATTTTGCCACTTTATTTGGATTTTGGATATACTTCCTTAACATGAATGCAAACGTTATAAACTATGGCCAAGCTTAGAGACAAAGCCAACCTATAGCCATATCTTATATACTTTTTAGAACCTTAAAAAGGTTTAACAAGCCTTGGATTTAACTTTCATTTGATGCCAAAATGAACAATCCCATTGGTCAACTACATTGACCATGACCCACTTTAAGCTACCAATAAGCTTTATTTTATAATTTGTACTTTATCTATTGCTTTGCACTATACTTATTCATAAGATATTACTTTCCCCCATATTATCACAATGCTTAAGTAATCTACACTTCCTTCCATAAACTTCATAAGGCATCACTTAAATAATTGGGTGGTAGATATTCTCAATGAGGAATAAAGCTGGATTAGAATTTCAAATTGTCTCATCAAGGAAATATAAGCTCTTATAAAATCTTCTAATAGAAAAAGTATCTAAACTAGACACTAGAGTGACTGAAGTTGTCGTGAAACATGTAGCACCACTTGGGGAGTGGATAATGATTGTAACTCAAATGTCAAGTATTGATGCTTAATCTTGTTTGTTGATAAGTTACATACTTGTTATATATTGACATGAGGTGAATAGCTACTCCATTCTTCTCCCTATTCTATATGAAATTGCTATTATGATGTTTAATTACATTGTAGATATTAAATAGTCATTTTGTATGAATTGCTATTACGCAAAATATCATATAACAATTTATGCCCCCATCACCATTTTTACCAACTACCCTTGATGTAAGCACACCATGATTGTACATACCATCTTTACGCATTAGATTTATGACTCACATGCTGACTTACTGATGCGAACCGAAAGCTAAGGATTAATAAGGCTAGATGTAAGGGTGGGTCCAACCTTGTAGAAAACTTAAAGTAAGAGATGGAAATAGTGCAATAATAGAGAAACTAAAACAAGCAAACCTACGAATAGTTCTAAGAATATGATGCATCAGAGAATTTTTGAGGACTCATGACACAACTCGATATAATACATAAGATGGTCTAATGAGGTTACTCATTACCTAACCTTGCTTAAGGGTTAAGATAAGGGTAAAGTAAGCAAATAAGCTAACAAGAACAATGTTCATCAAGGGTATTCAACATTCTGAAGTATGATGATTATGCGACTACATGTACAGTAGATATTTATATTCAAAAAACTCGGGCAACCTACCTAAAAATGGATAAGAATAAGAAGGTAATACCTTAAAGAAGTAATGTATAAGGAATAATAAAGGGTATAATTAAAAATACAACAAAGATGGGTATCTTGTAAAGAGGATTTTGTCATGTGTTTGCTTGAATAGGTAGCTCCTTGCAGATGGATGACTTTATAGTAGTAAAGACAAGCTGTACATTCAGGTTGGTGATTGTTAAGCCGAGGTGCCAAGTAGAGGTAGTAGGTTAGCCATATTGAGTTGAGTAGAGCAGATTATTCTTTTGAAGTGAATTCACCTCAAACATTCAGTTTAGCTTGAATTTAGGTCATTTGAGTTGATGGTCAAATGTAGTTCAAGTCAACAACTAGAGACGAATGATGAGTAAGAGAGGGTTTGACTTAGTTAGGGCATCAGGTTAGCAAATTATAGTAGCTCGGACTCCTTAGTGGTGGTTCGATGGGAAAGAATTTGCTTGGTCATGCTCTCTAGCCTTCGAGCTTAAGCTTGGGTTAAGGGTCTAATGGTTTGATTCCTATCATCTTGACTGAGTTGATAAGGATTTGGGATCAAATTCGGTTGGTCCTCATCTAAGTTCTTAGAGTATCCTAAATAGTCTTTTAGCTTGGGTAGATATATTGCTCTTCCTCTTATTAAGAAATCTTTTCTTACTTAGGTGTAACCATACTTAGTCTTTAACTGAAACTACTTAATTTTCCTTCCTTTACCTTTCTCTTTTAGCTTTCTAGCACCTTAGTCAATTTGCTGGCGACTCATTGATAGATTCATTAGATGGATTAGGCCTTAGTTCTTGCTTCTGGATCTTCTAGGTTAGTGGGCAAGATTGGGGTGTAATTGAGGGGTAGTTTGGGGTTAAAACCATAGATAATTTCAAATAGGGCATACCCAATGGTAGCGTGTATTGTCTTGTTGTAAGAAAATTTGATTACGGGCAAGCAGACATCCTAGTTAGTTAATTTCTTCCTTACTGAAGGTTGGAGTAGTAATCCTAAGATGCTGTTGACCACTTTGGTCTGGCCATTGATTTAGGGATGGCAAGAGGTACTGAACAGTAGTTTGGTTCCCATCCAAGGCTAAAGGGTTCTCTAGAAATGGCTCAAAAATTTTATGTCTCGGTCCTACACTATACTCCTTGGTACCCTGTTCAAGTGAACTACTTCCTGCAAAAACAAAGAAGTAAAAGACAAAGCATTGTTAATTTTGGTGTAGGGTACAAAATGTGCCATTTTGTTAAACTTATCTACAACAACCATGATAGAATCTTTGCTTCGAGTGGTTTGGGGTAATCCAAGGACAAAGTCCATACTTAGGTCAGCCTATGGTTTGGTCAGAATAGGTAGAGGTATTACTTTCCCTTAATCTACTCGGCTCTTTACTTTCTTACAGATGACGCATCTCTTAATTACATGATGTACATTATGCTCCATTCTAGGCTAAAAGAATTTATCATTTAATAGCTCATACTTTCTCTACTCTCTAAAGTGTCCAAAGAGTCCCCTATTGTAGGCTTCTCTCACTAGCAGTTCTCTCATCAAATAGGTCGGCACACATAACTTACTACCTTTGAACAAATAACCATCCTCCACATGGTGCTCATCTACTATCCTTCTTTCTTTACAATGCATGTATATAGGGTCAAAGTGAGAATCATCCTAATATTGTTCTTTAATGCTTGTAGACTCCAACAATCTAGCACGTAACTTTGAGAGAAGAATATGTCTCTTCGACCAGAGCATCAGCAACTACATTATTCTTGCCTTGCTTGTACTTAATGATAAAATTAAAACTCTTTAGGAACTCAACCCATCGAGCTTGGTGTTTGGAAAGTTTAGATTGGCTTTACAAATATCTCAAGGACTCATGATTCATATATATGACAAATTCTTTTACCAGAAGATAATGCTGCCACATATGAAGAGCTCAGATCAAGGCTCAAAGCTCTTTGTCATATGCAAAATAGTTCAATTGTGCTCTTTTGAGCTTCTCACTATGATAAGTGATAGGTTGGCCTTCTTGCATTAGCATAGCTTCGATGTTGATACTTGATGCATTGTATTCAAGCTCAAACACTTTATCAAAGTCTAGTAGAACCAAGACTGGAGCAGAGGTCAACCTTGTTTTCACCTTAGTAAAATTTGTCTCTTCTTTCTCTCCCCACTTGAACTCAACATTCTTCTTTGTTAGCTTAGTCAAAGGTGTTACGATGGTATTGAATCCATAGATAAAGCGTTAGTAGAATGATGCCTATCTATGAAAACTTCTCACCTTGACACAAGAGGTCAAGGTCACTCAATAGTGGCTCGTACCTTCTCTTCATCCACTCTCAATCCTCTTCCACCAACTACATATCCTAGAAAGATCACTTCTTCCTGATAGAAACAACATTCCTTCAACTTTTGAATAATCTCTTTACTTGAAGGACATCAAAAGTAGTGCGGAGGTGGTTAGCATGCATTACTAGGTCGGTACTATAGATAAGGATGTCGTTGAAGTAGACAATAATAACCTTTCAATTGAAAAGTGAAGGTTAGCCTAATAGTAAGTGAGGTGCACACATGGGTAGCACGTTACAAAGAATTTTATCAATATAGTTTCCAATGGAGATTAGCAATAGTATTTGCTATATGACATGTAGTGCTCCCTTCTCATTTAGCTAGTGTAACTTATATGGCTTCAGATGTGAAATGGTTAGCAGCTTAAGCTTCTTAACCAAGTTGATGGATGCTACATTAGTGGAGCTCCTATTATCCATTATGAGTGCATAGACTTACTAATTCACTTTATAAGTGATGTGGAATAAGTTCTTTCTCTACTCCTCCTCAATAGAGGGTTCCGAACTCATTATTTGTCGGATAACTAGAGTCAACTTATCCAGATCCTCTGTAAACATATCTTCCTTAATCAAGTCAGCGTTAATATCAGCCTTATCCACCACTTCTTTCTCCTCCTTAGGCACCTCATATGTGCTATCTACTTCAATCCTCGGGACATTTCCTTTAATGATCATTGTCCTTTAGCTCAAACACTAAGCAGCCATGTGCTAAAACCCTTGGCATTTAAAGTACTTGATCTAGCTCATGTTCCTTTTAAATCCTTGTCCTTTCTCATATGTTCTTATCAACATGTCATCAAGTTAACCTTTCTGTTTGGCCTTGACATCTACCTATCTGGTCAGCTCGGTACTTAGTTGAGCTTGGGAACTTCCTTAAACAGGTTAGCTTGACTGACCATGTTAGCTCATTGGAGGTCAAGTTGGGATTCTACTCCTGCTCTATCTTTACACTTGTTGGTTTATTCATATAGCCTCATTTAACTTAGTGAATTGCTGAAGTTCCATAGTGTCTGAGATGTCATTTCTTAATCTAGTAAGAAATCTGGATACTGTTTGGGTTGATGGCTCATTTACTTCACATCGGATCATAAGTATTTTGAACTCTTGAAGCTAAGCAAAGGTATTTTACAAATAAGTATCCGGCATGAATATGTTTCTATGGATCCTCTTCATCTTAGGCCAAGTATTAACTTCTCTATATCCTTCTTATCTTCTCATGCCTTAGAAATTCTTCCACCACATCCAACAAATCCTAAGAACTCTATAACAACAGTCTTCACCTTCTCATGGTTTCATAGTGGTAATATTCAACAACATGCTCTACTTTCTCCCCCTAATCTAGGTAGTTGTTAGTACTTCCAGTACTACTGAAGCTCAGAACTTAAAGTTTCACATGGTCGGTAGCTCAAGGTGCTCGAGCTTGCTCCTCTTCTTCATTATACTCTTCTTCTCTTTCATCATCCATTTCACCTAAGTCAATCCTTCTTTGCACTTATCTTCTTACTCCTCCACCTCGAACTTGTCAAGTTGGGATCCATCTTCTAGTAGGTTGAGTAGCTTGTGAAGTGTTCTATATAGCCTTAGTAGGTTGATAGACTATTACATGAATAGCTTTGGTTAAATCAGCTAAGAGGATAGCCACCTCATCAAGTCCTTCACCTGTACCCCTAAGAGTGCTTTAGGGCGATCATCTATGGTGGACAACACTACTATTCTCATCTCTAATACTGACATTGACACTAGGATCTACCATTTTCTCAACGAAACTCAGTAAACAAACTTTGAATCTAAGACACAATAGACACTATTCCTCCAAGCTAAACAACATACACTTTTTCACACAAATGTCTAACTAATTTGTAAACACAACAACACCTTAATGAACAATAACCTAATCTAAAACTTGCTCTATTTTTGTATGTTCGAAACAGGGAAAAATAGAGTATATAGCCATAGTGACTACTACTCTATCTACTTACTCAAACACTTAGAACTAAGCTCTTCGTACTACATTACTACAACAACACTACTACTCGGGAAGGTTTAAGCACAACTTACTCAAATGAAACCTCTTCTCTAATACCAAGATGATGTGAACTAAAATCCAATGACTAATAAGACTGGATGCAAGGGTGGGTCTAAGCTTGTAGAAAGCTTGAAGTAAGAGATGGAAATAGCAAGATAATAGAGAAAGTAAAACAAGTAAACCCACAAACAGTTCTAAGGATATGATGCACTCGGGAACCTTCGAAGACTTACAGTACAACTCGATATGACATATGAGATGGTCTAATGAGATTACTTACCACCTAGCTTCCTTAAGGGTTATGATAAAAGTGAAGTAAGCAAACAAGTTAGCGAGAGTAATGTTCACAAAAGATATTTAATATTTTGAAGTATGATAATTATGCGACTACATGTATAGTGGGTATTTATACTAAAAAAATTAGAGCAACTTTCTTAAAAATGGAAAAGACTAAAAGGGTAATAACTTAAAGAAGTAATGTACAAGGAATGATAAAGGATATAATTGACGATATAATAAAGATGGGTATCTTGTACAAAGGATCCTATTACGTATTTGCTTAGATACGTAGCTCTATGCAAATGGATGACTTTTTGGCAAAAAAGACAAGTTGTACGTTTAGGTTGGTCACTATTGAGCCAAGGTGCCGAGTAATGGTGGTAGGTCAACTATACTGAGCTGATCAAATAATTCTTTCAAAGTGAATTCACCTTGGAAGTATTCAGGTTAGCTGACCTAGCTTGGATTTAGGTTAGCTAACCTGATGGTCAGATGTAGCTTAAGTTACCAACTGGAGATGAATGATGAGTTAGAGAAGGTTTGACTCAGGTAGGGCATTAGGTCGGTAGATTACAGCAACTCGAACTCCTTGACGGTAGATTTTAGGGAAAGAATTTGCTTGGCTATGCTCTCCAGCCTTCGAGCTTGAGCTCGGGTTAAGGATTCGATGGTTTGATTCTTATCACTTACACTAGACCTACTCACTTATCTACTAGCACCATTAGCTTACACCAAATTTACTCATATCTACTCGTATCATAGTCACCCAATCTTACACCTATTCGTACTAGACTTGCTTGTACCCCCTTACATCATTGGTAGTATGTACCTAATCTTACACCTATTCGTACTAGACTTGCTTGTACTCACTTACATCATTAGCAGTATGATGATGGTAACGGTTAAAGTTTCTTAATGAAGAAGAATTGCCGAATTCAAAAGTTTCACTTTTTTCCTTAATTTTAATTTACAATAAATGTAATCCATTTAATATTAACTATTCAACAAGAAATAAGGCAAATTACTTTTATGGATTTGCCTTCCCTCACCATAAATTTAGGAAAAAAAAAAAAAAGGTTGGAGTAGCTTTACTCCCCTTACTAAATATATGCCCATTACATTATTATCATGTAAAATATCACTTTTGAATTGCTTGAATTTATATAATACAACAAAAGTGGCTTTAAAACCTCATATAGGACAAAATCCTATGCTACAAGTGAATTTAAAAAGCATAGTTAAATATAGAGAGAGAGAGTATGGTGTAAGAGATGAAGTTTCATTTGATAGTATAGATAATGGAGAGAGTGAGATTTTACTAATGTAGTTGTGTGAGATCCAAAACTAAAGTTGCTTAAAGAGAGAGAGAGAGAGAGAGAGAGAGAGAGAGAGAGAGAGAAGGAAGTTTCCACAATGCTAGAAAGAATGAGAGAGAAGAGTGTATTGGTGTAAGAGTAGTGTAAGGATCACATGTGTGCTGTGTGTGATTGCTTTACATGTGACTCAAGGACTAACTTGAGTAGTATGATGGGATAACGAAGTGAGGAATGATAGGAAGCAAGAGTAGGTAAGGTCAATAGACTTTAACACTTAATGTGATAGGTTGAAAAGCTCAATGGTATCAAACTCCACTATGAATGATGAACAAAGTGTGTTCTTGAGGCAACTAGGTATTTGATGCTTTGGGTAGTGAATTTAAGAGCATAACGACATACTATAAGATTCTGTTATATCCAAATCAGAGAGGATAAGGTATTTATAGAAGTTAGCCATTGATCTTATTCATTGGATTGAGATAATAATCAATGGTTAATATTGGCCTCCTTCTTTAATGGGTCCCAAATGGACCCCTCCTTTAAAACTAAGGCCTTATGAAGGCCTTATTTTGAATGTGGGCTAAATTGAAAATGTTGAATCAAACGAACTGATCTAGTAGACCTTACTTTAAATTTACTATGCCAAATCTCTCTTGATTATCTTGAATATTCATAAGCTTGACTCTCTAAACCCTGTCACATTAGCTCGAGGAGTTAAATCTAATTAATTGATATGCTTAAAGCCTGATTTTTAGATTTAGCCCTCTATAGAGAGAAATAGACAATTACAATACCTGTTTATTTTCTTTCTTTCTTTTTTTTGGCCAGACACTTACAATACTGATTTAATATATAGTATTATAAATCGACTATATTTAGCTATATTATTAACTAAATACATTCTTTTTTAGATTGTACACCCATCTAATATAATTTTATTTATAAAATCAAAATATTTGGTATTGCTTTATGAATCTATTTACGATTTTGCTACAAACCCCACAATTTTCGTGACCTAGACTTAGAACTGATAAAGGATGCTTATTAGAATCCCTTAAAGCCAATTAGGCTAATTAAGCTCAAAACTTGAATTTGAATCCTAAAACTCTAAAAGTGACTCAAAAGCCTTATCTTTAAAACCTTAAACTTCATAACCTCAATGTAAAACCTTAATTAGGGTAAAATTGTAAATTGAAGTTTGAACCCTAAATTAGAAACAAAAACCCTAAATTACCCTCAATATCCTAAATAAATAACAATGAACTATTCAGTCAAATTTAACAAACCTAAACCTAAAATTTCTATAATCTACTCACTTAATTAAGACCAATCAATATCAATTGTTAATCAATGTCAGTTAGATGGAATAACTCAATTAAACAATCAAAACATTAACCTTTAGCCATTGGTTCCATTTGCATGCATATAGCAAATAATATAAGTACTCATTTTCTACCCAATTATACCAACTAAGCTAAGCCCATTACCTTCAACTAGATCACAACCACACTAGTTGAAAGCTAGCAAGTACTCCAAAAATTCCTAAAGAAAGAGACATTTGCATCTATAATTGACCATAGGACATTTCTTTTCTTGGCTTAACTTTTAAATGCCAAACTCTTAAGAATTCAACAAGCTTGTCTTGATGCTGAATTGGGAAAGTCTTGAAAACATAAATTCCCCTTACCTCTCCTTCACTCCACCACTAGTGATCCCTACTATCCAATCCCATCTTGTTTTGACTTTCATTTTTTCAATACCTAGAAAACAAACCAAAAGTTAAAAGGACTTATGCATGCCTTAACTTACCCTTATTAGGTTAATACTTTTGACATAATATAACCTAAGACAACGTATACTTGTTTCATTAACATTTAGAAAAAATTAGGAATTGGAATTCTCATTCTCTCTTACCTCATCACTAGTCACAACACCCCCATTCCACTCCATTCTTTTTGTCCCCTTCACTCTCTATTGCTTCTTATTTTTAGTTCCCTTACACATCATCCCCTTTACTAAAAGTTCAACACTTAGACACCCTTACTCACCTTACCCTTCAATTGCTTATTCCCCACTTCCATTTACATTTTTCTTTTATTTTCTCATCTCATTCCACTTTAACACCACTTGATTGAAGCTACGCCCCTCTCTACCAAATGATTAGCTACCTATCATGCATAAACTATCACTTCATCCTCTTAAGAGTATTATTGATGTCCCACCTAAAAATCAATGTCAATCTATTGTTATATAACTTCATTTCCACTCTCATTTGAACACTCAAATTGTAGCTACACATGGAATGAGTGATAGGAGTTGTTAAAGCTAAGAATGAGGACCAAACCGAAGGGAAAGCAAAGGGAAGCAAGCTTGGATTGGCTAAAGTGACATCCATTATGAATCCCATCATTGGTAGTATGCCTTTACATCCATTTTATTGAACTTCATTACATTTTTACATGGAAGAGTTATATTGAAAAGTAGGATATTATAGTTTGTAATATGAAAATCCTTATTTAACTCTTAATAAAAGCTTGTGAACTAAATAATAAGAACATTTATTGGGATGTGAACATTTGATGTTGAAACCATCTTCAAGATGTGATGTGGTGAACGCTACAAGATATGTGATTAAAAGGTACATTCTTTATTGTTTTACATTAAGGTTGGAGAAGTAAGCATATCCTCAAAGACCACTCACTTGCAGTAAAGTTGTCCTTGTCGACTTTACTGTTGGCTCTAAGCTTACCTCCTTGACTACCATCTAGCTATAAATCCTAGAATGCTTCAAACATTGATGAGCAATCATAATTGAAAACTACCTTAGGAATCATATAATGATGATTGGAAATAGATTAGCTTAACTTGGTAGAAATAACCCCAATTACCCCTTTACATTGATGCCATTATAAGGGCACTAAATCCAACCCTATTTAACTTTTTAACTCATAATCAAGTTTAAAGATAAGTTGAAGTAAGATTAAGACTAAATCAAGTGGATTGGGTGAAGGTTTAAGAATCTAACTACCGAAAATAGACTTAAAACAACATTAAGCCTTAAGAATCCAGTTTAGAGGCCCATGATAAATTAACATGAGATTTGAAGCCAACTTCAAACCCACTATTAAAATGGGTTTGAATGAGATATAAACTTAAATAGTTAGGTTAAGCCTTGATCCGAAGCCTTAAATGGAAAACTTGATTAAAACTAACAAAAGACCTCAAATATAGCATTTTAAGCCCAAAATGCATATGACTAGCAGTTGAACCCAACATGTAATTATTAATTAAACACACATAAAGGCCCATTAAGAAGTTTGGATAAGCCTAATAAAGGCGTTAGCCCAAAACTAGGTCCTAAAGTGGTAAAGCTAAATAATTTGCCCATAATCTTAAAGGACTTACTTGACCTATAAATTAGTTAGACTATTTAATTTATCTAGGCCCAATTATAAATTAAGGCCCATTAGGTGATACAAGTTGACTAAAAATGAAAATTTCAAGAATAAGCCCACAAATGGGCTAAAAACTAGCAAAACATAAAACAAGAAAGTGGGCTTCGAATTTGATTAGCCTAACTCCAAAACTGTGGGTCCTAATTGCTATAATGGACCTCACCATATGAATACATTCGAAATTGTATGAAATCAACTATAAAAATATGAAAAACATATTTAAAACTTAAAAGTTATGACTTAAATAAGATCTTGACGTAACTAGGAAATATAACAAACTTATCTAGACAATTAGGATAGTTTACTACTTACATGAGTACTTACTAGTATAATACTTATTCTTATTATCAAGTGACTTCAAGCTTGATAAGGATCTACCAAAAGATTATTTTGACACTTAGTGGCCATAGTTGAGTGATTATCTTATGATTATTACACTCTCTTGTATTTGTAGTGTAACAGCACATTAATTTGTTTTGCATGCTTAAATGAGATTTCTTAGGGATACAAATGTCTATGTGCTTGAAATTATTTTGATTCATGACAATATACTTGAAGATATCAAAACGTAAATTGGTTATTATAATAGTATAATGCTTTCTATGTTGAGCATTTAAGAATTTGGTTGATCGCTAAGGTAAATAAACATAACTATACTTAACCATTAATTAAAAAAGAAACATGTATAGCATAAGATCTCAAAAGTATAGAAGGCCATTAGCACCATAGGATAATATGGAGAGGCTACACAATTAAATTTTGTTTGGATTTGTTGTACAATATCACATGTCTCGATTTTTGGGAACTAAGTGGTATTGAGAATGTTGGCTTCTGGTTGAGTTGATTCCTAAAGTTTATCATTTAGAGGTGAATAAAACTATTTGTACCCCTCACATCCATACCATTGGTAATAGGATATAAACTTATATAGAAAATTTGAGTAAATAGATTAAAATAAGGAATGAGTTGATAGGCTGGTGTGATTACAAACCTGGAGCTGATGTATAATTGATTTATTTCTTACTACAAGCAACAATGGGTGTTATTTCTTACTACAAGCAACAATGGGTGTTAAAACCATGCTAGGTGTAGTTTTCAAATGACTGTACATATTTTTGCATTACATAGGCTTGGTTTACATACATATATTTGATTAATCACTTGCTTGCAATTGCTTATATGATGTGGTATGAGGATATTTCACTAAGCTAAATGTAACTTACACCCAATAGATCTTTACTATTGTAAGAAGATCTTGGGCTGGTTTTAAGATGGTCGCTGTTTGAGGTTAGCGATTGGGTTTTGTGGATTGAAGTACTAAAGTCAAGATAACTAGTTAATGAAGAAAGAATTTGAATATTTTATTATATTATGTGTTGTAGTAGACTTGGAATACAATATTTGCATTTAATTGTAATTTGAAGTATTAGTATTATTTTTAGGACCCATATCTCGTACTATCTATTGTCATGGCTACTTGTGTTTAAATAGCATTAAAATTGACTCAAATTGTACTTATGATTAATATACCCTAAAGTGTAACTTGTAGTTGGAAGTATGCCTTATACATTGCATGTAAGGTCTTAGAGTAATTAAGGAGTTAACCTTCGATCTTCGTATAGGATACATCAGGCTACCATAACAAACGTATCTTTCGAGGTGTGACATTCACCATAATTGTATTTATTACTATATTCAATGTAAAGACAACTATAGTTACTGTTTATAGGAGAAAGGCAAAAATTGACATTTTGAATTGTAAACTCTATTCTATTCTTAAGAAGCAATTCTTAAGCAGTTAAGCTTACAATTCTTTTTTCATTTTACTCTCTTTCATGTTTATTTTGTCTCATATTATCTTAATATTAAGAAGAATTAATATATATTAATACTAGGGGTGAGCGAGTACATGGCGAGTAAGGTACAAGGCTTTACCCATATCTTACCCTATAGCTATTGTCGAGCCTAAAATTTTTATTTTTTCATTTTCCTTAATTTGATTTAAATTAAACCCTATGCCTACATAATCGAAACCCTTGACAAAAATTAAGAAAACTCGCTTTCTTATTATTTTCTTTCTTAAAAAGAAAAACTTAAAGTTGCTACCTAGTAAAATCGAGAAAAATGTGGTTAAAGTATGATTGATTAGACAGATGGATTTTAATTTAGCTACTAGCCTATGTTTTGAAAAATTTAAAAAAAATTTGAGAAACCAAATTTTTTGAGGTTTAGGAGATATCTTAATAAGCCTAAATGCATAGAATTTTAACTTTATGATTTTAAATTTATTTTTCAAATTACCCATCTAAGAATAAAATTTATTCACAAATAGTAGATGAAATTACATTTAATTACAAAATATAAAAAATGAAAGGTTATTTAAAAAATGGTAAAAATATTTTATTTTTGTATTTTAAGTAATGAAAAATTATTTTAAAAAAGGTGAACAATATATTTTTTCATATTTTAAGTCACCTTGTAGGTACCTATGTACTCGTTAGTTAGAATCAGACTATTGTAGTTCATTTGAGAAAATTGTACTGGATTAGTTTATTCTATTTTGAAAAGTATTCCACTTTAAGTATTTACATGTAGATTAATTCATAAAAATATATTTCCTTTTCTACCGTAATTTTGAAAAAGAAAAAAAGAGAAATCCTTAGTTCCTTTAAAAGTAGGTCCATTTAAATTTTTATTTAAGAAAAACGTTTTTTAAGGTGGCAAAACATTTTTTTTAATAAAACCAATTTTTATAAAAAAAAGAAACCCTATGAAGATACATATGTTAAATAAGTTACATAAAGCACTTAAATAATCACAAATATAGCATACTTATTATTTATTTACAAAAATTAGCTTGTGATGACAATGAAATTTTGAATCAAGACATCTATTCTATATTACATCAATATGATTTATTAAAATAACTAATTTCATACTTATATGTTAGACATCTATTCAATAATTTATATGTTCAGACATCTATTTTATAATTTATATGTTTAGACATATATTCTATAATTTATATGTTCAAATATCTATTATATAATTTACATGTTTGGACATATATTCTATAATTTACATGTTCAAACATCTACTCCATATTATCTAAACATGATTTATGGAAAATACTCTACGGTTTATTAATCAAATCATTTAGTTCAATTAAAATAATCAAGAATAATCACATATTTAAACATGATTCATGATAAACATTCTACAACTCATTAAATTAAAATACTTAATTTAAACAATCATGAACTATGAATACCATATGGTTATTATATTATAGAAATAGCAAATCTTATTAACTATACTATAAAAGTTGGATCAAAAAAGTGTTTTACATGATTTCTTAATTATTTAATACATAATATGCATCAAACATACAAAGAAAATAAGAACAAGCAATGATTCTAAGAGCTTACCTTGCGCAGTAATGAATTGATGGCCAATTTAGTTAGTTTTTGGGCAGTCTTCTAGTAAGGTAGTATTGTCTTTAGAGGGAGAAAATTCATGTCTTAGAGAAGGCTTGGTTTAAGTGAACTTCAAATCATAATCTATGCTTAACGTGACATGTGACACCCTATTTATACTAGTAGAGTTTGGATATAATCCGAGAAGGTACAAAAATGGAAGATCACAGGTATGGGGGCTAAATATGTTCTTGCCCGATTTAGCTCCAAATTTTGAAGAAAATGTCGGTTTGGATGATGAAAATAAGTAAGAACAAATTAATAATTAATGCTTACATCTTGGATTTGGAGGAAATTTCCTAAAGAATAAGGTTTTGCAAATTTCATTCAAGTGTGTTAATATAATTTTTTTCATTTTTAAGTTTGAATTAATCCATGAAATTTGGGTGGATATCCTAAGATATAGAGTTGAAACATAGGTTGAAATTGAGGGGTTCGAATAGGGAAACTTCCCTTTTAATTCTAGAAGTCTTGAGTTACAGGTGTGCAATTAAAAAGGAAGGAGAAGGAGGTGTGTGCACGTATTGGGCATAGGCTACATGCCCTACCCGTGTGTATGCAACATGTGCCTCAAAATCAATTGCAGGTGCTCTTGCGCTTGTATACCTGGGATTTACAAATGTCATCAGGGCTTTGGCTTTGATTTACATGGACTAGGTTTCATGCTTGGTCCATTTTAATATATATATATATATATTTAAAAAATTAACAAAAACTAAATAATACTAATCTGAGGTATGTCAAGCCTAGTTTTTCACCCTTCCGGTTCTTTTTATAAAATAGGCATTCTTTAGATCGGTTAGTATTAAACCTTACTCGTTTAATATCGACCCTTGACTAGGGTTTAAAGAAAACTGTTTTTCAATTTGAAAATATATTGGAGTTGCCATTCGACCGAAGTCAGGAAAACAGTTAAATTATAACCGGTTACGTGGATTGGTTATAACTTAACCACTAGTCTAACAATTAAAACCAATTTTATAAAATGGTTTTTGAAACTAGAGAATTTGGATTTAGAGGTTAGGAATTTTAGAACCCTATGGATACTATTAACTTTCTAAATTTAATATTAACCCTAAAAATACCTTTTGAAAAACAATACTTAATTTTTCACTTAAATTGGATAATTTGAACAATCTAAACTAAAAAGGAAAATCAGGTTTTTATTTTTTACTATCACCTAATAGGTGCCTATGTATTTGCTATTCAAGATCAGGCGTATGTAGTTCTTTCTAAAAACTTTAGCGGGTGATGTTGATTTTATTTTTTGAAAAGAAATCAGCTTTGCATTTTATTTAATTTGGTTTATTTAAGAAAATCTCTAAAAAAAGGTCCTAGGTTAGACTTTTAATTTATTTTCGAAAAAATTCTAAAATGTCCTAAATTTGAATATTGATTAATTTTTTTCTCTTTTTCTTTTTCTTTTTCTCTTTCCTTTTTTCTCTTCTTCCTTCTTCTTCTTTTTTTTTTTTTTTTTTACCTTTACAATTATAAAAAAGAGACAACAACAATTAAATAATAAAGTAAAAAAAGAAATGAATAAATAAAATAAAAAAAGAAGGATTGGATGTAGTACGTATATAGGTTAGACCTGGAGTGGGTCAGACTTAGGTCGGGTTGTCTCTATTGGATTCGGGTTGGACTAAATTCCTCTTCAACAACAATTTGGTGGGGTTGATTCAGGGAGTTCTAGGTAGCAAATCGAGTAGGAAAGGGGGTATTCGTGAGTTTTAGATTAGGAATAGAGGGGCTAGGTTCAATGCTACGACTTGAAGTAGCCATTTGGTTGAGGTGCAAAGTGCGGTGGCAGTGTTTGGGTAGCACCATAAGGGGTTACTAGAGTTGAAAGGGGAGTGTAGTGTGGGGTTGTAAGTTGTGGGGAGTTTGGCTATGGGGTTGGTTTAGGTTGAAGAGAGTCGGAGGTGGTGATTCGAGAATGAGGGGGTTTGGCGAATAGGGTTTAGGTGGTGGCGAGTTGTTGGCAATGCTATAAGCTATGATGGAGGTCAAGGGTGGTTGGCTTTTGGAGCTAGAGTGATGGGGAGTGATCCTAGGATGCATAGTTGTGGTAGTAGGCTTAGTAGAGAGAGATTTGAAGAGAGAGTGTATGAGTTAGAGGGAGAAAGTGATCACAAGAGAGGATAAGAGATTGTCTCGAGTGATTATGCGAGGTTGTCTGTGATCACGAATGTCCTTAAGCCTTTATTTATATATGAATTTAACTAAGAAAACAAGGAAACAAGAAATTGGATGCAAATGTAAATGCATGAAAAGTAAGTTTTCTTTTTTTTTTTTTTTTTTGGAGCTCGATTTGAATGCTCCATTGACTAAATTTAGATGCGTTATTGTGTTTAATTCACAGTAGGCTATGCAGGGGATGAAATCAAGGGCTAAAGTGGAGGGGGTGGACTATTCTTGTTTGGGGAAAGTGGAGGAAAGTTAGGGAAAGGGGAAGAAAGAGAAGGGGAAGAGAGAGAAAATGCTGATGTAGCACTGACATGGCGCCACATTAGCACGCGTTGACTAACCCGAAGTTGCCACGTAGCGCCACGTCAACCTGCTATCCAACCTGATGTTACCACTTGTCAGGACACATGGTGCAGTCAGATCTTAACACATGGTAATGTAGTTGCAAAAATAAAAAGGCTTCCTTACATTTGCCAAGATTTGAACCTAAGACCTCAAGTTTAACCCCATGCATTGTTCAAGTATTTATTAGTTAAGTCATTGGCCCGTACCTTGTTCATATGTGTAATTACACATATGGACTAGGTTAGTTTAAGCTAGATTCAAATCTAAGCCTAGACCTAACGGCTTAACTTCTAAACTTATTTTAAAAATTAAAAAAAAAATCGACCTTAATAAAATGTTATTTTCTAAAATCTTTTATTTTTTCTATTTTTCTGTTTTTTGTAATTTTTTCAATTTTTATTTTCTAAACTTCTTATTTTTTTAGGGTTTCTTTCTAGACTTCTTATTTTTGGTATTTTTCCAAATTTCTTTTTTTTTTTTTGCATTTTCTTATTTTTTTATTTTTTCCTAAAATTCTTATTTTTCTAGTTTTTTTTTTAAGTTTTTGGGTTTTCTTTAATTTCCTTTTTTTTTTGTGTTTTTACTAATTGAGGGCCTATTGAGGAAGGAAAGAAAAATAAAAAAAAGAATTAAAATAAAAATAAAGGGGGTAAAAATTGGGTATTTACAGCTGCCCCTCTTTGTGATGAAGTTTGAACAAAATTTTGCCACAAAGATAAAGAAACACTATTTTTGCCCTTAGGATGACTCTGAAATAAACTAAATAGCTACCCTAAAATCGATTTATTGGGGATCTGGATGTAGAAATGAAACTTGGTCGTGCCTCCTTAGACTCATTAAATTAGGTGGAAGTGTCTCAAAGGGACAAGCAATCTTACGTTAGAATTGATCTAAAACTTGGTCGTACCTTATTAGGTTCACTAACCTAGGCGAGAGTGTCTTTCGGTGACTAACAAACTTAAAATGGGATTGATCTAAAACCTGGTCGTACCTCACTAGGCTCATTAACCTAAGCAGGAGCATCTCTCGAGGACTAGCAACCCTATATTGGGATTGATCTAAAATCTAGTTGTGCCTTACTAGGTTCACTAACTTAGGCGAGAGCATCTCTCGGGGAGTAGCAACCCTAAACTAGGATCGATCTAAAAACTTGGTTGTGCCTAACTAAGCTCACCAACCTAAGCGAGAGCATCTCTCAGGGACTAACAACCCTAAAATGGGATGGATTTAAAACCTAGTTATGCTTCATTAGGCTCACTAACTTAGGTGAGAGCGTCTATCGGGGACTAGTAGCCTTAAACTAGGATTAATCTAAAACCTAATCGTGCCTCATTAGGCTCATTAACTTAAGCGGGAGCGTCTTTCGGGGACTAGCAACCCTAAACTAGGATCAATCTAAAACCTGGTCGTGCCTCACTAGGCTCACTAACTTAAGCGGGAGCATCTCTCGGAAACTAGTAACCGTAAACTGAGATCGATCTAAAACCTGGTTGTGCCTTACTAGGCTCACTAACTTAGGCGGGAGCGTCTCTTGGGGACTAGTAACCCTAAACTGGGATCGATTTAAAAACCTGGTTGTACCTCACTAAGCTTACTAACTTAGGCAAGAGCATCTCTTAGGGACTAGCTACCCTAAACTAGGATTGATGTAAAAACCTGGTTGTGCTTCACTAGGCTCACTAACTTAAGCGGGAGCATCTCTTGTGGACTAGTAACCCTAAAAGTTATGCCCTATGGGCCTGCTAAAAGGAATTGATGAATAGAAGTACCTTACGAGCTTGCTTGAGAGAAATTTGGTGAATAGAAAGGAAGTGCCCTATAGGCTTACTTGAGAGAATACTGGGAAGGAAAGTGCCTTAAGGGCTTGCAAAGAAGAATGAGATTTTGGAAAAAAGACTGAGTTAAGATTGTCTTCAAAGGCTGGCTAAACACTAAATGCAGAAAGTGAATGCCTTATAGGCTGGTTCAAAAAGACTGTTGGGAGTAAAAAATCGGTCTAAATGCAAGTGCAAGATTAAAAAATCGGTGTGCTAATGTTGTGTGGAAATACTTACCTGGTCTTTGTTGATAGTGCCTAAATCGTGAAACCTTTTTTAAAAAACCCATAAGAAATAACTAGCTCATGTTTTAGTCCCTTGTTATCAACCCGAATGTTCTTGATGTAAAACGTTTGAGACTTCGCCGACTCTTTTAGAGAAATCATGGAAATTAATCTGACACAAAAAGCCCTCCACTATTTTTGTTTCTTTAGAACTTTTATGAACCAAAAGCCTTATTTACAACTAACAAACATCTGCCATGAGGTGATTACTTACTCGGATTTCGCATTCCCCTGAAAAACAGACAATAAAACTCCCCATTGTTTTAGATCTCACTCCTTAAATTTTCTCGTGTTTCAATGTATGGGTTCAATTAAATGGAGTAAAGAAAGTTGGACCTTTCAGTGGAGAGGGTGATTTCCAACAACAACAATGGCCAAGGATACCAACTTTGCTTGTAGATAATGAAAATTAGGCCATAGTGACATTCAAAATGGTTAGCATTTTCGTGTTTCAAGTAAAAATTTCCACTGACTTCTCATGGATAACATAATTTTACAGCATCGGTGTTTATACGGTCTCTCAAATGTAGATCATCCATTTGGGACAAAATCAAAGCCCCTTACGGTAATACTCACTTCATAACATAAGGGCCTCTATAATTGAGAGCAAATTTCCCTTTAGAGTCTTGTGCATTGGGGAAAGCTTTTCTCAACACCATATCTCCTCCTTTGAAGTTTCGAGTTCATACCCTTTTGTTGAAAGCATGAGCTATTCTTTATTGATAATACTGATTATGACGTAGGGTTGTCAATCTCCTTTTGTCAATAAGATTCAGTTGCTCGATGTGTTTCTTTACCTAATCAGCTTTGTCCAACTGAGTTTTTGATAGTACCCTAAGTGACAAGATCTCAACCTCTACTGGTAACACTGCTTTAGTGTTGTATACTAAAGAGTATGGTGTCATCCCAATCAATGTTCTGATGGAAGTCCGATAGGCTATGAGTGCGAATGGTAATATCTCATACCAGTCCTTATATGTGACAGCCATATTTTCAATGATTCTTTTGAGGTTTTTGTTGGTTGCTTCAATAGCCCCATTCATTTGGGGTTAATAAGGAGTAGAGTTCTTATGAATGATTTGGAACTGTTGACACAATTCTAACATGTGCTTGTTGTTAAGATTGGTGCCATTGTCAGTGATGATTGTTTTCGGAGTCTTGTACCAGGCTAAGATATCTCTCTTGATGAACTTAACTATGACCCCTTTAGTAATGTTCGAGTAAGATGTGGCCTTAACCCATTTACTGAAGTGGTCAATGGCAACCAGTATGAAGCGATGCCCATTAGATGCTTTTGGAGTGATTAGGTAGATGATATCTATGCCCTACATTGAGAAAGGCCATAGTACTGAGAGGTTGTATAGTTCTTGAGGTGAGACGTTTATCTAATTTGTATAAACTTAGCATAAGTGATAATGCTTAATGTGTTTGGTGCAATCATTTTCCATTATTGACCAACAATACCTTAGCCTCATAATTTTCTTTACCAACATATAACTATTCATGTGAGGGCCACATACTCCTTCATGTACTTCTTTCATTAACTTCTCAACCTCTTTGTCGCCCACATACCTTAAGAGTGTACCATCAAAAGAGCACTAGTATAAAGTGGACTCACTTAATACGGATTGAGTGGCTAACCTCTTAATCATCTTTCTATCCTTTTTCTTGGCTCCTTTAGGGTATGTACTTTGTTGTAGAAACGTCTTAACATCATGGTACCATAACTTTTGGTTATCAGTACCCTCAATTGCTAGGTAAAAAGTAGGCTTGTCTTCAATTTCAATAGTTAAGGGTTAAATCTCGATTCCATCGAATATTTGGATCATAGATGTTAGAGTGGCCAAGGCATTAGCAAATTGATTCTGAGTTCGCGGTACATGATTGAAAGTGATTTCATTGAATTTCCCAGTCAATTCAGTCAAATGTTGATGATAAAGTACCAGTTTAGAATCTTTAGCCTTGTACTCTCTTCGAGCTTAGCCAATAATGAGTGAAGAGTCCCCATACACTTCTAACTCTTGAATGTCTTTATTTAGGGCCATCTTAAGTCCTATGATGCACGCTTTATACTTAGCGATATTATTAGTGTATAGGAAAACAAGCTTTATGGCCACAGGGTATTGAGTACCTTTAGGGGATATTAGTATTTGCCTAATTCCATACCTAAACACGTTGGCTACACCATTAAAGAACATTTTTCATTTTAGCAGCTAATCATCTTCTTCTTTATCAGAGTTTCCCTCAATTGCTAAGATATCCTTGTCGGGAAATTGACTTGTATCTCTCGGGGAGTGCTATCGAAGGGATTTTCTAGCTAATTGATCTGCTAGAGCTTGCCCCTTGATTGAATTTCAGTTTATGTACATGATGTCAAACTCTAATATAAACATTTGCCACTTTGAGATTCTGCCAATTAGGGTCGGTTTGTCTACCAAATACTTCAAGGGATTATGCCGAGTCAGCAATTCAACCTGGTAGTAAAGTGTGTATTGTTTGAGCCGATGCATTACCCAAACTAAAGCACAACAGGTTTTTTCAATTTCTAAATATTTCTACCCCCCTTTAGTGAATTTCTTGCTCAAGTAGTATACAGCCCATTCTTTTCCTTCCTCATTTTTCTAGCCGAGCATGTATCTTATGGACTTTGGTAATATTGTCAAATATAGGAATAAAGGCTTCCTAAGTTTTGGAGCTACTAGAATTGGATGGTTCATGAGGTATTCTTTGATCATTGTAAAGGCTTGCTTGCACTCTTCGTCCTAATTGATCTTAGCGTTGTTTTTCAATAACTTAAATAAGGGATGGCACTTGTTTATGAGTTGGGATATGAACCGGCCTATATAGTTTAAATGACCTTACAAGCCTTTGATTTCTTTGAGTGTGCATAAAGGAGCCAAGTCACCTATCGCTTTGACTTCATTAGGGTTTACTTCGATGCCCCTTCGGCTGATTATAAAACCCAATAATTTCCCTAAAGTCACTCCAAAAGTACATTTCTCTAGGTTGAGCTTCAGTTGGAATTTCCTCAACCTATCAAATAACCTCCTCAAATTATCCGTGTGATTTTCTCCTTCCTTGGACTTAGCAATCATATCATCAACATATGCTTCGACTTCTTTGTGCATCATGTCATGAAAGATTGCTACCATAGCCCTTTAATAAGTTGCCCCAATATTTTTGAGTCCGAAAGGCATTACTTTGTAGCAAAATGTCCCCCAAGTTATGATGAATGTTGTCTTGGCTTTATCTTCTTCAGCCATTCAAATTTGATTATACTCGGAAAATCTATCCATGAAAGAAAAAAGATGATTTCCGGCTGTATTATCGACTAAGACATCGATATGGGGCAAGGGAAAATTATCTTTAGGGGTTGCTTAATTAAGGTCCTAAAAGTTTACACACACTCTGACCTTTTCATTCTTCTTCATAACTAGTACTATGTTGCCTATCCATTCTTCTTCAACTAACCTATCTGTACGAGGTATCCATGGCCTTCATTTGGATCATTGGATGTGGACAAAAAGAAAAGTATGCAAAAGAAAGAGTGTAAGTAAGGTTGGAGTAAAGGGAAAAGAGACTGATTTTTATTTAGAAGGACTTTCTTTCGAGTATAATCATTTGAAGAACAAAGGTAATTTATTACAAAACTCTATAAAATACTGGACCGTGATTCATCCTTTACCCTAGGGAAGACTTATTGCTATTCATAGGGATGGAGAACCAATTATTTAAGTGCTGGGATTTGTTGGATGGACCAGCCCCTTCATTTTTGCTAGAAGTGTCCTCTTTAGTAGGCTTTGAGCTCTGGACTTTGGTCTAGATGAAAGTTTCTAACAATAGAGGGAAAGTCATCGGGGCGTGATACAACCTGTCACCTTTCCTACCCCTTGCTTGCATTCTTTGCAGCTCTTCTATTTGGGTCGGAATGTATCCTAGCACATAGGTCCCAAACTGGCCTTCTTTGAATTTTGGCCTCCCATCATTCTCCTGATGAGTGATCATGCTTACCTCTTCAAACATTTGAAGCCCAAAGTCCTCTTGCTCCTTAGTACCAATATAGGGTATAATTGTCTCTTTGTAGATTTCATAATCTTAGTCAGCTAGAATCATGATGACTCGATCATTGGAGATGAGCTTAACTTTTTAGTGAAGACTTGATGGTATGGCCCCTATTGAATGTATCTAAGGCTTTCCCAATAACAGATTGAATGTCCTTGGAATGTCTAAAACTTGGAATGGGATGTCAAACATCTATGGGCCGATATCAACTGGTAAGTTGATCTCCTTTATTATTTTTCTACTGGATATGTCAAAAGTTCTTACTATTATTGAACTTGACTTGATAACGATCATAATAATGCCTAATAGATCCAAGGTAGCTAGAGGGCAGACATTCAGGGATGACCCATTGTTGATGAGGACTCTCGTTGTGATGATGTTATTTATCCTTACTATTATGAATAGAGGCTTTGTGTGCTGGTTACCTTCTTCGCCCAGCTCCTTGGCTAAAAAAGAAATTTGATCCATAGTAAGGATGGAATTGGTGATAAAGCTATTCCTTTCAGTCGGGATTTTACAAGGGACCTTGAATTCCTTGAGTGTTTTGAACAAAGCTTCCTGGTGTGGGTCCAATGCCATCAATAGACTCATGAAGGATATTTGTGCTGGAGTCTTAGCGAGTTGATCCATTATTTTATACTCACTAGACTTGATCATCTTAGTGAAGGTAGTCAATCCTTCTTCACGCTTAGCTTATTCATTATTTGGCATTTCCGGCATGACCTTCTTTTTTAGGTCTTCCTTTAGATCATAGACTTTACTACAGCGGGTAATCCCCCCTATAAGTGAGCTTGATTACCCTTGGTTTATTGCCTAGTAGTTATGAGGGGCAGTTTTATAATTTTTGGGGGCTATAGGCACATGGAAAGTGTATCATTTAGTTTGTGTAATTTGCTTCTCTTCTTGTTTGTAGAATTTATAAACCTTAGGTTCTCGATTGGGAATGATCATGTTGATGGTAGGCTTTGAGTGGTCAGATATCATATTGATGATAGGCCCATGGTTTGGCAAGGGGTTGTTGTTAACATTTGGAGTAGGAGCCTCTACAAAATCTAATTGTATTGTATCTTCATCAATTAAGTCTTGAATTTAGTTCTTTAGCCTCCAGCTCGAGTCAGTTGAATGGCCTACTTGCCTTAGATGATACTGACATCTTGCATTGGGATAAAAAAATCTTGGCTTATACCTTTTACTAGGAGCCTTAGAATGGAGTAAATTATCTCTCCTTCACTTTTCAAGTACCTGTCTGAGTGGAACGGATATTCTGATGAATTGCCTCGGGGCTTTGCTAACCTATGGTTGGCTTTTATATTGTTGTTGGAGTTGGTAGAGGATTTTCCTTGAAAGAGACCCATACGTTAGGCTTAATATTTGAATTGACCATGCTAACAGTAGCTTCTCTAGGCTTACTAATGGTGGGTTTAGCAGAGAGTAGTCTTTTATCTGATGTCTCTTGTAGCTTGCCAGAGGAAACAACGCTTTCAATTCGATATCCTATTGCCATTACTTCTGCAAAGCTAGAAGAGGCTTGTCTAATCAAGTAAGTGAAATAAGGTCTCTTAAGAGTGTTGATAAAAGTTGCAGTTAACTCTCTTTCAGTCATAGGGGTAGATACCCTTGCATCTAAAGACCTTCACCTTTGGGCATACTCTTTGAAAGATTCATTATGCCTCTTCCTTAGGGAAAATAAATCCATCATGGTTGGTACCACTTCAATGTTGAATCTATATTGCTCATAGAATGCTCTGGCTAGCTTTTCCTATGTATTCACCTGATTTAGGTCTAACTAGGTATACTAGGTTAAAGCAGGGCTAGTTAGGCTATCCTAAAAGGTCTAGACCATAGGCTAGTCATATTGCACATTCTTGCTCATCTTGCATACATACAGTTGGATGTGCATCTTAAGGCATCCAGTCCCGTTGTATTTTTCGAAGTTAGGTACTTTGAACTTTTTTGGGTAGCTTCTATAATCATAGGTAGAGAAGTTTGTTATGTTAACATGCTCGAATCCATCATATCCCTAAAGCATTTTCATTTTTTCAGTAATTTGTTGAGTTAGCTATTTCTCAAGCTCTTTCATTCTATCGTAATCGGCTTCAGGCTTTGGGTTGATCAGGAATGAGTAAGTGTTCAGCTCAAAAGTTGGGTTGGCCTTTTAAAATACCCCTTCTGTTTCAAAAGATTTGAAGGCTTGGTTGACCTTGGGGTAGGCTTCTTTCGCTTCGAGGGGTGGGGCCTTAGTATTCTTTCCATATCGGGCCTTAGAACTTTTTTTGTTTGATGGAGTCGTGGACCTGAGCAAGGCAATGCTATTAGTGAGAAAGCTTAGTTAGTTTGCAATCTTCCCAATTGTTCTCTCTAAAGATTGGAACCTTAGCTCAGTAGGATCGATAACCCTAGGGTTGATATTACCATTGTTGGCGTTTCCTTAGTTGGCCATTTTGGTTTGAGAGTGGGTTCTAATAGGACTTCTCTAGAAGATTTGACATTTGGGACCTATCTTAGCAACTTGGTTAAGATCACTTTTCAACAAGTCAGGACACAAATATTTTCAAAAGAGACAAATGAGAAACTAAGAAATGCATGGCACACAGATACATAGAGACATAATTGATTAATAACCAGCAAGATGGTAATTTTATTTTATTTTATTTTTTTGGCTTTTGGAGTTCCCTTTTACATTATTTGAAAAAGAAAATACATTCAAGAAGATTATTCTTATCTCTAAATGTTCTTCTAGCATTTGACAGGTATTCCCCTTTTCTGCTTACTGGATACTACTGGTGCTCCCTTCCTTTTTCTTGAGTTGGGCTCTTCCATTGCTTCAAATTCTTTGAGCCTCTTTTAGGTCATCCTTAATTGATGTTCCAAAGCCCTAGAACATTGTTTTGATTCCCAAAAGAGATCCTCCCACATGCCTCTCTCTTCATAGATTATTTCTATTCAGGCTTACTCTTAGTCCATGTGAGTCTTCACTTTAGGATCTGGTTCAGTTGTTGTAGGTTGGATGACCTTTGGTGCTCGATATTGGATCTCCCCTACTTTATGGAGCTGATCATACAAATATTCTTTGGTAACTCAATGCTTGTCTACTTCTTCTAGCCATTCTCTTAAGTCGATGTTTGGGTTGACAATCTTTGTTTCCCATAATTGTTTGATCACCTTAAGTTTGGACATCTTCTGTAGCAATGGAATCTGAAGGTCTTCATAATCTAAGGTCATGATATCCAACGGAGGTCTATAAACTATATCTTGAATACCTCCAAATTGTTTGATCATGTTGTTAGGGTAATAGCCTGTGCACAATTTCATCCCAATTAAGTGTATCGCTTGATAATTTTTGCAAACTAGGATTATCCTTTTGAAGTTACTCCATCTTACTATCCATAGGATATCAATGACTTGGAAATTTCTCAATACTTCTACCTAGTAGTATGTAGATTTTCCTTTTGGGAGATGGACCTTATCAACAAATGAATCGATTAGATAGATGTTGTGAGCAAACTCTCCTTGGATTAGGTTAAGCCCATAACATTTCATGTGGCTTACGAACCATAATGTCAGTAATGCCATGCTGGTCTTTAGTACACCATCATTCTTTTCTTTCAAAATATTAAGACTTTTGATCTGCTCTGTGAGGAGGGCCAAAACATATGATTTACCTTTGAGAAATTGGCTCATTAACTTAGTGACCCTGAAATGTATGAGGAACTTTCCATTAAGGAATAGGGGGGTCTCGAATGTAACTAGGATAAAGGCTTTTATTCTGCTCTATCCCTAAGCTTTGATATTGCTACAAAAGATACCCTGTTGATTGGATTTAGGTTCAATGGTGAACTAGGCTTTTAAGTCCTCTAGTTTGATGCAGTTATCGTTATAGAATTCAATGGCTTTGTTCACTTCCATTTTTCTAATACCTAAGAATCTTAAGAAGGCATTCACAGGGTCCATTTCCAAATTTGGAGTGTATATATTTTCCAAAGAAGGGGCTTGAAGTAATTGGGTGTATTCTTTAAGTGTTAGGCTAATCAAGCAGGCCTAACTCAAAAAGCCATTTCTTCGGGTTCTCAAAAGTTGGTCAAAGCCTTAATCAAATTAATCTCTATCTTTACTTTAGGAAGTGATAGAATGGGCTTGATCTTACTAAAGATGGTCTCTTGTTCCCTCGGATTAAAGTGCCGTGACCATTGGTCTAGGATGGGTTTGGGGTAGATGGGCTTGCCTATAAATTTTTCCTTAAAGTAGACAGAGTTGGATGATGAATAGGCTATTTCTGAGTTACAAAGGAAAACTATTTTACAAGATCGTTTGACAATGACAAAACTTATTTACAGCAATTCTACATTTACAATATGTGAAAATTACAAGGGAAGATAAGGAAACTCTAAACCATTTTATATTTTTATTTCCATCTTACTTGATTATTCATCTATTCTGGATGTCGTGAATGCATAAAGAGTAGGTTGTAAAGGTTCTTAAGCTTGTACGATCTCACTTGTTAAAGAATACTTTCATTGGTCACATCAAGCTTAAGTGGGGATGGCTTAATTGACCCTGAGCGGTGGTTATACCACAGCACCCGAAGCCTACATAATGGCCCCTCTCTCCTAAGGTCCTAAGACTGTCCAGGTTTGATTGTATCTACCATGCATTTGCAGTGCATAAAATAAATTCCCCCTAAATTAAATAAATAAAACTAAACTTGTAAAGAAAATGTTAGTACAATTATGGTATAAACAAATAATGAATAAATAAATTGCATTTAAGATGATTTTACATATCAATTTTAATTTTGGAAAAACAAATGGCTAACCCTCTTAATGGTCCCCAATAGAGTCGCCAAGCTATTGAGCTCAATTTTTCACCCTCTTGGTTCTTTTTATAAAATAGGTCATCTTTAAATCAGTCAATACTAAATCCTACCCATTTAATACCAACCCTTGACTATGGTTTAAAGAAAACCGTTTTTTAATTTGAAAATATATTAGAGTTACCACTTGATCAGAGTCGAGAAAATAGTTAAGTTATAACCAATTAGGTGGATTAGTTATAACCTAACCGTTAGTCTAACGATTAAAACCAATTTTATAAAATGGTTTTTTAAACTAGATAATCTAGATCCAGGGGTTTAGGAATTTTAAACTTTTATGGATACCATTAACTTTCCAAATTTAATATTGACCCTAAAAATCACCTTTTGAAAAACAAAACTCATTTTTTCACCTAAATTAGATAATTTGAACAATCTAAACTAAAAAAGAAAATTAGATTTTTATTTTTTACCATTGCCTTATAGGTGCCTACGTACTCATTATTTGGGATCAGACGTATGTAATTCTTTTTCAAAACTTTAGTAAGTGATGTTGATTTTATTTTTTGAAAGGAAATCGGCTTTACATTTTATTCAATTTGGTTTATTTAAGAAAATGTCTTAAAAAAGGTCCCAGGTTAGACTTTTCATTTTTTTTTTTGAAAAAATTCTAAATTGCCCTAAATTTGAATATGGATTAATTTATTTCTCTTATTTTAGAAAAATGTTTTTTAAGTGATAAAAATAATTATTTATTCTTATTTTACTTTTCCTTATTTATTCTTTATTATTTTTTTATCCTATATTTTTTCTTATTTTCTTATTATTTTTTTTATCCATATCCATTTCCATTATACTAAAATTGATAAACTAATAAACTATTCTTTTTTTTTTATTTATTCTTTTCTATTTCTTTTTTCTTTTTCTCTTTCCTTTTTTCTCTATTTTTTTTTTACATTTACAATTATAAAAAAGAAGCAACAACAACTAAATAATAAAGTAAAAAAAGAAATGAATAAATTAAAAAAAAAAGATTGGATGTAGTGGGCGTACAGGTGGACTTGGAGCGAGTTGGACTCAAGTTGGGCTTTAGATTTGGGTTGGGTCGTCTCCATTGGATTCAAGTCGAACTAAGTTCCTTTTCAACAGCAATTTGGTAGGGTCGATTCAAGGAGTTTTGGGCAGCAAATTGAGTGGGAAAGGGGGTATTCGTGAGTTTTGGATTAGGAATAGGGGGGCTAAGTTCAATGCCATGGCTTGAACTGGCCATTTGGTGGTGGTATGAAGTGTGGCGACAGTGGTGGTGTTCGAGTGGCGCCATAGGGGTTTACTGAAGTTGAAAGGGGAGTATAGTGTGGGGTTGTAAGTTATGGGGAGTTTGGTTGTGGGGTTGGTTTAGGTTGAAGAGAGTTAGAGGTGGTGGTTCGAGAGGGAGGGGATTTGGCGGTTAGGGTTTAGGTGGTGGCGAGTTGCTAGCGATGCTACAGGCCATGGTAGAGGTCGAGGGTGGTCGGCTTCTAGAGCCAGAGTGATGGGGAGTAATCCTAAGATGCTCAGTCATGGTAGTAGGTTCGATAGAGAGAGAGTAAGTTAGAGAAAGAAAGTGATCGCGAAAGAGAGAAAGAGATTGTTTCTAGTGATTGTATGAGGTTGTTTGTGATCGTGGAAGTCTTTAAGCTCCTATTTATCCATGAATTTAACCTAGAAAAAATGGAAACTTGAAATCGGAGACAAATGTAAATGTATGAAAAATAAGTATTTTCCAATTTTTGCAGCTCGATTTGAATGCTCCATTGACTGAATTTAGATGCGTTATTGGGTTCAGTTCATAGTAAGCTATGCGGGGGATGAATTTGTATCATTAATTGATGGGTTTTAGTAAGGGAAATGCATGAAATTAAGGGCTAAAGTGGAGGGCGTAGACTATTCTTGTTTGGGGAAAGTAAAGGAAAGAGAAGGGCAAGAGAGAGAAAATGCTGACGTGGTGCCAACTAACTCGAAGTTGCTATGTGTCATCACATGACACGTGGCAACTAACGTGGTGCCCCATCAGCCTACCGTCCAACTTAACGTTGCTATGTGTCAGTACACATAGCACAGCTAGATCTTGACATATAGTAGTGTACTAGTTGGAAAAATAAAAAAGGCCTCCCTATCTTTGCTAAGATTTGAATCCAATACCTTAAATTTAACCCCATGTAATGTTTAAGTACTTATCTGTTAGGCCATTGGCCTGTGCCTTGTTCATATGTACAATCAAATTGCACATATAAATTGGATCAGTCTGGGCTAGATTCAAATTTAAGTCTAAGCCCAACGGCCTAACTTCTAAACTTATTTTAAAAATTAAAAAAATATATACCCTAATAAAATGTATTTTCTAAAATCTTTTATATTTTTTTCAATTTTTTCAATTTTCCAAATTTTTTTCAATTTTTATTCTCTAAACTTCTTATTTTTTTAGGGTCCCTTTCTAGACTTCCTATTTTTGGTATTTTTCCAAATTTCTTATTTTTTTTGTGCATTTTCTCTTTATTTTTTTTATTTTTTGGTATTTTCCTAAAATTCTTATTTTTCAATTTTTTTTTTAATTTTTTAGGTATTCCTTAATTTCCTTTTTTTTGGTGTTTTTCCTAATTGAGGGCCTATTGAGAAAGGAAAGAAAAATAAAATAATAAAAATAAAAATAAAAATAAAGAGAGCAAAAATTAAGTGTCTATAAGGTTCAACCAAAAATTAACTTGAATCGGTAAAGTAAAGTAATAAAATAAATAAAAAGAAGAAGGCCTATTTGGGTTTGCACTAACAACACTAAAAATTTTAAACAAGAACTGAAATTGCCTAGGGTAAAAATGGAGTATCTACAACTACCTCTTTTTGTGGTGGAATTTAAGTAAGACTTCACTACAAAGATAAAAGAGACCATTTTTCCTTGAAGATAATATTATGCTAAGAAGCGTTGCAGTCAGCTTGTTACCTTGAGCTTAATTCGATAAGGATTTGGGTAAATAGTGAAAGATATGTTAAACAAGAAAGAAAGCCCTTTAAGAACCGTTTGAGACATAAGATTTGGTTTTCTAAATAGTATAGTGTCCTATAAGCTAACAATAACCTTAAAGGAGATGTGAGACGGGATTGCACTTTATGAGGTGGTTAGAACCCTAAATATACCATCTTGGGTTGATGGTAAAATATGGTTGTTTTAGAGAAAACAAAGTAAATCTCAAATGACCATCTTGGATGGATAGTTTTTCAACTTATTAAATTTAACACCAATGTGAGTACCATCTTGGATTAATGGATCTTGAAAAACTGATTCCATCTTAGATTGATGGAAATTAGAAAATTTATCAACATCTTGGATTGATGGATAAAGCAATATTTGAACACCATCTAAGATTGATTGGTTTTAATAAAAACTTCAACACCATCTTAGATTGATGGGCTTTAACAAAAACTTCAACACTATCTTAGATTAATGGGTATGCCACCATCTTGGATTGATGGGCTTTAGCAAAAACTTGAACAGCATCTTGTATTAATGGGTCTAACACCATCTTAGATTGATGGGCTTTAATAAAAACTTTAATGCTACCACCATTTTCCCTCGAAGGTGAATTTTTCCTAAGAAGTGCTATAACTAGCTAGCTATCTTAGGTTTGATTTATTAGGGATTTGGTGAAAAATATTTTGAAAAGGAAGATAGTGCTCCAAGAGCTGGCCAATACATGAGAACGAGTATTTTAGAAGGGTATAGTGCCCTATGAGTTGACTATATCTTGAAGAAAGGGAAGCGCTTTTAGAATCAATAAGATATTAAAAGTGACATTAAGTGAAGGGTAGCGCTCTGAGAGCTGGCAAGAACCCTAAGGATATCAAGAAGGTGTGTAGCGCCCCTATGAGTTGGCAAGAACCCTAAATTTGGTAACGCTCTATGAGTTGGCTAACATAAATAGGAAAGTCATTAGAAGACTAGCAATCCTAAATAAAAGCTCGATTTGAAACCCAGTAGTGCTCCCCTGAGCTAACTTACCTAGGCAGGAGCATCTCTAAAGAAATAGCAACCTTAAATAAAAATTCAATTTAAAACCTAGTAGTGCTCCTTTAAGCCGACTTATTTAGGCGGAAGTGTTTTTAGGGAACTTTCAACCCTAAATAAAAACTTGATTTAGAGTTTGGTAGTGCTCCTCTAAGCTAATTAACCTAGGTGAGAACATCTCTAAGGAACTAACAACGCTAAATAAAAACTCAATTTAGAATATGGTAGTGCTTCTCTAAGCTAATTATCTTAGGTAGGAGAGTCTCTAAGGGATAAGCAACCCTAAAAAAGAAGTTAATTTAAAACCTGGCAATGTTCTTTTGAGTTGGCTAGCCTAGGTAGTTAAAAAAAAGAAGCGCCCCATAGGTTAGCTAAAACCTTAGGAAAGATTATTGAAAGGGGATATACCTTACGGGTTAGCTAAAAACTTAAGGGGAATTGGTGATAAGAAGCACTCTATGGGCTTGCTAAATCCCTAAAGAGAGATTGGTTATGGGAGTACCCTATGAGCTTACTTAAGAGAAATTGATGAGTTGGGATAGCGCTTTATGAGCTGGCTAGTACCCTAAAGGAAAATCTGAATTGGGATAATACTTCATGAGTTGGCTAAAACCCTAAAGGAGATGTTAGATTGGATAGCACTCTATGAGCTAGTTGAAATCCTAAAGGAAAATGTGAATTGGGATAGTGCTCTTTGAGTTGGCTATAGCTTTAAAGGAAAATGTGGGTTGGGATAATGCTCTATGAGCTTGCTAGTACCCTAAGAACCAGTTAAAATATGGGAAAGCACCTTATAGGCTAGCTTAAGACCTTAAAAGAAAGAAGGAATAATAGAGGTGATGTAATTCTTTTAGAAAGCATAATGACACAAAAGGAATTAAAAACTAGCTATGATAGAATAGATATTAGGGATAAGGTCTCTTGATTTGAAAACAATTGATGGGCATCAACTAGAAGAAAAACTACATCAAAGAGGACGTCTCGAACTATTAGTGGTCAACTTTAAAAGCTATGACTACATTGGAAGAAAGCAAATGACTTGGTTTTAAGGTTTGGCTACTAGGGTTGACATAGATTTGAAAAGTAGATGGAAAAAACTTGTAATAAACCTTTACCTTCTCTTTCTCTCTCTCTTTATTTTTTTTTTTCTAAAAAGTTTGCTAATAGGTATAAATTCTCATTTATAGAGCATGAGTCATAAACCATTCCCTTCTTTGGTAATTATTGATTGTGTAGGAGACCAATTAAGAAGTAAGGCTAAGTCGTGTGGGCTCTACCTCCTACTCCTTGATACCTAAAAAAAGCCCCCCGTAGAGGAGGCTATGGGGGCTTTTTGATGCTTAAGTTAGCAAAAAGGACTAAGAGAGGGGAAGACGAGCACTGGAGATTAAGTGGGTCGTACTTGCCCGAGGTGTGAATGCTGCTTCGATTATGTAGTAAAAAGGGGGATGAGGTTTGGGAGTGATAGATCAAGAATAGGAAATGGAGAAGTTGGATATCCTTTACCTTTCTTACAAGCGCTTGGTGCCTTTTATCCTATTTACTTGGATACATGGCGACGGGGGGTTCATTTGTACTGATCATTAGCAAACAGTACGCTCTGTAGCGAGTGATAGAGCTTTACCGTAAGAGGTAAGCCATAGTTGACTAAACCACATCTATAGTTCAGTAATCTGGTAGGAACAAAGGTATCTGACATACCGATTGTACTACAGATGTCAGATGCTCAATAATGAATTGTAGTATGTTGTAGTTGCTAAAGACAAAGATTAAGTCGAGGCACTCATCAAAGGCCAATTGATGCTCGATGGAAGGGGTTAAGCCTTGTGCTTGCCTTAGATAGTTGGTGGATGTCTATTCACTAATGGAGGTTAACTTGTTCGATCATTTGTCATATGGCTTATCGGTATGTAGGGGAATTAGCTTGCCTTAGCTTAGCATTCTTCATTAGCATGGGCTTACTGACTAGAAGGGGAGTTGTAGCGTGATGAGCGGAGTTGTTGGCTACTCGAGTGCTCGTTTTCATGTGCCTTATGATGGGCTTTAATTGTTTAGTCTTAAGTCTAGTAAGAATAGAGTGTTAACAATTGTCCCCCTATTCTCATCGGTGCTAGAAGTTCTAAGAGAGTAATCGAAGAGATGTGAGTGAACTAAAGCCTATCCTACTAGCAAGAGGACTGGTCTTACTACTTGGGTTGTGGCAAACCAATTTCTTATCCTTTCGATTACAGCTTTTGATGAAGTGACCGTTGTACTGCTTAATCTGCCATGATGGCTATCATTTAGGAAATGTGATGTGCATTGATGGTATCCTGTAAAATGTTTGCAAATGTGAAGTGACCTACTATCAGGATACATAATGGATCTATATGCTACGATTGATCGGGGCCCTTGGTCTTAGGAGTGGGATTCGTGGATGACTAGGGTGTATCGTACATCCTATTATGGGTTCATGCTCTAAAAGTAGAAAAAACCATTCGCATTCCTTGTTATCTATATAAAAGGTGGCTTGAGCCTTCACTTTTCACTTGTTTTGTTCACTTAGGGGAGATTGCTAAAATTTTGTCTTTCGAGCCAAATACAACTACTTTCTTGTTCACTTTGAACTTCTTGAGATGGCTAATTAGAGAATAACCGGTAGTCGGGGTAAGTCATCTCATTCTCCTATATTGAGGGAGGCATTTAAGGGCTGTAAGAGCTTGTCTTAGACAAGGGCTGGTAACCCTACTCCTCCCAAAATGACGGCAGTAGTAACGGTAGCAACTGTAGTGGATGAGTTGATAATACTCTTTTTAGAAGAGAGGAGGGAGTGTATGTAGGGGTATCGGCACGATACATACCCACTGGATGTTGATGAGGTAGATGTTAGTGAGTTGTTGTGGATGACGAACATGAACAATGATGTATGTGCTCATGTTTTGTATACAGCAAGTGAGAATAGACTGAGGTTGGTCCATCGGGCAATAGAAGTGACACTTGGGCATCAAATGGAGGAGCTATAAGAGGGGTAGAGGGCATACGAGATGGGGGATGGTAGATCCTTTATGTATATGTGAAGCCATTTGAGCATGGTCTACGGCTTCCCTCTTTTGAGTTTTTGGTTGAGTTTTTCTAGTATTTAAAGGTACCTCTAGGTAGCTTAAATGCAAACGCTTGGGTTTAGCTACTTACTTTTGACATGTTGTGTATTTAGTAGTTGTGGCAACATATTGTATAGCTTTTTAAGCGTTTCTTTTATACGAGGAGGTTCCCCAACAAGCAGCTTTACATTGCTACTTAAGGCACAAAGTTGAGTATTATGGATAAAATTAGTAATAAGATAGAGGAGCGGAAGGAATTCTACTATTGTATTCATACCTCGGGGCCTCTCAAATTCTTGACTAAGTAGAGGTGGCCGATTAAGGGTACGGCACTGAAGGAGTTGGAGGAGGAGGATTTGGTGGCTTACATCAAGTTACTAAATTTGGTAGGCTGGAAGAAGCTTAAACTCCTATCGATATGTGAAAAGTATAAGAGCAGAGATTTGTTGTTTTCAATGGAGATAGGTACTTGTTTTGTTTAGTTGAGGAAGGGTGGTTGGTTGTCTGCTGTGTCTTGTTACCTTGTTGTTGAAGTGGGGGACATCGGGCTTCTCATCCTAGGCATCATAAGTTTCTTATCTTAGTTTTTGCTTATTTTTCTAAGTAGTCCTCTTATTGTTTTGTAGCTATGGAGTTAGCATCTGAGAAGTTGATGGTGAAATTTCTTGCCATGCAAAGTAGATGAATGAAGAGTACTGTAAAGCCCAAGAAGAAGAGGAGGCCTAAGGGGAAGGGGGAAGGGCAAACATCTTGTAGTTGCTTAAAGAAGTCTATGTAAAAGGGGGGTTCGTAGCATACTCTTCTTGAAGTTGTCTAGCAAGCAGGAGGGTATGTGCTGATGGGAGTACCTATAGGTATGGGGGTAGTTAGCTTCAAGGCGTTTAGTAGAAGAGTTGTGGGAGCACAAGCTGGAGGCACCGAGGTTGAGTCGAGTCCCATGGTCCGAGGTGCTCGAGTGAAAGTGGATTGAGCATGCTCAGAGCGAACACTTAAGATTGTCGCCCTAATAGCCATTGAGGTCCCCAACGATGAGAATGATGAGCCTTTAGTTTGTTGAAGTAAGTGAGTAGCTCCTATGCGATTCGTGGATTGGCCTACTTATGGTTTAAGCAACTTCATGTGCATTTTGGGTAACTTGTTGTTGGTAGCAACAAATTGGAGGCCTCTATGGTAGAGTTGAGGAGGTACAACGAGGTAGGTTACTCATGTACTTTCATTGAATTACTTTTTTTTTAAATGGATCACTGATTGCTGATTATTTTTATAGCTCTATGACTTGTTAGACTTCATTCTAGCCTACAACTGCTTAGTTCTTTTGTCTCAGGGAGAGTAGGTAAGGGCCGAGGTAGGGAAGCTTCACAAGGCATTAGAGGAAAAGGAAAAAGCATGTAGTGACTTAATTATAGCATTGAAAGACTAGAAGCATTGGTATAGGGAGGTACTCAGTTAAGTCAACCAACTAAAGAATGAGTCAAGGACATCTAAAGAGTCTAGCAAGACCATGGACGGTACACTAGTTGCTGAGTTAGGGGCTAGGGGTAAAGAATTAGAGAAGGTATAAGTCAACTTTAGCATGAAGGAGGCTGAGCTTTTAAGGGGTATAAGACTTTTGATGAAGTCAAGCATGAGATTTGTATTGTAACTTTAGAGGACCTTCTAATTGAGAAAACTATCACTAAGGTTAGCTATCCCATGGTAGAAGAAATAAAGAAGCAAGTCTAGCAGAACGTACTAGATGCGGACTTATCTTTTCTATATTAACTAGACGAACTAGAGGCTACTATTGGGAATAGGTTGGGTGGCATATTGTCTGGTAATTCGTCAGGAACTTCTAGCTGTGGCTCTAATGTAGACCTCTAGTAGGTAGGTGGTGGTGATGAGGTTGACAAGGGGTAGAGGGGTAGCAAGAGCAACAACAACAATAACAGTGACAATAGCAAGTCAAGGGCACTTAGGAGTGTTATTGTGTTTTAATTTTTTTAGTTAGCTCAGGTGAAATGTGACCATTTTGTTAAACTTCTATTTTATTTCTTTTTGTGGGTGGTCAGGATGCTGGCCCCTATTTATGTAATTGCTTGAGCATATGAATGAAGTTTAGTTATCGTTCTCTAAACTCATGCATGCCTTTTCCCTAGTCCTGGTTGCTTACCTTTATTTTATGTCTATATGTTCGAAGTTAACCTATTTTTTCACCAAGTCTTTTTATCAAAGAGAGTCTTCATAGGGTTGAAAACCCCATGCATTGCTCTGTTGGATCATGAGATTGGTCGAGCCTTATCTCCTCAGATTGGTGTTAACTGCTTGGTACTTGGGGGCTTGCTCGTTTTTCCCATGTACTAGTGCCTCACACTTATCCTTAATTTTACCTAAGTGCTCTAGTCTTGCTATGATGTTTACTAAGCTACTTATCCTTAATTCTAAGTGGACACTGGCTGCTAGGGTTCTCATAGGGGCTTGTGTTAAGTAGGGGCAAGCATTTGAGAGCAAATCTTATGATGATGTCATAGAATATCCTTGGTAGGGGGATTTTGGCAAGGAAAATTTCTTTTTGAGACATGTTATCCATCTTATAGAGTTCATTTCAGGTAACGTGCTCTTATGGTAGGTAGAGCACCTTGGGTAAAGTACCTTCCAGAAGATAATTAATGTCTATAACACACTCTATTAATTCCTAAGGTATCACTTTAATTCTCCAGACTTTGGAGTCATGCAATGATTGATACGTGTATGATTGGGGGTATCTCATAGATCCTATATAAAGGGTATGTAAGTCCTTACTTCCCTACACTACTTGCCCAAACAACTTTTGTGGGATAAACTTGAAGGCTTCCATGAGTGTGTTTGAAGCAATAATGTTGCAGGATGGTGTACATGAGTTAGGGAGAGGGTTATGCTTATCCTTTTCCTCGAGTTATGATTGTGAAGCATAAACAGCTATTCGGTAGCGGTGCTTGGGTCAAAAGCTGTGACCAGGAAGCGTACATCATCTTGAGGTCCTACCTTCTTTTTTTCATAGTGATGTTGGGTGAAAGAGGGGAGGCTTGGGTGTAACCCACCGCTTGTCCGTGGCGGCCTCATTGTGGGGTGCTTGCCTATACGAGGTTCTTAGCAATCCCTTCTAAGTACTGTCCCACATGAATTTAGGTAAGCATGGGCAGCCACTGTAACCACAACAATAGAAGGGGGTCCTTTCTCCACCCTTACTTGAGGGTCGAAGGGCTCATGGGAGTCCTCTGGTTTGCGAGTCCTTCTAGTCTACTTTGGGTAAAGGATCAACCTTACTTTGTTACTAGTAAGGCTTATATAGCTTATCACTCTAGGTAGAGAAGCTAGATTAGTAATCCTTACTGCTACCTCTATAGAAGAGAGGCTTTATTAGGTAGAATGGGGACTTTCACTTAGAGCTTGAGCATTGATCGGAGCTCTATAGTTTAAAGCTTAGCTAGATAGGACTTAGGGATGTAGTCATAACGTAAGAGTTGGATGAGTTAAAGTTGAGATGAGTTCCTCATAAGGTAGAATTCTTAGAGCAAGGAGTCAAGTAGGGGTTGAGAGTAGCCATTCAAGTGAAGTGAGTAGCTTTAGCATAGAATGTTATTGTATTATTTTTCCTTCGATGTAATTGGGCTTGATATGTTGACCCGCTAAACTTTGTACTTCATTTGATAAATGAAATAAAGTCCTTATGCATCCAATCATCACTTTGTTGAATGATTTACTTTTCTCTTGCTTTCAATGCTTAATTTTATTTGGATAACTGTTATGCGAGCATTCTTACATGGATAAGTGTGACTTGACCTAAGGTTAGGGATCAATGTAGGGAATGACTCATGGCAAGCTTAGGAATGAAAATCAACCTAAGATCGGTAACCTGTGTAGGTGCCTATGTCGTTAGTGTAAAGACTAACATAAGTAAAGCTTAGGGATTAAAATCAACCTAAGATGCAAGGTTTGACGTAAATCAATGCCCTATGAGGGTGCCCACATCATTAATGTAAGGACTAACTTAAGCAAAGCTTGGGGATAAAAATTGACCTGAGGCAAGGGGCTTGATGTAGGTCGAGGCGCAAATGCAAGGCACTTCATTAATTCATTACATTCGGCTATAGTTACAAATGCTTTTGATTCTTATTGCCTTGGCTAGAGAAACTAGGGTCTTAGATTTTAAGCACTCCATACCATAGGGGATTAGTTATCCTTCTATTATCTCTAACTTATAGGCACCTTTTCCTACCTCATCAATTATTCACATAAGATCCACCCAATTGGGGGAAAGTTTGCCTTGTCCTTCCTTACAGCTAGTGGCCTCCAACTTTTTATACACTAAGTCATTAGGGTAGAAAACCTTGTGTCGGATGTTGTGGTTGTAGTATTAGGTAGCTCATTGGTGATATGCCGTAATGTGTGCTCGTACTGCATCTTCGACTTTGTCGATATTATTGAGACTTACCCGCAAGGCCATGTGATTAGTGTTTACGTCAAAGTATTGTACCTTATTAGTGGGTAGCCTCAATTCAATGGGGAAGATGGCCTTGGTTTTGAATGTAAGACATAACGGAGTCTCTCTAGCTGATGTCTTATACATCGTACGATAACTCTAGAGTATGTTGGGGAGCTCATCAACCTAATGGCCTCCTACTCGTTCTACCCTCTTCTTAAGGCTATTGAGAATTATCTTGTTGATGGCCTTAACCAAGTCATTGGTCTAACGGTGGGTAACTGAGATGCAGTGCAACTCGATGTTGTGCTTATTACAGAAATCCTTAAAACTGTCGCTATCAAACTACCTCCCTTTATTAGTGATAAGTCTATACAGTACCTAAAAACGGGATAGCATGTGTATGAGCATGAAGCCTTCGGTGGCTTAAGCTGTAATAGTTGCAACAGTCCATGCTTTTACCTACTTGATGAAGTAGTCGATTGCAACCATAATGAACTATTGGCCCACCGAAGCTTTAGGGAAAGGGCTGAGGATGTTGAGTCTCCATTATGCAAATGGCCATAGGTTGTTCAGAGGGTGTAACTCTAAGTTAAGGGTGTAGGTAATTAGTACATGCTTTTGGCAAGAGTGGCACCTTCGGACCATAGCTTTGGCATCTCCCTTCATCTTGGGCTAGTAGTAGCCTAGCTTGAGTACTCAAAGGTAGACTGCTTTTGACTAGATGTAGTTGTTGCAAATCCCTACGATGAGATCCTTAAGTACTTGAGCACCTTCCTCTATTCGGAGGCATTTGAGGAGTAAAGTATTGTGTCCTCATCTGTAGAGTACATCATTGATCAGTATATATTTGGTTGTGGCGTAAGCTAATTTCTTTGCCTCAGATTGCTCTTTAGGTAGTGTATTAGTTTTAAGGTATTACATTAGGGAATCTATCTAAGAAGGCTATGGGGCTACTTTTGTCATTTCAGTAACCTACTGCTAGTGTACCTCTGTACTTCTTTCGAGGAGGTATTGTATGAAGAGTGGTTTGTCACAATCATGTGATGCGAGGAATAGTAGACAAAGCTATTCTAGATAGCCTGTCTACTTATGCGTTTTCTACTTGGGGAATTTTGTTGACTTCCCAAGAGGTGAATTTTGAAACGAGGTCTTACACTAGATGTAAGTACTTAGCCATTGTTTCTCTTTAGTCACATATTCTCCTTTGACTTGCTATACAACCAACATGGAGTTTGAATGTATGTTAAGTATTTCTTCTCTAATGTCCTTAGCAATGTTTAAGCCAGCGATGAGTGCTTCATATTTAGCTTCGTTGTTGCTTGTTGGGAACCCAAACTTTAGCGCATAGAGAATCTTTGTTCCATGTAAGCCTTGTAGCATAATGTAAGCCCCACTCCCCCCTTTAGTAGAGGAGCCGTCGATAAGTGTTTAGATCGGTATGGTGAGTTATAGTTGAGGTTCATCCACTTTAGTGTATTGTGCTATGGAATCCATAAGAACCTGTGCTTTGATTGTTTGTCTTAGGTAAAATTGAACTCCATGGGCACTGAGTTCTAAGGAGTACTTCATCATTTTCCCTAAAGTGTTGGGCCTTTATAGGGTTGTTCAGAGTGGTATATTCATTAATATGATGATCGAATGTGATTGAAAGTAGGGTTGGAACTTATGAGTGGCGATGACTATCGTAAGGGAAAACTTTTCTATCATAGTGTATCAAAGCTTGGGTCTTTGCAAGACATGGCTAACGTAGTAGACTGGGTGATGTTCGTTGCCATTAGCTCGTATAAGTACAGATGATAATGTTTTGTCAATGACCATGAGGTATAAGTACAATTCCTTTCATGTAATGGGTTTGGAGAGTATTAGTGCGGTTGCTGGGAAGTTCTTTAGGTCTTAAAAGGCTTGCTAGCACGCTGAGGTTCATTTAAATTCGGCGGGGTGTTTAAGTAGATGGAAAAATTCTACGTACTTATCTGTGCTTGGAGAAACAAAGCGGTTGAAGGTAACTTTCCTTCCCGTTAGTTGCTAGATCTCCTTTACCTTGGTTAGTGCTTGCATGTCCTTAACTGCTCTAATGTTTTCGAGGTTGGCCTTGATCCTTCTCTTTGTAACCATGAAAATTGAGGAAATTGCTCAAAGGGACCCCAAAGACACACTTCTGAGGGTTAAGTTTCACTTGGAACTATCAAAGGGTTTTGAAGGTTTCCCGGAGGTTGTCAATATGGTCTCTTCTAGTTTTGCTCTTAGTGATCATGTCATTACATAAACTTTAAGGTTCCTTCTTATTTATCGCTTAAAGATATGGGTTGCCATCCTTTGGTTTGTAGCTATAGCGTTCTTTAAGCCAAAGGGCATGATTGTATAGTAGTAATTCCTAAATTTTGTGACAAATATGTGTGAACTTTGTCTTCAAGGGCCATTTGGATTTGGTTATATCTGGAGTAAGCATCCATGAAACCGAAGAGTGCATGCTTTGCTATCATGTTGATGAGTTGGTCTATGCGTGGTAGGAGAAAGCAGTCCTCCGGATAAGCCTTATTGTAGTTGGTGTAGTCAATGCACATATGCCATTTCCCATTTGCTTTCCTGACGAGCACTATGTTGGTGAGCCAAGTGGGATACCTCTCATGTTGGATGAAGCTCATGTAGAGCAACTTCTATATTTCCTCCTCAATTGTAGCATAATGTTTAGATGCAACATGGCACTTCTTTTGCTTGATAAGTTACGTAGTTAGGCTGACATTGAGGTGGTAGGTTACCTTGGGTATACAAATGATCCCTGACATGTCTTTTAGGATAGATGTAAAGACGTTTGAATTCTGCTTAAGGAACTCTAATAGTTTAAGCTTGTCTCCATCTAGTAATTCGGCCCTAATCTTAGTTATCATTCCTAGGGCATTGGAAATTTAGACTTCGATGGTCTCTCTGCTGGCTCTCTATGTAGTGCTAAAGTAAGGGAGCTAGTGGACTCGATGTTTATGACATTGTTTTTGGATTGTGCTTTCAAGTAACCTAAACACCTCTGGTCTCACTAACTTTAGTAGGGATCAAGAGCTTTGCCTTAAGGCATTTCTAGCTAATGAGCATGTCAAATGTTGCCGAGGATGGTACTATATGGAATCCAAATGTTGATAACAACAAAATCAATTGATTAGGTAGTGACATATTCACCGTCACCTAGTCGAACATTTAGGGTGATGATCTCCTTTACAGGTACTAAACTATCGCCTTTGAAACCAACGAGGCCATGTTTATATGGTTAAAGGGGCTTATTGAGCTATTCTCTCATTTTCTTGAAGGTGTTATAAAAGATTATGTTTGCTAAACTCCTACTGTTAACAAATGTCTTGGGGATGTCAAAGTACCTAATTTTGGCACTTATGACGAGTGTGTCGCTATGAAGTAGGAGGGCACCTTGCTTGGCTTCATAGGTGAAGGTTATTGCTTTTTTAGTCTTTAGCCACTTCCTTTGGACGATGTGTACCTCATGCTTAGGAGTAAGCGTAGTGTTGACTAAAAAGAGGTTAAGTCTACTAAATATGGTGTTGACCTGGCCATGTTGTCTTCTTTGGTTCTCTTCGTCTGTAAGGGGATTGGCTTGCTGATGATGGGGCGGTTGTTGGTTATCTATCTGGCAGTATTGGGTAGGTCATTAGATTTGGTTCTTCTCATTTGCAACAAAGTAGTCAATGTGGCCATTACAAACAAGGCCTTCAATAGTGATCTTAAGGTAGTAGCACTCATTAGTGTTGTGTTTGTATGCTCTATGATAGTCACAATATTTGCTTAAGTTCACTACTTCTAGCATCTTATAGATGTTCGGTGGTCAAGGAAGTTGCCTTCGAACCTTATACATGATTTTGTCAAGTGCTTGGGTTAAGGTTGTGTACAAGGTGTAGTCTTAGAACTTATGTCCTTATCACACTTTTCTTGTATAAGTGGTTGTTGTTTGGGGTTACAAGGTCCTAAATGATCTTTCGCTGAGATACAGGTCTTATTTTCTACCTTGAATCGAGCTATAATGGTGTCCTCTTAGGCTATGTATTTCTTAGCAACTCTCATAAACTTATCTAAGGAGTTAGGCTTATCTAAAGACATAACATTGAAGAGCCTTTCATTTGGATCTATACCTATTAAGAGTGCTTGTAAGGTCATCCCAATGTCTAGCCTGGAAACTTGTAGCTTCATTTGGTTGAAGAGCTCAAGGTATGCTTACGAGCTTTCATTATAACATTGTTTGACATTGTAGAGAATGGAGGAATCTCATTGTAGGACTTAGGAGATGAGGAAGTGGTGTTGAAACTTGCTTCCTAGGTCATCAAATGAACTGATTGACCCCTCAGGGAAGGTATTAAACCAAAGTAAGGTAGCTTTCGCTAGTGTTCTAAGGAAGGCCTTGCACATGATGGCATTGAGAAGTTGTGGAGGCTCATCATTGTCTAATAATGGACAAGGTGGTTGTTTAGATCAGTAACACCATCATAGGTGTTGGGGGATGGTAATTTTGCACTAGTGGAGAGTGTTTCCTTAAGGATTAAGGATATGAAAGGGCTCTTTGTCAATGTAGAACGTGATGCTTGTGTAGATGATTTGACCTCCTTTTGATTACATATGTTGGAAGCGTAGCTGATGCATTTGTAATCATATCTTTGTAGTCTTTTGGAGATGGCCTCTATGATAAGCCATCAGTTTGTTTACTTATTGCTGTTTGCTCACTGTCTATGTGTGTTTTACTATGATTGTAATTAAGTTGCTCCTAAAGGTCTTCGTATTGTTGGTGATTGTATTAAATGTAGCTACGTGAGTGTGTTGGGTATGCATTATGCTATTCATCATTATCACTTAGCTAAGAGGAAGACTCAATTGTTGCCTCCTCATTTGGATACTTTTGAGATGCGTTCTTGAGTAGTGTTGCATCTTTGTATAGATCTATGGTAGATTCATGGTACTTTTTGTTTTCTTCTAATATTTGTTGGATGAGGAGCCTTAGATCCTAGACTTTAGTATTATCATTTTGATTTGGAAGGGGTTGATTGTGTCCCCTTTGTTGGGAAGTATGGGAGTCATTTACATGGGAAGCCTATGGGTTATTGTTTTTGCTTTTAGCCATCATCGTGGTGGTAGCCTAAAACAGTAGGCATCAAAATATTAATCGTATGGGAGATCGACTATGAAGTAAGGTTAGGTCACATAGGCTCCACTTCCTGCTCTTCGATACCTACAAAAGTCCATTGAAGGCAAGGTTATAGGGGCCTTCTAATGCTCAAGTTAGCAAGGAAGACCAAAGAAGGGAAGGCGAGCATTGGAGCTTAGTAGGCTATGCTTGCCAAAGTGTGAATGCTGCTTTTGTTGTGTAGTAAAAAGGGAGATGGGGTTCGAGAGTGATAGACCAAGGAGAGGACATGGAGAAGTCGGATATCCTCTACCTTTCTTATTGGTGATTGGTGCCTTTTATCCTATTTACCTAGATACATAACAGCTAGAGGTTCCCTCATATTGGTCATAAACAAACAGCACACTTCGAGGTAGGTGACAGAGCTTTACCATGGATGGTATGCCATGGCCGATTGAACTACAGAATTTGCAGTTTAATGAGTAGGTAGGGACAAAGGTATGTAGTGCATTGACCGTACTATGGATGTCAGTTGCTCCTTAATAAGATGTAGTGGGTTGTAGCCGCTAAAGATAAAGACTAAGCTGAGGCATTCATTGAGGGCCAATCAATGCTTAATGGAAGTGGTCGAGCTTTAGGCTTTCCTTAGATGGTTATTGGGCATTAGTTTCTTGGTTGGGGCTAACCTATTCAGTCATTCATCATGTGGGGCATTTCTCAATTTTTGAAAATATCTCTTAATCCCTGTGTCATTATGGCTAATCTAGTAGTAGGCAATCCTTCTTGTTAAGGGCTTTGTAACTTTGAACATTTTTTTTTTTTTTGCAGAAAAATGGTAACTCATGTTCGGTTTAGTCAAACAGGACTTCTTTACAAACTCTCGATTCAAAATTCACTCTTGATTACTATTCCAAAAATTATGGACTAGTTTGTAAGTGATGTGTCTTGATAAATTTGTTAGGTTTTTTTTTTTAGTTCAGTATTGTGAATTAGGCCTTTTGATAAGTAGTTTCAAGAGAGATTAACGAAAGGGCCTATTTAAGAGATTTACTTGTGCAACCTAAGTTTACAAATCAAGAACCCTTAGGAAAAACTAGAAGTGTACTTGTCCCAATTTCAAAAACAATTTTCATTTAAGATAAATAATTTTTTAAGATCAAAAGAGCTTTTATTGAGTATGGGTGTTATTGTAGGTAGGAAGGCTTTGTGTTTGTGATTTGGATTGTGTTTAGAGGCTTTATATTTTGGGAATCAAAAAGTGATTTAGAATAGGTATGAGGGCTTTAGGCTTTTGAGGATTTTTGGGCTTTGATTCTGAGCTCTTTTCATGACCTAGGTTTATTGTCCTTATTGGGATATGGTATACCTTTTGGGCTTTCTTCCTTGCATTTTAGCCTCTCTTTTCTTTTTTCCTCATTATTTTTTTTTTGTCATTTTTCTCTTTTTTCTTTTCCTAAAAGTAATTATTTCTATTGTCGAATCTTTATCTTTGAGAGATTTAAGATCCTAAATCTATGGGCTTAGGTGAAGTATGTAGAGGCTTATGGTGTTTGAAAAAGCATTGGCTCTTCTTTATTTCAAAAATAAAATAAAATAAAAGAATGACTTATCAAAAATATAAATTGTTTTGGAATTAACATTACTGAAGCAAGAACAAACTAAGTTTACCCCTTTCTTCTAATGTGATGATCTTAACCTCCAAATTGCCCCATTATGAGATGGTTCTTGATAAGGTTTAAATTTGAAAATACTCTAACTTAGCTCAATGGGGTTGATAAAGGATATATGTGCTTGAGACATTAGAAATGATTGCCTAACTTCATTTCAATTTACATATCAAATTCGAAATGGACCTTCTTCAAGAAATGAGTCCAAAGTATTCTCACCATGATGTCACTCAATTCTCAATGTGTTTAAGGGTTAGTTGTAGGATATAGTTTACCTCTTTTTATTCTAAACCTTTTAAAAGTAAGTTAGTAATTCTTTAGGTAAGAATCTATACTAATTTGCTCAAGGGTAGAGATTGACTTCCCCTCCCCCCCCCCTAATTTCTTGAAACATTCCTTGCCCCATAATACCAAATGCTTCATACCTAATGCGTTTTTTATGGCTTAAGTAGATAATTGCCCTAGACTTATAGGTCCTAATGTCCCTTGAATTTCGAGTTTGTTTGGACTTGATTCTTTAGGGTTGAGTGAGTCACATAAAGGAGTTGTCCAGAATTGTGGCTTCCTTATGTAATGAGATAGAGGTGAAGTCTGACTTTGTCTTTTTAAATGGATTGGTGGTTTGTATTTAGGCTTGGCTTCCTTATGTTTGGGTTGGATGCCTTAACATGCCAAGTGTTTTGTTTGGCCACCTTAACAAGCTAAGGTCTTAAGGTTAGCTACTTTAATGAGCTAAAGGCTTTAGTTTGCTCCCAAATCCTATAAGAACTTATAGCCGTTATCAACTTTTCTTTTTCTTTTTTTATTTTCTAAGAGAGAAGGATAAGGCCTTATTTTACAAAAACCAAGTGATATGAACAAGTATGGGGAATTGCTTAGGGTTCTATTTACAATCATATATTTATGATTCTATTTACAAGCCTATGGAATTTATTTGCACTTGAGAATGAGCAACGATTTAATGAATACTATTGAATGACTTATTTAAAAACAAGGAATACTAAGTAAAAAAAAAAAAAAACGAAAGAATGATGTTCTAAAAGAAAACAGGCTCTTTTCGTTAATTTAATATGCTTGATTATTATTCAATGGAGTGATAATTTCTAAATCTTATTTATTTTAAATGGGGAAACCTATTTACAAGGTAGTAAACTTTATGAAAGTATAAATATTTTTGGTTCGAAGAATAAGTGGCAAAATGGCAACTACCGAAAAAATGTTTTATAGGATTGATTCTTTTTGTTTTTTCTTTTCACTTTTGATTATTTAGCAGTAGGTTTTACAGACTAGTAAAACATAATTATTTATGAACCTAACTTTTAGAAATTAGGACATAATTAACAAATACGAATACTTACAAATGAATAAAGATAAGGACAAAAAATGTAAAATGAAGAGATACGGATGTAAAGGAATCAACGATTAAATAATAATGTGGCAATATTAGGTGTTTAGGGTTGTAATTGCATCAGATTATTACAATAAACTTAAAATTATAGAGAAATATAAAAATTACATGGAAATAGAATTTACAAATACAAGGAAATATAAGGTATGAGAAAAATTACAATTTTACATTGAAAAAGTCTTATACAGAGAATTGATTAAACAATAACGACCATCAATTAGCATACCCCATTATTATTTATTCCTTAGTCAGGTTTTGTGTATGCAATTATGGTGGGTTTTAAAGGTCCATAAGTTTCTATGATCTCGCTTACTTTCAAAGAAACGGTTCTTTAATTACATTGAAACTTAAGTGGAGTAGCTAGATTAACCTTAAAAGGTGGTTACCTCACTACATTTGAGGCTTACATAATGACTCCCCTCATAAAGTCCTAAGGTGGCCTAGTTCTGATTGCATGTACCACATATTTATAAAATTGTAAAAAAAGAAAACCTCAAATAAAAACACTAAATAGCTAGGACAAAAAAAAAAATAAAAAAACACAAGTACAATAATACATAAAAGATATATACAAGGAAAGAACATAACTTAATATGGATATTTTGAAAAATAATTCTAATTTTGAAAGGTTTTAAATGGCTAGCCTACTTGAAATCTCTAGTAGAGTAGCTAAGTTGTTAAGTTTAAAATTTTTCATTTTTTCTTTTTCCTTAATTTGATTTAAATTAAACTCTATGTCTATTTAGTTTAAACCTTCAATTAAAATTAAGAAAACCTGGTTTCTTATTATTTTCTTTAAAAAAAAAAAACTCAGAATCACCATCTGCTAAAATTGGGAAAAAGTGATTAAATTAGAACCAACTAGGCAGATTGATTCTAATTTAACTACTAGTTTATATTTTGAAAAAAAAAATTAAGAAACTAGATTTTCTGAGATTCGAGGGTTATTTTATTAAACTTAAATGGGTACCATTTTAACTTTCTGAATTTAAATTTATTTTTCAAATTACTTGTTAAGAACAAAATTTATTGAAAAATAGCAGATAAAATTGCATTTAATTACAAAAGAGAAAAAATGAAAAGTTATTTACAAAAGGGGGGAAAATATTTTTTTTTCATCTTTTAAGTAATGAAATATTATTTTATAAAAGGGGGAAAATATACTTTTTAATATTTTAAATCGCTCTATAGGTACTTATAGACCCACTAGTTGGGATTAAACTACCATGGTTCATTTTGAAAAATTTTAGTGGGTTAGTTTTTTTTTTTTTTTTTTTAATTTTGAAAAGCATTGTATTTTAAGTATTTACATGTTGATTAGTTTATAAATTTTTTTTTGCCCAAATTTTGGAAAAAAAAAAAACTGCAAAATCCTTAGTTTCTTTGAAAGCTGGTTCATTTAGATTTTTATTTAAGAAAAGTTTTTTTTAAGGTAGCAAAACATTTTATTTTTATTTAAAAAAAAATTTATAGAAAAGAAACCTATTGAAGATACATATATTAAATAACTCACATAAAGCACTTAAAGAAAAATTTATATTATCACAAATATGGCATGTTTATTATTTATTTGCAAAAATTAGTTTGTGATGATAATGAAATTTTGAATCAAGACATCTATTCTATATTACATCAACATGATTCATTAAAATAACTAATTTCATAATTATATGTAAGACATTTATTCAATAATTTATATGTTTAGATATCTATACTATAATTTATATGTTCAAACATATGTTCTATAAGTTATATGTTTAGACATCTATTCTATTATTTACATGTTCAAACATCTATTCTATATTGTCCAAATATGATTTTTGGAAAATATTCTATAGTTTATTAATCAAAATGTTTAGTTCAATTAAAATAATTAAGAATAATCACATAATCACATACTTAAACAAGATTCACGATAAACATTCTATAACTCAATAAATTAAAATACTTAATTTAAACAATCATGAACTATGAACACTACATGGTCATTATATTATAAGAATAGTAAATCTTATTAACTATACTACAAAAATTACATCATCAAACAAGTGTTTTATATGATTTCTAAATTATTTAATATACAATTTGTATCAAACACAAAGAAAATAAGAACAAGTAATGATTTTAAGAGTTTACTTCACACAGTAACGAATCAGTAGTCGGTTTAATGAGTTTTTAGGTAGCCTTCTGGCATAGTGGTGCTATCTTTAGAGGGAGAGAGTTCATGCCTTAGAGAAAGCTTAGTTTGAATGAATTTTAAATCATAATATATGCTTAACTTGAAGTGTGATGCCCTGTTTATACTAGTGGAGTTTGGATTCAATTCAAAAAAGTGAAAAAATAGAGGATCAAGGGTATGTGGGCCAAATATGTTTTTGCCCAATTCGACTTCAAATTTTGAAGAAAGTATAGGTTTGGATGATGAAAATAAGTAAGAACATGTCAATAATCAATGCTTACATCTTGGATTAGGAGGAAATTGCCCAAAGAATAAGGTTTTGCAAATTTTATTCAAGTGTATTAATATATATATATATTTTTCTTTTTCACGTCCAAATTAATCCATAAAATTCGAGTAAATATCCTAAGATATAAAGTTGGAACATGGGTTGAAATTAAGGGGTTCAAACAGGAAAACTTCCCTTTTAATTCTAGAAATCTCAAGTTGCAGGCGTGTAATTAAAAATGATGGAGGAGGCATGCACACTTGTTGGGCATGGTCTACGTGCCTTACATGTATGTGTGTAACACATGCCTCAAAGTTAATTGCAAGTGCTCTCACGCCAATACGCCTAGGGTTCATAAATGTCATTAAGGCTTCGACCCTGATTTACGTAGACTAGGTCTCATACTTAGCCTGGCTTAATATATGTATATATATATATATTAAAAAAAACAAAAAACTAAATAATATTAATCCTAGGTTCAACCAAAAATTAACTTGAATCAGTTACATATGAGCTAATAATTTTGAAAACATACTTAAAATTAAAGATAAAAATAAGGTAAAATAATAAAATAAATAAAAAGAAGAAGGCCTATTTAGATGTGCTAAAGCAACATTGAAAATTTCAAATAAGAACTAAAATTGCTAAGGGCAAAACTAGAGTGTATATAAATACATGTTCCCAAATTTTGTTACCAATATTTTATCTTGTAACACTCTGGAACTACCCCATATTATGTAAATTGTATAGGGTACATAATACCCCATAGAACTTGTAAATCTTCATATACATATATATATATATATATATTTCAATATGGCTAGTTTGTATTTATTTTTTTTCCTTCTAATTTCTTTCATTTATTTTTCTTTTTGGTCATTTTCTTCATTGATCTTTTTATACAAACATATCTATTTTAGTGAAATTTTGGTCTTTACTTTAAATACCAAATAAATAATTATAAATTGGACTCATTTGGAGACTAACTTATTTTGGCATTAAGAATATTTATAAATTAAAAATTGCAATATCTTAATTCATAATTAGCATTCATGGTGATCCTCAATACATCTCAATTACTAGATCCTAACTTATTGACTAAATTTTTTTCAAGTTTAGTACAAACACTAATCCAGACTTGAATGATGTTATATAAATTTATTACAAGATATTTTTCAAACTTAATATAAAGAAATTATTGCATCAAAAGAAATAAGTTAATAATATACCTTTTTAAGTGGCTTTACGTTGATTCTTTCCTTTTTAATTTTAGTAGAGTTAGACTTAGTAAATGAGAAAAATAAAGTAAAAAGAAAATGTAATAAACAAAAGATTAAGGTGAAAGTGACTAAGATGAGGACATCGAGTTTAGTCTTGAGTTTCTCATGGTATATTTTGTTATTTTTTTAAGTCCATACAAATGAAGTAGTTTTTTTTTTTTTATTTACTAATTTTATTTAATTATTATTATAAGGTAACTATAAGGTACCTCGGAACATATACCCTATATACTTCATAATATAAGTCCTAGGGTAAGTACATAATATCCAGATCTCATACTCGTACCCTACCTTATAAATAAAGGCTTCAAGAAATTACTACTCTAAATTTACCCTATCACCTTAAATATCCACTTGAATCTACTTGATCGAGTAGAGCCCATGTAGGTACCATGTACGATAGGATTACTCACTTATCTTCAATTAATATAGTAATAATGAGAATGAAACCATACTAACATATATATTGATACAACCATACTATATTAGTATATTTCTATATCAATATTATTAAGCAAATACATCCTTGTTTGGACTCTATACCCATCTAATACAATTTTATGCATAAAAAATTAAAATATTAGGTATTGCTTTATGGATCTATTCACTATTTTATCATCCTTATATCTGTTGTTATATTCAATGTAAAGACAATTGCTGATACTATTTATATGAGTAGGGCAAAACTGACATTTCAATCCCAAACTCCCTTCTATCCTTGTGCATGGTTCTTAAGCCTACAATTCTCTTTTCCTTTTGCTCTCTTTCATGTATGTTTTCTCTCATGCTATATTAATACATATTAATATACAGTAATAATGATAATGAAACTATATTAAGATACGTTAATGTAGTTCCACTATGTTAATACATATTAATGCAATAGTAATAACAGACATATATTAATATACATAATCAAACTACATTTATTAATACAATCAATCTATACCAATACTTTTCAATATTAATAGTAGAATATTTTTCTCCACATATTTATTTTAATTATATAGTTTTGATAGGTTATCTTAACATCCCACCTCTCCATTTTTCCTAATTTAATGATAACTGTGCCTCCATCATTTTCTTTTCTATTTACCTATTTTAACCAACTACAACATAAGATCAAATATAAAATGTGCTTGTCGTGGAAGTTCGTCCCAACAAAAAAAAAAAAAAAAGTGGGAGTGGGGGAAGAAGAAAAAGACATATATTAAAAGCCATAAGAAATATCCAAAATTTAAAAGTAAAATCACAACGAAGATGATTTTCTCTCTTGTCTTCTTTAAGAAATAAATGAAAAGGAAAAGGCGTTTCCCTTAACTTCCAAGCACCCATCTCTACTTTCACAAAATTTTCAAAATTTATTTATTGTCATTAACCTAAATCTTGATTTTTGTCCCTGTATCTTCAAAATTGGCATTGATAAATTCGTTAGGACCAAATGATGCGATTTGATGAGAAAATATATAAATAATTTGAATTATCATGGTTGAAATATTCGAATTGACATAGTTGAATTCCATTTGAGCCTTAGAAGCTGCAATTTTTTTTCATGTTGTATTTAATTTTATGGACATGTTATTTTCACAATAATGTAAACTATCATGGTTGAGTTGACACAATAGAATTCCATTTGAACCTAAGAAGTTGCATTTTTTTTTTTCATGTTGTATATTACATCAACATGTTATTTCCACAATAATTGAAATTATCAATCTTGAAATATATCCATTATATATGCGGATGGAGAATAAATTAAAGTTAATTGAAAGTACATACTCAATATGCATGTCTAAAAATAAATGACCATAACTTCATAAGGAAAGACATATACATATTTGATTGGAGCTCTCAATTAACACATTCGTTATGAAGTTGACATGTTTATATGTCCTTGGCAATATTTGTTTGTTAGAATGCAATGGTCCAAACAATTATTTTCTTTTATAGATATATTCCTTTTAAGGTTCTTTATTATTAACATTTGTCTTTTCACATCGGTACCATGAGGAGTTTCGGTACTCACTTCTACTAAGGCTGAGCATAATAGGAGTAAGAGACTTGGTGTCAATAACTAGAATGAAATATTATTTAATCGTGTAAATGCCATGTTAGGTGCACCTAAAGCAAAAAATATACTTCAATTATTATCCACCCTTTAGGAGAAAAAAGCTCCCCTGCCAATAAGAATAAAACTATATTATGATAACCAACACCTATTGTAACAATGGTTTAATCTTAACAATAAAAAGATAAAAATTTAGAGAAAATAAATTAGAGTTGTCCAATATGAGCTATGGTTAGTATTTTAGCATTTATAGAAAGGCTTATTGTAAGAAATAGGTGTAGCTATATCACAAGCTCATGTTTCTACGATCTCAATTTGTATTTATTTGAATGATGCTACAAATCTCCATCAAATACAAAATCATGACTTTGTATATTGAAATTATGTTCTTTATAATTTAGTTTCTATAAAATGTTTTATTTATTTTTTATATACACATTGTGGATGCATTATTGACTAATAAAATAGCTATTTTAGAAATCTTATTGTTACTGTATTAATACATATTTGTTTGGAAGTTTCTTTTGATGAGGTCGATTCAAATTGATAATTAAAAATATCCATTAGCATCATGAAAATGAAAACTTGCCATTTTCTTTGCATTACAAACTTTGCAAGGCAAAGACAAGGGCAAGGGTGCTGCCACAATTAGCACCCCATAAAGTGCAAATTGTTTTATTTTTTTCTTTTTAAAATTCATAACTTTTTCTCAAAATATATAATTTTCTCTATAAGTTCTCTCTCTCTTGTCACTGCTTTTCTTTCTTTGATGGTTAGAGGTAAATTGAAAGTTAGTTGATGGTAATTTAAAAGATTCCTAGGAAAAAATAGAGATGTCTCTTATATTACCCAGAGTATAGGAAATTTAGATAGACTTTTATACCTTTGGTCATAACCAACTTTCAATAATTTATTTAGGATATTCAATGAAAAAACACAAATTTAACATAGATATTGTAGATAATTGAATGAATTAATGTTTTTTATTTGAATTTATTATCATTATCATTATTATTATTATTATTATATTGTGATTATTATAATTTTATTCTTCTTTTTTTCTTTCTTTCTTTCTTTCTTTCTTTTTTTTTTTTTAGTAGCAACGTTACTACAACATGGGAGAGGTGATTTGCAACTCCTTATAATTAATAATTGGGTTTCATTGACTTAGCTTAAAATGGTCTTGGTAAGATGAATTTTTTTTATGGAATATTCCTAAATTTTGACTTAATTGTGGATTTATAAAATATCCCCTTAAACTTTGGTAATAGGCAAGTTTTTTTTTCTTCTTCTTCTTTTTTTTGTTTTTTCAAAGAATACAGTATGGTCAAGGTTTAGGGAGCTTTAAAATGCATTTTGATAAATTTAAGAGAATATTGGCGCCAAGATCAAAGTTCAGAGATTGTTTTCTACATTTCAAGGTTATCTGCAATATTTGGATGTCCAGAGTTGATTTGCAAGGTTTGAAAACTTATTAGATAAATCCATACATATTATTTGCATTTAAAGGAAATTTAAATTATCCTACAACCCCAATAACCATCCAAGATCCATTCCATTTGTTGTTAAAACCTTGCAAGTTTTAGTGTTCCGTGACCTTCCCTACCAAATTCATGCTTAAGAAACAATGTAGATGTATCGACACTAGGTCGACTAAGATAGGACGTAAAGCATCTTGAGAATGCGTGTACTCTAAGCAGGCCCTACTATATTATCAATAGATGCCAAGATTGTGTACCTTTTTCCATTTAAATATTATGGGAGATAGTTCGAAGTGCTCAAATTTCTGTATAACTAAACTTTCTTGCGTGGTCCAAACTCCGATGTCGTGTCTAAATTTCGGTCACCAATCATTAATCCAATGTGTTTAAAGCGGAATTTCCAAGTTTAGGTCAATAAAACTCTATAAATTTAATTGGCCAAATTCTACCATATTTTACTGTTTGATTTACTGCATTTGGTCTATAAATTTGAAGTACGGTAAAAACAGATTAAAATGTGATGAAATTGGGAACACTTATTTATCATATATTTTTAGGTCATTTTGTTATGTCCTATTTATATAGAATAAAGTACACCAATTGTCCCCAAAAACTTTTAATATTAACCAATATCTCCAATTTTTTAACTTGTACATTTGTACTCCTCTAGCATGGATTGATTTTGTTCTTATGGAAATTAGCAGGGGCTTTCTGTAGAGTTATAAAACTTATTAAAGGGTATGTATATATTTTAAAGACTTTCAGGAATCCAATTTTATATAATGATGGATGTAGGTCTATGTAGAGGGATAACTCAGTACGGGTTTAACGCAAATATTTTTCGTGGAACGATTCTTTAGTTTAGTGGCTTCCCAGGGAATTAAGTCATTTATCTAAGGATATCTTAAAGGAAATTTGGGCTAATAAACTTAAAATAGAAATTGCCAGTCGTCCGCGTTCAGTCTTTTTTCAGTAGGCTTGCATGCTCAACCTGCTCGCCCATGGGTTTGGGCTACAAGAACTCCAAGAGGAGCTATAAATGTATAAATTAATGAAGGACACATCTCATTTGTTGCTCAATGGAACCATATAACGAAGGTCATGAAAGATTCATCTCAATGTTAGACGATGACGGACAAGAATGAGCTCCATAAAATCTATATAGTTGCCTCCTCGATATGTTTGACACACGAAAATGATTGAGTCAAACACCGTGGTAATGCTAAAGTGTTACTCTCAAGGATCAAATACTCGATCTGATAAAGAATGCTCAGTTCTCGTTAGAAAATAGTGAATTCGGTATTCTAATCTCCTTCCCCTATTACAAGCGCATTACTGAAGTCACCCGTTCCTCCTCCCATACTTTTCTTTAATCATATCTCTCCACAAGTTATTGATTCAAAACTTCTTCAAAGACATATTATGGGTGGCATCATAATGCACATGGCTTTATGTATTATCTTTATTTATTGGTGGATATTATCATTTGAATATGTATTATCTTTGTTTATTTGTGGATATTATCATTTGAAAGTATTTGGGAAACTTTTGTTTTAATTATATTCTGTTCCTTGTAAGTGACCAAAGTGAATGTGTGGGGCTGATCTTGGCCTATTGAGATCAGTCGGCAAAGCATCGTTTCAAGGTTGGAGACTGATGTCTTATTGAAGGATTGGTGGTGTTGTTCCGCAATCGAGGTAAAGCGGCTAAGGATTGTGCTTGTTGGCTCCACGCATCAAGCCTGTTGGTTTACGGCGGTGGCAGCTTGCTCTTAGGGTTTAGGGAGTATTTTAGCCTTGTGGTTTCTCTTGATATTCTACGCTCTCTTATTCAAGTTTTCGTTTACTTCTAGGATTTTCTGATTCTAAAAAATTAGGGTTGTCACATTCATCTGCTTGAAAGTATGTATACGTGTCAATTTTTAAAGATCATATAAGCATATACCAGTTTATTTATTTGTATTTCATTTAACTGAGCAAGCACGATAAAAATAAAAATGAGGCTTTAATTAAATTTTCAAACATCCAGCAAGCGGTGTCTAACTTTTTTAAAATCATGCAATGTAATCTTAACATACCAAGTAGCACTATGCTGCATGTTCTAATATTTTTTTTTAAGATACTTGGCTTGGCTACCGCATATAAAGAAAACAAAACTACTAAAATATTTAAAGTTGAAACTTTAAAATATTAAAACAAACTAATAATTTTCCACCTTTCTTTAGATATATATATATATACACACTTTATAATTTTTATGTATTATTTTTTATGTACTAAAATATATTAATTATGAAAAGATTGGTATAAATAATAATTTTTTTTTTGTCTTAGTGTTTTTAAGTTTTAATCATTTTTTCAACATAGGTACGTGCTTCTATCAAAACTTTGTCGCTAATGTGGCATCTACATAGCTTTACATGGTATACTCAAAATTTAACATATGTAATAGCAGCGAGCACCGGATGATTTGTTAGGATTTGGATCGTGTATTTTAAAAAGTTATAAACTTAAATTGTAGTTGAAAATTTTAAGACTTGACTGTAATATTTCAAAAGTTTATAGAGTTGCTTTCCTTTTCTTTTTTTTTTTTTTCAAAAAGAACACAAGAGAAAAAACATGTGGAGGAGCCCACGACTGCATCGACTTCATTGTCCACTAGTAGAGGTTGCCACTTTTCCTTGTCGGGGATTATGGGGTAAAAAAGGATGGTGATGAAGTCACATGAGTGGAACCCGACGATGTTTCACGAAAAAGGATTCATTTGCAAATAACACGTTACGTGTTTTAATAAGTGATAAATAAATATTAATAATATTTTAATATATATTAATGATAGTTGATTTATATTTTTACATATTAAAATTTTATTACTTTCTATATATTACTATATAACATGTTAATATTATTGAAGCTTTTCTTTTTAACAACATGAGTAAAAACACAGTTTGTTACCATGGATGATGGTTTAACTCCATGAAATGTGTTGGAAAGTGTATGACATGTTCCACTTATTCGTTGTAGGGTTGCTATATGATCTCTCATGAATTATGGATATCCATATTTATACGTACACATTCATTTTGGAGAGGTTATAAACAAATCAATTGATACACTTGACAGATTCAAAACCAATTAGTCTAAAATAAAGTTGAAAGATCAGATTCAAATTCAAGAAATTATAACGACATGTGTGCTCGGTGTAATCAAATAAAGTGAGAATATAATTGTAATTTAAGAAATAAATAAAAAAGTAATAGTTATCATTTTATTTGATCGTATTTAAAATAACTAAAGTAATATATTAGAAATAATATATTTCAAGAGTGTAGTCAAGCGGTAACATTTGGATTAGGTCTTGGTTGGGATGGTTGAGTTAATGTGATTTGGTCTATAACTTGATTAGTGAGCTAGGATATTATGGGTAGAGTATGGAAATTTTCAATATACTTACAAAAAAAAGGGGAAAAAAACACATATACAAAAAAATAAAAGCTATTATTTTAAACTAAAGGAAAAAAAAAAAACCCAAAATAATTGGAATTCCATATTTAGTGGCAGTAACAAGAATTTTATGAAATAATTGTTACGTAAACTAAATGCAGTAATTATAGGTAAAACAAATGAACGGAAAAAAAAGATTCAAACGTGTTATTACGTTTTACCTTAATAAATGACGGGGTTTTTGTTAATAATATCATCATTATTATTAAACAGCCGGCACGTAATATAAACTTTAAAAGTAAGATCTAAGTTAAGCATTCCGAGTACAGAATACGGAAACGTGTGAGAGCAATCTCCAATCAAAAAACAAAATATATTTTTAACTTTAGGACAATAATAAAAACATGAAGCATGTGTTCATCAAATGAAAAGGTCTTTGTACGTGAGGCATGACAATCCACCAAGATTAATGTAAGGCAGAATAGTGTGTCTGTCCAGAAAGGGACCATGCAATCGTGGCTAAATAGATCGCTTTAAAGATTGACTTCGGTAATCTTTTGCCTGGCTTTTTCAAGACCATGCTTCATGCCCCTCCAGATTTTGTCCCTCTGAGTCCGCCAAAAGTTCAATCTTGAACAGGGTTTATGTTTATGTTACATGCTCTTAGCAAGTGGAGGTGAAGCCATTTCTGTAATCTTTGGGGCTGGCCGGTTGGGTTGTAGACGACTAAATTTATTGGGAAATTATTGCAATTGCTTGAGAATCGAGTTGAGGTTACGTTTCAACCATAAGATTGGTTTGTCAAAATCAAGCTAGAGTTTCAAACTATTTAATTCAACGGTTTTGAGAGTCTAATTAAATTCAGGTCAAGTTTCTGTGTAAGTTGAATTTGGATAAGTTAAGGTATTGATATAATTTTAAGTATAAAAAGAATATTTGGGATTAAAAAAAAAAGATGCTAAACGTGTTAAATTGAGTGTTGCCTGAGTTTATTGTGTGAAGCTTAAATTTAAAATTCTGAATACAACCTTAAACTCGATATCATTTTCTCTTTACTCAATTCACCTATAACCTAAACTAGGACCACGTATATTAAGCATCATTATATGTACAGTGCACCTGATAATTAGAGCGGCCACATTAACATGTCGTTGGATCATCTAATTTTGGCTTCATCGGCACAAGTGGTAAAAGTGCTAGGCACATTTCATTTGTATTTACACATTGTAGATAGTCGATGCCTCCTGAGCTGGGTAATTTCTCAAGCTAAGAAAGCTCAAATTTACCAATCTTAGTGGGCTAATACTTAAACTGAAGCTTATTTAGTAAAACACTAGTCAAATGGGGTGAATGATAATACAAAAGTTTGGATCCTTGATGTTTTGCTTTGACATCATGTTAAATTTAGTTCCACGATGACCAGAAATAAAAGTCTATTATAGATCTTACATAGGCCTATTAATTTTTTATTTAACATTTCAAATATAAAAGATATCACGTGGCTACACGTACGAGTAGATGAATACATTTCGTAAGCTTAATACTATACAAGTAACTAAAAAATAACTTTCTTTATCTGGAATGAAGGATACATGCATCCAATTGTACTTTGATCTTTCAAAAACATAAGTACATGAAAAAAAAATAAAAATCAAATCAACAACTAATATTATTATAATTTATCTTATTGAAATGTTAGTATTATTCATACCGCCAGACTTTATAGGTTTTGGCCCATTGTAGATGAATTAACCAATGCAATTGCTGCATTAGTCAACAGGACCCTAGTCAAAAAGCAAGGGAGAAGATACAAACTTGCACGGCAATTCCACAAGGCTCGCGAATTTGTCGATCTCTAGGACCAGCACTTCCCACGTTTTGTGAACTTTTCTGCCCTACACTACACTTTTCCAAACGGAGATCTTAGAAACAGACGATATTTGCATTCCAATCTTTTCCTTTAGCAATCATATCCTCCACAGCCAATGAAGGCATTCCTGAATTCACAAGAAAAGTTTGAATATATATTGATTTACCATTTGAATGGTCATTGAAATAATATTATATATATATATATACATATACACCTACACACGAAGATATACAATCCACCATCGGATCATTTACACAAAGAACAAGTGTAATTTTACTCCACCGTGCATTTTAGACGACGTCGAATTTATTTTTAAATTTTTTTACATCTTCAATAGGTTGCAAATCTTCATAATTAGCTTTCAATGTGCATGGAAATCAAAACATCACACCATGAATTCGAAAGGCATAGTCAATTCCTTGCATGTTTGGTCGTCTAGTAAGAGCACAAAGTGCTGGGATCATACGTTCTATGGTCTTCTAATCCAGTTACATAATTAACCAAGAAAAACATATTCCCAATAGTTTGAGTAAAAAGCCCAGTAAGCAATTGTACTTCCATACACATACAATCACACGACAAACGTACACATTCCTATGCTAAATGCAATATGCAATTTCCATATATTAGTAAAGTTATTACTTCAATTGAAAGCAAACAAGATAGCCTTATCATCTTAAGATTTAGATTAATTCAAATTCCAACAACGGATATATATTATGATGTTGCATAATATATATGTATGTATGTACACATAAATGCACACAATCACAAACATTGAGTCATCTAACCCCATCACTGTCTCCATTATTAGATGCCATACACTAGTTTAATTACTTAGCATTAGACACCAAGCAACTAGTCCACCACCCATAGTGGCATCCTATTACACCAATATAACCCATTTGTGGTTGTTCTCTACTACACTAGAACCATAATATAAAATTAGCCATGTGAAAAATTCATCAACCTACATATGTTGGTTTAGAATCTAAACTACCAAACATTTCATTCCAAATACTCGCCCCATTAGAGGTGATAAATGCTTAGTCCATGACTTACCTATTTGGGTAAAGTCTAAGTAATATACATTAATTAATTAAAGGCTAGATATGATTAGATTCATTTACTAATACTAACATTAACAACCAAGCAACTAGATAAAATGGTCAAGCACCTTGTTTTATTGAAAACTTTAACTTGTTATTTTTATCTCTAGAATATTAGTTTAATCAATAAATCTCATAAATTTCAATATTTCACTCCCATGTTTATTCTAATTTATTTCTTAGCTTGAGCTAAAAGGGTTTCCCAAGTTTTCTTGAGGAACTTTAGATTGCCTTTTTTTTTTTTTTCCTTTTTCCCCTACGAGATGTTTATAATAATCTCTTTTTAGAAATTATGATGATTTGTGTCCTTATTATGTGCATTATTGTTGTAGAGGCAATAAAATTTGCTCCTTGTAAGACTTGTAATATTGTTGATAATGAAAGGAACTAGACTCCTAATGTATTAAGGTTATGATGCCTTTTATATACTAACGTGATGTATTACTTAATATTTGTTTGTTTAGTTTCTTGATGCTGGGTTTTTGAGTAGTATGGATTTAATTTTTCTTTCATGATCTTTTTTTTTATTCGAGAACTCCTTTTTGGATGCATATAATATCATAATTGATATCATCTATATATTAACACATCCTTAACAAATATCCCTATCATCTGATAATTTAATATAGATGGGTTCTAATCCACTTTCTACCATCATAATGGTATGTAATCGAACATCAGTAACAATTTGACTAACAAAAATATCTCAATTACTAACCTCACTACATTTGATTACAACCCATATAGCACCTCCAAGCAGCCAAGTGTCACTTTAAGGCTACCAAGTAATCACCACAAAGCCAATTTCTACGGCAAAACAATGACTAAGCTTAATTCTATTAATTAAAATCAACCAAAGACTAAGTTGAGATAATAAATTGAAAATAGAAACCCTTTAAATTCTTGCACGCACAATTTGTTTTCAAGATTTAGTTTATCGATAAGGTTGCTAGATCCTATTCCATTAAATTTTGGATTAGTGTTTAGGAACTAAGTTGGAAATTTTATTAATATCAAGAAACTAAAGTAATGCTAAGACTTTGGAGGTAGAGGGAGTAGTGACTTTAAAATAGCAAAGTGGAAGAAAATAATCCTGAAAATATTCTAGAGAATTCTTTATGCATATGTTGAAAGCACAAATGTGTTCTCTTCCTCTCTTAAAAAGGATAGTGACTATAAACCGTTAAATTATCTAAGTATATGGTTTAGATTAGTCCATTCATAGAATTCACATTCATCTATACTTAGCCAATGAAGGTGTCATGTCACCTTTATACAATTGTCTAATATGACACATGTGCTCATGTGCATGGGACTTAGGTTTAAGTAAACTTTTTGGCTTTTAACTAAACAAAAGAAACTCCCATTATGAGCCCAAGCACCATTTATAGGTAAAGAAAGCCTATGGTTGGCCATAACAATTTATCTCGATCTAGTTGCATATGACAATTAATCTCTTGATGTATAAGAGTACCTTCATCTCACAATGAATTCTAAACCTTAAAATTGAAATTAATTTATTTTGAGCATCTTAATCTTGCAATTAGTTGTAATATAAGATAAATTATTCAATTTTGCATGCTTTGACCTTGATTTCTTGGCATCTTTTATTTGATGCTTAATCTTGAAGTTCCTTAATTTTTTTGTGATAACTTAAGTTCCCTTTTGCAAATTGGATCCCAAAGGTATCCGGCCAAAGTACATGGCCATGTACTTCCTCGTATATTTTTTATAACATGTTTTGTTAAATGGAATGATTCAAAGAAGGTGATTTTTGATCAAATTTTTAAGAGTTTCAATCACGAGTTTGTCTCACTTAATGATTAAGGGTTTAGATTAATGTGTAATTGAATTAAATCTAATTTTGTGGATAAAATTCAATGATTGAATCATTATAACTCTTGGTTAAAGGTAGTGACCTTTCAATTTGTGTTTTATAAGTAAGTGTTGTAACTTAGATTTTGTAGGTTCTTTTTACACATATTTGACACCAATTGTTTGCATATTCTTCCCCTTCAAAATTATAGAAAAATAAACACATTTTTTATATCCAAGTGTGGTCTAATATTTAGATTTTTGCCATCCAAATATCAACATTAAGTTATATTCTAAGAGAATTACACATTCAAGAGTCTCATAACAAACTAATTGGAGATGTGTAAATTCTTTAAGGAAAGCAGTCTAATCGTGTCTCTAAGTCCATATCAATTTCTTTTTTGTCATTAAATCATATAAGATCTTAATAACTCTTATATTAAATCCATTACCACTAAGTTTCACAATTTGATACAACTATAATTCCAATATTAAATTTCTAGAATATCCTCTCTTCGCATCTTTAATTTCATCCTATGAAATAAGAAAGTAACATGACTTGTTTACTTTACTGAATAGAATAAAGGAAGGAATAAAATTGAGTTTCTTGTGAAATGGAACAAGGGGAGAGTACCAATTGCAATGTTTAATTGAATAAAAAAAGGTCATTAAGAATAGATCTGTAATAAATTTTAATAGACAATTTTACTCTCATCTTCTTCCTTCATATTCTTCTCTCTCAACAATCTCCAAAAGAAACCTTAGATTAGCAAATCACCAAACATTAAGGAGATCTAATTCCATATCTTCAATCTCTTGCATTCAAAATCCTAATCTTTTCTTTTCTTAGTTTGTTAATAATCAATATGTAGATCTTTGTTAAGACTTTGACTGGCAAGACCATAACTCTTTAGCTCGAGAGTTCTAATACAATTGATAATGCAAGGTGAAAATCTAAGACAAGGATGGAATCCCTCTTGATTAGCAATGTCTCATCTTCATCGAAAAAATAGCTTGAAAACGGCCTTTACACTACTTGATTACAAAATATTCAAAAGGAGTGGACATGTTATCTTGTGCTTTATCTTCGTGGAGTCATGTAGATCTTTGTCGAAACTCTAATCAAAAGGAAATTACTCTCAAGGTTGAATCTTCTGATATAATCAACAACTCAAGGAAGGTGGAGGATAGTGAAGGGTGTTAGGGTAGAGAACAAGCACAAGTAATAGCTAGTGAACATGGGTAGTGGCTGTCATATGGTAATGATTATGTAATCGCGCATGGTTATATGCAGTCAGTGAGTTAAAGTGAAGGTAGAGGACAATGAAGGGTATAGCTATGCTATTGTGGTTGCATGTGTTATGTGGTCGTTAAAGAAAAAGGTGGTCGTGTTAGTTATAGTAGTGGAGCGGTGGTCGTGTTGACACATGTAGTGGTGTTGATGGCTATGTTGGTAGAGGTTATTTTAGGGAAAAATGTGATGTTATTGCAAGAAATAAGGATTTTTAGGCTGAATCAAGAAATCCTTACTACTTAAATCAACTAATAGGGATTCCTATTAAATTATAATTCGGTGACAAAAAATTAAGTGAATAGTATAATAAAGAATAAAGGGGGAATGGAAGTCATTCCCCTTAAGTGAATAAGTGGTAAGGATTGTGACCCCCATAATCAACTTGGTTCTTAAAAAATCATATATCTAAAAAATGATAAATGTGCATAGTTTTCTTGATTTCATAATCAACATCAAGATCTAATTTTTCTAAAATCTTCTTGATCTAAAGAATAACACACCTAATTAATTATTTATCTTCATCAATAAACCTATGTCAATGACTTAATCAGAAGTAGTCTCACAAAATTCTTTCATTTCGTTATTCCTCACTCTAAACTGTAATCCATCTACTATATACAACAACCAAAGCAGTTACCTTATACTTGATATATTGCAAATAAACCATATATTTTAGATCTTAAAATGTCAATAATTACACATTAAAGTGTTTTAGATCCTTAACCGGACTAATTGTGAAAATCTTAAAACTTTTGTAAGAATTATGCTAGCACTATTGATAAAACATCTACTTTCGATTGCTTAGAATCATGAAACAACATGTGATTAGGTCTTAACTTGTTAAAAAATCAAAATACATTGCAATGTTATCTTACCTAATCAAATAAATAAACCCCTTACTTTTTTCTCTTCAAGGTTAAGATAGTAAGCCGTGTTGTAAGTTCCCAATTCTTTCATTTGTTGTTTGCATATTTTAGTTTTAGTCCACCATACTTATTCTAGGTTAAAGTACTCGTAATGTTCATCTACATCTATAATTAAACAATAATGAGATTATTAATTAAAAACTATATGAAGTGGGGTTACTCAAATATCCTTCTTTTCAAATATATTTTCTAGGGCGTTTCACTTATTGTCTTTGGCTAGCTAGTTCAAGCCTACAAACTCACTGACTTTATACCTATTTGCAAGTTTTCACTGCTAATTGTGATTTTCCCTTCTTTTTTTCATCTACACCCATGTTTATACCAACCCAATCAATGTCAAGATTATTGTACAGTAGAGGCCTAACAAAGCCCAACAAGCAAATAACCCACAACTCATTAAGAGGAAGCAATAAGGTGCTTGAAGTGTATGGATATAGATCTTTGACCAATCTAATGTAGAATATATATTGAGTTAAAACATGACATGCGATATACAAAGGATAGAACATGCATTAAATAATTATCTCAAGCCACCTAAATCCTAAGTCTTGGCATCAAGACATAAGTCATGGACCTTCACAAAGAGGTCCTTCAAGGATAAAGTAGAGTATTTAAATATACAATGTTCCCTTGTTAAAGGAAGTGCTAAATATTTTTTTCCCCATATTTTTTCTAACTTTGTCAAACTTTATCTTCTTCTTCTTTTTTTTTTTTTTTTTTTTATCACTTAATGAGAGCAACTTTGGTTACTTTTATGTTTTTCTTTATTATTTGTTATGGGTCAAAATAGTATAAAAATTTTAAGGAACTATTTTTTAGAACCTTAAGGATAGAGTAGAGAGGTTCTTAAAAAGTAAAGTTCCTAAAAATACTAATGCGATACCCTAAGGATCATAAGGTCATGATGGAGTCCTTAAAATACTAATTTTCCTTCAAATAACATTATTTTCCACTTCTAAACAAACATTGTATTTTTCTCTCTTTCAAAATGTACTTACTCCTTATCTCTCCCTCATCTTCATCTCAATCCCTTAATCTTTTCCAAACTCTATTTAAGAGTTGGATGAATTGGGAAAAATATCCCTTTTATGTAAAGGTAACCCCTTCAAATGTTGGATTTAGTAGAGAGTGGTTTCAATAGAAGGATCGGAATGTGCTTATGTTATATATGGAAGTACTGATATAGTGTTGGTTGATGAATGAACAAGAAGATATGTTGTCTTTATTGTTTTCTTTTATCAATGGAAAAAAAAAAAATTATAGATATGTAAATTAGGCTTTGATCCAACTTGGAAGGAAAGAAAAGACTAATTGACAATTTGATGATACCAATGTATTGGAAAGTACGAATAGTCTCAAAAGTTAGTTTGGATCTTTTAAGTATTATAGGTTTTGTGTTTTGCAAATGGAATTCATGAAAGCATTGTATTATAGGATTTTTGTTAATGAATTAGTCCCTTTGGTCAATTGTGCCCCTATGGGCAGTTAACTACCCCCTTTTGGCAGTTAACCATCCTTTTGCATTTACAATAATGAGCTTCTTATTGCATTTTATTAGTTATGTGTATGTTGTTTTTTGTTTGTCATGTGAATGTGTAATGTGGTTGTTGTCATAATGGACTTTGCCTTACCCTTTTTAGGATATGTTTTTCTAGTATTGGTATATATTTAGAGTTAGACATGTATGGTGACTTACAGTTGAACTTCTATTATTAGGCATGGGGTCCCGAGAGAAGAGAGGATGTTTAATAACAAATGATATTTCATGGAGAATTGAATAGAAGTTTTAGTAGATTATAGGGGTTGGCAAAAAGATCAATTGAATGGAGCCAATGCACAAGAAAAATTAAAGCAAACTGAAAATACTTTGTTTTTTTTTTTGGTATAATTTGACTTTGAAAATTCTTAAAATTGAATCAAACCAAAATTTTATGGGTAGTTGGGAAGTATAAAAAACCAAATCATAAGGCTAATGAAACCATTTAAAAAACATGGTACTATTTTATTTATAACTAAAAAAGTTTTTTTAGTTTGTATTTATTGAGATGCATATATATTAATATATCATAATTTATAAATTATATATTTATGTAGACTCAAAATTTATACTATATACTATTTTATGAATAAAATTAGTTATTGATAGACAATTGAAATTTCTTAATTGCATGAATTTAGATATCATCAACCTCTTATATGATATTGATACTTATCATTATTATATGAGTTTTAGTACTTTCTGTATGACATCATGAAAATATGATTCTGTAGATTACAAAATACCATTCCATCCATATACTAAACTAAACCAAATAAAGTTTTATGATTTAAGAAAATTTTTAATCTAAACCGTATGAATTGGTTCAAAGTTATACATAAGAAAAAAGAACAAAATGGACATTTATGATTTGGTTTAATTTAAAGGAAAAATCGAACAAAACAAAATTGCATTCACACTTAGTATGTTATCACTAAGGTCGATTAATGTAACCTCCTTGGAAAGTAATTCTAATTATTTAATATCTTTGTGGATATTAGTAGTTATTATGAGTCTTTGTATATACACTGAGGGACGTGTATATGGCAGATTTCTCATTTTGGTTTTAAGATGTAATATTATATCTACCGAATATTATACATCATGTATGAATATAAAATCATAGGAAGATTATTAGGCGATATGGGCCTTTTTGGTTCTTCAATTTTATTTTTCATTCTTTTTAGAAATGTTTAAGTATTGTTTTTAAACCATGCATTGGCAAAATTAAATTACCAAAAAGATGAAAGTATGTATGTGTATTTGTATGTATGCATACCTCTCTTATATGATTGAATATCTACAAGATTAGATTTATTTACCATTTAATTTAGAAAAGAATAGTATAAAAATTTCTTTTCTCTAATGAATAAAATATATTTATTAAACATTTTTTATCTTAACATAGGCCAACCTTCACTTATCAACACTTTTTTTTTTTTTACCTATGCTAAGGCAAAAAAAGGTTGACTTATTGATATATCAAGTTTAAAATCAAAATAAATCCAAGAAGGTAGATAACTTCATATGAACTGAGAAAAGGCTTCATATGAGTGATTTCTCGAGTTGTCTTTGTTTTTTTTTTTTTTTTTTTTTAAGTGATGGGTTTTTGGGGAGGTGAAGTGTATGTATGTGTGTGTGGAGGGTAGGGGTACATTTCGTGATCTTCTAGCATAATATATCAAACATCCCATCTACATTGGAAACTGGTTGTTCGATCAAAATTTACATATGAATGCGTTGACTGTTGGATATACACATGCATTGAACTGAGACTAGCTTGTATACTTTTCGTACAAACTTTGACCCTCTATTGTTGGTTAACCCATCTTGCAAACCCTCAAGAATCACCTCATTGTCCCCTAAGCTTACACATACTCATGTTTAAGTCATGAATTTATAAAATATTAATTATGAGTTTTTTAATATTAAGTACCTATATGTACTTGGATTGTCATATTTGTGGTACATCTTAAAAGCTACATATCTTTTATACTTTTTTGTAAATAAAATGTTATTGTAATTATTACTTATATATTTCCATGTGGGGTTTCACTTGAAAAATTTAAAGATTGAATTATAACATATATTTAGATTTTAAAATGAAAAAATATAGATGTAATGATCTCCTTAAATAAGCTTACCTTGTAACTCAAACTTATCTTAGGTACCTACTATACCATCTATTGTCTTTAGGTTTTGCTCGATAGAGATAAGAAATGATTTAGGCTTTATGCTGTTGAATGAGCTTGTAGAACAAAAACTAGGGAGGGGTACTGAAGGTTGTTTGACGTGGCCACTCTGATGCTTAAGTTAGTAGTTTATAAGGAGAGAGGTAGCAAATATGCTTAAGTTAATGGTGCTAGGGAGATTTTGTTGTACGTGTAGAAGTTGGAGGGGCCTCGAGAAAACTTTTTATGAAAGCAAATTTTTGAAGTTTTACTTTATCACGTTCTTTCATGTTGTAGCTAATATGACGAGATAGGTATCATGTCTCTATAGACTCGCGTACAATTGTAGATGTTTTGCCTCTTAACTACAACCATCTAATCAAGGCGAGGATAGGTGTCAACATCATGACACACTATGGGATTCACATTTAAATAGATCCTTATAATCGTTTATTTGCTTTCTTAAGCATTGACATATAAATACCTTCGACCTTTTATAGATAAATCCTTTACAACTCCCCTTATTGTGTTTATTTGCTGCTTGTGATGTCAAAATTTACTTCACTTTCCTCTTTCATTTCTTTTTTTCTTCTTCATCACCTGAACTCTCACTTTCTCTTCTTTCTGTCAACAAAATGTTGAACTTAGATGCTAATTCTGGTAAGTGTAACATTACATCCTCGGACTCCAAGGTTACAAGAAGTGCTTTTCCTCCCTTAAGAAGGAATGAAGAAGCTCCATTGTCATTAGCACAACTAAATAGGGAGATGAGAAGGGTAGTAGAGGAAATGAATAAAGTGAAGCTTATTAGAGCTATTCCCAATGATGCGGATTGAGATTATGGATGGATAAGGCCAGTCATTGGGATGGGTTCAAGCTTGTTGAAAGCTTGAAGAAGGTGATGGAATTGTGTGAAAGATAGTAAAGGTAAAGCAAGCAAATCTACAAATAGCTTTAAGGATATGAGGCACTAAGGAACTTCCAAGGACTGATGGCACAACTCAATATAACGTACGAGATGATCCGATGAGGTTACTTACCGCCTAGCCTTGCTTAAGGATTAGGATAATAGTGAAAAGAGTAAATAAGGTAACGAGAGTAATGTTCACAAAAGGAAGAATATTCAGCATATCGATGATAAGATGATTGTGACTACTTGTAAAGTAGGTATTTATAACTGAAAAAATAGGGCAATCTACCTAAAATGGTAATGTTAAAGGAAGTAGTGTACAAAGAGTAATAAAAGGTACGAATGATAATTATAGTAAATTTATGATTGGCACTGCAAATTCCTTTACATAGGTCTAGGACACATAGTAACAGCATATTGGGATGCTTCTAGTAGAAATAGACAAAATAGCACGGTCATGATGGAAAACTACGTAAAGGTGCCAATAGAGGTGTTGGGTAGGCCTAGGCTCATTCAAGAAGGAGTGGAGGTAGATATGTGCTAGAGGTCTTAACTTCTTAACATTAATGTTGCCAATCTAGAGGTGGCTTCAGTTAAAGTTGAGCAAATGTATGGGGTTGGGCTATTAGTAGGGCATTCGTCTAGTCATCACATGACTTTTAAGGGATGAGTAGTTACTCGACATGGTAAAAGGAGTTGGTCGGCAATAAGGAGGGTCAACTTGATTTCCAAAGGAGTTAGCTAGATTAGAAGGATTTGTCTTGTTAGTCCTTCAAGGCTTTGGGCTTGGATGTGCATTAGAGGTTTAGTAGTTCGATTCCTATCATTCCCTCCTAGTTGATTTAGATTTAGGATCAAATTTGATTAGTCTTCGCTCAATTCTTTCTCAAGGTGATAAGGACTAATGTCGACAATGTTGAAGGTGTTAGAAACCCCATAATCTTCGGGTAGTTCCAATCTATGAGCATTGTCATTGATCTTCTAGAGGATTTGAAGGGGCCTTTAGCTAGGGCAGGCAACTTATTCTTTCTCCTACTTGAGAACCTCTCCTTGCTCAAGTGTAACCATATTTAGTTTCCAAGTTGAAATTATACTGGCTTCATTCCCTTGACTCTTTCTCGCATTTTCTTTATAGCTTAATCAATTTGCTGAGTAACTTTCTCAAAGATGTATTGTAGGGATTGGGCTTAGGCTCTTGTTCTTGGGTTAAGGTCTTCTTGCTTGGACATAGGCACATAGGTATGATCAAGGGGTAACTTAGCATTGAAGCCATATATGACTTTGAAGGGGGTTTGCTTGGTGGTATCATGTGTTTGGTTGTAAGTGAATTCTATCATAGGCAAATAGATGTTCCAATTGGTTAAGTTCTTTCCCATTGTAATTTGGAGCAGTGGTCTCAAAGAACGGTTGACCACTTTTGTTTAGCCATTGGTTTGGGGATGACAAAGAGTATTGAATAGCAATTTAGTCCCCATCCGATGTCATAGAGTCCTTTATAAATGGCTTAGGAGCTTGGATCTCTATTTGAGACTCCACTTCTTGGCACATCGTGTAACTAAACAATTACTTGCAAAAAGAGAGAAGTAATAGTTGAAGTATTGTTAGTCTCAGAGTAAGGCACAAAGTGTGCTATCTTATTGAATCTATCAATGACTACCATCACTGAATCTTTGCCTCGAGTAGTTTTACATAATCTGAGGACAAACTTCATGCTCAACTCGATCTAAGGTCGAGTCGAGGTAGGTAACGACATTGCTTTCCCTTGCTTGGCTTGACATTTGGCCCTCTTGCAAGTAGTAAAACTTTGAAGAACTCGATGCACATCTTGTTTCATTCTCGGCTAAAAGAATCGTCCTTTCAACAACTCATATGTCCTCCTCTCCCCTAAATGTATAGAGAGTCCACCAAAATGAGCTTCCTTAACAAGTAGCTCCCATAAAGAACAGGTCGGCATACATAACTTTCCACTTCGAAACAAATAACCAACTTCCATATGGTACTCATCTATGGTCCTTCCATCAACACAACGCCTAAGTTTATGTCTGAAATGTAGGTCCTTTATATACTTATCTTTGATGCTCGTAAACCCAAACAATTTGGTCTGTGACTTTATTAGGAGAACATGTCTTTTAGATAGAGCATCGGTAATAATGTTGCTCTTGCCTTGTTTGTACTTTATTACAAAGTTGAATCTTTTTAGTAATTCAACCCACCTCACTTGTTTCTTTGACAACTTGGTCTGATTTCTTAGTTACCTTAAAGACTCGTGATCGGTATAAATAACAAACTCTCTTGGCAATAGGTAGTACTACTACACTTGGAGCACTTAAATCAAGGCTAAAAGTTCTTTATCATATATAGAGTAGTTCAATTGAGGTCCTCTAAGCTTTTCACTATGGTAAGCAATTGGTCAACCTTCTTGCATTAAGACCAATGCCTGACACATTTGATGAGTATGTACATATTTTACATGGTGATTTTTGATAATTTTCCTCGATATTTAAGTTCATTTTTAGATAATGATACTTAATTGAGTAAGTTTTTTTTTCTAGGTTATGAAATAATCTACATAAGAAAAGTAAAAGATAGAAACAAATTTCACTCAAATCGAAGCTAAAATGAGTAAGTTATGAAGGTTTGAAGATTGACATAACTGAACGATATGATTGTGTCATTTCCAGGTGAATTTGGAGCTTGTTTTCAACTTTTATAGCCTAGGACACGACCAAAAGACACGATCGTATCCCCGGTCATGTCTTTTCCAACCGACTTATTTTTTTTATTCACTTCCTATATAAGGCCTTACTAGGGTTTGTTTTAAAGGAACATATTATGCATGAATTTTAGAGAATTTTTTGGGCCAAACACACTCACGAAAGTAAGGCAAATAGAAAAGTTCAAGACTTAATTTTTCTTTAGACTTCATGATTTTCTTTCTTACCATTTTCTACTTTTTGCTTTTAGATTCTTATTTTAAGATGTATACTAAGTAGATTTTTGGTATTTAAGTCTTGTAAAACCTAGATCTATTCATGTAACATGATTATTATTTTATTTTTTAGTCTTTTCTTGGTTCAACTATGTTTGCTTTATGATTTAAGTTATTAATTTTATGGTTAATAATCTAGAGTTTGATATCCTATAAGAGAATTGAGAGATTTCTGATAAGATTAGATCTATGCATAGTCGATGAGGATTATTATAAGATTAGAGATAATTTGCAAGATTCTCTTCAAATTTTGAATTAAACCATAGAGAATTCATTGTTCAATAATATAATCTTAGGTCATGCTATTAATAAGAGATTCTAATAAGTGATTTTAGGGTTATGGTTAATTGGCTTGAAAAAGTAATTAAGTTTAATAGAGAATTCTCTCAGTTAAGAAAGATTAAAGAATAAATTAAATTATTTTTAAGAAAATCACATGTTAGATCTAGAGGAAGTAAAGATCTAGATATGTTTTTGTGAATCTTGAAGTAGTTTATAATTTTATTGCTTTTTTGTTTAAGTTCTTGAATAATTCTTAATTAGATGATAATGTATTAGTTGTTGAAATTTAATTTAGGTTCTTTAAGTTTCTTAAAATTTAATTTACTAGTTAAATAATAGAAACCTAGTGAGTACTAGTAGTCAAAGTCTCTAAGGGATTGACATTTGGATTTATATCTGTTATATTATAAATTGATAGATGCACTTGTCTTAGATCAGCATCACATTTCAACTCAAAAATCTTCTTGAAGTTGGGTAAGGCTAACATAGGTGTAGAAGTCAACATTGTCTTTACTTTAACAAAACTTCTCTCCTCTCTTTTTCCCCACTTAAATTCAATGTTTTTCTTCATTAGCTTGGTAAGGGGTATGATAATGTCACTAAAGTTTCTAATGAACCTTCGATAAAAGGATGTTAGTCCGTGGAAACTTCTCACCTTAGCACAAGTGGTTAGAGTTGACTACTTGATAATAGCTCATATCTTTTCATTGTCTACTCGTAAGCTATCTCCATTAACTACATAACCTAGAAATACCACTTCCTCTTAATGGAAATAACACTTGTTAAGATTGTCAAATAACCTCTCAACTTAGAGTACATTGAGCATGGTACGAAGATGTTTATAGTAGCTCTCATGGTAGGTACCATACATAAGGATTTTGTCAAAATACACCACGATATACTTCTTGATTAGATTTCTCAGTAAACGGTTCATCAGTCATGTCAAAAGTGCTCAGGGCATTCAATAAGCTAAAAGGCATTACCATCCACTCGTAGAGTCCATGGTAGGTTTTAAATGCAATTTTCCACTCGTCTCCTTATCTTAATTAGATTTGGTGATACCCTGACTTCATATCTATCTTGCTGAATATTCTTACACCATTTAGTTCATCTAACATGTCGTCTAGCCTTGGGTCAGGGTATCTATACTTAATCATAATCTTATTAACAGCTTTACTATTCATATACATAAGTTCCATTCTTTTTGGGTACTAAGAGCACCAATATAACACAAGGGTTGAGACTCTCTCTTACATAATTCTTTTCTAGTAGTTCATTGACTTATCTTTGGAGCTCAGAAGCCTACTTGGGATTCATTCAATAAGCTGGCTTATTTAGTAGGGCAACACTAAATATTAAGTTAATGTAGTGTTCAATGCCTCGGAAAGAGGGTTACCCTCCTGGTAAATGCTAAGGAAATAGATCAACATATTCATTCAACAATCCTATGACTTCTAGGGTAGCTTACCCTGCTCCTTCAACTTTAGTAATCACTTAATTAATAGGAAGGTCTGTGCATTGGCTTTAATAGCCTCTCAAAGTTTGGCTCTACTTAGCACCAAAGCTTTCTTTGATCCATGAGCAAGTTTAGCTTGCAAATTGTTAACTTGACTCGGCATCATAAGGTTCAATGTAATCTTCCTCCCATCTTTCTCAAGCACATATGTGTTCATATATCCATCATGGATAACTCTTTGATTGTAAAGCTGAGGTTAGCCCAACTACATAAGTGATGCATTCATGGGTAGTGTGTCACAAAGAATTTTGTTGGAATAATTCCTAATAGAGATCGGTAGCAATACTTACTACGTGACATGTAGTGCTCCTTTCTCATTTAGCTAATGCAACTTGTACGACTTCAAATGTGTGATAGTCAGCAACTTTAGCTTCTTAACTAGGTCAAAAAATGCTACATTGGTGTAACTCCCACTATTTACTATGAGCATACATACCTAATCATTTACTTTGCAAGTGATGTAAAATAAATTCTCTCTTTGCTCCTCTCCATGTAAGGGTTCTAAACTCATTATACGTCAGACAACTAGTATCAAATCCAAGTCCTCAGCAAACATTTCTTCCTTGACCAGTTCATTCTCCTAAGTGGTTTCCTTCTCAGAAACAATCTCTTCCTCAAGTTCTTCACTAGTACTATCAACTTCATGCTTTGAGACATCTCCCTTAATGATTATAGTTCTTTGGTTTGGGTACTAAGCAACCATGTGTCCAAACCCTTGGTATTTAAAACACTTGATTCGGCTTATCTTCCTCCTAGATCCTTGCCCCTTCTCATATGATCAAGTCGACATGTCACCATCAAGTTGGCCTTTTTGTTTAGTTCTAACATCTGTTCATTTGGTTGGCTTGACACTTGGTTGAGCTCAATAGCTTCCTTGAATAGGTTGGCTTAACTAACAAGGTCGACTTATTAGTGGTCAGGTCAGCACTTGGCTTCTTCTCTGTCTCTCAACTCATTAGGCTATCCTAATAGCCTCATCTAATCTATTGAATTGTTGAAGTTTCACAATGTCTCGAACATCACTCCATAATTTAGTAAGGAACCTGAACATTGTCCTAGTTGATGGTTCATCCACTTCACAACAAATCATGACCATTTCAAATTCTTGAACTTACTTATCAATAGTTTGGCCTCCTTGTCTTAGCTCTTGAAGCCATGCAAAAGTGTCTTGGAAATAAGTATTTAGCACAAACCTATTTCTAAGTATTCTCTTCATCTCAAGCTAAGTATTGACCTTTTCTATCCTTCTCATCTCCTTATGATATGAAAGTTCTTGCACCATATGGTAGTATATCTTAAGAACTCAACAGCAATAGTCTTCACTTTCTCTTGGTCTTTATATTAGTAATAATAAAAAACTCACTCAAGTTTCTCCTCCCATTCTAAATAATCATCTATATTCCTAAAACCACTAAAGCTCAGAATCTAAAGCTTTACATGGTCGGTAGCTTGAGGTACTCTAACTCACTCTTCTTCTTCATTATACTCCTCTTCATCATCATCATCCATATCTCCTAAGTTAATTCTTCGTCATGCCCATCCTCTTACTCTTCTACCTTAAACTTGTCGAGTTAGGTTCTATCTTTTAATAGGTCGAGCAGCTTGTAGGGTGTTTTGCACTACCTTAGCAGGTCAATAGGCCATGACATCAATAGCTTTAGTTAAATCAACTAGGAGGTTAGCTACCTCATCTAGTCTCTTGTCCATACTTTTAGAGGTACCTTGGGATTATTGCCCATGATGGACAACACCACTATTATCACCCCCAACACCAGCACTAACAGTTGGGTCTGTCATTTTCTTTGACAAATTTGGGTTTCAAACTTCAAAACTGAGATACAATTGATACTATTCCTCTAAACTAAATGACTCATAGGTTTTCCATTTAGATGTCCAATTAACTAGTAAACATAGTAACTACATTGATGAACAAACTACCAGATAGAAACTTGCTCTGTTTTTGGATGTTTGAAACAGGGCAAAATAGGGTATACACGAAAACAACTACCACACTCTATTACTTACTTAAAAAATTTAGTAATTCTTTTCACAACTTCAATACACTGCTACAACAAGTATTACTTCACAAAATATAAACATAACTTACCCAAATGAAACCTTTGTTCTAATATCAAGATGATGTAGATTGAGACCAAGGATAAACAAGGCTGGTCGTTGGGATGGGTCTAAGCTTACTGAAAGCTTGAAGAAGGTGATAGAATTGTGTAAAAAATAGTAAAGGTAAAGTAAGAAAATCCACAAATAGCTCTAAGGTTTTAACATACTAAGTAACTTCTAAGGACTCACGATACAATTCGATATGATACATAAGATGATCCAGTGAGGTTAGTTGCTACCTAACCTTACTTAAAGGTTAGTTGCTACCTAACCTTATAAGAGTGAAAATAGTAAATAAGCTAATGAGAGGAATGTTCATAAAAGGAAGAATATTTAGTATATTAGTGATAAGATAATTGCAGCTACTTATATAGTAGGTATTTTTACTCAAAAACTAGGGTAACCAACCTAAAATGGAAAAGACTAAAAGGGTAATGTTTGAAAGAAGTAATGTACAAAGAGTTATAAAGGGTACAAATGATAATCCAAGTAAATTAATGATTGGTGCTGCAAATTCCTTCTTGTATGTTTAAGACATGTAGTAATAGCATATTAGGGATACTTCTAGTAGAAATAGACAAAATAGTACGATCATGGTAGGGGTTCGAGTAAGGTTGTTGAATAGAGTTGTTGGCCAAGCCTAAGCTTGTTTGAGAAGGAGTGGTGATGGATATGTATTAGAGCTTTCGGCTTCTTAGCACCAATATTGTTGATTTGGAGGTTAGCTCGGTCAATGTTGAGTAGATGTGTTGGGTTAAGCTATCAGTTGGGTAGTCTTCTAGTTGGCATACGACTTTTGAGAAATGAGTAGTTACTCGGCTTAGTATAAGGAGTTAGTCGATAAGGATCAGCTTTGCTTTTGTAGGAGTCGGCTGGAGTAGGAGGATTCTTCTTGTTAGTCCTTCAAGGCTTCAAGCTTGGTACATGTTAGAGGTCCAATAGTCTGATTCCTATCACCTAGGGACACTTACTCGTGCAACATATTATCGGATATTGTGGATTTGTATACCAAGCCATGAACAAATAGGGGGATAAGTGGGGTTATTAGTAAGAGCAAATTGTCTTTAATAAACTAAGTCATAACCAACTTTATGGTTAATCGAGACAGGGCTAGGTGATATGGCTTTCATGGAGGGAGGAGAGGGTGCCATTGCTGTAGGAGTTATGATGTTTGAAAAATGTTTAGGGCTTGCGATGCCCCTCCCCTTTAGTAAGTTTGAGAAGGAACTCTTTGATTACCATAGGTGTTGTCCAATGCAAATCCTTCCTAATGGGTGGATAGTATTGAAAGCATTCTAAGCACCATGCGAACATCTAGTGGTCTAGGCTACCTTTAAAGTTTTTCATTATTACTTCTAATGGAAGAATCTAAATGGGTAGATGTACCTTCATAACATCACTAGGAGAAAGCTGTTTGAGGGCTTGTACTTGTTTGTGAAGGGTTAGCAGGACGAGTTCTTAGTAGTGGAGTTGCCTAAAGAGGCCGACTTTTGGATACAGTGGACCCTACTGGTTTAGACTAATTGTGCAAAGAGGCTTAACCTTAATGACTTTGAGGCCAAAGGGGAAACTGATGCCTTCATGGCCTTAAGGAATGGCAAGGAGATCAATGCCAAGCAAATGGTAGGGAGGTACTTTAGGTTCTCGATCTTTGAGCTCTTTCCTAGCATGCATAAAGTTATAGTGAAGAAGTAGGTGGAAGGTACTAGTCCATCTTAGGTGTAAGCTGCCTCTTTCGTTATGCCAATGTAGGCTCACTTAGAATTTTGCTTTGCTTGAAATTGTTTCGAGGAGTAGGAGGTGTTGTCAGATGATTTGGGGTAAGACTTTGTTCTTGTAGAAATACAAAGAGCTAAATGGTACCGGGGCTAGTCTAGTGTAGCTACTCTAACGCCTAAGTTAGTAAGTGTTTTAAAGAGAAGTAAAATGACTGAATATTGAGTTTAAGGTCTTAAGAGAGTTCTTACAATGCTTTCTCTTTGTATTTATAAGTGAACATCGAGTGTCTAAAACAACAGTTAATCATTAGTAGGGGGCCATATGGAGATCTCGTAATTAAGCACATATCTAAAATATAAGAATAATGAGTGGTTATGTAATGAGATTGTACCAAATCATAATCTTTAGTGCTACTTTCCTAAGTTTAAACTAGATGTATTAATAGGCTATGCTCTAAGGCCCATCATGTGGGTTGAGCCTTAATTGGCATCAATTAAGAATGGAGTCACTTGGCTTCTCATTAGCCAAATTGTCAAATAATATTTTAACTAAAAACCGACTAGCAACATTTGCCCCCCAACTCTCATGGTTGAGAACTCGGCTATGGGAGTAAATGAAGCTCAATGCTTAGTTTGGGTAGTTGAATGGTTAAGACAAAAATGTGTTTTCCAGATGTTAAGCGATGTAGGATGATTTTGGTTTTCATTTTAAAATATGATGGATTGTATCCTAAACGAAAGGTTGCAAACTTTTAGTTTTCTTACCTATTCACTCATGTGGTGGTACGCGTGATAGCTATCATCCTAGCTATCATTACACTATGGGGGCTAATAATTGTTAGTGACACGATAACCACTAGATTTCTGATTCATAACACATATCATTAATGCATATTTGACGATCTAATCAGAAAAGCATTCCCATTAGAGCTATGGTAGGGTTATGAGGAGAAATTGTTCATATATAAAGGATTTTTCCATATTGATAAAAGATTTCTTCACTTTATTCTCATCCGTATCTACTGTCAGAGTTCTCATTTGATTTTTGATATCTCATCTTTATCTTCCAAACTTTCATCTACTTTGCGATTCTATCATATAGCTTCAATTAGGTATGGTTCGAAGTGTCATTTTTTGACTTGTACTTTTAGATTTTGAGGCAACTAAGACTGAGGCTACCTCTCCCCTCAAAAAAAGGAACAATTCAATGTGTTCTTTAAGTAGCTTAGCATAGCACAATGAAGCGATTGGAAAAACTCACTCACATTAATGCTCTTCTACTAGATGGCTATTTAGATGATAAGGAGGGAAAATATGTAGCTAAGTACTTGTACAATAATGTTGTTTATTTAAGTAATTCTCTGGATGGAGTGGCAAGTGGTGCCATTAAAATAATCATGTCAAAGTATAATAAATACTGGCGAGATCTTCCTATGACATGGAATCTATATAGGCTAAGGGAGGAGGAGATGGTATGTTTTCCAAGGGAGCATGGGTTTCATATATACTTGAAATACTTAGATTTTAGACTACACTTCTCATTCTATGCCTTTATTAAACAATTTTTCAATTACTTTCAGGTGGCGCTGAGTATGTTTTCACCAAATACTTATTGACTTCTCGTAGCATTCGAGGTAATTTGTGAGGACATTGAGGTTAGGGCTATGCCCTAGTCGTTAAGGTGTTTCTTCAAGTTAACGAGGCAACTTGATGGTTAGTATTTCGCAGTTGCTCAATATGGTTGAAAATTTATGAACGGGTTAGAGTTCAAAATCTACAAGTGGCATGATAAGTTTATGTTTATTGTATTGGATGGAGATTTAGATTTTTGGATTCAATGAATTGAGCTCATCTACACCAAAGATATCAAATTGATGCTACTACAGCCAAAAAAATACAAGAAAGAAAAACAAAATGTTCTTCTAGAATGTTAAGTGAATAATAAGGCGATACGAGAACGGGGATCTAATCTTGTTTGGAAAAGAAGGTAGGTGCTAGAGTAGTGGTCATACCGAATAGAGTTACAAGAGAAAAGCTGTTCTTGTAACTTAAGGGGAGAATAGTCTCCTCTGAGCTTCACTCGGTATGGATCTCATAAGTGGTTGATTTTCCTCTCTTTTTCCATTTTTAATATTGCTATCATTTGTTTCAAATATGGGTGTAGGTGATGTAGATCCCTCCAAACTGTTAGCTTAAGCAAAGGTCAAGAAATTGAAGTTTGATAAATGTGCAGGCACTAAAGCGCCTATCACTTGGCCAGTTGCATTGAAAAAGATCAATCAGGAGAAAGTTGTAAAACAAGTTAATGCTCTAAAAAAGGTTACTCATCCCATTGAGAAGAGTTAAGGGATTGAATAGACTAGAGCCGTTAAGGGTACACTTGAAGCAATCCCTCCCACAACAAACATTCCTTGAGAGGAAATGCCGTGTGATTTTTGCCAAGAAATTGACGAAAATAATGGTGTTAAGGTCATTCCTTATGGGACGACTAAGGGCCCATCAAGCCAAACGGACAATGAGCTAAGCCCAAAGACAAGGAGTGGGAAGGACCTTATCAACCAACCTCCATCTAAGAAATCTAATGACTTAGATGAAAGGATGCTATGAGGAACAAGGCTTTCGACATTAGTAGTGCTGAGTTCCTTCCTAATTGTAAAGTAGGCGAGTATTACATCCCATGCTGGAGTTAGAACATCCTACACATTGACTTGGCCTTGGGTGATAGGATAAAATCCTTAGCCTTGATAGAAGGAGTCATTCTCCCTATAAATAGGGAGATTGCAAAGAAAGATGTCAATAGGGTAAGCAACTATAATAAAGGACATATTTTGGCTAAGTTGTATGATGTAAGTACTAATCACCTTTTATTTACAGCTCATGTTCTATTGCTGACATAATCTTGTTTACATGTAGATTAGTAGCCATGTTCTAATTGCTCTAGATGAAGCTGACAAGGAAATGAAGAAGGTAATATTTATTGTTGATGCTCTGTTGAGAAGCAAATGACTTATTTTATCTTTCTTAACTTATTGCAGAAGGTTAAGGAGCCATATAACTCCTCAAAGGCTCAGATTGTTGTAGCCGAGAACATGAGGATTAAGGTTGAGATGGAGGTTGGGAAGCTTCAAGAAGATCTATTAGTTGAGAAGTTGGCATATTCCTTAGTGGCTAATGAAGTCTTAAGCCATAAGGCTAAGAGCGAAGAGTAGTATAAGGAGATTGAGGACTTGAAAGAGGAGTTCCACAAGAAACGAAAGGAATATTGGTGGTTAGGCTAAACAATTAGCTTGTTGAGTGATAAGGAGGACAGGCTGAGGATGCAAATAAAGGAGTTAGAGATAAACGGCTCGAAGCTGTAGTCTTATGTTATCTAATTAGGGGAGGAAGCGAAGAAGAAGCCTTCAATTGAGGAAGCACTAGAAATTGTGACGCATAGTTGATAATACGGGAAACCACTTAAGAAGAAGCTTTTGTAGGGGGTTCAATAGGCAAGAAAGGAGATTTTGAAACTTTACCCTAACTATGACCTTTCATGATTGGATTTTGCCGATGTTGATGATAATGACACCAGTAGTGGTGATGAAGAAGTCGATGAAGATGTAGAGACTAGAGTTCATGATCAAGGTGGCAATGATGAAGCTAATGTTGAAGCTCCTATCGATGATGAAGAAAGATCATCTAAGGAGGCCCCCTACATTTGTAAAGAGACATCTACCTACTCTAAAACCCCTAGTTTTGAAAAAGAAATAAGCTCCCAAAAGGTCTTCTCTTCTTCTAATCAGGACAATACTATGGCCTAATAAAAGAAAAAGAATGTTCCAAATTCATGAAATTTTGTTAATTTGTACTCTATTTTTTTATATGTCACATGGACTAAATATGGTTGAGATGTCGATCATTTATTGTAACGTGATATTTAACCCTTAAGCCCTTTACTTCTAGTATGTTTCATTTCACACGTAAATTATTAGTCTTTGGCATGTGTTATTTCATGTGCAAGTCATTAGTTTTTAGTACGTTTTATTTCACACACAAGTCATTAGTTTTTGGTATGTTTTATTTCATGTGCAAGTCATTAGATGTCTTATTCAAAGGTCTAATGTTCATTAGTCACAAAGGATGTGAACTAGTGTATTTCTCTCTTTGAGCCATGAGATTACTAGTTATCGGGAATAATAGAGTTTGTTCGCTTGCTTCTCGACATATTTTAAATAAGAATTAACGTTATTTGTCAATAATTATTAAGTTTGTTAACCGTTAAAGGCCTGAACTCATTAAATATTAGTTCGTTTGCTATTTAGCTAGAACTTTATTAATCCATTAATCATAAATTGATCAAGGATGAAAATGATGGGATAATGACATTCAAACTTGAAATGAACATTTATAGTGGAAACAAGATGTAGGCCATCCCCTTACAAAGTTTAGAACAGAAATAAACCATGACATCAAAAGAACTAAGCAAAATAAAGCTTTAAATTCTTGGCATTCCATGCTCTTAGTTTGTGTTGAGTTTTCCTTGTTTTTCTCATACATTAGTTGGCTCTTGATGAACTGCTGACCAATGGTCCCATTACTCACATATAGCTCTAAGGACTCCAATCCCTCACCCAAAGAATTCTCTCTCAATAACCTACTAATGACTAGAAAGTTTACACTGAAGGAATGTAGCTAAACTCCTTGAGCTCCCCTAATTGTCATACGTTGATTTGTACACTCGGTAGTGATGATGTCGACTATTCTCTTACCGAGAACCTTATGCCAAGTAATTCGACTAACCACTGTCGAGAAGTTTTTGCCGAATGATAAGAGACTTACTTAAATGGCTAAATAGTTTTCTCTTGGGCATGCTAGCATCTCTCTCATGTTGGCTCCTTTATTGCCGCAACATTTTGACCCCTCTTGCCTACTGTACTCAAAGAATATTCGTGTGGGACCAATGTTGTATTGCTACTTGTCCACCTCGTCTAACATTGTACTACTTTTTCATTTTTGGTCTTTTGTCCTTTTTACTCCTTTTGAAGTATGTATTAGGAATCCCCTTTTTATACATATTTTCTTATAATTTCATTATTTGTAATGCTGCCCTAGGGACTTACTATAAATAGTCGTTTTCTTTTGTAAGCCGCAGATAACTTACATTTTAATACTAAATATTCTGCTCTTATGACATAACCCTCTCTAAGTCTATTTTCTGTACACTTTTATCTAATCTTATTAAGTAGCTTAGGATTAGTGATGGCTGGACCTTGACATCTAGTTGTATGTCATATCAAGTGAGGTGTCAAGTCGTGTTGTGTTCGTTGGTGAGCCACATCCTCTAAACAGCTCAATTTCAGCTACTCTTGTTCATTTGTAGACCATTCCTCTCTAATTTTCTTTGATATTTCGGAGGACCCATTTCAATAAGATTTGCTACGGTAAGCCTTAGTGATAATTGAGCTATTAGGTATATTAGCTCTAACTTTCTATAAACTTGATCGCCAGGCCAAAAGACCTTGTGTTTCATCTTTGATTTTAATATCTGGCAACTTTATGTTGATATGTAGCAACTTTGGCCCTTATAACATCTCTTATCTCTTCAATTGTGTCTAAATTGGCTAGAAGACCGACTTTATTGGCCATTATATCATAAAATATACGAAGATTGGGTAGATCTAATTCAATTGGCAATACAGCTTCCAACCCATGTACTAGCTTGAAGGGTGTTTCTCCTGTTGAAGTCCTGTGGGTAGTCTTATATCTCCACAAGACACTTGGCAGTTCATTGGCCCATTTACCCTTCACTTGGTCAACCTTCCTCTTTAAACCATGCAATATGATCTAATTAATGGCTTCTACTTGCCCATTGGTTTGAGGATGGGCTACTGATGTGCGTAATTCAATCGAATACTATGTTTCTCAATAAATGCCTGAAATTTATTATTATCAAACTATGGTCCATTATCAGTTATTATCATAAATGGAACCCTAAATCTAGATACGATAAAGTTGAAAACAAAAGCTTCACCTTCTGTTTAGTAATTTTAGCCATTCTTTAGCCTCCGTTCACTTTGTAAAATAATCCATTATAATTATGACAAATTGCCACTAGGCTGCAGACTTCGGAAATGGTCTAAGTATGTCCAATCCCCATTAGGCAAAGGGTTGAGGACTGGTGAGGCTGTGTAGTTCACTAAAAGGTACATAGCTCAATGCCTCATGTTTTTAGCATTGTAGACATTACCTAACAGAGAATCTCACATCTTCCTTTTTCGGTCAATAATAACTGTCATAATATGTAGACACATAGGGTTTGACCCTTCCCATGGTTGCTACAAATACCATTGTGTAATTCGAACAGTATTCATTGTGCATCCTTTGGTGGAAGGCAACGAATGTAAGGTTAGGAAATGTCGCATTTATACAATTTATCGTCTATTAATGTATAAATTGTAGCCCAATAAATCAATCTTTGAGTCTCCTTTTTATCATTAGGAAGAATGCTATCCTTCAAATAATCTATGATTAGGTCCATCCATGACTTCTCCTTTCGGTAGGGAGCCAATTCGTAATTCTACCCATTAGTTTGTAAGCTCTTATTAGGGAAATACTTAATAAAAAGCTTGTCATTTAAATTAAGGAGTACCATTTTGGCCAACTTTGGCAACTTATCGGCAGTAATGTTTCTACTTTTCGGTATTTTCTCAATTGAAAAGAACTAAAACTCTTCCATGAGCGTTTGTACTATCAGCAAGTACTTGCTTATTATTTCTTCTTTTACCGCGTAACTCCCTTTGACTTGATTCACCACAAGTTGTGAGTTGAAAAAATTTTAACTTTCTCAACACCAACTTCCTTTACTAATTTAAGTCTAGTTATTAAGGCTTCATACTTGACTTCATTGTTACTACCCAGAAACCTAAACTTCAAAGCATAATTAACTTTTACATTGTGTAGTCCTTGTAGAGTGAGAATCGCATTGCATTTTCCCTTAGCAGAGGAACCATTGACATATAGATTTTATATCGACTTCTTTACCATCTCTATGCTATCCTCTTTACCTATGAATTTGACCATAAAATCTACTAACACTTGAGCTTTTGATGCTATTTTAGGTTTGTACGGTACACCATAGGCACTTAGCTCTAAAGCATACTTCATCATTCTTCCTAAGGAGTTTGGTCATTGTAAAGCTTGTTGCAAAGGTTGATCAATTAAGACAACAATTTGATATGCCTTTAAGTATGGATTTAACTTTCTTGCTGATAGAACCACCACCAAAACAAATTTCTTAATTTTTGTATATTAGTATTCTAACCCTTGAAAAACATGGCTCATGTAATAAATTAGTTGCTGCTCTTTACCTTTTATTTGAACTAAGTTAGAGGAAAGTGCTCGATTGTTGACTGATAGATATAGATATTGATACAAATTTTCTTTTAGAAAGGTTGTTGAGAGTATTGGTAGTGATATAAGAAACTCCTTTAGCTTGCCAAATGATCTTTCACACTCATCTATCCACTTGAAATCTTTTGGATTCTTTAAGATTTTAAAGAATTTCACAAATTTATTAGCACTTTTCGACAAAAATTTGTTTAATACGGCTATCTGCTCGATTAATTCCTGAACTTCCTTAATTATGCATGGGGACTTCATGTTCTGAATGGCATCAATCTTCCTTAGGTTTGCTTTAATGCCATATTCGGTGACTATATAACCCAAAAATTTTCTTAATGTAGCACTAAAAACATATTTCTGTGAATTTAGCTTCATATTATACCTCTTTAGAGTACCGAATGTCTCTTCATGATTGGCAAGGTGTCGACTTTCTAAAGTTCTTTTCACTATCATGTCATTGACATATAAATTGATAGGTCATGCGTTAGCCCAAAGGGCATCACTATGTGATGCATTATCGGCTAATGGTCCCGTTACTCATGTACGCCTCTGAGGCTTGCAATCCCTTTCCCAAAGAATTATCTCTTGGCAACCTGCTGATGACGAGAAATTGTATATCGAAGAAAGGTGGTTGAACTCTCTAAGCTCCCCACATTGTCATACGTTGATTTGTATACTCGATAGTGATGATGTCGACCATTCCCTTGCCGAGGACCCTATACCGAGTACTTTGACCAATTGCTACCAAGAATCTTGGTAATGAGAGACTCACTTATTGGCTGAGTAGTTTTCTCTCAACAAGCTACCATCTCTCTTATCTTAACCCTTTTATTGCCACAACATCTTGATCTCTCTCGCTTGCTGTACTCAAAGATTATTCATACAAGACCAATGTTGCACTGCTACTTATCCACCTCGTCCGACATTTAACTACTTTTCCATTTTTGGTTTGTTGTCCTTTTTACCTTTTTCATATGTACCAGGAATCCCCTTTTTGTAAATACTTTCTTGTAATTTCTTTATTTGTAATGCTGCTCTAGGGACTTATTATAAATAGTCCTTTTCTCTTATAAGCTAAAGATAACTTACATCTTAATACTGAATACTTTGTTCTTGTGAGACAATCCTCTCTAAGTCCATACTCCTTACACTCTTATCTAATCTTACCAAGTAGCTTAAGATTAGTGGCAGGTGGACCTTAACATTAACTTGTGCATCATATCAAGTGAGGTGTCAAGTCGTGTTGTGTTCATTGGTGAGTTACATCCTTCGAGCAGCTTCATGTCAGCTATTCTTGTTCAATTGTAGATCGTTTCCCTCTAATTTTCTTCAATATCTTGAAGGGACCATTTCAGTTCAATTCTACCTTAGTAAGTCCTAGTAATAATTGAGCTCCTAGGTACACCATATATTCTTGATATCAGGGCTTGAGGTTGAGATCGAGAGCTGTATAGTGTTAATCTGCTATATCTACTGTTCGAGATATTTATGTATAGAAAGCATTTGAGTGAAGTATCATTGTTGAAGCTTATATTAAGAATGTCAAACCCTAGTGTATAGGGAGAGATTCACGATGTCAAGAGTGATGCTCATGGTCATGATTAAGTTAGCCAACAAACACCACGTACTATTGATGAGCAGATATAAGATCTTGCTGTTATTGTAGCCAACTTAGCTGTTTCAGTAAACAGGGTCTTAGAGGTTAGACCAAGTGAAAGAGTTACTAAGTAGGGTTGAGAAACGAGAGAAAGGCTAAAAAGGCAGATGAACAAGCGAGCTTTAGAAGCTTTTCTTATGAACCAAGCATCAATAGAGTCATTAGAAGAAGGTTAGAGTTGGACGAAGTAGAAGAGTATGAAGAAGAAGAAGACCAGTATGATGGGATGGATGAGCATGAGTTCAGAGCACCAAGAGGTGCTGAGCATCTTAAAGTACAAATTCCAAGCTTCAACGGGTTTGGTAGTGCTGATGACTACCTCAACTAAGAAGAGAAGATCAAAAAGATATTCAACTTCTACAATTATGAAGATGCTACCTGCATTAGGGTGGTCGCGTTAAAATTTTCTAAGTATGCTGCAATGAGGTGGAAGAAGCTATAGAATGTTCATCTAAGGGCCTAACGTGAAGTTCGAATATGGAATGAAATGAAGAGAGTTCTAAGAAGTAGGTTTGTTCCCGAAAACTACATACAAGATACTTTCCGATGACTTTAAGACTTCAGACAAGGTAACAGATCTGTAGACGATTATGTCCGAGAGTTTTGGTTGCTCATGATATGATGTGATGTTGATGAGCTTAAGACCTAAACTATAGTACGGTTCATCTTGGGACTCCAACCTAAAATTAGTCATGTCGTGGATTTACAAAGCCTCACAACTTTGGATGAAACCATTCGTGTAGCCCGGAGTGTTGAAAGGCAATGGTAGAACTAAGTTAGCCGAATGCTAAGTCACAGAACAATGATGCCAAGTAGGATTGGCCTACTGAGTAGAGTCGGGAGTGACAAGGCATCAAATGGATTTGAGGTTGAACACCGAGGTCACATGCTAAGCCGACTAGATGAGGGTAGAGGTAAGAGCAAGATCGAGGAACTTGAGATTCGAAGAGACTAAGGTCAGAGCTTACGACGAAAAACTCGAGAAATCAAATGTTTTAAGTGTCTTGGCTATAGACACGTGGCTAGTCAGTATCCGAACCACTGAGTCATGACCATAAAGGGAGATAAGCCCCAGTTTGAAATAGAAAGTGTGAGTGAAGGAGAGGAAGAAGTGGCAACCGATTAGATGCTGGAAGAATTTGAGGAAGACCTGAGAGCCAAGTAACCCCCCAAGGACGATGTCGAGTATTGCTTTGTTGTTTGGCGATCTCTCAATACTTTTGTGACTAATGAGCACGAGCAAAGAGAGAACCTCTTTCACATGAATTGCCAGGTGAATGGCAAGCTATACATTGTGATCATTGATGGAGCAAGCTATACCAACGTCATCGCGTAAGGGGTAGTTAAGGCTATGAAATTGTCAACTCTTCCACATCCCAAGCCATATAAGATTCACTGGTTGAATGAGAGAGGATTAAACGTTTTTGACTAAGTCAGAGTGCCGATTACTATTGGTGATAGGTATAGGGACGAGGTGCTATGTGACGTCCTACCTATGTGTGCATCCCACATATTACTCAGCTGATCGTGGCTATTTGGCTTAAGGGCATTACATGATGGGTATATAAACACTTACGTGTTTCAAAAGGATAGGAAGAAAGTTATATTAACACCAATGAGTCTTAGGGAAGTGCAAGAAGCCCAAGAAAAGGTTACAAGATCTTTGTAACTGAAGTCCTTAGTGATTTCCCGAGCTCAGTTTGCATAAGAGGTCAAACCCAAAGACTATGTATTCCTCTTGGTCAGGAGACTCCTAGAGGTTGAAGAGGTTGAGAACTTACCTATCGAAGTGTTGCAACTACTTCAGGAATGTGCTGACCTATTTCCATGTGAGATGCCGAAAGGATTACCTCCCTTGAGAGGAATTGAGCATTGCATCGATCTTCAACCTGGAGTAGCTTTACCAAATCAACCCACCTATAAACTCAATCCTAAATAGGCAACCGAGCTGAAAAAGCAAGTTGATGAGTTGGTTGATCGTAGATATGTTCGTGAAAGCATGAGCCCATGTACCATCCCAACCGTGCTAGTACCAAAGAAAGATGGATCATGGAGGATGTGCATTGACAGCCGTGCCATCAATAAGGTTACTGTTAAGTACTAATACTCGATCTCGCGGTTGGATGGCATATTCAATGAGTTGCATGGTGCATGCATCTTTTTGAAAATAGATTTAAAGAGTGGCTATCATTAAGTACGAATAAGACCAGGAGATGAATGGAAAATAACCTTTAAGACTCTGGATGGTCTATTTGAGTGGATGGTTATGCCATTTGGTTTAACTAATGCATCGAGTACATTCATGTGACTTATGAATCATGTGCTTTGAACATTAATAGGTAAATGTGTTGTGGTTTATTTTGACGATATTCTGTCTATAGTACCGACCTTCTTGTTTATATCGAACATTTAAGATTAGTGTTTAACATACTCTGTGCTGAAAAATTATTCAGCAACCTAAAGGAATGTGCGCTTTATCAGAGCGAGGTTGTATTCCTCGGATATGTCGTTTCAGGGAGTAGAGTTTGCATTGATGTGGAAAAGGTTAAGGCTATTAATGAGTAGCCTACATCAATAAGTGCAGCCGAAGTCAAGAGCTTCCATGGCCTAGCCTCGTCTTATCAAAGATTTATTCGAAACTTTAGCTCCATAACTGTGCCATTGACTGAATTGACTAAGAAGAACGTTGAGTTTAAATGGACAAAAAAAGCTTAGAGGAGTTTTGAAGATGTGGAGTGTAAGCTGATGTTTGCTCCAGTACTTGCCTTACCAGATTTTAAGAAGGTTTTTAAGGTTGAATGTTATGCGTCTAGTGTTGGCATTGGTGCTGTAATTATGCAAAAGTGCTGACCCATTGCCTATTTCAGCGAAAAACTTCGAGGTGTTGCCCTGAATTACTCAACCTACGACAAGGAGTTCTATGCCCTTGTCCATACACTCCAGAACTGGTAGCATTACCTGTTGCCAAGAGAATTCATTATCTATTTTGATCATGAATCTTTCAAGCATCTTTATGAGCAGTAGACGCTTTCTCGGCATCATGCCAAGTGGGTTGAGTTCTTGGAGACCTTTTGCTATGTCATCAGGTATAAGAAGAGAAGTACCAATACAATAGCTGATACACTTTCTTGTCATCATACCCTCATCACGACGTTGCAAGCTAAAGTGCTTAGATTTGGCACTTTACTTGATCAATATAAGCATGACCCACATTTTGGGCCTTTAGTAGCCAAGTGCAGTGATAGAGTAGTTGTGGATGGATTTTACTTGAGTGAAGGGTTTTTGATGAAGGGCAAGTAGATGTGCATTCCGAATAGTTTTGCAAAGGAGCTACTAGTTTGAGAAGCTCATGTTGGGGGTTTGGTTGGCCATTTTTGGGAAAAGAGAACAATTGAGATATTGAAGGAGCATTTTTATTGGCTTGGGATGATGAGGGATGTGCACCGAATACTTGAGGGGTGCCAAGTATGTAAGTATGCTAAAGGGAAGAGAGAGCCTTATGGAGAATATAAACCCTTGCCAAGTTTGGAGCGACCATAGATCGATATAAGCATAGATTTCATGCCCAGCCTTCCCTATACGTCGAGAAGACACGATTCAATCATTGTGGTGGTTAATCGGTTCAACAAGATGGGCCACTTCATTCCTTGCCATAGGACTAATGATGCTTTATTCATCGTTAACCTCTTTTTACACGAAATTGTGCGACTACATAGAGTGTCGAGAAGTATTGTATCTGACTGTGAATCCAAATTCATAAGCTTCTTTTTGAAAATCTTATGGAGGAAACTCGGCACTAAGCTCTTGTTCAGTACCTCTTGCCACCTTCAGATAGATGGTTAAACTGAAGTATTTAACAAAATCGTCGGTTATCTCCTGTATGCTACTATTGGAAAGAACTCTCATGACTAAGATTTATGCTTACCCATAATTGAATTTGCCTACAATCGCTCAACTCACAGCTCCACTGAAACATCACCATTTGAGGTTGTTTATCAACTTAACCTGAACCTACCCTTGGACTTAGTTAACAATCTATCTACATAAGGGGAGAGTCAATCCTGCTTGCAACGTGCTGAGGAATTTCACATGTTACACCAAAGAATTGCCGAGAAATTGACCAAATGGGAAGCCGCGGAAGGAAATGAATCATTTATGCTCTTGGGGACCTTGTCTGGGTCCATATTAGCAAAGAATGCTTCCCTAGCAAGAGGACAGATGAACAAACTATCACCTAGAGCGGATGGACCCTATAGGATCTTGAGGTGGCTTAATGATAATGCCTACGAGATTGAGCTACCCGAAGGTTTTGACATATCTACCACATTCAACGTCGCTGACTTAACTACATATGTGCCCAATGATGACGAAGGCCAAGATTTGAGGGCAAATCTTTAATAACCCCAAGAAACTAATGTACAGCCAGCTAGCGGTCCCATTACTCGCACGTGCTCTGAGGCCTCCACTCCCTCTCTCGAATAATTCTCTCTCAACAACTTACTAATGATGAGAAACTGTACATTAAAGAAAGGTGGTTGAACTTCCTAAGCTCCCCGAGCTCCTTACATTGTCATACGTTGATCTGTACACTTGGTAGTGATAATGTCGACCATTCCCTTGCCGAGGACCTTATGCCGAGTAATCCTACTAGCTATTATCGAGAGGTTCTTATTAAGGGACGAGTGATAAGAGACTCACTTATTGGCCGAGTAGTTTTCTCTCAACAAGCTACCATCTCTCTTGTCCTAACCTTTTTATTGCCACAACATCTTGATCTCTCTCGCTTGCTATGCTCAAAGATTATTTGTGCAGGACTAATGTTGCATTACCACCTGTCTAACTCGTCTGACATTTAACTACTTTTCCATTTTTAGTTTGTTGTCCTTTTTATGCTTTTCATATGTATTAGGAATCCCCTTTTTATAAATACTTTCTGTTAATTTCTTTATTTATAATGCTACCTTAAGGACTTACTATAAATATTCCTTTTCTCTTATGAGCTAAAGATAACTTATATCTTAATATTGAATACTTTGTTCTTGTGAGACAATCCTCTCCAAGTCCATACCCCTTACACTCTTATCTAATCATGTCGAGTAGCTCAGGATTAGTGGTGGGTGGATTTTGACATTAACTTATGTGTTATATCAAGTGAGGTGTCAAGTCATGTTGTGTTCGTTGGTGAGTCACATCCTTTGAGCAGCTTCATGTCAGCTATTCTTGTTCGATTGTGGACTATTTCCCTTTAATTTTTTTCGATATCTCGAAGGACCCATTTCAATTCAATTCTACCTCGGTAAGTCCTAGTGATAATTGAGCTCCTGGGCACACCACTGTGTAATAGTACGTCTTAAAGTTGGTAACAAATGATGTGCAAACCTCATCCTCTTCATCCATTTTGATTTGATTGTAATTGGAAAACGCATCCATAAAAGAGAGTAAGGTATGCTCAGCAATTTAGTCATCCATTTGATCTATTCTCAGCAAGGGGAACCAATCTTTGGGATAGGCCTAATTCAAATCCGTGAAGTCTATGCACATACACCTTTTGCTGTTAGACTTCTTGACTAGCATATAATTGGCTAACCAAGTTAGATATAGCTTTTCCTTAATGAACCTTGCCTTTAGCAACTTTTTAACTTCTTCTTCTATGGTTGCCTACCGTTTTCCTCTATTGAATCACCTTCGCATTAGTATTGATTTGAAGTTTGTGTATTATAATATTTCTAGGGATACTTGGCATATTTATAGGAGACCACATGAAGCCATTAGCATTGCTTTGTAAAAAACCAATCAAACTTTGGTGAATATCTACTTACAAAGGTTTCCTTATCTTTGTCGTCTTCCCAAGATCATTTCTTAATAGAATTTCTTCTATCACTTCTTCAGCATTTTTTATGTCAACTAATTTTTGTTCCAGATAAGTTTTAACCTGAAAAATTTCTTCTCGAAGTAATGCCTTTATATACAAGGATCTTGCTAATTATTGGTCTCCTTTACATACACCAACTTTAGTGGGAGTGGGAGATTTGGCTTTGAGATGTGTAGTAGAAGGGACCACACCGAATAAATGCTGACATGGTTAACCCATGATTATATTATATGGGACCAACATTTAATAATGAGGAAATCTACCTTGTCTTCTACAGTGTGTTCATCATCTCCAATTTGGATAGGAAGAGAGATTACTCCATTGACCCGAATGGGTTGATTATTAAAAGCAAATAAATCATAGTCATAAGATCTTATTTGTGCTTTGATTTTCAACCTCATCTAATCAAAAGCATGTTGAAAAATGATATCTATCGAACTTCCGGTGTCAATAAGAATCTTTTTTACTTTGAAGTTGGCAATTCTTGCACTAATTACGAGTGCATCATCGTGAGATTTTTGAACATCCTCGAAATCTTCTTTCATGAAAGAAATTGAATTGTTGACCTTGACCTTCTTGCCCTGCACATTACAAACATATTGTATGGAGTTAGTTGAGCCCGAAGAGCATTATCGCCCTAAGGCGGAAGGTTTGCCAACAATAGTATTTATTATACCATTTAGTGCTCTACTATTACTTCTATCTCTTGCATCTTTCTTATCCTAAGAAGGCTGCGTAACAGTCTCCTACTCATCGCATCTCCTTTGGGTTGGTCACTTAATATTCTCGGTATCGTGTGCAAGAAACTTGGTTAGATACCCTTGTTGGATTGCATCCTCATACACATTCTTAAGTTGGATACACTCATTAGTATTATGGCCTCTATCGCGATGGAAATCGCAATATTTATTAGAATTCCATCTTAGAGGATTTCCTTTCATCCTTTAAGGCCATTGCAACGTGCCTCTTTAACTACGTACTTCCAATATTTCTATAATTGGATGATTAAGTAGTGTATGAACAGAATATGTTAGGATGCGTGGCCTCTTTTTCTCAGCATTATATCCTTTGGAATACTAGTCATCATTTGTTCTAAGTTGGTCTTTTGCACTCTTCTTCTTTTCACCTTTTTGGTCTCTTCTACTATGATTGGCCTCTTGGCAAGCTTTAATGTTGTCTTCTTAGCAGATGTATAGCATAGCCTTGGCCTTAAACTCAGCAAAGGTTTTCAACTTGTTTTTGGCCATAGACTTGAAAAAGTCTTCATGGGGTTCAACATCATTAATAACTATGTTAAGAGCAATGCTCATGTCCAGCTCTGGGATTTGGACCATCTCAGCCATAAACTTGGCTAAATAATCCTTGATAGATTCATCCGATTTTTGCTTAATGGTGTTAAGGATAAAAGAATCGTTGACTAAAAGCTTACTTACAAGTGATACAGGAACACTTTTGTCAAATCTTTGAAATGCGAGATTGTGTTTAGCTTCAAATGTTTGAAACGTGTACTAGCATGTTCTTTAATGTTAAGGGAAAAGCCTAGCAAGCTATGTCATCACTTAAGCCATGCAACTCAGCCAGGGTGAGATAATATTTGAGATGATCTTCAAAGTCTCTTGTTCCATCATATGTCTCAAATTGTAGTAGCTTAATGTGCCATGGTATTACTTTATCCAAAATTTCAAGGTTGAAAGGACTCTTTTTAATTTAGAATTGTTTACTCATCGTAGTAAGGATGCTTACATGCAAGGGTCTCGTATGGTGCATTTGCTGTAGCTATTTTCCTTTGTCATTTTTCTTAAGAGTAGGGGCTGAATGTCCTAGTGTAACTTTAGCCTACTTCCATGGTAATTCAAGAGAATAGATTGAATCACCATTATTCTCGGCATTGTTATCGTCGTGTTCTTAGTTCTAATTTAGGTGGATATTTCTATGGAGAAGGTTAAGAATCTCATTATGTTTTTTTGTTGAGTTCTTAGTTTTCTTTGGATAAGTTAAGGCAAAGTTGCTCTAACTTAGCCAAGTGATGCTTACTAGTATGCTTACCTCCCTTCGCTTGGTAATGGGGTAAATAACCAGCACTTGTACTTTTCACCATTTTTGTTTTTTCCATGTGGTTGTGAAATGAAAAACAAACGATGCTAAATACTATTGGATGATTTTAGGGTAGGACTTTCTTCCTACAAAGATATAAAGAGCTAAATGGTACTAAGGTTAGTCTAGTGTAGCCACTTCAATGCTTAAGTAAATAAGTGTTTTGGAGAGAAGTGAAATGATTGAATATTGAGTTAAGGGTCTTAAGAGACTTCTTACAATACTTTCACTTTATATTTATAGACAAACATCAAGTATTTGAAACAGTAGTTAATCATTGGTAGTAGGTTACATAGAGATCTCATAATCAAGTACATGCCTAAAATATAGGAATAATAGGTGGTTATGTAATGAGATTATATTAGATCATAATGGTTTGCACTACTTTCCTAAGTTTAAATTGGATGAATTAATAGGCCAGGCTTTAAGGCCTATCAAGTGGGTTAAGCCTTAATCAGCATCAGTTAAGAATGGAGTCACTTAGCTTTTTGTTAGTCGAATTGCCGAACAATATTTTAAGGTGAAAATTGACCATCAATAGGAGGGTTCTTGTTGCCCATGCTAGTTACGACAAAGTATTGTAAGTAAGTGCGATACCCTTTCCTTATATTGATGTTGTTTATTTGTTTCCTTGTAGGTAAGAGGTCAATTGAAGTAGCCGAGTTACCATGTCATTTTAGGCTAAAGCTAAGCTAGCTAAGAAGGCTGTTGACCACAAGAGCAAGGTTATAGAGCCTATGTTAGGGGCTGATGAGACCCTTGAGACCAATAAGGTAGAATCACCCATTCTTCCTTAAGGGATTGCTCTTAGTGGAGCTTCTGAGGACCTTATGGTTACTGAAACTCTAAGCATGGTCTCTTCTACAACAGAAACTACCCTTACGTTTGAGCCCATTTTGGTGAGGGATGAGGTTGTTGCTAATGAGCTAAAGTTGTTGATTCTTCCCTTACCTTCCTAGGATAAAGGAAAGATGCCTGAGACTAACATTACTAAGGGACTGGTAGGTCAAAGGAGGAGACTTGTTGAGGAAGGGAGGAAGGAGGCATTGGTCTTAAAGAAGAGCAAGTTGCTAGTGCTGCCTGGCAAACCATTACTTGAGTGGCTTCCATTCAACCATCCCTATCTCACCATTACCAAATGGGTGGGGCCTAAGCTAATGCCTTAGAGAAGCAATAAAGGGAGAAGACTGTTCTAGACTCTTATAAAGGGGTTTTGTATGAGTCTAAGAATACTCACCTTTATGAAGGGGACATCGAGTCGATCGCTAAGCAGTATAGGGGGAAGATCTATAGACCTTAGTAGGGGATCTAAGGTAGTGACGTAACGTTGCATCATTAAGCTCTTAGCTTAGAGTTCTTGCTAAGGCCTTTCACCCTTATAGACTAAAGCATCTTGGAGATGACATAAGTGAACACATTTGATGAGCCCTTCAAGTTGTTAGGACACCTTAGTTCTCTAAACTGTCAAGTGTGTCTTTGTTACCCTAAGTCATTTTCTTTTGTTTTGTTTTCCTAAATCTTCTTTTGTTTGCTGATGCTATCATTCTTATTGTATTGTACCATGGCCAGGTGTTGCTATGGATCTATCGTTACAAAGAGTTGTTGGAAGAGGTAAAGGATCTCCGATCGAAAGTGCTTGATGCATAGGAGGATTTAGAGGAGGTCAAGTCCTATTCTAAGAAAATACATAAGTAATTTCACAAGGCTAACTGGCATCTACATTATTGCTACATGTAAAATTTTGCTTTGGGGGCTACATTGGAGAAGGAAAGGGAAGAATGGCAAGAAGTCAAGGAGAGCAGTAAGGAGGTTGAGACTCTGAAAGCTCAATTGGAGGAGGAGTGAAAGTCCAAGGATGAACTCTATAGGAAATTGGAAGAGGAGAGAAAGGCTAAGGTAAAGTTCGACCAATGTAACTTTCAACTAAACGCATTGGTCTCCAAGCTCTAGATCGAGCTAGTGATGAAGGCAACTGAATGTGAATCTACCAAAAATACATTCTTGGTGCTAGCTGGTCAAAATTTCAAGCTCGAGTAGAGGATTAAGGAGCTTCTCAAAGAGGTTGAAGGTATGAAGGAGCTCATCACTAATCTAGAAAGTGGCAAGGTCCTCAGTGAAATTGCTAAGGTTAAGGCTATGAAGAACTTCTTTAAGTTACAGCGGTAGGCTGAGGAATACTAAGATATCATGGTTAAGTGTGGTCAAGAGATTCGCTAGAGTTTGTTGGAGCATCATCATGAATTCGATTTAGACTTTCTAGATTGGTTGGATGAGCTCACATATAGGGAGGAGAGGGCAGCGAAAGAGAAGGAAAGGATTGCTGCTCCACCAACTAAAGTAGCCTAAGGTGTACCTCCTACTACCAAGGTTGCTCAAGAAGCTCCTTTATCCTCTTTCGACGTTGAGGCTCAATAGGAGACCATCACTACAAGCACTTCAAAGATTAGACAGAGTCAGGGTGACCTTATTGTAGATTAGAGCTAATAAAACCTTCCTCCTCCTTCTTCGAACCTAGTTTAGTCGACTCAGGCCCATTTACTGGAACGAATTAGTCATCCAAGTAGATAGGTGTATTGGACTTCTTATACTTACTAGAGTTGGCTGATTCGAAGCGATAACCATTGTTTTCTCTATTCTCTTTTTCCTATGTAGTTACGTTCCTTTTGATATATTAAGCCGGTATGCTAGTCTTGAATATGTGTAACTACAGTTTGATTAATGGAAAATTTTTTATCTTGCTTCTTTCTACTTCTTAATACTTCTATCATACTGATATGTAATTTGTTGCTTAGGGTTTATTCAGCTGGGCTTAATTGTAGTTTATTTTCCCTTACTGAGTTTATCTAAGAGATATTAGATCGGTGATGTTCTAACCTGCCTAGATAATGGGGGTTCCTCTTATTTTGCAAGGTTTGTTTACCCTTACTAAGGTTACATAAGTGAGGTCAGGCTGGTAGCATTTTGACTTACCCAAGTGTTGATTGTTCCTTAGTTGTGTAGGAGGTGTTTCCCTTTATTGAGATTAACCGAAGGGGGTCAAGTCGGTAGTGTTTCAACTTGCTCAAGTATGGGAGTTTCTCAGTTGTGTAAGGGGTGTTTCCCCTTATTAAGGTTACTCAAAGGGGGTCAAGTCAATGGTGTTCCGACTTACCTAAGTATCAAAGTTTCTTAGTTATGTAAGGGGTGTTTCCCCTTATTAAGTTTACCTTAAGGGGGTTAGGTTAGTAGCATTCTTACCTGCCTAAGTATGGGAGTTCCTCAATTATGTAAAGGCTGTTTCCCTTTATTGAGGTTACTCAAGAGCAGTCAGGTCAGCGACTTTTTGACCTACCCATGTAATGGGTTCGTTAACCCTTTGAGGGCTGGGACTTAGCATAAGAGTAAGAGAAGGGGAGAAAGAAAAGTAAAAATACATAATACTCATGATGAATAGAACTTTCATTGAGGTTTATGAAAAAAATTATGAGTATATACATTAATTGAAACATTACCTAAGGTTATCGATGTTCCATTTGCATGGGATGAGTTGGTTAGCCAATCTCTCTAATCTGTACGCTCCATTCCTTAAGCTATCTCTTACCCTAACTAGGTCTTCCTAGTTGGGGGCTAACCTTGAACTCTTTATGTCTGACCTTTTGATCATAATATCTAGCTACTTGGTGCTAATAAGTAGTTATCCATGTTGCGATGAGGTCTCTAATTTCTTTTATAGTGTTAACACCAGCCTGTAGTAGTGACTCGTTTAGGATAACATTGAAACTTTAAGTTTAGATGTTAAGAAGCTTTAGCTTCATGGTGAGGACTACCTCCGACTTGAATGCTAGGCAAAATAGGGTAATGCTTGTAGATGTATGGTGGATAGTCTTGTATCCCTACAAAATATTGGGCATCTCATCTACTTAAGTACCCTAAGCTCGGTTCACTCACTTCTTTAGGCTTTCAAGGATGATCTGATTAGTGGCTTCAACTTAACCATTCGATTGAATGTAGACGACTAACATGAAGTGAGGTATGATGTGGTGCTTAGTGCAAAATTCCTTAAACTTGGGGTTATCGAACTAACGTCCATTGTTTGTGATGAGGGCATAAGGGACCTTAAGTCTGGAGAGGATATTGTTTCAAACAAACTACTTAATACTCTTCTTAGCAATCTTGGCCATGGCTTTGACCACAAATAACTTAGTAAAGTAGTTGACAACCATGATGTTGTATTACCGACCTTCTAAGCCCTTGGGGAAGGTACTAAGAATGTCAATGCCCTACTGAGCGAACGGCTAGGGGCTAGAGATTGGTGTTGGGGACGTGGTTGATTGGTACATGCTTCTAGCATTGAGGGCATTAATGAACTATGGCCTTAGCATCCTACCTTATAGTAAGCTAGGGGAGTCAGCCCTTCATTTGCTTAAAGGCATTTAAGAAGGGGAAGACTGACTCCCCTATAGTAAAAGACGTCGTTGATCAACTTGTAGTTGGTGGCATAGTACCTTAGCTTCTTTACCTCTCTCCTATCCTCTAGGAGTGTACCCTGCTGTAAGTAACTTTGGATAAGGTCCATCCAGCTCGGCTCTAATGGTGTTGTTGTGAGTTCTAAGACCTCAGTTGAGCTTGAAGTTATACTCTTTTCTAGCAAGTACTCAATAAAAATTTTCATAACCTTTACCTTAAGCTTCTGTATCCTTATGGTGGTAAGCTTGGATAGCCAGTTTGATGCTTAGTTTTCGATTTGGGGGATCTTCGTAATGCTCTAGGAGGGAAATTCAATTAGGAGACTCCTCACTTTCTCTAAGTATCTTGTCATGGTGTTGTCCCTAGCCTCATATTCTCTTCGTACTTACTGGATGATGAGCATAGAGTTTGAGAAAACCTGTAGGTGCTCAGTACCAATCTCCTTGGCTAACTTAAGACCAGTTATTAGAGCTTTGTATTTGGATTCGTTATTGTTGGTGTCGAACTTGAACTTGAGGGCATAATAGATAGTGATCTTGTGCAGTTTGATAAGTACCAAGCCCGCACCTCTACGTCCTGAGGTGGATGATCCATCGATATGGAGAGTCAACACTAATTTGTCATCCCTTAGTGATGCTTCCTCCTCTTGTGTATTTTACCATTAAGTCCACCAAGATTTGTGCCTTCTTATCATTCGTAGTTGATATTAGATTCTATTCTCGCTTAGCTCTATTGCATACTTCAACATCTATCTAGATGTGTTAGGCTTCTATAATAATGTATGTCACATCCTAACTTAGCATGGAATGCATCATCACATAGGAATACTTGCTAAAACTAACTCAACTTGCTTATTCATCAAAAGAAAACTTTATTTATGTGATAATAGGGTTGCCACATCAAAGTTCAGCTAAACATGTTATTACAACTAATATGTAGAGCCTAATATGGTATGCCTAGGAGCTTAGTTATCACTAGGGCTTACCATAGCAAATTTGACTAAAATGGGTCCTCCGAAATGTTAAAGAAAATTAGAGGGAGATGGTCCACAAACAAATAAGAGTAGCTAATATGAAGCTATTTGGAAGATGTGACTCACCAACGAACATAACACGACTTAACACCTCACTTGATATGACGCACAAGTTGATGTTAAGGTCCATCCGCTATTAATCATGAGCTACTTAGCAAGATTAGATAAGAGTGTATGAAAGATAGACTTGGAGAGGGTTGTCTCATGAGAATAGAATATTCAGTATTAAAATGTAAGTTATGTCCGACTTACAAGAGAAAGGGATTATTTATAGTAAGTCCTTAGGACAACATTACAAATAAAGAAATTACAAGAAATTATATACAAAAAGGGGATTCCTAGTACATATGAAAAAGGGTAAAAAGCACAAAAGACAAAAATGGAAAAGTGGTACAACGTCAGACGAGGTGGATAGGTGGTGGTGCAACATTAGTCCTGTACGAATATTCTTTGAGCACAATAGGTGAGAAAGATCAAGATGTTGTGACAATAAAGGGCCGAAACGAGAGAGATGGTAGCATACTGAGAGAAACCTACTCAGTTGATAAGCGAGTCTCTCATTACTTGGTAAGAGTCTCTCATCACTCGGTTAGAACCTCTTGGTAGCAACTGGTTGGATTACTCGACGCAGGGTCTTCGACCAAAAAATGGTTAACATCATCACTACTAAGAGCATTGATCATAGTATGACAATGTGAGAAGCTTAAGGAGTTCAACTACCTTCCTTCAGTGTAAACTTTCTTGTTATCAATAAGTTGCTGAGAGAGAATTCTTTAGGTGAGGGATTGTAGTCCTCAGAGTCGTATGCGAGTAATAGGATTGCTGGTCGGCAATTCATCATATTATTTATATCAAAACACGAACCATCCTTTTTGTTTTCTCATCTTCAAAATAGTAAGATTTTTGACTTAATATAGGTTCCATCCAAAAGTCACTAGCTCTGACTTATGCTCTTCGTATACATCCCCCCTGGTGTTAAACCCTTCATCATGCTGTTAACTTGAGGATAAAATATTTTATCTCCTCAATTGCTAAATCTGAATAAGAGTGGATAACAAACAATATAGTATAGGCATTATCAGAACTGAAACATTTCAATCATAATCAACAGGTTCAGCTTTATACATACATTAGCCCAACCAAGCATTTATTGCTAGCAATGCAGCATGCTACAGTCATGCACGTGGTATGCATTGGTATTGATATCTTATGCCCTACAATATTCTCATCTCATTAGTCGACATAGCCGGGCATCTAGATACAACATTTAGAAACCTAAGGCAACAAGGAGCTGCTTAAGAGTAGGACCCCTATGTAAATTGGACTATACACTATAGTCTACCAAATAAAAAAGGCAATAAAGAGCTACTTGGCAGTAAGACCCTCAACTTTGTTTACAAAATTTAACTATACACTGTAGTATACCAAATCAAATTATCAAAATAGTCAAGATATTTAGACAAGTCGAATCTATATGCTTCCAAAAACTAAGTTCATAAAGCCATGATTTTTGTTGATCACTTGGAAACCTCATTTTGAAAATTTTGACCTATACATCCCTTTTATGCCATGCCATGATACGCAATAACCACTCAAGTATATCATTCCACACAACTTGTCTTTAAGTTTTGTTCAACCTAGTTATCTAATTCTAGTTTTTGAACTCTCTTTAGTAGAATTCTAGTATCTCACTTAGGGTCCACTTAAGTGAACACCTAAAAGATTAGGTCAAAAATCACTTAACTTCCCTAGTTAGTACAATCATTCGTAAACATCACATTCACACCTAACATAGCATCATAACAGTTTAACTAAGATATATCTACCGTCATTTAAAATCACCACTTCAACATCCACTATAATAACATATCAATTCACCTGAGATATAGCCATATCCAATTAACATAGCATCAAACAACATATAGTGTTATAAGTGGTATTATATCTACTCCAAGCATAGATTAGATCCACTTATCTAGCCTTAATAGAAGTGCAAAATCTTAAACTTCATGATAAGGTCTTTTCTTACTTATCACACCTAAAAAATATAAACACGATCTCCAAATTAACTACGTGTCAAATCTGAACATTTATAAGCTTTCACTACTACGTTTTTAAACTTCGTTGGATCATATCTTTCTTATTTCTTATTTGATTTTAGTAAACTTTATATTGTAATGCTCTTTGTTTCAAGTACTTTTAATATATCTTAAGAAAAAGGATTGATTAATATGGTTAGAAGCTCGAAAATATCCTTTCTTACTACTGACTTGATTGTACATTATCGTAACTTTGTAATTAACCTAATTAAGCTTTAGTCTTAAACTAAAAACACTAAAAATCATACTTTCCAAGCTTGTCCAGCAACCCTTAATATATCCCAAAGTGTTCATTTTACATGAATTTAACAAATATTTTACTACTACTAATTACTATATTACATATTAAGCTAATATATAGGTTTTTATTAGGAAAATACACAACAAATAGTATACAAGCCTAATTATTTCACAAAAAATCCTATAGAATCACAAAAATATGTAGTTTAATTATTGACTATGAATTATATTAAACTAGCTATTATCTATTTTTACAAAAATAGCGATTTTAGCTCGAAATTATGGAAAATAAACAAATTTAAGTGTGAGATAAAAATTAAGTGTTCCAGATATCTTTATAAACCTTGAGAAGTTAAAACATCTAGGCTTATTAATTATTTAGTCAAAAACTAATTATTTCAACAATTTAGTAAAACCGATAATTTTATCCAAAATAATTATAAAAAATAGTAAACATGCTTATTTTCCAAAATTCTTGTTATTACAATTGAAAAAATATATTAAGTATATTACGTATGAAAATTCAACTTGAAAGGACATTATTTAATATTTCAAAAATTTAGTTTAATTTTCATTAAAAGGGCATTTTCTTAAGGACCCTATATTTACACTAATTATTTAATTAAAATAAAATTAATACATTAATATACACTTAAAATAACCTTAGAAAGCCAAATTTCATAATTAAATAAGGATATTTCATATTTTTAGAAAATTCAAAAAGTTCCAACCAAAAAATTGGTTCACTTGAACCAGCCACCTTTAGCTACTACTCTTTGTTGGAAATACTGGCTGCCCCACCTTCTGTTGGTCTCTTAGCTGCTCTAAGTTGGGTTGTGGATTGGTGTACGAATTGTCTTAAACTAGCTTCAACCCTTTTTTTTTTCTATTTTTATTTTATTTTTTTCCTAATTTTCTTAAATTTTGTTCTTTTATTTTTAGAATCCCAAAATGTTGCAAATAAGGGTTTGGGTCCTATTTATAAATTTTCAAGTTGATTTGATCCATTATAATTTACACATGTGTATGCCATATGTCAATTTTTCCATTTTCCTAGGTGGCATGTGTCATTATTTAGTTAATTAGGTGTTGACTTATGTTTTCCAACTTGTTTTATGCTGCTACATAGGTTTGATGACTCATCCATCCATTTTTTTAAATTAATTTTTCATTATTTTATATTAATTTACCTTTTTTTTTATAATTTATTATTTTATGTATATATTTAATATACATAATGGATATCACATGTAAATACATGTATATTATATACAATTCACTTCGTTTATTTTTTCTATAAGTTGAATAACTTATCTCTAATATTTGGCTGCATCTAAAAGTTTGAATTTCGCATTTTTGATAATTTATTGGCTTTATCGATAAATTGACCTTTTTTTCTTAAATCCATCCTTTTATATAGCTTATTTTAAGAAATTGACTTTACTAAAATATTTCGTTTAACTTTTCTAGCCTTACTGTAAAGTTTGAACTAAAATAGATAATATTGCTTGATACATTAAATTTAAGAGCTCGGATCCTAGATCCTAAGGTTATCACATTAGCTAGAAAACCTTGGGATATTATAGTGTACATAGTAGCTGATTTGTGAGCATAATAATTTGGTGTGCCTAAAAATAAGGCCTTTGATAACATGCTAAGATGATGACGATTACTAAGGTGAATTTTTCTACCATGGTATACCTAACCTTAAGCCCTTAGAGAATATGGCTAACAGCCAGGTACAAATAATATATAGGTACAAATAAAGTCTTCTCTTAGAACAAGCTTGGAGAGGATGGGAGAATGTGCGAGGAAGTCCCATAGCTCCTTGAAGGCTGCTATACTATGGTGAGTACATTCAAAACCCTTAGGGGTTCTTTAGGATTTTAAAGAACTTAATGCACCTGTCTGACCTCTTAGAGACAAATCTGCCCATTGACTACCATGCTAGTAAGCTTTAGTACGTTTCTAACTAAGGAAGGGAGTTTCATTTCTTTGATGGCTTGTATCATCTTAGAATTGACTTCGATTCCTCTCTAGGTAACCAAGAAGACCGAGAATTTACTAGAGTTGACCCTGAAAATGTACTTCAAGGAATTCAACTTCATGTCATATTTTCTCATCTAGTCAAGGCTTTTTACAAATCTTTAACATGATCACCAACCTATTTGCTTTGGATTATCATGTCTTCAACATATACCTCTATGTTCTACCTGAGTTAGGGCTTAAAAAACTTAGTCACCATGTACTAATATGTTACCCTGGAATTTTTAAGGCCAAAGGGAATAACAGTGTAGTAGTAGGTGTCAAAGTTGGTGATGAAGGAGGTATGTACTTTGTCCTTTGGGTCTATCTAAATCTGATTATATCCCTTGAAGGCATCTATTAAACTAAGCAGTGTGTGTCTTGATGTAAAATCGACCAATTGGTTGATCTTGGGGAAAGAGAAGTAGCTTTTTGGGCAAGCTTTATTGAGGTCGGTATAATCGACGTACATAGATCACTTCCCAAACCTTTTCTTGACCAGTACTACATCAGCTAGCTAGGTCAGATACTTCTCTGCTCTAACAAAGCCGGCCTTAAGAAGCTTCTACACCTCTTTTTCAATAGTAGCCTACCTTTTAAGTGCTAATTACCTCTTCTTTTGCTTGATAAGTCACGTGTTGGAGTCGATATTGAGGCTATAGGTTACTAGGTTGATGCATACCATAACCAAGAATAGACAAGGCTGATCACTAGATGGGTCCAAGGTTACTGAAAGCTTAAAATAAGTGATGGAGAATGCACGAAAGAATGAGAGATGGGGAATGCACGAAAGAACAAGAGATGGGCAATCACTCGACTTAGCATGCAGAGTGGATCAATAAAGAGATACTGGGTTTCGACAAGAGTTGGCTGGAGTAAGAGGATTTACCTTGCTAGTTCCTTTAGTCCTTGGGCTTGGTTGTAGGTCAAAGGCCCAATAGCTTGATTCTTATCACAAGTCGAAGGAGATCCCAAACATGTCTCATGCTGATTAGGTAGACCTGTTTGAATTAACCCAAAGGATGACAACTATCTCCTCCTTTACCTTAGGAGGAGTCTTAATCTCGACCTTAGTGGTTTAGTCGGGAGAGGCACCGTCTATACCTCTTCTATTGTTTTACTTAGCTCTCCTCTCTTAGCCAATAGTAAAGACACCATTAGCTTTAGTAGTCTTGACATAAAGCTCTTGTGAGAGCTTTTGGTTACACTTGCAGATTCCTACCCCATAGGGGTCAGGAACTTTGCCTTCAGATAGAGGGAAGAGGTAATGACTCCAAAAGTATTCAAGCTTGATCACTCCAAATGATCATTGTAGGGGGATGGGTAGTACACTACGACAAACTCTACTGGTCATTGAGCAACATTGTCATCATCTCTATATCAAGAGTGATAATACCCTTAGCTTGGATAGTTCCTACATTGAAGCCAATCAGATTATGGTAGTAGGGCTTCATCTTAACTGGCAATTTACTCCTTATCCTTTTGTACATATGGATGAAGAGGATGTTAGTAGAGCTATCGGTATCTATCATAATCTTAAGGACCTCAAAGTTTATAATTCGCACCCCAATTACAAGGGCATCTTAATGAGTGATGTCTACCCCCTCCAGGTTCTCGTTGAAGAAGGAGATCATAGTATCAATCATCTTTCTCTTCTCCTTAACATCCAACACTTTGGATGGGGCATTAGTCGAGCTATGGGTGCTCGATCGACTCCTTAGGTGTAGCCCCCTAATGATTATGTTGATGGTACCGTTGGGGGTTCGGTCATTTCAACATTCTTCATTATGTTTTACTTAGGTACCCTCGGTTTGTTGCCTCTAAAGTACCCTATCTTCATCATCATTGGAAATGTAGTCATTCCTATGCTAGGCTACATACTTACTGAAGTAGCCTTACTAAATAGCGTATTCAATCGCATTCTTCAGCTAAAAGCGTTCTTTTGTAGTATGACCATAGTTGATGTAGAATTGGAAATACTTGTTCAAGTTCCATCAATTGGGGTTCCTCCTCATCGTAGGGGCTTCTACAGTAGGCCTTTGTTCCACACTTTAGCAAAGACTTCTACAATAGGTCGGTTAAGGGGCATGTAGTGTTCCGTACTTGGTGCTTCATATTGCTCGAGCCTTCCCCCTCTACTCTACTCAATGCCCTATCACTAAGGTGATCTTTAACGAACAATTTTTCTTTATCATTCTTTCCACTCGACCTCTCTCAGTCGACATTGCTCCTGGCATAGATGTTGTCTTCTTAGTCCATACACCTATAAGCCTTATTCTAAAATTTGACTAGCAAATGGAAAAAGTCCCTAGATGGTCTAATGCTTAGTTATACGACATGTACTATTGTGCCCTCATCTAGTTGAGGAATCTTGACCACATGCCCTCATAAGTTCTCTCCTTGACTCTGCCATTTTTTAAGTACAAGGATGAAGTATCTTTGGACAAAGGCTTATTAACCTTACAGTGGAGACTAAACCTATAAGGTAGCTCAACAAATGAATCGATAGAATTCTCAAGTAGGTGGTTGAACCATATTTGAACTACCTTCCTCAAAGTGCTTAGGAAAGCTTTGCACATGATAGCATCCCTATGTGATGGACTATCAACCATTGGGCCTCTTGAATTGCTGAAAACGTGAGTACGTAAACCAACAAGTGTATTGGGTCATAGAAGTAGTATAAACGGTGAGTCAACATTGTATTCCACAAGGAGTAAGGTGCTAAGTACTAAATTATCTGAGTTTTTTCCTTAAGCTAAGCTATCAATAATTGAATTAAAAGTGCGTGAAAGCTAAATAATAAGACGAATACTAAACCAAATGTTCTAGTTGCACTATGAGGGTCTCGAGCATAGGAGACAAAGTGATCGAACTAGGGTTCATAAATCTATTCTCATTTGAATTGATGGGATGTCTTAAATTGATATTCGAAATTGACTACAAGGGATTTAACTAAACTCACTACAACTCACCCACCTTTCGCAGTAGCAGAATTTTAATTATAGCATAAATTCACCCATTAAGGCAATTTATCCATGATTATCTAGTAAATAATAATTCGCTCATATTGAATTTATTATTCTAGTTAGAAATATGGTTTAAGCATGTCCTCATGACCCAAACCATACTTCCAACTGCATTAAGTGCATGAGTTCATGAATTTAATTAAAACCCATATATCCCTATGACGAGCTTTTTCACAAATTTAAGTTATGTTTAACACGAGTTATCGAAACCCTCCCGAATATCCTACAACTGTATCTAGCTAACGAAAATAATGGCTACGTGCTAAACAACTAGACCATGAATACAATAGAAAAATACATAAACACTTAAAATCGACATCGGGATAAAATAGGAACACTTCAATTCATCGAATCCATCAATACAAAACCTAATTACATTAAGTACTAATTCATATCGCAAAACCCAAATGAATCAAGATATATCTAAATTGAAATAACAAGGAAAAGAAAACACCTTGATCAATACATCTAATCCTAAAACCCAATACAATAATCGGCATATCTCAATTCATTTGGAACTTGAGGTGGTCCTCTAGCGAGCTAGAACAAAAGGATTTAAAGGCTTGAAATTAAACAACACATAATCAAGTTAAAAGGATGCTAAATAAAGTTTCTAGTCTTTACTAAAACTAAGAATAAAAATTCCCTAAGATGTTGCTTCTCATCCTCTGTTCTTCTCTATCCCTAGCTACTATTCTCTCTCCTCTGTTTCTGCTCTCTCTCCCCTTCTTCTCTTCGATTGCTACTTTTTATTTCCATATGTGGGTCTTTTTTCTTTCTTATTTTAGGTTGTCCTTTATTTTTGTAGTATACTATTTTAAGATTCCTATCTTTGACAATCATGTAGGTCTTAAAAAAGAATGGACAATGAAATCCTTTTGGATTTCCATCCTTTTGTTTGCCACGTAAGATTATAGCCCTTAAATTAGAGTTGCTAATTCTGATTGAGGAAAGGAATTGATGCATTACGTTAGGCCTACTACCACATAAGTAAACTAAAACTTCTAGGCCCTTATGCATGTCAGCTTTAAGGATATTATATTCTTTTAGTTGCTGCTTTCAACTGCTAGACCTCATGTGTTAAATGTCTTGGAGCTGCTCTAATTACTCTTTCAACATTTGAAGGTTTATTATGGTCATGGCTTGGTAATGGTGTTGGTCGTTACGAGTGAGTGGACAATACTTAGCCAGCTGCTGCTCATGTATGGAGTTACTGCATTTGGAATGCAATTACAGCTCAGTTTAGTGTGTTGCTCGTCATGTAATCAGATAAGGGGCTATCGAATTGGTTGCTTGGCATTGGAGTTGCTTACATGGAGGGCTATTGGTTGGAAATTGAATACCGCGCTACTATCACAGATTGAAGAAGTGTAGGTTTCTCATGTTTGTGAATTCAATTGCTTAGTCTCGAGTTGGAATTACTGGATATGATTCTGAGGTGGAGTCACGGTCATGATGAAGAGGTGAAAAAAATAGCTTCCATCTCAATCACTTTCTTGATGAAGGCCGTGATAGACAGGTGAAAAAATAGCTTCTGTCCCAGTTACTCCTTTGATCATGGTCGTAATAGGAGGAGTGACAAGCGTTGAATGTTCAAAATTCTTTTTGTCACGGCCGTGATGAGTCTCAATTGATCTTCCTTTATCATTAGTCCTTTATCATGGTCATGATAGCTCTAATTCTCCTTGTTCTTATCTGATTTGGATGCTCCATAACAAAGAGAGTAATACGCTAATGGTGAAATTTGAAATAAGAACAATTTACTTTCCTCTAGGAATTGTAAGATAAAACCAAGAAAAATTAAATAAATAAATAGTTGCACATGAATATCAGTAGCTTGGTTTTAGTTTTGGTTTCAATTTGGTTTTGGAGCATATGTGGAATTGTTCTATATCAACTTTCTCTTTTCTTGGATAAACTCTAAATATTCTAAAGAGCCTGTAGACTCCTTATGTAACAATACTCCTCTCCTAAAGAGTCAAGTTATCTACTGTTTCGATTTGGTTTTAGCTCAAGTAAAGGCTAGGGGTTGCTGAATTGCTAGGACTAAAACTCAGAAAGCTACTATATCATTTTAGATCTTCAAGTATACAATCTTTTGCTACTTATAGCACGTACTAGAATTAAGTCTTAGTCAAGACAAGTGCAAAATGTAGCTTAGATTGCATTCTCTTATCTGGTGGAGCTATTGTGTGGCTTGGTATTCTGTTGCAAGCTACTAAAGAGATTGTATGAACATGGTTAAATATCTAATTGAATGATTTCTTCTTTTATAAAATGCATAAACTCATAGATAAAAAAGGCATACAACTATGATATGAATACAAGAGTTTATTATAGCTATTTGAGTCATATTTTGATCCTTTTTCTCATTATTTATGTAATTGACCAAGAGAATTGTATTTTTCATGATTTCTAAGTGTAGCTTACAACAAAATCATCATGAAATGCATAAATTCATAATAAGTAGGTGGAGATAAATGTGCAAATTTACACATTTATCACCTCTCACTTACGGGCACCTTCGAAGCCTTCAGTCACTCGCCATAAGAATTCTCTCTAATCAGCTTACCGAGGACAAGGCGTAGTTTACCAGAGAATGGTAGAATAACTCCTTAAGGGCTCAACTCGGCCATACCCTGCTTTGTTAGGCTTGGAGTGCCGAACATTATCTGCCAAATGTCGAGGCTGATAAACATAGTGTCGAGGCTTATGAACTTATTCATACGACACTATACTTGTCACCTGGATCCCTTTTTTACTGAGGTTGAGGTGCCAAGTGCCAAGGGCTGAGGAGATCCCCTTCATAATGGCCCCTACCCTTCAACTTGCTATCTTTATTACTTTACATGATGATGCTTACATTTGCTACTAGTACGAAACCAATATCTCACTGCTACCTACCCTTTTGCCTGACATTATACTATTTTTCCCTTTTCGTCATTTGTCCTATTTACCCCTTTTCGTATGTACTAGGAATCTCTTTCAATGAATACCTTTTTGTAATTTTCTTTATTTGTAATGCTACCCTAGGGACTTACTATAAGTAGTCCCTTTTCCTTATAGCTAGAATCACCTTACATTCCTGATAGACATTCTAAATATACTTGATCATGACGAAATATTCCTCTCCAAGTCTATTTCCATACACTTTTATCTAGTCTTGCCGAGTAGCTTAAGATTAGTGATAGGTGGACCTTAGCATCAGCTTGTGCGTTACATTAAGTGAAGTGCTAAGTCGTGTTATGTTTGTAAGTGAGTCACATCCTTCGAGCAACTTCACATCAGCTATTGCATTCAGTTTGCCGACCTTACCCTTTTAGTTTCTTCGATACTTCGAAAGTACCATTTTGTTTCTCATCTCCTATGGTAAGTCATAATGATAACTAAGCTCTTAAGCACATTATATAATCTTAGTATCAAAGCTTGAGGTTGTGACCAAAGGCTGTATAAACTAGTTACTGTTAACATATTGTTTTGTCTTACTCTATTTTACATTAGAAGAATAAAGCAAGTCCACAGTCACTGTTGTTCAGTGATTTTCTGTAGTGTGTATGGCAAAATCTCGAGTGGAGTGTTCTTGAAGGTTTTATAATTGAAATATCAAATCCTAGTGTTCAAGGAGAGATTAATGATGTCGAGAGTGATGCTCATGGTCATGGTCTTGTTACCCAATAAACACTACATACTACTAATGAGCAGATATAAGACCATATTGATATTGCAGCCAATTTAGCTATCTCAATACAAAGAGTCATAGAGACTAAGCTATGAGAGAGAGTTGTTGTTGAATAGGGCTGAGAGTTGAGAGATAAGCCGAAAAGGCAAATGGATGAATACAAGCTCAAGAGCTAATTCATGTAAACTAAGCTCCACCCTGATGTGTCTGTCAATAGAGTTGCAAGAAGGAGACTTAAGCTAGATGAAGTCAAAGAGTTTAATAAGGGGGAACAATACGAAGTTGTTGGGGAGCGTGACCTAAGGGCATCCCGAGGAGCTAAGCATCATAAAGTATAGATTCCAAGCTTTAATAGGTTTAGTAGTGCTAAGCACTACTTAGATTGGGAGGAAAAGATCAAGAAGGTATTTAAATTCTATGACTATGAGGATGCTGTTCATATTAGAATAGCTACATTAGAGTTTTCTAGATATGTAGTAATGTGGTGGAAAAAGCTGCAGAATGCGTGGCAGAAAGTATGCCGTGAGATTTAAATGTAGAATGAAATGAAGAGGGTTCTAAGAAACCAGTTTTTTCCGGAGTATTATGAACAAGACACCTTCTAATGCCTCTAAGATTTGAAATATGGTGGCAAGTCAGTAGATGAGTATGTATGGGAATTCCAATTGCTGATGATTCGATGTGATGTCAACGAACCCAAAACCCAAACCATAACTTGATTCATTTCTAAGCTCGAGATTGAGATTGGTCATATTGTGGAGCTGTAGAGACTTGGAAGTTTAGATGAGGCCATCTAAGCGGCCTAAAGGGTTTAGTGGTAGAGGTGGAGCCAAATTATGTAATTTGGATTGCCAAGCTAAAGTAGCATGCCAAGCCACTAAGACTATGAACGAGCACTGAATAGTTTTGAGGTGGACTGTTGTTGGCAAGTACCAAGTCAACTTAAAGAGGGTAGAGGTAAGGGCAAGGCCGAGGAACTTGAGTTCTAAAGAGACTAAGGTCAAAGCTCAAGAAGGAAGTCTTGAGAGATCAAATGCTTTAAATATCTTGGTTATGGATACGTGACTAGTCAATGTCTAAATTGGTGTGTCATGACAATTAAGGGAGACAAACCTCAATTCAAAGTAGAGAGTGTAGTGAAGGAGAAGAAGAAGTGGAAGCTAGCTCGACGCTAGAAGAGTTGTAGGAAGATGTCGATACCCTTACACCTCTTGAAGTAGGAGTTGAGTACTTTTTTATTGTGCGTTGATCTCTTAGTACTTTTGTGGCCAATGAGAATGTGCAAAGGGAGAATCTCTTCCATACGAATAGCTGAGTGAATGGCAAGCTATGCGCCTTGATCATAAATGAAGGAAGCTGTACCAATGTTGTAGTATAAGGAACAGTTAAGGCCATGAAGTTTTTGACCCTTCCATACCCTAAGCCATATAAGATTCACCAGCTAAACGAGAAGTGAGGTTTACCTATTGTTGAGTAGGTTAGAGTACCAATTGCCATTGGCAATAGGTATAAGAATGAGGTGTTATATGACTTAAGGGTATTACACAATGAGTATAGAAACACCTACATGTTCCAAAAGGATGGAAAGAAGGTTATGCTAACCCCTATGAGTCTTAAGGAAGTGCAAGAGACACAAGATAAGGTTACCAAGTCACTACATTGGAAGTCCTTAGTGATTTCCTAAGCTCAATTTGCTTGAGAAGTCAAGGTTGAGAAGTATGTCCTCCTTTTAGTCAGGAAACTTTTAGAGTTGAGAGCAGTCGAGAGCTTACCTATCAAAGTGCAGATAATACTATAAGAGTATGCTAATTAATTTCCTACCAAGATGTCAAAAGACTTACCACCTTTAAGAGGCATTAAACATTGCATTGACCTTTAGCCAAGAGCTATACTTTCGAATCGACCTACTTATAGGCTTAATCTCGAGTAGGCAACCCAATTGAAGAAACAGCTAGACGAATTGGTGGATCATGGATATATTCGTAAGAGTATAAGCCCCTGTACCAACTAGTTGTATTAGTACTAAAGAAGGATGGGTCGTAAAGAATGTGCATTAATAGCCGATCCATCAGTAAGATTACTATTAAATACTGATACCCGATCTCACAACTTGATGACATGCTTGATGAGTTACATGGTGCTTGCATCTTTTCAAAGATTGACTTAAAAAGTAGATATCATCAGATACGAATGAGGCTTGGCGATGAATGGAAAACTGCTTTCAAAACAAAGAATGGTGTATTAGAGTGGCTAGTGATGTCGTTTGGTCTGACGAATGTGACGAGTACTTTTATATGGCTCATGAATCATATACTAAGGTTACTAATTAGGAAATGTATTATGGTCTATTTTGATGACATCTTAGTCTACAATGTTGACCTCACTTTATTGAGAGATTATTCAGCAACTTGAAGAAATGTATGTTCTACTAGAGTGAAGTCGTATTCCTTAGATATGTTGTATCAGAGGGAGGAGTCTAAGTTGATGATAGGAAAGTCAGAGCTATTCTTGAATGGCCTATCCTAACTAATGCTATCAAAGCCAAGAGCTTCCATGGTCTAGCTTGATTCTATTATAGATTCATTTGGGACTTCAATTCCATAATGGCACCATTAACCGAACTAACCAAGAATAACTCTGAGTTCAAGTGGTTAAAGAAAGCTTAGAAGAGTTTTGAAGAGATAAAGTCCAAATTGACATAAACACCAATACTTGTCTTACTAGATTTTGAGAATGTTTTTGAGATAGAATGTGATACGTTTAGAGTCAGTATTGGTGTTATCCTTATGTAGGAATGTTGATCCATTGCCTATTTCAGTGAGATACTTAGAGGAGTTGAGAAGACATGACTCAATTATAGTGGTAGTTGATCGATTTAGCAAGATGAGCCACTTCATTCCCTACCAAAGAACTAATAATGTATTATTTGTCGTGAACCTCTTTTTGCAAGAAATTATGCGATTGCATGGATTGCCAAGAAGTATTGTGTTCGAACGTAACTTAAAGTTAAAGAGTTTTTTCTTGGAAAACCCTATGGAAGAAACTCGACACTAAGCTTATGTACAATACTTCTTACTACCCTTAGACAAATGGCTAGACCGAGGTAGCAAATAGGACAGTTGTCATCCTCCTACGATCAACTATTAGGAAGAACTTACATGATTAGGACCTATGCCAACCTATCATTAAGTTCACTTACAATCGATCAGTTCACAACTCGATAAGAAGGTCACCTTTTGAGGTTGTCTATGGACTTAACTCGAACTTACCCTTAGATATGGCTATTAGCTCAGCCATTCAATGGGAATGTTAATCTAGCTTACAGTACATAGAGGAATTCCAAAAGTTACATCAAAGGGTTGCCAAACAATTGGCATAGACCATAGCCCAATAGAAGGATCAAGGAAGTCAATGAAGGAGATGAGTGGTTAACAGCCTTGAAGACCTTATTTGGATTCACTTCGGCAAGGAGCATTTCATTAGGAAGAGGGCAAACAAGCTTTCCTCCAAATTAGATGGACCTTTAAAGATCCTTAAGCATATCAACAATAATGCATATGAGCTTGAGTTGCTCGATGAATACGATGTATTTGCTATTTTTAATGTTACTGATGTGATGCCCTATGTACTTGATGAAGAAGAGAGCCTAGATTTGAGGGCTAATCTTCAATAACCTTGGGGAATTGATGGACTGCTAACCACTTGTCCTCTTACCCATACACACCTCTAAGAGCTTTAGTCACTTGCTAGAAGAATTCTCTCTAATCAACTTATTGAGGATGAGGCATAGTTTACAAGAGAATGGTGGAAGAACTCCTTGAGGCATATCATCTATACCTTGCTTTATCAAGCTCGAAGTGTCGAACATTATCCACCAAATGTCGAGGTTGAGAAGCCGAGTGCTACGGCTTAGGACTTTATGCACCTATCACTTAGACCCCTTTTGTATTGAGGCTCACTTGTCGAGTAATGAGATCTCCTTCACGACAACCCTTACCCTTCAACCTACTATCTCTATTGCTTGATATGGCAACGCTTACATATGCTGCTAGTACAAAACCAATATCTCACTACCACCTGTCCTTTCACTTGATATTGTACTATTTTTCCCTTTTTTGTCATTTCTCCTATTTATCCCTTTTCGTATATAATAAGAATCTCTTTTAATGAATACCTTTTTGTAATTTTCTTTATTTGTAATGTTGCCTTAAGGACTTACTATAAATAATCCCTTCTCCTTGTAGTCAGAATCACCTTACATTCCTAACAGACATTTTGAATAAACTTAGCCCTTATGAGACATTCCTCTCTAAGTCCATTTCTATACACTCTTATTTAGTCTTACTGAGTAGCTCAAGATCAATGGTAAGTAGACCTTGGCACCAACTTGTACGTTACATTAAGTGAAGTGCCAAGTCATGTTATATTCGTAGGCAAATCACATCCTCTGAGCAGCTTCATGTTAACTACTACATTCAGTTCATCAACCTTACCCTTCTAATTTCTTTGATACTTCAAAGGACCCATTTTGGTTCTCATGTTCCTCGATAAGTCATAGTGATAACTAAGCTCCTAGGTACATAACTATGACCATGGAGGTTCTTGAGGGTGGGGAAATGCAGGAAGTGATCGTCGGGATCACTGATGCTATCATATTGGTCTAAGGTAGGAAGCTTGCTACTTGAAGGCAAAACTTCATCCTGAATACCCCTAGTAAAGGGGGTTTTGTTGCTGGAGACTAGCCCGACATCATTAGTGGCTTTGCTTTCCCATTGCTCGAAGAGCTTCCTTATAATAGCATGGAGCTTATTGAGGTCGGCGTTATTTGTCGGATGAGCTCAACACATTATAGAGAGTATCGATACTTCATGAGAGTCAGCCACCTGCTCATTGCTAGCACAGACACAGTCGCAAGTGGCATAGATTGAGCTTGATGTTCCTATACTGAGGGATATAGTAGCTAATCCCTACCATTTTGTTGCTGCTGCTATTGATTGTTATACCTAATGTAGGCATCAAAAGCTTCAAGCGAGTGAGTCTACCTACTATGCCTCTTAATGTCTTCAAGGTGAGTACGGAGCAACTTGTTTCATGTAGTGAATTCCTTGAGTAGTCTCTCCTTTCGATCCAAACATTGTTTAAGCATCTCCTTAGCTAGAGGGTTGGTTGTTCAAGGGTTGATTGTTCACCAACTAGTTATTTTCAAGGTTATCAGCACAAGATATGCTAAAAATTGAGAGTAATGTTTAGTGTGTATTCAAGTAAGGGTTTCAATTTGTTTCCTACAAACGGTGCCAAATTTCATCTGTAGGTTTTGGTTGGTAGAGATTAGAAACAATTTAGGCTTTACACTACTGAATGAACCTACAAAATAAGAACCAGTAGAGGCACTAAGGGGGGAGGGAAGCTTGTCTAACATGGCTACTTTAGCAAGTAGGATGAGAGGTAGCAAGTATGCTATAGTATGATGAAACTTAAATGCACAAAGTGTTAAGTGGTTTACCATTGTGAGGTTGCTTGGTATTTATAGAGGAGGGCAGCTGATATATGGAGGATTGTTAATGGATGGAAGATATGTCCATAAGTCATCGGTAGTGGAGACATGTAGGATGATGTGGTCCTGAATTGTAGGAGACAGTTGTTGACCAGGTTGTTTAGCCTTATTTACAATTTCATAACTGTTAATGACTATTGTGATTAGATAGGTTGTATTATGGGTTTGAACCGAGGTGGACCATGAGGATAGAGAGGCCGAGTTTAGAGTGGCATAGTTTAGGCCATGAGCCCAATTAGGTTAACATAGACTTAAGGGGTTTAGATCCAAAAAGCCTTATAAACACCATCCATAGCTAGATGAGCAAAGGCTAAATTATAGAAAGAGAAAACAAAACTAATAAACTTACTTTGTTGCTTCTTATTACTTAATCCAATACCATTCCATAATCTTAATAATTGTTTATTTAGTTTTATTTCAAAATGAATTAGTTGAAAATTTACCTGAGAATGATATATTTATCTATTATATTGAAACCCTAAGTGTAAACTTTTAGTTTTTTATATGATTTTCAAATTTTATATAATATTATTTGAAAATTAGTTTGTAAAGTACTGCAATTTCCTTAACCCACTAGCCATCATTCACTTTACACCCATAATTCTAATAAATATTTATATATATATATATATATTATGTGGTATTTTTATAATCCAAAATGACCTCATTAACTATCGATCATATTTATATACTCTTAAAACATTCCATTTAATTCCATACTATATAAGATATAGTTAAATAGGGTTAGTATTATAATTTACACCTTAACTTTGCCACTTTTTGTAATTCTACATATGAAGTTTTGACTTGTCTAATTATACACTTAAATAAAAATTTAGTCGTCATCATGTACATCTTAATTAACTTTAATTCACATCGTTAGTCCAATTTGCATGATCAATCAATGAGGTGGCTGCCGACGACCTTAGGAGGGTCGCATAACTCTTTATAGGTGGCTGCTAGCCAACTCCTACAAAACGTTAGGTTTGACCACCTTCAAAAATGCCGACATGAGATCCATTAGTAGCTGTTAGTGGTCGTAAATAGCCCTAGAGGTGTCACATGACCCCCTAAGGTTACAGGTGGCTAGCTTAATGGATGATCATATTGATTGAGCTAACAGTATAAATTAGAGTTAATTAAGATGTAAATTGTGAGGGCTAAATCTTTAATTAAATGTATAATTAGAAAAGTCAAAATTTAAAGTGTATTATTATAAAAAATGATAAAGTTAAGATATAAATTGTTGTATTGCTCCTAATTAAATATATGTAATTTAATTAAAAGTAGTAGCTATTTCTTTCCCCATATGACAAACAACATAAAAAATTTATTTTATATTCATTTTCATAATCATTCTATATTCAATATTGAGAAGTTTAAATATATTTTATTTAGTACACTATTAGCTTGCATGCATCCTTCCAAGAGACTAGTTTACTATCATAGCTTACAAAGATTTCTTTACTTTGTAGTTTTTATTTTTTATTATACGTCACTTTTTTATACTTTAGGCGTTAGACTATTAAACTTAAGCAAATTAGGATTTAAAAACCAAATCCATCTATATCTCTTATATGAATTTCTATTTTTTTTTTTACTAGATATAATTTCAACAATTATCTAAGGAGGAAAGAAGGGAAAGAGAGAGGAGAGGAGGGAGGATGGGAATTGAACTTGATCCACTCCGTTAAGAAACCTTATTTATATATTTGTTTGTATTTTCATCATATATTTTTATAGATACCTCATTTTTGCCAACCTTATGATTCTTTTATATTGGGACAAGTTAAAAAAAAATAAAAAGAAATAAAAAATAAATAAAATAAAGTAAACAAAAAAATTAAAAACAAATGAAAATTGAAAGAAAAATAAAAAATATAAAGTATCAAGTCAAGTTTAGTCATTTAGAGTCAGATTGGACAATAGTTGAAAATATAGATTCAATTTAATAAATTCCGAATCACTAAATTGTTGGGCTTCATTAAAAAATATTTTTAATCCAGCCTAATATAAAGTAAGTTTTTATCTAATTTATATTGGGTTAAATACACTTAAGATTTATTAAATAGGTTAGCATGTATATTGAGCTAAATTAAGATGAACCAAATCAAGCCTAAGATAGAATGCCTAAATCAATGTAGGGCTTATAGAAACTAGATTAAATCTTTAATGAATTTGATAAATCCAAATCAAGTAACATCCTATCTTATCAATATTGGATTTGTTAAGATTGAATACATACCAAAAAGATTTGAAAATTTTAAATTTATTGCTTATAAATAGTTGATAATAGGCTGTAAAAAATACATTTTTTACAATTCACATTACATACATACCTCATAATCTCTCTACCATTCACATACATACACTCCACAATTTTCTAATTCATACACTCACCCATGTACAGTCCCTCACACCACTTGCATACTATCCTCATCACGTCACTTATGCATGGTAATACAGCACTGATACACACACTTACTCTCGCTTGACACTCACAATCTAACATGATGCCACACAACCAGAACACATACACATGACCCTATACGTCTACTTCACGGTCAACACAATACATATGCTTGCACTTCACATTGCACGCCCACTGCATTGTCTACAAACACGAATAGAACTCAAATCAGACCCATGCATAAGTGGATTTGACTTGACCAATTACATGGTTTTGGATTCCATTCTCTTTTGTTTTTTTTTTTTTTTGTTTTTCATGATTATTATTATTGTGGTTATTTAGTTGTTTTAATTAGTTTAGTAATGTTAGTCCTTTTTACAAATTTGTTTTCACTAACTTTATTTTTTAATGCAAGTACTTAGTTTTATTTATTTTTTTTTTTGTTTCAGTTATTGTTAGCTTCGTTAATATTTTGTAATTTTAACATATAGTATTAATTTTTACAAAGTTGCATAATTTAGATGGTTTATTTATATCAAATGTGTACTAACATGGTTCATTTTTTCTTTTGTAGGTTTTAGTGTTAATTTTGATTAGTTGATTTTTAGCATGTCATCATTGTTTAAATAATAAAATATATTTTAGAAGTATCACATTTGCATGAAAATTACATATTTTAACAAGTTGTCATACAGTTGCATTTTTTGGCTTTTAGGGATTTTTCAAGAATAAAAACATCATTTTTTCACTTATTTAGTCTTTATAAAATAAAAAATCTTCAATCGGCATCTTTTCCTTGGTTAAAGATCTCTTTTATAACTTAGGCGTGTTTTCTATGGTTTAGGCATCTTATCTATAGTTCAGATATTCTTTTTATGGTTTGGACTTCTTATCTATAGTTCAAATGTCTTTTTCATGGTTTAGGCATCTTTTTTATAGCTAGGCATTTTATCCATTGCTTAAGCATATTTTCTATAATTTAGATATTTTTTCTATGATATAAACATCTTTCCATGGTTAAGCATATTGTTAATAGTAATTGCATTTTTTTTTCATAAAACGGCACATTTTTCATGATAATTGCATATTAGCATAATTTATAAAACTTACATCTTCTATTTATTTATTCTTTTTACATTTAGGTGTTTTAGGGATTTTTTTAAAGTTGTTACGTAGCAGTTTTTTCCAAAAATGAAAAAAAAAAAACACTAACTTGGAGTCTTTTTAAAAATTAAGTCTTTAGTTTTTTTTTTTAATAATTGGGAATAAAATTAGGTTTTTTCTAGGAGTTTTCTTAATAAAAATAAATTGGATAAAAAACGTACACTTAGCACAATTTTCAAGTTAAAAAGAATCAATCAACTAAATCTTTTCTAAAAAAACAAAACTACGTTGGTTTAATCTTGACTAACAGGTACGTAGACACCTTCGGAGCAATTGTATAAAAATAATTTTCTTTCTTTTTTATAAAATTCGTAATCAAAATTACTAAAAATTCATTTTAATTGCATTTTTTCATATTTGTATATATTTTATCATTTTAAAAAAATTATAAAAAATAAAAGCCCATTAGTTTTTTTTTTTTAATCTTTACATGGTAACTTAGTTTTAATAAGTTAACCCTCGAACTTAGATTTTCAAATTTAATTTTCTAAAAATAATTTTTTTGAATATTTGTAAGCTAATGGCTAAATTAAGGTTTTCTTACCTAAAAATCTTAATTTTATTTTTACTAGTTTAACTAGTTGATAACTCCAATTTTTTATTTTTTTTTTTAAATTTTTGAAAAGAAAAATGTTTTTTTTTTCCTTCATTTAATGTTAGGTAATTTATATTAAGTGGGTTGAGTTTAATATAAGTTAAATTAAAAAAATCGAAATAGGGCTTAATAAAATTGACGACTCTATTAAGGATTTCAGTAGACTAGCTATGTAAAAATAAAAATTAATTAATGGGCTTTTATTTTTTTATTTTTTTATCTATATATTATAGTATAGTTGTACTAACTGGATTTTAGTAATGCAGGCCTTTAAGAAAAGTTTGGTCGAATGGGCTCATTACTAGGGATTTAGGGTAAACTTTTATTTTTTATTATTTGTGTGTTTAGATGTGATTGGACCTAAGCCACCACAGAAACTTAGGACAAGCCACTATTATATAACCGTCAGGTTACTAGGGTCTTTACCCTTACTTGGCGGTGATAGGCGAGCCTACTTATGCTTTGATATAGCTTATTAGGTTTTTCTTTAGAAATGCCTAAAACTACAAAGCCTAAGACTATAGACCTTACCCTCCTACATCATTTTTTTAAAAAAAGGGGTTAGTCATTGTTCAGTTATCAAAAAATTTAATAATCCATGGTTGGTTGGAAAAAAAAAAAAGAAGGGAAATTAAAAGAATCAATACCCTTATATATAAGTATCTATGAGCTTTATCTTTTCATTTCAATTCACTTATATATAAGTGTATTCTTTAACCATAGGTTCATAATGATTTCATTCCTATAATTTAATATTTACTGATCTTTACTGCATAGCATGCATTTGTAGTATATTGCATTAATTTTATATTATACTTTGTTCTATATATATTGTTATCTTTGATTTTTTTTTCTATGTATTATATGGTTGCTCATATATTATTTTGTAACATAGGTATTATGTATTTCTTTTTTTTATATTCATTTTACAAATAAAAGTGGCACAATAAAATTTAAGATCAAACCTACTAAATTGCATTAAAATTTTTTGTAAGCAAGCAAATGAATATTAGTGTAACCTTTTAATATATATATATATATATATATATCATGAGTAAGGAGTTGCAATTTTATTATTTTTTCCATTTAACATATTGGTTGTATAAATTTTTCCATGCATTTTCTTTTTTCCATGTAAAAAGAATTTCCCCTAATAAACTATTAAAAGACATTTTGCTTTTGTAAAATTTTCTTTACGCTTTGTTTACATTTATACTTATAAAAAGATTATAAATCCAACAAGGGTCTAGCCATTTGTACTCAATTGATTTTAATAAAGTTACAACTCTAAATTTTACTTTTTATAAATCATCATACTATTATCCAATTGCCAGTCATGCATTTGCATGGGTATGCTTTACTTGCATGCTATTTGTATATTTATTTACTTTTTTTTTGTACTTGTTATATCAGAAATTTGTTCAATAACTCATGTATACATAAAAAAAGATAAGTAAAAATCCTTTAAATTGTAAACATTTGTTACTTATGATCTGTAAATAGTCGTTATTCCTATATTGTTCCCCGCTTAGATTTTTGTAACATTAGACACCCTTCTTATAAAATTATAACCCTTTAATTATCGATTGTCCTTTTATAGCTTTGTTGTCCTTATCATGTCACGTCTAGCTTTTTCTTTTTTTAGACAATGTTAGCAACCTAGTTATCGATAGCATAAATTCTCTTTAGTATATCCTTGAGGGTTTTCAAGAATTTTAACATGTAAATAAGTCATTACCCTTGGTTGATAACTTTGTGAAATAGCTACTCCTATTTGTAAACTCTATAACTTTTTCAATTATTCCAACAAGTTAGGAGATGTTGATAACCCTGTTTGTAATATAAGTGTTTTCAAACGCTTTTTGTTAGAATAAAGTTTTAAAAAAAAATCATAAATTTTTTAAAGAAAAAAAATATATGCTAATGAGTACGGATTCTACCGGTTTAGCTCATTGTTGAAGCTTATAGTCATTCATTTTTTAAGCTAAGATAATCAACAACAGCAATAACTCTGGCCTAAGCCTAATCCTAGCAATCACTAATTCTAAGCCTAAAGCACTATGTAGATTATGAGTTACACCTGATACAAAGGGGCAAAAGGGGAAAGCATATTGAAAATTGATAAATGAAAATGGTAGAGATAGCCCATCCCTAAGAAGAGCCCAAGCTAAATACAATCCTTGAAAAGAAGCCCACTATCAGACCTTTTCAAAAGCCCCAAACACAAAAGTCCAAACTTAAACCACATATCTTCCCATCTATTTCAACCTACTTTGAGCCAGAAAAAATAAAAAAATAAAAAAATAAACACATGGCCTACTAACTTCACCTAAAGCTTTATCCATCAACATTGATCCTCTCCAAGCCTAGAAGGTCCTAAACACTCACTACACAAAAACTAGCCTACCTGCTCCAATGTTAAAACTAAATACAAAGTTTGTCTCTATTATGAATGAGCTTGGGTTGGGGGGCTAATAAAAAGACCATTTAGTTGAGTCTTAAAGGGTAATTTTTTTTTAAAAGGCAAAGAGGCATGTGACCTATTAAGGCATCATAGAATATCTAGTCTTATCTAATGAGATTGGGGCAAATAAGGGCAAACAAAATATAAAATGTTTCATTATCAAACTGACGAAAGTATCTCATTATTTGAAGAGTTTAGAATAATAAGAGACAAGCCTTAATATCCAACACTGACCCTAAAACACTCATGGAGAGACATGAAAGTGAAGATAAGACTCGTTCCTTAAAGGAAGCCTATCTTGCATGTGATACACAAACTAAAATGATGATAGGTATTCATTTCACTCCCTAAACACTTTTATCCCTTGTTACCCCCTTTGAGCCATTTGAGGGAAGTTTTTCAAAAAATAAACCCCATCGAGAACCATCCCACACTGGGGCAATTAGGAGGTTAAGGCCATTGATTTTGGAGAAAAGGGATAAGCTAATGTATGCTCGCTTTAGTCGAGTCAATTCATAAGCAATGATTGTCACAAAGAACCTATTTCTTTAGAAAGAAGAAGAGCTTCAAACCATACACTTAACTTAAATCCATACATTCATTCAAACACCGCAAGGCCATGAATGTTTCTTAACTACTCCCTCAAAGCCATACTTACTTCACTAGGCTTATATACTTCAAACTTTTAGTTTTTGAGCTTTAAATCTCTTTAAGTAGAAACTTGGACACATAGAGGGAGGTCACCTTTGGAAAAAACAAAAAAGATAGAAGAAAAGAGAAAAAAGAGAAAAGGGGGAAAAAAAAAAAGAAAAAGAGAAGGAGGAAAAAAAGTAGAAAATAAAAGTAAGGTGATCACATCCCAAAAGATAACTCAAAAGCTCTTAAAGAGCATAGGGCTTGAATATCTTAGAAAAGCTAAGTCCATGAATTCCAAAATTAATGACCTAAGTTTTCCTTAAATATCCTTCAAAGCATAAACCTGAGTAAGAAATTACAAGCCCAAAGGAACGAAACTCTAATTTTGTGATCCTACCTACTGTACCACTCTTAATGAAGTTCTTTTAACTAAAGAAATTAACTTATCTTAAGCAATAATTGCTCGGGAAACTGGGGTAAGCCTATCTTAGCATTTCCCATTAAGGTTCTTGACTTTTAAACCGAGGTAAAGATGTTAATTTTTCAAAATTGGTCAGCACATCAATATCCTCTTTTACCTAAGCCAATGACCAAAAGCCTGCGTTACAACAATGAGGAAAAGACCTATTAGATAAATCAAAACGTATCACTTATAAGACTGACCATAATTTTTGGAATCATAGTCGAGAGTGAAAACAAGCCATTTGAGAGTATGAGGAATTCCTTTTGGACTAAATTGTTTAAATAATTGAGATACTTTCCTTGGTATGAAACTTATGAGTACAAAAGTTAAGCATGCCCTAGGGTAGGGAAGCATTTGACCTTAGAATTGAATGAGAATTCATTATGGTAAGAAGAACACGTTGTTTAGTTGAATTTTCTTTCCTTGGTATGAAACTTATGAGTACAAAAGTTAAACATGCCCTAGGGTAAGGAAGCACTTCATCGTATAATTGAATGAGAATTCCTTTTGGTAAGAAGAATACGTTGTTTAGTTGAATTTTTTCCCTATTCTCTTATCATAATGGACAAACAATCAAGGATATGGAATGAATGGCCAATAGGCTAAAAGAATGAGAATACCATTTACTTGTAACATTAGAGTCAGTATAATTTCCTCACTTGTTAGTAAGAAAAAGATGAACAATTTTTTTTTATGAGTATATTTTTTTCTTCAAGTTTCTAAAAATGAAAGATTTGAGAATTTGCAATGAGAACTTTAGTTATCCTCGAGTTAGGAACTTTAGTAATCTCTTATAACTTGGGAGCCTTACTTATCCATTTGGAACTTTGGTCTTAATGGGAACCTTAGTTATCTTTTCGAAACTTTGGTCATCATAACAAGAACTTTAGTTATCCTTTCTTAGGAACTTCAACTATCTTATAATTCAAGAGCCTTAGTTATCCATTTGGAACTTTGGTCATCTTAATAGGAACCTTAGTTATCCTTATCTTATGAGCTTTGGTTATCTAATCTAGGAATCTTAGCCACCCTGAGGGAGCTTTGATCATCTTATCATTCAAGAACTGTAGTCATCCTTAGATCAAGAACTTTGTTATCATATGGTGTGAGAATATTTAGGAGCTTTCGTTGTTGGTGGTGAATTTTAGGAGTTGGAAATGTCTTGCAAAAGAAAGGAAGATAGCTTGGTACTGGGGCCAGTCCGGTGCAACTAGTCCAATGCTTAAGTCTATAAGTAGGAATGAGAAAGGTAAAGTCAAGAGGTTTAAAGTTATCAAAAGTCTCTTATAGAGTTTCTTTCCCATATTTATTGGAGATTATCATGTCTAAAGTAGTAGTTATTGGAATAACTATTGAGACAAGTAGAAGCTTCATGATTAGACACCTTCCTTAAAATATAGGGAGAGTAAATAGTTATGTGATATAACCATGCTTGTGATAACTATTTATGTCATGAATCTTGAATTCAAATCAAGAACGGATTTGTGTTACTTAGCAGAATGTCAAGAGTGTTAATTACTTGGCAAGGTGACAAGAATATAGATTACCTGACCTGTCGATAGCCAAATGGATGAGTAAGTAAAGTTATATCAACGCTTGTCAAATCGAGTAGACGAAAACTAACTATTAACATTTGCCCCCCAATTCCCATGTTTGAGGATTCGACAAAGGGAGTAATAGATAATGTGCTAGAGGCCAAGTGGGGAGCAGTTCTTTAGATGTCAAGTGAGATGGGAAGTAAGATGGTTCGCATTCTAATTAAAAAGTTGCAACTTTCAAATTCCCACCCATTTGAGAAACCAAAAAGTAAAAGGTATGACACCTGTCGCCTTAGTCATCATCATGCTACAGGTCTAATAACTGTTAGAAAATTGTCAACCATTGGATTTTTGTCTCAAAATACACGTCAACAATCCACGCTACTATCAAATCAATAAATTATTACCGTCATAAACAAATTTGCAGTTATGAGGGTGAAATTGTCTGTATTTAAAAGACTGTTCACAATCAAAATACACTTCTCCAGTTGCATCTCAAACTTTCGTTTGCTTTCTCATTTTCAATCTCACATTTTTCAACTCCTATGATGTCATTACTTCTAACCATTCAGGTATGGTTCGCAATGTAGTCCATCAACTTGTCCTCTTCGTTTTTGAAGCAACAAAAACTAAGGTTACTTCTTCCCCCCAAAGAAGGAGCGAGATGGTGTATTCCTCTAGTAGCTTAGTCGACAACATTGAGGAAAGGTAGGATAAACTCACTCGAATAAATGCTCCTACTATGGATAATTATCCCAAGGACAAAGAGGGGAGATCCTCGATGAAATATCTATACAAGAACATAGCTTACTTCTACGACTCTTTAGATGGAATTGCTAGTTCTGCCAACAGAGTCCTTGTAACGAAACATAACCATTACTGGTAAGACCTTCCTAGAACATGGAATCTAAGGAGGCTGAGAGAAGAAGAAAGGGTATGTTTCCTAAGGGAGCATAGATTCTACATATACCTAAAGTATTTGGATTTTAGGTTGTGCTTCCCTTTCTCAGCGTTTATGAAGGGCTTCTTCAACTACTTTAGAGTCGTACTGAGTATGTTTTCACCTAACACATATCGGCTTTTGAGATAGTTTGTGAAGAAGTCAAAGTCCAGCCTATGCCTCAACTGTTTCGGTATTTCTTCACGATTACGAGGTAGCTGTTACTTTATCATTGCAAGGCACAAGTATAAGCTCATGGATAGGTTAGAGTTTAAGATCTACAAGTGGCATGACAAATTCATGTCGATAGTGTCTAATGAGGAGTTAGACTTCTAGACTTAATGGATTGAGCCAATCCACATGAAGGATATAGAAGTGATGCTAAATGATGCAGCAGTAGTGAAGAAAATTCAAGAAAGGAGGAGGCACAAAAGGTTCTTTTGGGATGCTAAGAGAATTATACGGTGTTATGAAAGTGGAGAGCTAATCTTTTTTGAAAAAGAGCATACACTAATGAGTTACTACCATGCCAAGTATAGCTACAAAAGTGAAGCTGTTCTTGTGACTTGAGGGGAGAATTGTTGCCATTAAGCATTGTTCGGCATGGAGAATGTAAGTTTATTCTTTTCCTCTACGTTAATATTAACTTGTTTACTTTTGTTGTAGATATGGGTGTTGGCGAGGTAAATCCTGCTAAGCTACTAGCTAAAGCCAAAGCTAAGAAATCTAAAGCTGATAAGAGGGTAGCCACCACAACCACTACCACTCGCCCTGCTGTCATAAAGTAAATGACAAAGGAGGACACAACAAAGTAGTTGGCAGTATAGAAGAAAACCTCCCGACAAGCCGAAAGATAGAAGGAAGGTGAGAAGATAGTGCTAGTTGAGGTATCTCATTCTGGGCAGCCTCCGGTCAAAAGTATTCAACCTACTGCCAAGCTAGGAAAAGGTGATCGAGAGACCTAACCTCGCCGTAAGGCCAAAGATGCCACTGCTGCTGAAGGGTCATCATTGGTGGTCGAGGCAACACCGAATGCTAATAAGAGACTGGTGAAGGAACTCACCAGCTAACCACCTACCAAAAGGTCCAAGAGTTTGGATGAGAGGATGAAGGAGGTAATGCGGTCTAAAGCTTTCGACATCAACAGTGTCAAATTTGTCACCAATAAGGAGGTCGTGAGTACTTTAGCCTGTATTAGAGCCATAACGTTTTAGATATCGACTTGACCTTAAGAGACAAGATAAAATCTTTGGCCTTAATGGAAGGAATTATTCTTCTAAAGGATAAAGGGATAGCCAGGAAGGATGTCAATAGGGTTGGTAGTTACAAGAAGGCCCATATCACAACCAAGTTATAAGACATAAGTATGCATAACTATCTTTTAACTATTGAATTTACTCAGTTACTAACATTTGGTTTCTTTTTCAAATGAGTAGCCACATTTTGACGGCTTTAGATGAAGCCAGTAAAGAAACTACGAAGGTAAGATCCATAATAGTCTATGTATTCTATGGAGTCACTTCCAATACTCTTCATACTAAGTGAAATTGTTGCAAAAAATCGAGGATGCATATAATGCTTCCAAGGCCCAAACTACTGTTATCGAGAATGTAAGGATAAGGGTCGAGATGGCGGTGAGAAAGCTCTAAGAATACCTTATTGTCAAAAAGTTGGCACTTACCTTTACTATCGATGAAGTCTCAAGCCTAAAGACCAAAATTGAAGAGCAATACAAGGAGTCCAAAGGCCTAAAGGAGGAGCTGCAAAAGAAGAAAGAAGAGTGCTGGGGATTAGGTTGAACTCTTTATATGATGAGTGACAAGGAAGATAAGCTTAGAATGAAAATTAAAGAGTTGAAGACTAACAAAACAAACTTACAAATCTATGTTGTCAAGTTGGAGGAGACTATGAGGAGAGGACCATCAGTAGAAGAGGCTCTCAATATAGTCACTCCAAATCGACAGTACGAGAGACTTCTACGGAAGAAGTTATTGGAAGGGGCCCAAGCGGCAAGGGAGGAGATCTTAAAGCTTCACCCTAATTATAATCTCTCCTGCCTTGACTTTGCCGATGTTGATGATAAAGTTAGTAGTGCCGATGAGGATGATGATCATGAGGCAACTGTCGAGATTGTTAATAAGGGTGATTGATAACTCTAATTTTAAACATATTTTATATAGTGATTTTATAGCATTTCCCGTACATCTTTGGTTTTCTTTAAAGAAATTGATACTTAATTGAGTAAAATGTTGATTTCAGGGTTTAAACGTATTCTAGGCTCGAAAACAAAGAAAACGAATCAAGTTTCACTCAATTCCGAGTTCAAACGAAGAAGTTATGAAATTTTGAAGTTGTGCAGAAATTTTGCCTT